>CM076582.1:994910700-995528902 GCA_034641835.2 Pinus albicaulis
ATCTGGAGAAGAGTGCTTTTCTAGATTCTAGGAAGTTGGAGCTTTATTTTCAATTGGAGTTGAATATTAAAGAATTATTAGAAAAGCATTAGGTGGTTTTTGTCCCGAAGTGGGTTTCCACCTTAAAAACTGTGTGCATTTGTGTTCCTCTTGTTTACTGCTATCATTGTACAAACACTGATAATAATTGAAGATTAACTAATGCTCTAACTGAAAGGAATATTGATTCACCCCCCCCGCGTATTTCCCCCAACAAATCACAAGATAGTGAACATGCGGCCAAACAAGCAATCAAAGACACCTAGAAACCATAGGATGACAAGCTACACCTCATCATAAGGAGAGACAATCAACAAAAATAATGAGATAGGGTTAAAAAACAATCCAAGTGGACTAATCTAGAGGGAAAACCAATTCGCAGGGTAAGGATGCACCGGAAAATTTGGGAAAAGGCCTAAATCAAACCTTACGTATCTTGCCGCGACTATTCACCGTAATCTACACCGGAATACCAAAATCGCACACAAAACAGAACCGCGCCAACCTGCACGACTGTTAAGGAAACAACGACACCGAGCAAGGAAACCAAGGAAAGGAGAAAAGTCAGCTGAGGAAAATCCAGACTTAACACTCTTAGAATAGGTAGGATGGCTTGAAACATTCAAACAAGCAAAACAAAGTAGAGAAATGGAAATATTACCAAAGTTAGACAGATAAGAAAAACTCCAAAATGAATCAACGAGAGACAACAAACACACTGATCCCCAGTCTGGTCGCCAATTTGTTGAGAAGTAAAATCCCCTATGTGGACAGAGGTGATCCCTCTAGCCTTAGGCTGGGTCTAGCAACAAGGGGACATGATGTACTCCTAAATTCCTAGCTTATAAATGAAATATGAACCAGAACAGATATCCTACCTCGGTCTAATGATTTTTTTGTGGAACACGGCAGCGATCCTTCGATCTTTGTCTTCACACCTTGCTCTCCGTGTTGGTGATGATGTTCACGCATTTGCACAAAGATCAAACAAATGATAACAACATACAAGCATATACATTCATCTACAGCTATTCAGCTATTCAAGGAGAGCTAAACACTTTGCATATAAATGGAAACAAAGTTGGAACCAGAAACAAGTCATGTATTATTGATAGAGAAAAAGAGTTTTACAACCTTATGCCTTGACGTTGCAGATCTTCTTCGATGGGTTTAGCCTGGGAGCGGCCCCAAGTATCTGCTCGAGATTGAACCTATGAGGAAATGACACAAACTCTCTCTCAACATACCATTATTCTCATCCCTCTTCTACACACCAACTATAGTAATTATTTTTCAACTAGGGTCGAATTCCGAATTCAATGTGAGAGTGGTGAATTGTAGTAGGAGAGGAGGAGGAGGCTTGGATCCCTCATAAGGTGGAGGAGAGGTATATCACTTTGGGGATTTTCACAATTGTTGGATACAACAAGCCAAAGGGAGAAACTCGACGTGATTCAGTCGAACAAACCATGATGACTCCGCTTGCGAAGTTGTTAAGCATGGAAACTTTGTTTCTTTTTTTTTTTAAATTCCAAAAACAGCTCAGCGTGGGTGCCCTTCTAAGACAGAGCGCTAAAGGGTGTGGAGCCCAGTGTTAATTTCTCCATGGGTGCGAGGCCTTAACTGCATACCAGCGCTGACCCAAAATCATATTTTTTTAAGGTCTGTTTGGGGAACGAGCAACAGTGAATATGTTATTGACATGCGAAGGGATGCAACGACACTTATGGAAAATTATGACAGTACACAGAAGTCACTGAAATGGTCATCCAATGTTCGGCATGGGGATTGCAGGGACGGTGACAAAATAATGTGTAACACTAGTTCAATGGGTCTCCAGTTACCCATGTCCTAAGAATAAACTAAGGTTAGTTTAGACTAAGTTGATCTAGCACAAACTCTCCAATTTGTATCGTATGCACAATGATGACCTTTAGTTTGCTTGCGAATGATGATTATTTTTAACTAACTGAAGGCTAGGAATCATCTATATGATATTGCTTTGGAAAAGATGATTCTTTGGGTGTGACTGAAACCAGGGCTCGGTCTAGCTACTTGAGGTTTGATCCTATGAAAGGAGACTTTAAAAAATAAAAGAATCAATTCAAAATAAAATGTAAACTAATTCTAAGATGTGAGTGAACACAAAGGAAAACCTATTCTAATCTATCTCAAACCTAAGCATAAACTTCATTTTTTGGATAAGAAATATAAGTAAAACATTCAACAGCATAGGTTATTCAAATGATTGCGATGAGATTACTACTGTAAATCAAATGAATTAGTTAATTAGTTGAAAAACTAATTAAATTCAAAATCCATGAAACTCCATATGCACATGAATCAAAAGGATAATTAAACGTTCACGGATGAAAATCTATCAAATGTTCATTGTAATAAATTCATTATGAATGCAATAAACATTTGCAAATAATTGACAAACATTAATAATCAATCATAATGTTCATATAGATCGATAATTAAATTATTCTACATGTGATAATGCTAGAAAAATAAGTATTTGAACACAATGATCATTCACTAAAGATAGCATCAAAACACCATAATCGTATCAATTTTATAATAATAAAGAACAAAATCACCCATAATAGCATTAGCAATTTGTTCTTGTTTAAGTTGAAATTGAAACACAAGAACAATTTCTAGTAAATAAAAATGAGATACCACTGACAACACTATGAACTCAACATTGTAGCGACAGAAATTGTATCAGATTCAATAGACATAATAAAGAAAACAATGATACAACAATGTAGAAATGTTATTTCAACATCCATTCTAAACCCCTAAATTATATCTCAAGCTCAGTTTATATAGAGATTACAGAGAAAATGATTTCTTCTTTCAAAAGTGATTCTCTTGAACTGAATAGAAACTAAAAATTAATGAGCAGAGAGCGCCACGAACTAAAATTGGCATATTCGTGTTGTTGAGGTCGACCTTGGATGTTAATTTTTTGAACAAATCAACTAAACACATGGAGGAGATCGAGATCCTGTCAAACTCAATCTGAATTCATTTTATTTTTTGTGCGGTTATCTTTAATTTGTAGTGTGCCATCAAACTATAATTGGCAACGTGTTTGGATACTGGCATAGACCTGCACAAATGGAAAATTGTTATGAAACCATCACACAAAATAGAAGAAAATAGAGGTCAACGACTTAAAAATCTAACTCTTCGAGGGGCCAACCTCCTTTACATTACATAAATGAATAATTCTTGGATGATACAAATGAAAAAACCTCCTTTCTATATATAGGAGTCCATGGGGTCGCAATATAATTCTAGCCGACCTAAAAATAATAATGTAAGGGCACAACAATAACAATAGTGGGCTTTTATGGGGCACAATAATAACAATATGGGGACTACAGAGGTACAACAATAACAATAAGGGGGCTACACTAACAACAATAAGGGACTACACTAGTAATATAGGGACCTAACATGCCCCTTTCCTTCAGAAAAGTGTTGTCCTCAATGCTTGAGTAGTTCTATATGCTTCTGTATAAAATTCTCATCCTCCCATGTGGAATATTCAGTGGGTAAGTTCTTCCACTTGATGAGATACTCTGAAATTGATCGCTTTCATAGCTGTCGAGTTCTTGTTTCCATGGCTGCTTCATGATCTAATATGATTTTTCCTTCCTCACCAAGTTTTGTCAATATTATTTGAATTGGAAGTTTGTCACCTGTAACCTTATTTAAGCATGAAACATGGAAAACTAGGTGCACTCGGGAAGAACCAAGAAGCTCCAACTTGTATTCCAAAGTACCAATATTTTGCAACACCTTGTAAGGACCATATTACTTTGGCGATAATTTATTATCCTTCTTAGCTTGCTTGAGGGACATTTGTTTGTATGGTTGTAGCCGTAAAAATACCCAGTCTCCTACATCAAAACTTCTCTCGCTGTGATTTTGAGATGCCTGTTGTTTCATTCAATTTTGTGTCAAATTTAGGTTATCCTTTAAGAGTTGGAGAACTTGTTGTTGATGCTCAATGTTATGGATGGTGGATGATATCCGTAAAGTGTCATAAATGTGGTCATTTTTGTTGTGGTATGGAAGGAAGTGTTATACCACCATTCAACCAGAGGTAACCACTTGACCCATTGTGTTTGTTTATTAGATACAAACAACGAAGATATCCATCCAAACATTTGTTCACTATCTCATTTTTCCCATCATATTGAGGTTGATAAGATGAGCTATGAGC
The DNA here is from genome assembly GCA_034641835.2 of Pinus albicaulis. Lineage (NCBI taxonomy): Eukaryota > Viridiplantae > Streptophyta > Pinopsida > Pinales > Pinaceae > Pinus > Pinus albicaulis. The sequence goes on from CM076582.1 coordinate 994,914,983, forward strand.
TAGTTGAGTACCCAAACAAGAAAATAATTTCGACCAAAAATTTCTAGTGAAAATGGGATCTTTGTCGCTTACAATAATCTTTGGGTTTCCATGTAGCTTTGTAATTGTTTCCATAAATGCAGTAGCAACTGTACTTGCTTTAAATGGGTGAGATAATGCACAAATGTGTGCATACTTGGTAAGTTTATTAACTACCACCATGATGACACTCTTTCCTTTGGAATTAGGTAAACCTGTGATAAAATTCATTGAAACCTCCTCCCAACATTGACTTGGAATGGATAAATTTTGTAACATACCCAGGGTCTTAATTGTCTCAAATTTATTTTGCTGGAAAACCGAACATTCTACCACAAACTTTTGAATATTGTATTTAAGGCCATCCCAAAAAAAAAAATTCCTCACCCTGTGGTAATTTTTTAAAAATCCCGAGTGTCCTCCTAAGTGAGAGGTGTGCAATTCCAAAATAATATTTTGTTTTAGTTGGGAATTATTACAAATATATAAGTGATATTTGTACCATAAGGAATTATTTTTCCAACTAAATGTATCAGATGTGCTAGGATCTTGCTACAACCTTTGAATGAGTGTCCACATTTCTCTATCATTCTTTCATTCCTCCCTTACTTCAGTTATCCAATCAATTTGGATAATAGAAATGGCACAAAGCAATGCTTCCACCTCCTCATCCTTTCTTGAGAGTGCATCTGCAACAACATTTAGCTTTCCTTTTTTGTAGACAAATTCAATGTCATAACCCAACATCTTTGTGACCCATTTTTGCTGCTCTTCTAGAGATAGTATTTGTTCCAAAAAGTATTTAAGACTATCAAGATCAGTTTTTACCTCGAAGTGTCTTCCCATTAGGTAATGTTTCCATTTCTTTAGTGCATGTAGTATTTCCAATATTTCCTTCTCATAAATACCTTTCTGTAAATACTATCCTTTTATTGGATGACTTTCAAAACCAATGGGTCTTCCTTCTTGCATTAAAATAGCACCAATTCCATTTCCTGAAGCATCACATTCCACAATAAAGGTTTTTGTGAAGTCTAGCATAGCTAAGACCGGTGCTTATCACATTGCCTCTTTAAGATGTTCAAAGGCCTTAGTTGCTTTATGAGTCCATGAAAATGCATATTTATTCAATAATGTTGCTAGAGGTGTTGTTATTATCCCGTAATTATTAACAAAATTGCGATAATACCATGTTAACCTGATAAATCCTCGCAACTTCTTTATGTTTGTGGGGACTTTCCATTCCTTAATGGATTGAATTTTTTTAGGATCTACCTTAACACCCTCCTAAGATACAATATGACCCAGATATTCCATCTCTTGTACTCCAAAGAAACATTAGGAGGTTTTTGAATATAATTGTTTCTCCTTCAATAGTTTGAGCACCCTGTCAACATGTTGAACATGATCATTCCAAGAACTGTTGTAGATTACTATATCATCAAAAAATACTAACACAAATTTTCTAAGGAAGGGTTTGAAAATGGAATTCATCAACCCTTGAAATGTAGAAGGTTTGGTAAGGCCAAAAGGCATGACCAAAAATTCATAATGACCCTCATGAGTTTGAAATGTTGTTTTCCGAATATCTTCAGTCTTCATTCTAATTTGATGATTTCCTGAACGGAGATCCAACTTGGTAAAATAAATTGCTCCATGTAATTCATCCAATAATTCATCAATCATAGTAATGGGAAATTTATCTTTAATAATGAGCTTATTGAGCTCGTTATAATCTGGACACGTGCACCATGATCCATCCTTCTTGTGCACCAATACTACTGGAGAAGACAAATAACTTTAACTAGGTTGAATTATACTAGCCTCTAACATTTCTGCAATCATACGCTCTATTTCACTCTTTTGGACATAAGGATATTTGTAAGGCCTGATGTTTGGAGGAACACTTCCTGGAATCAAATGAATAGCATGATCATGATCACAAATAGGTGGGAGTACTTTGGGAGTTTCAAACACCTTGGAATGATTTTCCAAGACTTTTTGGAGATCCTGAGAAATAGATTATTTTGATGTTGGAACTTCTAGTGAGCATAATTGTGAAATTACGCCTCGTTCTCTTTCTTCGTGTTTTTTTCACGATTAGAGCTCATTATCTTTCTCACCCCCTATGATGCCCCGTAATTCAACCTCCTTCCTTCCGAAAAAAAAATTCAAGAAAAGTTCTTGAAAATTAAAAGCTACCATCCCCAAAGATTGTAACCATTGTACCCTAGTACAACATCAACAATTTCCCATTGGAATGGAAAGCACTCGACTATTCAATAAATATTCCCCCATGGTTAGTTTGATATTATGGCATTTCCGTAGAAATTTAGTCCCTATGAAGACATCGATCTTATGTTCCTTTGGAATATCAGTTACCCTTATATTAAATTTTTGGAAGTCCTCAATGAGTTCCACCATTGAACCCTTTTGTTTGGGATTTATCAATTGGCTAAATAAGGTGGTGCACTTTGTATCCTCATAATGTGCTATCATTTCCTCCGTAAAAATTGACCAAGTGACAATTTTTTTATGAGAGAAAGGCCATCGATACCATACAAATGTATTTTGTTATAAATATAAAGTTTCAATGTGTACCTTTTGTGTGTTTTTCACATTATGGAGATCAAAATATTGCTCCATATGTAGTACCCATGTTACGGGATCCTTGACATAAAACTTCCTCATATCGATCTTTGGAATATGGTGAGTCTTTAATCCAACATTAGAGTTTATGAAATCACAATTAACATTTATTTTGTTCTTATCGTGAGTTTCGTCTACTACCTTTTTTCCATTAGGAATCATTTCTTATATCAAAATTTTCAAACCTTCCTTCAAAGCTTCCATGTCCGCTTTTAGATCATTCTTCATGTCTCCCATGTTGCCTTTCATTTTTTTATCGATCTTAGCTTCCATGCCATCCATATTATCTTCCATGCCATTCCTTAAACCCTCCATCTTAGTTTCCATGCCTTTTTTCAAACTATCCATCTTAGCTTCCATGCCTTTCTTCAAACCATCCATCATAGCTTCCATTTCATTTTTTGTTACTCTTTGCGAGAATGAAACTTATTGCACTTGGTCTTGTAATTTTGATATATCATGTTGCATTTCTTCCTCTTCATGAGTCATAATAGAGCCTTTTGAGGGCTTAACGGGTGTTGAATTATTTTTAGGGGCCATTTTACAACCCAATACTGATATTTATGCTTCAATAGGCCCTTGGAATCACTTCAAATTGATTTTTCAAACAAGACTTATGCAATTTATAAAAATAAAAAATAAATATAAAATAAAATAAAATACACACATTTTTCTTGCTTTTGAGGAGCTCGATATTGAAACTGATGTATCTCTGTAATTTCGGATCCCCAAGATTTTATATTAAGTCCTTTAGTAGCCCTTTGATCTTCTTTCCAATTACACAGGTCTGACCTGATTTGGATCCTTCAAGACAAAGTTATGCCCAATCTCCCACAATGACCTAATCATGGATTGGTTCAGTAGAGATAACTTGTATGGGATGCCACATGTCACTGTTTCCTCCTTCAACTTTGAAATCAATACATAAGAAACTATAATCCGTGTAATTTTGACAACTTTTTACAGAATTCCAATCTGATGTTCAAAGAGAGAGTTATGATGATTTTCCCAAGGTCACCTCTTTGAGATGAAATCCAGGAGCCTGCAAAAACCCTAACTTCCACAGATCATATCTCTGAAAATATTGTGAACCAAGATCTAAACTTCTTACACAAATTTCCATAGGATTTCTTCGCAAATGGGTTTTTTTTTAGCTTTTGAACCTTCATAGAAAAAAAGTTATAGCGAAAATTCCACGATGACCTATATGAAGCAGCGAAACCCTATGATCCAAAGCTCTTATACCAAATGTTATGAAACCAGCTCACAAAATATAAGAAAAGACATATCAACGACTTAGAAATCAGCCTCTTCAAGGGGGAAACCTCCATTACATTACATAAATGAATAATTATTGGCTGATACAAATGAAAAAACCTCTTTTCTATATATAGGAGTCCATGGGGTCACAATATAATCCTAGCCGACCTAGCAATAATAATGTAAGGGCACAACAATAACAATAATGGGCTTTTATGGGGCACAATAATAACAATATGGGGACTACATGGATACAACAATAACAACAAGGGGGTTACACTAACAACAATAAGGGACCACACTAGTAATATAGGGACCTAACAAAAACAAAACTGAAGGGACTCGAGAAACGAAGAGAGCCTTTGACAAAAAAATAAATTGAGAATCTGAGAAACTGGGTTGTGCATCCATGTGGGAGGACGAGCATCCACTAGTATCGTGACTTCCTTGCACAATAATGTAGCCGTAACTAAGGAAGTTGGGGATGGTCGCAGCCTGGTCGTAATGTTGTGCTTAGGTTTTTTATGTGCATCACTATACCATGGATGTTTACAGGTGTTAAAATCGGGAATGTAATGTATTTTTCCTTGAGTTTCTTTGTGTTTTTCATGGTATGTAGGGAATGAGTCACGGTGACTGGGTTGGGTGGATATACATCAATTTTCGAAACTGGAGATTGTGCATAATGGATTGTTAATGCTATATGTATTTTATATAGTATTAACAAGGCACATTTCAGGCTACCTTGCAGAAGGTAGTATGTCATTTTTGAAAGGTGTTTGTAAATATATTTGGGATTATTGTTTTGTTGAGTATTCATAAGGATTTTCTTGATTGATATTTCTATGGTACAAATGGTTGGCCTCCTTCAACATATCACGTCCATGTAAAGAATGTGCATGCATGTATTGTTGTCGACGGTGGAATTACCCAGGTTATCGGTGTTGTTGTTGTTGTTAGTGGTATTAGGTGCTCTACAGGATTCTATATTTTTCGATATTGTTATGCTCTAGGAATTTTTATATTCCTGGTTCAGTTTACTGTCTGGGGGGACATGGTAGTGGATACTATGGTTCTTTGTATTTTCTAGTAATCAGGTTTACTATTCAGGGGCATTGGTTGACATTTGAACTTTCTTTCCGATTACCTATTGGAGTACGATCAAGAATGTTAGAGCTGGTACCTAAGGGTGGTTCTGACATTGTATCAAAGGATGGGATCTAGTGTCCTTACTAGGAATTTGGGAAGTATTTTTATAATTGCAGTCTTATAATCGAGTGAAAATTTATGTTTAATTTCCATGTGTGACATTAATGCATAAATCCCAGGACCCGATTTCCATTTATGTATGGTACTGACTACCTTTTAGTTTCGAGGAGGTTAGTACAGTTCACTTGATCTAGGCTTCGGAGGGTAAATACTCTCAAGGCTCCATTAAATGCAGAGTGTCTTTCTTTAGTGGTATATGTATAGTGCTTATTGGTTATAGGGATGTGGAGGCTTTTCAGTTGTCTTTTCTGATATTCTAGGTTTGGTTATCAACTATTGCTCCACTTTTCCTGATCTCCTTTTTTTGGGGTCAACATGGTGGATATCAATGGTAGATCATAGCTGGAGGGGATCCTGGAGGTCGTGGATGATGATGTGGAGGCCCAAGAGGAATTCATCCCAGTGACACTGGAGGCAAAAAAAAAATTTGGAAGACCAAACTCACGGGTTGGGTATGGTATCGCTACAGGGAAACCTGATGGACCACAGGTTCATGGTATTGGGACAGGTGGAGGACATGCGGCTCCTGATAGCAATGAGGGATGTAGGGCAATAATGGGAAAAATATAAAGGAGTAAAAGTTCAAAAAAACCCATTCAATCGTCTTCAGAGACGAAACTTCTCAGCTTTGGACAGGGTAATTAGTCCACAGAAAAGGGTTATGGTCGGAAGGTGGATTTTTACTGACCCCCCCAACAAAAGATACAGGAAGGGGTTAGTAATAACTGGACACCACTGCTTGGATATGCACCGAACCTGAGCAGTCTTATGAATTCATGGTTTATTTTTCATTTCATGCATCACGAGGACCTGAAACTCATTCTTAATCGTCTACGAGTGTGTAGGTGATGTTTTTTAAATTTGCACTAGTGGTTTGTGGGTTTCAACCCACTTCATAACACCCCATGGAATCAGTGTGTATGGGTGAATTTACCTGGACTACTGCTGGAATTGTGGACCAAGAGGGTCATTGTTGCTATTGGGGACTCTATCGGGCACTTCATCTATGTAGATACAAAGTTAATGGGGGGCAGCAGAAAAAAAGGGTTGTATGGTTATTAGTGGATATGGGTTTTACGGAAGGATTATCGAAACACATTGACTTGGAGTGGAAAAGTGTGACACCTAGATAGCGACTGGATTTTTGGGGGTTGCTCTTCAGGTGTTTGAAGTGCCACAGAACTTGACATTTACTGGAAAAATTTCCAGAAAGATTCAATCAATGTCATGGGAGTTATCGTGGAGGGCGTTGGTAATCCTTGTCTAACAATAAAAAGGAGTGAAGCATGTACAAGACATGAACTGAATCATCTCATAAAAACTAAAGTATATTTTGGTAGTTCCAGGTTTGTGGTTTTTCCTTCATCGTTTCCTACGACAGAGAATATATCACATGAGGCTTGTCGGATCCTGGACTATCTACTTTCGGAGTCTCCAACTCGACCCTTTGTTCCTAACAGGCTGGTGGACCTATCCCCACCCCATTGTGTTAATTTGGAGACTATTTTTCCTAATTTTATTTCTAAGGAACAATCCATCTGTAGGATGCTAGAACTCTGAAATCTTATGTGTTCCATGAAAGGGCCTCTATCTATGCCTGGCCCCCTTACCACTATATCCCTGGATTCATATTCGCTTGCCTTATCTCCTCATAATTTGATTGGGATCGATATCGAATTCCTCTTGAAAAACCCTTCCTTGGACATTATCGCTTGGCCCATTTACCAACGTAAGAAATCCCCTATTAACATTAGTGTGGCTTCGCCTTGTAATGTTACGGTTCGACGTAGAGGGGGGAGGGGTTCACACCATCTTAAGAAGCGACCAGTGACCAAATCATTACAGATACTTGTGCATTTTTTCTAAGGATGCACAGGATATGCCTAGGGGATTGGCAATACTATGGGATCCAAGATGGATCAATATGAAGGATTCTGAATTATTTGTTGGTATTCTAGTATTTGGTTTTATTAGAGGATATGAAGATAGGGTACATTTTCTAAATCTATATGCACCGTATAAGGATAGGATCTCATTTTGGGATAGGTTGGTGGCATGATATTTAATCAATATTGGTTCACTCATCATTGCTAGAGACTACAACGCCACAATGTATGGGGAAGAAATCTGGGGTTGTGGAGCTAAACAGGATCCTCTTGCAAAGTGTCTGATATATATTTTTGACAATAATAATTCGGTGGATATACGACCCTCTCCACTAGATCGAACCTAGTCTAATGGAAGAGTAGGGGATCAATATATGTGCAAAAGGTTATAAAGATTCATGGTGCATGAGAATTTTCTTAATAATGTGGGAAATTGGCAGTCGTAGGTGGATTGTTCTTTTTTGTCCGACTACAGGCATGTGGTTCTACAATGGTGGATGGAAAATACTAGGGTCAGGATACCTTTCAAACACAACATGATATGGCTTGAGGATCTGGAATTCAAAATTTTGGTCCAATCCACATGGAAACTTACTCGGTGTGCTGGTTTAGTGTCTGTTATGTCCAACATGGTGGTCAAATTAAAAATATTAAAGTCCAAGGTTAGAATATGTGAGCGCAAGAGAAATAAAAAATTGTTGGAAGATATTACATAGATAATGAGTGATATGGCATAGATAAGAAATGAAATGGATGTCCTCCCCCCTAATTAGGTTATATGGGTTTCACTTAAGCTATTGGAGCAACGAATAAGGGAAATTCTGAGGATTTAGGAATTCACATGGTGTTTGAAGAGCATGGCCTTATGGATCCAGGAGGGGGACAGGAATTCATGGTTCTTCCATAAATTCACAAATCAGAGGAGAAATAAAGATGTAATACGACACATATTGGAAAGACATGGTGAGAAGGTTTTTCAAATGCAGAAATTCAATGAGACATTAATCACTATTTTGAAACTTTTTATCGGGCAACACAGGATCCGAATATTGAAGCACAACTGTGGGCGGTAGAGAACTTCGCAATGATGAGAAATGAGGATGAAAACAACATGATTTACCGCCTTGTAATTATTGAGAAAATATTGTGGGTTCTCAAATCCTTCAGGAAATATAAATTTCTAGGGCCAGATGGCTAGATGGTTGATTAATATTTACATTTTTTTGAATTGACGGGGGAGGAACTCAGATACATGGAGGAAGAATCGTGTCTTGAAGGCAAGGTATCGAGGGCACCAACTCAACCTTCATTTCCCTCATCCCTAAGGTGACATATATTTCCACTTTCAGTGACTTCCGACATATTTAATTATGCAATACCTTTTAAAAACTAATATCCAAAATCATAGCAAAAAGGTTGAAGGACATATTCACTTCACATATCACCAAGGAACAATTCATATTTCTGAAAAACAGAAAAATACATGATGTTATTGCAATTTCATGAGAAGTATTACACTCCATATAGTCAAAGAAGATGTCAGCTATGGTGTTGAATATTGATCTAAAGAAGGCATATGAATTTGTCGTTTGGGATATTATGAGATTGATTCTCACTAAAATTGGTCTTTCAATTTGTTGATAGAATGGATTATGAGTTCTGTTACTAATGTCCAATTTGCAGTAATTGTAAATGGTTTCCCCACAAATTTATTTAAAGTCGAGTGTGCCCTCAGACAAGGTTGTTCTCTTTCACCTCTGCTCTTTATACTTATTATGGACGGACTCAGTCTCAACATCAAGGAGGTGCATAGTATAGGTATGTTCAGTGGCATAAAGGTGCAGACTCGAAAAATTATAACACATAGCTTGTTAGTTGATGATTCTTGTCATATGGTATGGTGGACAGATTACAAGGGGAAATTATGCACTGATTAATACATAGATTTGGTATTGCTTTGGGCATGATAGTAGATGAAGGAGAATCCTTAATTATATACAATGAAGGCGCATTGTTGGATGTTCAACATATTTTTGAGCTTTATCACTTCAAAACACAACAGTTGAAGCAGGGTCTCACTTACTTGGGGTTTCGGTTGAAGCCAAATGGTTATGGTATTACAAAATGGAAGTGTATTGTTGACAAATTCTACAAAAAATTACATTCATGGTCTAATAAATACTTATCTCTCGGAGGCAAGTTAATATTGACACAAGTTGTACTTCAAAAACTTACGGTATATTGTGATCACTTATGCATATTTCCTTCGTATATCTTAAATAAGATAAACAACATTATAGCAAAAATCACTTGGGAAGGAACAGAAAACAGTCACAAATTTCATCTCACCAGATGGAATAAAATCATGATTCCAAAGGAGCTTGGAGGATGGGGAATTCTAAATGTCAAATTTTTTGGTTGGCCACTTATTATTAAATCTATATGGGGGGCACTATATGGGGAATATATATGGCGAGACATCATCGAGTCTAAATATCTCAAATAGATATGGGCAGTTGCTTGGATAAGAAAAGGGCAAATTGGTGCTGCGAAAGGATCCTGTATTTGGAATGGGTTCAACAAGATTAAAATATGGTTTCTACAACGCTTCATTTGGACATTCGGCTCAGGTAATCATATCTTGATAGGGGATAATATTAAAGGGTTGGAATATGGCTACAAATTAAGTGAACAGATGCTAAGGAGCCTGCAAGCAAGGGGCTATATTGTTCTAGCACAGGTTATCAGCGAATGGAGAGGAAGGTCACCCATTTTGTGCAGAGCCATACATATGGATTTGATGGAAAGTATGGCACAAGAATGGGATTCATATATTAATTCACTGAATCATGTTGGATTATGCAAAGGGGTGGAAGGGAATCAATGTACATGGGTTGGTTGTCTAGAGGACAACTCAATTGTTATCGTATAGGTTTACAGGTACTTCATGACCGCCCATTTCAATTATTATCCAATTTGGTTTTATAACATATGGAAATATAAATTTCCCAACAAGATCATTATATATAATTGGTTGGTATGGAAAAATCAAACACTCACTTGGGAAATTTTTCTGAAAAGGGGCTTTTGCAACCTGGGTAGATGTGCACTCTGTAAAATTGATTTGGAATCAAATGCTCATTTGTTTCTTGAATGCCCAATTGCAATACAAGTTTGGTCTCACATCATCAGGTGCTACAAAATTCAATTCAAACATTTTGGTTCCATTGAAGAGTGCCTTCAATGGTGATCTAAATGATCCAGGTGGATATTGGTGGCCACCCACATATTCCACCCAAACCTCCAGTCAGTTTCGTCATTTTCCTTTTTTTATAGCAGCATTTACTATTTTTCGCATTTTTTCATGTCCTGAACTTCCGGAGCAGTTTTGACCCCCTAAACAACATTTTTTTTAGGTTTGTAGTAAGCCTTTAGCCATAAACATGGGCTAATGGAAAAACCTTTAGTACTTAGAGAGATATTTCCTATGATATATCGCATGCACCAAACAGAGGTAATATGACCAAGTTACGACCTCGAGAAGTTGGTTTCCCAGCTAACCCCAACGGGGCCCACAAACTCTTGGTGTTTCATCTCCTGGGGTTAGTTTTTTGGTTGTTTATGGTTTCCATATGTTTTTAAATAATAAAAAGGCCCTTGAGCCTCCTTGTAACATAGTTCAGAGACCTGTAGCCGCCACATCTCTTCTTAGAGATGAGCGATCAGCGCCCTAGCTAGTTTATTTTCATTACGTTTGTAAGCATATTTCATTTATTTGATATTAATGAAATGAAGTTTTATTTATGTTGCATCTTTGCATTTATGTGAATTTCTGTATTTTATTGCATTTCTGCATAAGTATAGATCATTGGTATCAGAGCGGTCTGCTCTTTCTCGATCCTTCTTTGCATGTCCCCAATGAGGTCGAGGTATAAAGAGTTAGGGCTCAATCTTGTGGAACATTTGCAAGATCATCCTCAAAAAATCCCGACGACTGCCCATGGGGGAGAAAAGAAATATGAGGGAACAAGAGATCCTATCAAAATATTTCTTGAGGAGGCCCTTGAGAAACGACTGAACACAATGATGGAAAAATTTGCCCAGATCCTTCAATGGCTACCCACTGGTGGCACATCTACATCCAGCAGCCACTCTAGAAGCGCCACTCCTTTTAAGGTACAAGTAAAATTTGAAATTCCCATATTTGAGGTCCAAATAGGTGCAAATTTCGTAGATAGATGATTGAATCTATTAAAAGGGTATTTCTCGATTCATGAATTTTCCAAATGGGAAAATATTACTTTTGCGCTCCTCAAAGCTGCCCCCCATGTCAAGGACTGGTGGCAAACCTATTATGAGTAAAAGACGAGAAACCTATCTATTCTCAGCTGCACCCACTTGGGATTTTTTCCGACACGCTATCAAGGAACAATATTATCCCGTGAGGAGCTATGAGGACAAGACATGTAGAAATTTGAATAACTGATATATTATTCATTGAGATTCTCCTTATGACACACTATTTTATCTTCATGCACAATACAAAATCTCTTCTACCATTGATCATTACATGCGGAAATAAAATCAATTGCATGCACATATTAAAACCATAAAAATTCACACATATGAACACAGTATGTAATGGGAAAGCTTAAAGCTGAAAACCCCCAACTATCTGTATATTATATATGTCATAGAGATCATGTAACAATCATCATACAAAGATCCTCACAAGCTCTCAGTATAATCTCCACTTGCTACACACTAATCAAGCTAGATCTAGCAAAACACATGCTCCAATCTCTGCCACTTGATAGCCTGCCTCTACTGCGCAATCCCTGCTGAATAATGCCTCTTGATGAGAATGAATTACCCCAGCCTTGCTCACACATTATTTATAGGCATCTCTACTGAGTGTTGGATGCAAACCATGCATCACTTATAGTCACAATTGATAGTCATACTTGCCCTTTCACCTATCTCTGCACTGGTCTCCACTGAAATTGTCCATGCACTGAAGTTAACTAATGTATTCTTTAGTTGATTAATGAGTTTATAATTAGTGAATTAATTAATAATTAATTCACACCACTCTCACTAATTGTATCAATCAGTTAAACTAGATACAAATATCTCAACTATGTTTAGATTAGTTAAACTGAATACAACTCCACTAACTTCCTCAATCAACTCCACCAAACTCTGTCACATGAGTTATAACTGAAGTATCCATGCAATAGCTCCACATAACCCTTAGGAATAGTGTAATTCCTTCTGTCAGCTCCTATGCCACATCTGTGCACTTAACTGAAGTGCTCCAAGAGAATAAGACAATGTTTAGAGTCCAAATATTATTAAGAGCTAATAATATTCGACATATCTATTTTTAGACTGGCAATCTAAAAATAGATTCTGCCCAATATGTCTAAAAATAGAAGTCCATCTATTTTTCCAACTTGACCAACCATCCACAAATAGCATCTCGCAACTCATAGAATATGATCCATATGTCTAAAAATAGACTTTGCGACAAAAATCACCTGTGTGGCCCCCACCTAGTTTTGGTGATCACTTTCCAACTAGGATCAGGAATGATGTTTCAGGATGCCTCCTTCACTGTTTCTTGTTGCAATATTCAACACTCCCTCTCAACAATAAAGGACTGTCTTTGCATGCGACATGCAACTCCATGCATTCGCCCTGCAACCTTCACAAGCGCTATACAACTCCATGCATCTGCTCTGCAACTCCTCTGGAATTGAATAGGCTCCAAACAACTCAATCGGTCTGATGCATCTATCATCAAAGTCTTCGACTTCTGCTGGGCCCAATTGCACATGTCATCAGGAACCACTGCGCTGTTGAACTCTTGCACCCATGCACTTTGCACTTGCTGTCAACTCTGATCCACGCTCCAGTATCCGACATTGTCACTTTGACCGCCCGCATCAATCCAACCGATCATGCAACTGCTCGCTGCTCGTGCCCTAGCTAGCATCACAGCTCCAGATCCGGGCACCATCTCAATCCCCTGAATCCTGCCCATAAACATCTCTTGGGATTACCTGTGGCGTCGCCCCCCACCTCCCACCGTGTATAGCCGTACGCACTCCTCCCGCCCATCCGGGCACCACCCCTCCGCATGGAGTGGTTTCTCAAACCCATGATCCTCATCTTGTGGATGCTCCACATCTCGAGGTTCACTCTCACTTGCATGCAAAACTTGCTCCCTCTCAAGCATCAATTTCATGTCTTTCCTGCACTTCCCAACAGTAGGAAGCTCCGTAGACATCCCATCTACTTCAAGTCTGTAGAGATTTTATTGCTCGAATCCCAACATTATTGACTTGTCCTTCCTCATCCACACTAACTCCTACACTCCCAAGCTCATCCCTGAAGTGGAAAAACTTTTTCAAGTATACCGGAATAGTGTCATTCTTCTCCATTTTTATTTTCCTGAGTTTATCCTAAAACTCAACCGCTTCAATGCTTTGCAATTATGCCTTCAATGACTGCTGATTGCTCCGATAAATTGCGAGTACATATAACACAATCACTCGATACTATGTAGAAATTGAATAATCGATATATTATTCACCGAGATTCTCCTAATCACACACTATTTTATCTTCATGCACAATAAAAAATCTCTTCTACCATTGATCATCACATGCGGAAATAAAATCAATTGCATGCACACATTAAAGCCATAAAAATTCACACATATGAACACAGTATGTAATGGGAAAGCTTAAAGCTGAAAACCCCCAACTATCTGTATATTATATATGTCATAGAGATCATGTAACAATCATTATACAAAGCTCCTCACAAGCTCTCATTATAATCTCCACTTGCTACACACTAATCAGGCCCGATCTTGCAAATCCCATGCACCGATCTTTGCCAGCCTTTAGCTCGCCATCGCGTAACCTTCTCATCGAAGAACGCCTTCTGATGATATTCAATTACCTCTGTACCCTTTCTCACGCATTACAGCATCTCTTCATCGAGTGTTGGATGCAAACCATGCATCACTTATAGTCACAACTGATATTCATACTTTCCCTTTCACCTATCTCTGCACTGGTCTCCACTGAAACTGTCCATGCACTGAAGTTAACTGATGTATTCTTTAGTTGATTAATGAGTTTATAATTAGTGAATTAATTAATAATTAATTCACACCACTCACTAATTGTATCAATTAGTTAAACTGAATACAAATAGCTCAACTATGTTTAGATTAGTTAAACTGAATACAACTCCACTAACTTCCTCAATCAACTCCACCAAACTCTGTCACATGAGTTCTAACTGAAGTATTCATGCAATAGCTCCACATAACCCTTAGGAATAGCATAATTCCTTCTGTCAGCTCCTGTGCCACATCTGTGCACTTAACTGAAGTGCTCCAAGAGAATAAGATAATGTTTAGAGTCCAAATATTATTAAGAGCTAATAATATTCGACATATCTATTTTTAGACTGGCAATCTAAAAATAGATTCCGCCCAATATTTCTAAAAATAGAAGTCCATATATTTTTTCCAACTTGACCAACCATCCACAAATAGCATCCTGCAACTCATAGAATATGATCGACATGTCTAAGATTAGACATAGTCTAAAAATAGACTTTGCGCCAAAAATCACCAGGTGGGCCCTCTCCCACCTAGTTTAGGTGATCACTTTCCAACGCCTATCGTAATGACAAGCCTGTGTTAGCTCTACCTCTTAGATGCACCCTTTCAACACTCCCTCTCAACAATAAAGGACTGTCTTTGCATGTGACATGCAACTCCATGCATTCGCCCTGCAACCTTCACAAGCACCATGCAACTACATGCATCTGCTCTGCAACTCCTCTGAAACTGAATAGGCTCCAAACAACTCAATCAATATGATGCATCTATCATCAAATTATTTGACTTCTGCTGGTACCAACTGCACATGTCATCAGGAACCACTGCGTTGTTGAACTCTTGCACCCATGCACTCTTGCACTTGCTGTCAACTCTGATCCGTGCTCCAGTATCCGACACTATCACTTTGATCTTCCTGCATCAATCCAACTGATCATGCTAATTCTGTGCTGTGGGCACCTCGTAGCCAGGTTCAACTCATGAGATCCACACCATCTCATGAATCCTGCCCAGAAATCTCCTCTTGGGATTAATCATGCATGTCGCCCCACCTCTCACCTGGTGGTATAGCCGCATGCACTCCCTCTGCCCATCTGGCACGAAATTTCTCTGCATGAGTGGTTTCTCCCACTCCATGATCCTCATCTTGTGGCTGCTCCACATCCCGAGGTTCACTCTTACCTGCATGCAAATCCTGCTCCCTCTCAAGCTTCAATTGCATGTCTTTCTCACACTTCCCAATAGTAGGAAGCTCCGTAGAAATCCCATCTACTTCAAGTCTGTAGAGATTCTTGGCTCGAATCCCAACCTTCTTGACTTGTCCTTCTTCATCCACACTAACTCCCACACTCCCAAGCTCATCCCCATAAAGGACAAACTTTGTCAAGTGGCACCGAAATAAAGGTTCTTCTCCATTTTTACTTTTCCCGAGTTTATCCTAAAACCTCAACCGCTCAATGCTTTGCAATTGCTTCCAATGATCAACATCGCTCGATACCATGTATGAAATATATAAATACACCTCCGATACCATGTAGAAATTTGAATAACTGATATGTTATCCACCGAGATTCTCCCGATCACACACTATTTTAGCTTCATGCATAATACAGAATCTCTTCTACCATTGATCATCACATGCGGAAATAAAATCAATTGCATGCACACATTAAAGCCATAAAAATTCACACATATGAACACAGTATGTAATGGGAAAGCTTAAAGCTGAAAACCCCCAAATATCTGTATATTATATATTTCATAGAGATCATGTAACAATCATTATACAAAGCTCCTCACAAGCTCTCAGTACAATCTCCAATTGCTACACGCTAATCAAGCTAGATCTAGCAAAACACATGCTCCAATCTCTGCCACTTGATAGCTTGCCTCTACTGCACAATCCCTGCTGAAGAATGCCTCTTGATGAGTTCGAATTACCCCAGCCTTGCTCACACAGTATTTATAGGCATCTCTACTGAGTGTTGGATGCAAACCATGCATCACTTATAGTCACAACTGATAGTCATACTTGCCCTTTCACCTATCTCTGCACTGGTCTCCACTGAAACTGTCCATGCACTGAAGTTAACTGATGTATTCTTTAGTTGATTAATGAGTTTATAATTAGTGAATTAATTAATAATTAATTCACACCACTTTCACTAATTGTATCAATTATTTAAACTAGATACAAATAGCTCAACTATGTTTAGATTAGTTAAACTGAACACAACTCCATTAACTCCTCAATCAACTCCACCAAACTCTGTCACATGAGTTATAATCGAAGTATCCACATTAACTCTGTATAACCCTCGTGAATTCAACAATTTTGTCACCTCCTCGTGCCACATCCGTCATACCTTAACCCAAGTGTTCTAAGAGAACAAGATAACAAGTTTAGATTTTAGAGTCCAAAATATTATTAATAATAATATTCGTATACATCTATTTAGACCGGGCAACTAAAAATAGATTCCGCCCAATATGTCTAAAAACAGAAATCTATCTATTTTTGCAAATTCTGACCAACTATCCACAAAACAGATCTCGCAACTCATAGAATATGATCACATGTCTAAAAATAGACATAGTCTAAAAATAGACTTTGTGCCAAAAATCACCTGTGTGGGCCACACTTAGTTTAGGTGATCACTTTCCAACTAGGATTAGGAATGATGTTTCAGGATGCCTCCTTCATTTTTTCTTGTTGCAATCTTCATACACTAATCAGACCAATTTTTAAAATCCATGCACCAATCTTTGCCCTCCTGCTAACCTGCCTCCACTATGCAATCCAAGCTGATTACAAAGACCAATTTGATGCAATCCCACTCTCCTTGACTGTGTTATTATCATTGGCAACTCCAATGTATATATAGATGCAATTCATGCATCACTAGTAGTCACAACAAATAGTCTATCTTGCCCTTTTAACTCATTTCAATCGTGTCTCCACTAAATCGCCATGCATCGTAGTTAATCGATGTATTCTTCTGCCTGATTATTGAGTTATTATTTAGTGAATTAATTAATAATTAATTCACACCACTCTCACTAGTGTATCAATCAGTTAGACTAGATACAACTAGCTCAACTATGTCTAACTGAGTTAAACTGAACACAACTCCATCAACTACTTCTATAACTTCACCAAACTCTGTCACATGAGTTCTAACTGAAGTCCTAATGCATTAGCTCTAGTAAACCCTCAGGAATAGCGTAATTCCTTCTGTTAGCTGCTGTGCCACATCTGTGCACTTAACTGAAGTGCTCCAAGAGAATAAGATAATGTTTAGAGTCCAAGTATTATTAAGAGCTAATAATATTCGACATATCTATTTTTAGACTGGAAATCTAAAAATAGATTCCGCCCAATATGTCTAAAAATAGAAGTCCATCTATTTTTCAACTTGACCAACCATCCACAAATAGCATCCTGCAACTCATAGAATATGATCGACATGTCTAAAAATAGACTTGCGCCAAAATCTTGTGTGGGCCCCACCTAGTTTAGGTGATCACTTTCCATTAGGATCGGAATGTTTCGGGATGCCTCCTTCGTTGTTTCTTGTTGCAATATTCAACGGTACATACACTCGACTACATTGCGGTAGCAAAGGGATCAAGATGTGCATGAGCTGGTGAATATGTTCCATACCTTGAACATAAGAGTTGGGGATCAAATATTCAAAGAAGAGAGCTTGTTCTGTGAAGTACCATATTTTTACGCACATATACATTCGGAGGGAAATGAATTTCCTCGACATCTCCTCGCTTGGTACGGCATACTGGTATGCTACCAAGATTGAGCAGAAATTCAAACAGAAGAAGCGAGACTTTGGATATGTGAATCAAAAGCAAGGGAAAGGTGCTTCCAAACCACAGAACAAAGGACAGAGCCAAGGCATGGTGGCTAAAGACAACTCATCGAAGCCACAAGAAAAGAACAGCACCGCAAAGCCAAAGAAGGACACGGGAAAGTGGTGTGAGTTCCATAAGAGCTTCACTCACAACACAAGTGAGTGTCGGGCCAAGCAGTCGCTAGTGGCCGAGATGAGGGCTTCTGAGTCAGATGCATGCTCCGACTCTGAATCAGAACCTGAAAAGGGGAATGAAAATGGAAACAGATTATTGATGCGGAGCCCAACGCCACCATTGCCAAACCACGAAGATCAAAGGATGAAAGAGGAACCGAAATATCCGAAGGAAGGGTCCTCTTCCCTTCCGGATGTGGGTAAAGGGGGAGGGTTCCTCGTGATTCATTGTCGATGGTAGGGCCAAAAGAACCTCATTTCAGCAGATGTCGTGAAGCGGTTGGGCTTGCCAACCATAGCTCACCCACATCCATACACCATCGGGTGGCTTCACCAAGGACGAGATCTCCGCATCAACCAGCAGTGCCGCCTTCCCTATAGCATCAAGCCCTTCACGGATGAGGTATTATGTGACGTTGCTCCTATTGATGTTTCTGATGTATTATTAGGACAACCATACTTGTGGAAGCGGCATGCTGTGTATGAGTCTCGGCCTCGTGCTGTTATTGTTACTTTTGTTAGGATTTCACCATGACAAATAAAATATTTACCAGAGGAATAATAAACATGAAAAAGAACTGACAACAAAGCACATAAACATAAACACATATGTTTATCAGGGAAAACCCCAAACTCAGGGAAAAACCCAACCAATAGAAATTTCATTAACAATTGGCCACAACCCTGTGGCTCAGACCAAGTGGGCCTTCTGGCTCACCTCCAAGCCTACCTTACAATGAAGTCTTCCCAACCTTTTATAGGCTCCATTACATGCAATACCATGGGATAAAAACCATGGGTTCACAATACCATGTGCCCCAAAACCACTACTATTTACCCTAGTCAACATTGACTCTATCCCGAGTCAAGTTTACCTAACAATTCCCCCCTTAAACTTGACTTGGAGATTATTGACTAAATCCAACCAAACCTACTAAATGAGACAATCCCGCTCACTCTAGCTCTTCCACCCTCAAATTTTTACCCAAGGTAAATTTTAACTTGACATCCCCCCTATCACCTAGGTCTAACCCAGACTTTACCAGTGATTACCCAGGGGTATGCATGCCATACCAAGTCTTACAGTAGTATGCCCATTTACATGTAATAAAATTAACTCCATTATAATAATATATTTTTTTTTGTTTCATTGTTGCTGTCTTTGTACATATGAAATCAATGTCCATATACAAAGAACCCATCTACCGGATTACATGGGTCACCAGCCTTTGTAACCGCCAGTCCTCTAGGAGTTCTCTTTAGATACATGGTTCATCAATTAATTAATCCATGTGCACATATCCTCTCTCATTTTGACAGACTTTTCTCCCCTAGCATTTCTCCACTCTTTGAGCCTCATGATCTTGAGCCATTGTTGCTTGACCTTCGATGCTGCTTTCCAATAACATATCTTCATAGCCACAGGCTTCTGGCGGCACCACGAATTCACTCCATGGCGTCAATATACCTGCTCATCCACCCTCGAGATGACTTATCTCTTGAGATCATAGGAAGAAGCTATACACGATATTATCCTCTTAGATCGAGTTTGGGCACGGTTTTTAAATCCCACAAAACCACACACTAACAGCTACACTGATAAACACATGCTCGAGGGATTCCCTGGCATGATCTCTATCCGCTACGATCTTCTTGAGCCCTCTTCCATTATCTCCACTTATAAAGCACCTTACATTCCTCCTCCTTCACCATTTCCAACCTGTGGGGATGTTACAGTGAATTAGATACCTGCCTTTGGGCACACGCAATCCGAGAGTCAACACGTTAAAGAAAAGTAAGTGGCCAAGACCCCTTGGGTCGTGTTAACACATTTATAATGACAGGACGAGGCCGTAGAGCTCAACCGATGTGTACATTTGAACCATGTTAGCATCGGTCCTCTTGGAAAACCGACCTTTGATCCGCAGCCTTGTCTCTGCGTAGGCCTTCCTAGAAGCATACCTGATCGTCATCTCGAACTTGTGGTTCTTTCTTTTCTCTTTATATCTGAAAACCCTGGCTTCGTGGTCCAGCTAGGCGCTGACATGGACAGTGCCAGGGTTGGCCACTTCAAACGCCCCTCTTCTGTTAAGAGGCCTCGATATGTCACTGAGAGTGGCGATGGAAACCATACTGACATCCAGCGAGGACGAAGAGACGCTATGGGTGAAGGACGTGGTCGTGGTATAATTGTAAGTGGCCTTATTGGTGCTGGAATCGTGAAGAATTTCAAGCCTGGACTATGCCCAAGCCCTGCAACATGTGCATAATCGCGAGTGCTTCACTCTATTGTAAAGCCAATGCCGCTTATCTCAGCTAAAGCTAGATCCACGTTCACCGTCTCAAAATAAGCTTGCTTGCCCAACTTTGAAATCCATTTTTTTTTCAATGCGTCTTCCAACTTCTCTGATGCACACATCGTAGATCGATCACAATACATCCATTTTCGTTGCGGCAACTACTTAGCTGGTTTCAAAACTATTCTGATCTCCTTAAACACACCCAATGACTTAGCCATATGCGTCCATAGATTCGCTATGTCATCACTCCAAATCACGGATATGCAACCCGTGGTGTGAAATATAAACATAGCCCTCCAAAGTCTCAAAAGCTTCGGAGTCTTGTGATTTGGCCTCCACAAATTCGATGATTAGATCTGTAAACAACAAAGAATATAAATTCTTACCGACACACAATATTTAACGGAAAAGCCATTTTCAACCCACTCTCGTTAGAGAGTCCACAAAGGCGTCCCTCTGAACCATGGCTCCAATACCATTTGTTAGGATATACCGTAGAAATAAAACATTTACTGAGAGGAATAATAATCATGAAAAAGAACCAGCAACAAAGCACATAAACATAAAAACATATGTTTATCCAGGAAAACCCCAAACTCCAGGGAAAAACCCAACCAATGAAATTTCATTAACCATTGGCCACAACCCTAGCCAATCTGGCCAAGTGAGCCTTCACCGCTCACCTCCAGGCCTACATTACAATGAAGTATTCCCAACCTTTTATAGGCTCCATTACATGCAATACCATGGGTCGAAAAACCATGGGTGCACAATACCATGTGCCCAAAAACCAGTACTATTTACCCTAGTCAACATTGACTCTACCCCGAGTCATTTTTACCTAACAACTTTTGAAATAAGTTATACGGGATACCGAGGTAGCCTTGCTTTACGCCATCTCTTTGGTGCTTGAAAAACAATGCGATAGCTCATTTCCAAAAGCAGAAATGTGTTTTCTGATGATGATGCGCCTCGGGGAAGAAGAATATTGTGGTCATGACCTCAGGCTCCCTCCGTATGACAATATGAGATGGAAAGGTGGTGTAGGAGTATGGGGACATCTTCACCTCACACCATGATGCTTCTACCTTTATCGGAGTCAAGCACTCCATCGACACGACCCCAAGTGTGTCGTTGCCCAAATGGACCGATCTATCGGCGCTCTGTTCTATAGAATGATGAAATCAAGAGGCAGATTCAGGAGCTGTTGCAGAAAGGTCACATCAGACCAAGTTCATCGCCCTGTGGGAGTCTGATCGTGTTGGTACAGAAGAAGGATGGGACGTGGAGACTCTGTATTGACTATCGGGCGCTGAACAAGATCACTGTCCGGAATAGGTACCCAATCCCATGGATTGATGACCTTCTGGACCAACTCAAAGGTGCAAAATATTTCAACAAGATCGACTTGAAGTCTGGGTATCACCAGGTACCAATTGAACCCTCCGATGTGTGGAAGACTGCCTTCAAAGCCAAGGAAGGCCTTTTCGAATGGTTGTTCATGCCTTTCGGGTTGACGAATGCTCCCGCCACCTTCATGAGGATGATGGATGACATCTTGCAGCCATTCAGCAACTCATTTGTAGTGGTGTACTTGGATGACATTCTGATCTTCAGCCAGACTTGGGAAGAGCACCTTCACCACATCCAACAAGTCCTCCAAACACCGCGGCAACACAGGTTGTGTGCGAATTTGGAGAAGTGCACTTTTGGCATGACCCAGGTTCAATATCTGGGATACATTATTGATGAGAGGGGGGTGCATTTGGATCCATCCAAGATCCAATTCATTCGGGATTGGCCAACCCCAACCTCTCTAAAAAATCTCCACATCTTTCTAGGTCTTGCCAATTTCTACCACAAGTTTGTGTTGGGATTCTCTCATATCACTTGGCACTTGAGTCAAGTCACCAAGGAAGGAGAAAAAAAAAAATTCTTTTGGTTCGAATCTCAACAAAAGGAATTCATAGATTTGAAATATCGCCTCTGCTCTGCACTAGTGCTCACATTACCAGACTTGAAACAACCATTTGAGATCGAGACAGATGCCTCTAACTATTGGGGCAGTTCTTACTCAACAGGGGCATCCTGTGGCATATCACAGTGAGACACTTTCTGACACAGTCCAGAAGTATCCCACTTATGAAAAATATATGTACTCCATTGTGCAGTATTTCCAACAATGGAAGCATTACATTTTGGGGAAGGAAATGGTCATCCACACAGACCACCGACCCCTATAGTTCATACAAACACAAGGGAAGTTGAAGAATGATCACCATCAGAAGTGGTCCATATACTTGCAAAAGTATCATTTGAACATAAAGTACAATAAGGGCAGCACCAATAATGTTGCAAACTACCTCAGCCGACCACTGATTGTGGTGATAACCATCGTGCTCAACTCTTATGGGCACGAGGCTTCTGATTGGCTGCTTCTCTACAGAAGCGATCTAAAATTTGGCCACACATAAAAGATGCTCTTGGAGGGTAAGAACGTTCCAAATTTTCACCTCTAGGATGCACCTATGTCACTGGGACACCTTTATGTTCATTCAAGCGAGCGTGCATTTCAGGGTCAAGAAAATAGTGGCAATACTACAGTAGTATTTCTATTGGTCGAACCTTCGACAAGATGTCAGGAAGTACATCAGATCCTGCACTGCCTGCACCATTTCCAAACCGACCATCAAGAATCAAGGCCTCTATACTCCGTTTCCTACCCCTAATTGACCTTGGGAATCCATATCCATGGATTACATGTTGGGTCTTCCTTATACTAAGCATGGAAACGACTGTGTTTTTGTGGTCATCGACAAGTTCTTGAAGATGGTGATTATGGCGGGCTGCAAGAATAATATCATAGAAGAAGCCATTGCTCAACTCTTCTTTGAACATGTGTGGGTACACTTTGGGATCCCACAGTCTATCATCTCATATCAGGACAGAAGGTTCCTCGATACTTTTTTCTCCACTCTCTCGTCGATCCTGGACACCATGCTCACCAAGTCCAACCCTTTACATCCCCAAACCGATGGGAAGACAAAGGTTGTCAACATAATGATCATACACATTATGTGCATGTAAAACTCAAAGCATCCACACACATGGGATGAGAGGCTCCCCTACGTACAACACAGCTATAATTGGGCTCACCATAGCTCAAATGGCCACAACCCCTTTAAGGTGGGCTTGGGATTCTAGCCACTATGTCCCATTGACATAGCCATGCCATTTGTGGTTACTTAGGCAGATTCGGCTCATGTCCAGTCTGAAGCAGACAAAGCGAACGGCTTCATTAAGCGCATTCAACACATCCTCCAATAGGTTCATGACATACGGGATAGATCAAATTCTAAGTACAATCATCACCATTATCAACATCGAGTGCCATACAATTTCCAGGTAGGTGACAAAGTGTGGCTACATTTGCAGAAGGAGCATCTCATTGGACCTCACTAAAATCTTCGCCTGCTCCGCTATGGGCCATACACAATCGCCAAGGTTTTAGGGGGAAATTACTTTGAGCTCGATATTCCACCATTTCTTGGTCTACACCCAGTGTTCAATGTGGACCACCTTCGGCCCTACTTTCCACCTCTATTGGACACATCCAACACGGTATAACAACTCACACCAATATATTTAAACCCACACTACATGGAACAAGACACAACCAATCGGATCATGGATACATAGATCAAGAACACCCGCAGCAGAGGATCCAACTATATCGAGTTGTCAAAGTAGGAAAAATCATTCACTAGGGCAAGTGGTTCACCAAGGCCCAGGTTCAACAGAAATTTCCTCACCTCTTGGAGGCTATGCATGAAATGGGGACCATTGCTTCCTAAGGGGGGAGGAATGATAAAGGTGGATATTGGTGGCCACCCACCTATTCCACATATACCTCCAGTCAGTTTCATTAGTTTCCTTTTCTATAACAGCATTTACTATTTTTAGCAGTCTTTCAAGTCTCAAACTTCTAGAGCAGTTTGACCCCCTAAATGGCAATTTTTTTAGGTCTGCATCAGGCCTATAGCCACAGGCAGGGGCCTATGAAAAAAATTGTAGTACTCGGAGAGATTTTTTCGATGATATATCGTACTCTCCAAATGGAGGTAATATGACCAAGTTACGACCCTGAGAAGTTGGCTAATCAACTAACCCCAACAGGGCCCACAAACTCTTAGGGTTTCATCTCATGGGGTTAGGGTTTTAGTTGTTTAGGGTTTTCCTATGTTGTTAAATAATAAAAATTCCCATGATCCTCATTGTTACACAGATAGTTCAGAGGCTTGTAGTCGTGTTACTCGTTATTTTATCACCAGGACATTTGACTATTCATATGGGCCTATCACCACATATATCATGTTCCCTTAGAGGTCAAAAACATTAATGTTCTTGAATCAAGTCTTGGAATTGGAGAAAATCTCTATAAAACCCTTAAAAGTCTCTCTGCGCTATTTTTCAAACCTTTCCTTGCACATGCGTTGTTGTTTGGTTCATAAACTGCGGCAACCCCCGCAGTATTTGCCACTATTTCCTGCACACCCCCATGAAAGCAAATAAAAGAAAAAGTAAATTCTAGAAGCCTAGCTGGTCGAATATTCTCCCAACTGGAAGCTTCTAGATTCGCGATCAGTTCGATCTTTATCCCTCCACTCATGGAGCTTATCCCTTGGTTCATGGAGCTCAAATCCCTTCATGAGAGGAATCCATCCCCCTCTTCATGGAACTGAAACTACCTCCATTTCCCTATAAATTAACCTCAAGTTTCAGGTTCAAGGGTAGATACTGAAGTAGATTGTAAATGATTTGTTGAAGAGAATTCATAAGAGTGCATAATTTCTACACTAGTGAGTTGTTGTTGGCATAAGAATGATCACACCCTTGTGTCCATAACTCCATATTGGTATTCAGAGAGGAAGGCTTATCAAACTGAAGGAGAAACGATTTTTCAGGACCGCGGGAGAAATTTGTACGACATGAAGGTGTCAGGTTGTAAGATTACTCTTTTTATTCAAGATAATACATATGGATCTCTTTTTCTCATTGATTTGTTCTTATGCTTATTGAAATAACATCAATACTTAGACTCCTTGATAACTAAGTTGGGTTAGCTTCTCTTGATTATTATCTGTTGCAGATGCTTTGATTATTTTGTCTTGTCTTTGATTACTGGTTCTACTTATTGGAGAAGCTACTTTGGAGCGACGGGACAAAAGACTACATCGAATGTTTGGATTTCAAGGTAGGGGCATGTCCTCTCTACTTTCTTATAATAATTCTGAAATGCAACTAATCTAGAGAAAAAGGTTTCCAAATGGATGTTTGTTTCTAGCTACTTGCTGAGTACTAGGGAGATCGCTCTTGTCCGCAAGAGGGATTAATCCGCATAACAAAATGGTGACTCCACTAGGGAATTAGAGCTTAGTTTTCTTTATTTATATTTAGTTTGAAATTTTAAGTTTTCTGATTTTGACTTCTCTGAGTTTGGTTGGGTAGATAACTTTTAAGAATCCCTAAAAAATGAATCTTGTTATTTATTTTTACCAAGTTTTTCCTTGCTTGTGCAGTTTTCAGCAGAAAACAGTGCAGCAACCTGCGCAACTTTTAGTTCAATTCATTGCACATGCACACTGTATTCCACTGTAAGCTGCACGCCCCCTGGAAATTTATAAAAAAAATAAATTTATCTTTTTTAGAGCCAGATAGCCTGATTCTTTAAGCTTGCCCTGATCTGTTTACAGTCTCATTAAATATTTGTTAAGTTAATTGGGTGTTTTGAGTTTCTTTTTTGCCAAATTATTAATTTGATTTCCTTTGGTCCTTACTTGGAGGTTTGTCTTAGTTTCTTAACAATTTTTGCATCTTTTTGCTTTTGTTTTATGTTCGAGTGCTAATCGCATTTGAGTGTTTTTAATTTTGACCTTTGGAATTCTCACCCAATTTTCTTTACTTGCATTTGATTGGTTCCTTAGATTACATTAGTGAAGGAAAATAGTTTTGTTATTCTTTTGCTGATTTGGAATCATCTTATGTTTGAGAATTCTCTTGCATAGATTACATTTGCATAGTTATATTTCTCATTTTCAGAATATGAACGAAAAATGTGCATAGATTACATTTGCATAGTTTTCATGTGAATTGTGCATAGATTACAACTGCATAGTTTACATTCTGGAAATTCAACCGTAGATTTAGATCAGTTTCTTTGATTTGAATTTACATGTTTTTATGCTTGGTTTAAAACATAAAAAATAAAAATTGTTTTGAATTTATTAGCATTAGTTTTTCTTGATGAAATTAATGCATTAGCGAATTTGTTACATTTTCTCTTATTTATCAATTTTTTCATTTTTGGAAGTGAATGGAAACTCTCTCATTACTTTAGTTAGGATTCATCGAATTGAAAAGATTACACTATCATATTCGATTGCATTCACTTTTGGGTCAGGTCATAACACCATAGATTTCATATACATTTACACTTTGAGTAATAACAGCCAAAATAACACAGCACTTAATAAAATCAACCTAGATATTTTACATTTTCTATGGCTCATTCCACCAACATAGCTTAGGCTAGTGTTTTGGAATAGGTTGTAATGAACATTCCAAAACAGTTTAAACAAACAAGTAAAATCTTGCAATAGAAAATCCAATTGTGGCATTTGTGCTCTTGGAAGCTCTTCTTAAAAGAGTCAAGCATGAGGTCATGTCAGACCCAGTGAGGTAATCGCACCTATCTCATTGGGAAAGATAGAGGATGTGCACGTAAAACAAACGGTAAACCTCGGATTAACCATTGTCGAGGAGCCTGGGGTCACTTGTTAGCAAACCTCGGATTTACCATGTTGAGGAGCTTTCAAGGGGATTAGGCTTAATACTCTGCCCTTGCGTGTATATCGGATTGTAGACTGTTCCCCCAGGTGCAATTGTCTCATTTAGTGACCTTAGTGGCCATAATATTTAGGATTTTTCCTAAGGTGACGGTGAAGGAACGGTCCCACTGTACCTGGAGAAAACGTTGACTAAACTCACTTGGACTTTCCGGAAGGTACTCTTCACTTCAAGATGGCATCGTGGAGATACTTGCATCGGACTGTTTCATTAAGCAAGGTCTCGGGGTAATTGTTCCAATTGTCTGTTTTCCACATTAATTTCTATGACGTTGGATTTCATCACCAACTAGTGTTTTTATTGTGGAAACATAATATTTGTGTGTGGTTTGACTACTATATTTGATAATGCGTTTTCATTTGTTTGTTTTTACTTTTTAGAGACCTTAGGTGTGGATTGTGAATTTTAATTGTTAATATTTTTAAATTGTTAATAAAATTCACTGAACTTGAATTTAATGGCAACAGTTCCATAATTTACCAACCAAAGAACCCCTCTTAATGAGAATCCTATTACTTTTCCTTGCTTTGGAAATGTTGGTCCTCCTTATATGACTACATTGTCATTACCTGGATTAAACATAGGTTTACCAGAATGGTTATTTTCAACTTCATTGGCCTTGAATACTTAAATTGTTCCACCTCAACTAGATGCTTCACCTCAACAGAGTTCACCATCTCAAAATCACCAACCTCATGTTGACCCTTTACCTTCATCGCCCAACATGTCTTCCTCCCTTCTTCTTCTTCACTTGGTAAAAGCCTTGATGCTAGTAACCATGTGACTAAGAAGAAGAAGCAATATAAGAAAGAAGTCAACCAACCAAACATGGTTGTAAGTGTTAGTAATGTTGAGGAAACCTCCAACATGCATCGTAAACCCAAATACCCTTGCAAGCTTTGTAAGGGTGACCAATTCCTTATCAATTGTCCTCGTATTCCTAAGGTCTTGGAAGTATGGTCAGAAAGATCTCATCAACTTATTGTTGATCCATCAACCAGTGATTGTTAGGTTCCTGGGAAAAAGGGTAAAGTTAGGTTTTCGTGTAGGTTATGCAAAGGGAGTCATGAAACTCACATTTTCCCCCACATGGATGAAGCCTCAAAATTGTTGGAAAACCTTATTTTTCCACAGCAACAACTTCTAACTAGTTACCGTAGACTTTCTCCCAACCTACCGTCAATTGACGAAGTGATTGATCTAATTCCAAGTACAGTCAATCCCACTCTTCCATTGGAGAGTGAAACTCATATCACTCAGGTTGATGATCCATTAGTTGATCAACTGGTCGACTTGATTTGAAATTCGATTGATCCCACTCTCCCTGTAGAGATCGAAATTCATACTGCTCAAGTTCTTCTTGTTACATTAGATTCTTCTATACCAGGGGGCATTTCACCTGTTCCTACAAAACCCCCTCGAAATACTGAGGTCTTTCCCTTTGATTGGAGTAGACTAACAGCACCTCTTATTCCTTCTTCCATTCCTTTCCAAATCATTGTGAAGGCTTGTGTTAAGAATGTGTGTCGCACAAATGTAGATGAAGGTGCTTCTCTTACTATATTATCCTCAACTGCTTGGCAAGCTTTGGGTTCCCCTTAGCTTGTGCCTGTTACACAGAATCTATCAACTTTTAACAAAACCATTAGTGAACCTTTAGGGATCCTTCCTGAGTTTCCTATTAGCTTGGAAGGTAAAACTATCGGTATTGATCATATGGTAGTCTGATGCCCCTTGGATTTTAATTTGCTCCTTTGGTGAGATTATGTTTATGCAATGAAAGTTGTCGCATCGACACTCTTTCGCGTGATTTCTTTCCCTCACAATGGAAACATTGTGACTATTGACCAGATTTCATTTGTTAGTCTTGATTCGACTACCAATAATTTGACACCCCTTAAGTTTCCTTATACGGAAGTGGTATCTACCCCGCCACGGGTTAATTATGTGGCAACCAGTCCCATATTTTCAGTTACCAATGCAAGCGAGCCTCTCACTGTTTTCTCGACTTCCTTTGACTTAGATCTGGTAATTGGCATGGTGAACCCAATGGGGGTATTTTAACATGATTTTATTATCCCTGTTGAGTCCCTTGACATGATTTCCTTCCAGAGAATTGTTCTTCCATCTGATGAAGACATCTTGGAAGCCATGATCAACGTGTGTCCCTTGAAAAGTGTTTCTTCCATTAAGAAGCCATGATCGACTCTCCGATGAGGATAGTTCTTTTCCTGTGTCAACCTCATTAAAAAATGAAACAAGTTCCCATGAGGATAGTTATTTTCCTGTGTCAACCTCATTAAAAAATGAAACAGGTTCCCGTGAGGAGAGTTCGTTTTACTATGTCAACCTCCTTAAAAAATGAAACAGGTTTCCTTGAGGATAGTTCTTTTACTGTGTCAACCTCATTAAAAAATGAAATAGGTTATCTTGAGGATAGTTTCTTTCACTGTTTCAACCAAATTAAAAAACGAATCAAGTCTTGAGGATAGTTCTTTTACTGTGTCAACCCCGTTAAAAAAATGAATCAGGTCTTAAGGATAGTTCTTTTACTGTGTCAACCTCATTAAAAAATGAATCAGCTCTTGAGGATAATTCTTTTACTGTGTCAACCTCATTTAAAAATGAAACAGGTTCCCATGAGGAGAGTTCCTGTTACTATGTCAACCTCGTTTAAAAATGAAACAGGCTCCCTTGAGCATAGTTTCTTTTCTTGTGTCAAGCTCGTTAAAAAATGAAACAAAGTTCTACAAGCATAGTTATTTTCCTGTGTCAAGCTTGTTAAAAAATGAAACAAATCCTCTCCTAATTAAGTTGGGTCTTTCATCTGATCTCATAATTGAACCTTCATTCCATCCAGCTATTATTAACCAGTAGTCTACTTAGGTGAATGAAATGAAGCTCGAGGGGCATGCTCCCTTATAGGTTACGCTTGGGGGGCATTTAAACTTATCTCAAGCAAAGTTTTTCTTTGTTTCAAGCTTGTGTAAAAATGAAACCATACCAAGCATATTTTTCCTTTGTTTCAAGCTTGTGTAAAAATGAAACCACTTTCAAGCACAGTTTCCTTTGTTTCAAGATTGTGTAAAAATGAAACCACTTTCAAGCATAGTTTTCCTTTGTTTCAAGCTTGTATTAAAATGAAACCTATATGGAGTCTATTTTGGTTATTATTTTCAAGACTCGTTAAACTCATTAAAATCCCCAGATTCTTTTGCTATCTGTCATTCTCGTAAAACATATGAAAATGTCGAGTTCTTTCTGTCTTTTCCTGCTCGTTAATTAAATTGAAAGTTGGCCTATGAGTACACTTTTTATCACTTTTTTGAACTCATTAAAACTTACAAAAAAGTGAAACCATGGAGTTCTCTTTCAAGCCCTTTTTAGACTCTTTAAACATGAAAAGATCGTCGATTACTTGACTATTCGAACTCGTTAAAGTAAATGAAAAGTCGTCCTTTCAGTATAAGTTTACCCCTTTTCCAAACTGAACTGCACTAATTACGAAAAAGGTACACGTTGACTAATCATGGTCAATAGAGTTCTCTCCCACATTATTTTTGTAGGAAATTTGAATAACTGATATATTATTCACCGAGATTCTCCTGATCACACACTATTTTAGCTTCATGCACAATACAAAATCTCTTCTACCATTGATCATTACATGCAGAAATAAAATCAATTGCATGCGCACATTAAAACCATAAACAATCACACATATGAACACAGTGTTTCATGGGAAAGCTTAAAGCTGAAAACCCCCAACTATCTGTATATTATATGTCATAGAGATCATGTAACAATCTTTGTACAAAACTCCTCACAAGCTCTCAGCACAACCTCCAATTGCTACACACTAATCAAGCTAGATCTAGCAAAACACATGCTCCAATATCTGCCACCTAATAGCCAACCTCTATTGCGTAATCAATGTTGTAGGATGGCTCATTAAATAACATAAACCACCTGGGTTGTACTGCGCAATCCTCATGGGCTCCTCCAATCACTGGTTGTTTCAAATATGCAACAGTATAGTCACAACTAGTAGTTAACCTGCTCTTTCACCTATCTTTGCACTGGTCTCCACTGAAATTGTCCATGCACAGAAGTTAACCGATGTATTCTTTAGTTGATTAATGAGTTTATAATTAGTGAATTAATTAATAATTAATTCACACCACTCATCACTAGTGTATTAATCAGTTAGACTAAATACAACTAGTTCAACTATGTTTAGATTAGTTAAACTGAACACAACTCCATTAACTCCTCAATCAACTCCACCAAAATCTCTCACATGAGTTCTAACTGAATTATCCATGCAATAGCTCCACTTAACCCCTAGGAATAGCATAATTCCTTCTGTCAGCTCTTGTGCCACATCTGTGCACTTAACTGAAGTGCTCCAAGAGAATAAGATAATGTTTATAGTCCAAATATTATTAAGAGCTAATAATATTCGACATATCTATTTTTAGACAGGCAATCTAAAAATAGATTCCGCCCAATATGTCTAAAAATAGAAGTCCATCTATTTTTCCAACTTGACCAACCATCCACAAATAGCATCCTGCAACTCATAGAATATGATCGACATGTCTAAAAATAGACATAGTCTAAAAATAGACTTGCGCCAAAAATAGCCTGCGAGCCCACTTAGTGAATGCGACTCTTTTCACTAAGCTCGTCGTCTTGTTGCAGTCTTAACAATTTTATCCAACTATATTGAGTTGTCAAAATAGGGAAACTCATTCACTAGGGCAAGTGGTTCACCAAGGCCCAGGTTCAACAGAAATTTCCTCACCTCTTGGAGGCTATGCATGCAATGCAGACCATTGCTTCCTAAGGAGGGAGGAATGATAAAGGTGGATATTGGTGGCCACCCACCTATTCCACATATACCTCCAGTTAGTTTCATCAGTTTCCTTTTTTATAGCAGCATTTACTATTTTTAGCAGTCTTTCGAGTCTCAAACTTCTGGAGCAGTTCGACCCCCTATACGGCGTTTTTTTGAGGTCTGCAGCAGGCCTATGTCTTAGTTTCTTAACAATTTTTTCATCTTTTTGCTTTTGTTTTATGTTCGAGTGCTAATCGCATTTGAGTGTTTTTAATTTTGACCTTTGGAATTCTCACCCAATTTTCTTTACTTGCATTTGATTGGTTCCTTAGATTACATTAGTGAAGGAAAATAGTTTTGTTATTCTTTTGCTGATTTGGAATCATCTTATGTTTGAGAATTCTCTTGCATAGATTACATTTGCATAGTTATATTTCTCATTTTCAGAATATGAACGAAAAATGTGCATAGATTACATTTGCATAGTTTTCATGTGAATTGTGCATAGATTACAACTGCATAGTTTACATTCTGGAAATTCAACCGTAGATTTAGATCAGTTTCTTTGATTTGAATTTACATGTTTTTATGCTTGGTTTAAAACATAAAAAATAAAAATTGTTTTGAATTTATTAGCATTAGTTTTTCTTGATGAAATTAATGCATTAGCGAATTTGTTACATTTTCTCTTATTTATCAATTTTTTCATTTTTGGAAGTGAATGGAAACTCTCTCATTACTTTAGTTAGGATTCATCGAATTGAAAAGATTACACTATCATATTCGATTGCATTCACTTTTGGGTCAGGTCATAACACCATAGATTTCATATACATTTACACTTTGAGTAATAACAGCCAAAATAACACAGCACTTAATAAAATCAACCTAGATATTTTACATTTTCTATGGCTCATTCCACCAACATAGCTTAGGCTAGTGTTTTGGAATAGGTTGTAATGAACATTCCAAAACAGTTTAAACAAACAAGTAAAATCTTGCAATAGAAAATCCAATTGTGGCATTTGTGCTCTTGGAAGCTCTTCTTAAAAGAGTCAAGCATGAGGTCATGTCAGACCCAGTGAGGTAATCGCACCTATCTCATTGGGAAAGATAGAGGATGTGCACGTAAAACAAACGGTAAACCTCGGATTAACCATTGTCGAGGAGCCTGGGGTCACTTGTTAGCAAACCTCGGATTTACCATGTTGAGGAGCTTTCAAGGGGATTAGGCTTAATACTCTGCCCTTGCGTGTATATCGGATTGTAGACTGTTCCCCCAGGTGCAATTGTCTCATTTAGTGACCTTAGTGGCCATAATATTTAGGATTTTTCCTAAGGTGACGGTGAAGGAACGGTCCCACTGTACCTGGAGAAAACGTTGACTAAACTCACTTGGACTTTCCGGAAGGTACTCTTCACTTCAAGATGGCATCGTGGAGATACTTGCATCGGACTGTTTCATTAAGCAAGGTCTCGGGGTAATTGTTCCAATTGTCTGTTTTCCACATTAATTTCTATGACGTTGGATTTCATCACCAACTAGTGTTTTTATTGTGGAAACATAATATTTGTGTGTGGTTTGACTACTATATTTGATAATGCGTTTTCATTTGTTTGTTTTTACTTTTTAGAGACCTTAGGTGTGGATTGTGAATTTTAATTGTTAATATTTTTAAATTGTTAATAAAATTCACTGAACTTGAATTTAATGGCAACAGTTCCATAATTTACCAACCAAAGAACCCCTCTTAATGAGAATCCTCTTACTTTTCCTTGCTTTGGAAATGTTGGTCCTCCTTATATGGCTACATTGTCATTACCTAGATTTACCATAGGTTTACCAGTATGGTTATTTTCAACTTCCTTGGCCTCGAATACTCAAATTTTTCTACCTCAACCAGATGCTTCACCTCAACAGAGTTCACCATCTCAAAATCACCAACCTCATGTTGACCCTTTACCTTCTTTGCCCAACATGTCTTCCTCCCTTCTTCTTCTTCTCTTGGTAAAAGCCTTGATGCTAGTAACCAAGTGACTAAGAAGAAGAAGCAAGATAAGAAAGAATTCAACCAACCAACCATGGTTGTAAGTGTTAGTAATGTTGAGGAAACCTCCAACATGCATCGTAAACCCAAATACCCTTGCAAGCTTTGTAAGGGTGACCAATTCCTTATCAATTGTCCTCGTATTCCTAAGGTGTTGGAAGTATGGTCAAAAATATATCATCAACTTATTGTTGATCCATCAATCAGTGATTGTTAGGTTCCTGGGAAAAAGGGTAAAGTTAGGTTTTCGTGTAGGTTATGCAAAGGGAGTCATCAAACTCATAGTTTCCCTCACATGGATGAAGCCTCAAAAATTTTCGAAAACCTTATTGTTCCATAGCAACAACTTCTAACTAGTTACCGTAAACTTTCTCCCAACCTACCGTCAATTGACAAAGTGATTGATCTAATTCCAAGTACAGTCAATCCCACTCATCCATTGGAGAGTGAAACGCATATCACTCAGGTTGATGATCCATTAGTTGATCAAGTGGTCGACTTGATTTCAAATTCATTCGATCCCACTCTCCCTGTAGGGAGTGAAATTCATATCGCTCAGGTTCTTCTTGTTACATTAGATTCTTATATACCAGGGGGCATTTCACCTGTTCCTACAAAACCCCCTCCAAGTACTGAGGTCTTTTCCTTTGATTAGAGTAGACTGATAGCACCTCTTATACCTTCTTCCATTCCTTTCCAAATCATTGTGAAGGCTTGTAATAATAATGTGTGTCTCACAAATGTAGATGAAGGTGCTTCTATTAGTATTTTATCCTCAACTTCTTGGCAATATTTGGGTTCCCCTCAGCTTGTGCCTGTTACACAGAATCTATCAGATTTTAACAAAACCATTAGTGAACCTTTAGGGATCCTTCCTGAGTTTCCTATTACCTTGGAAGGTAAAAATTTCGATATTGATCTTATGGTAGTCTAAGGCCCATTGGATTTCAATTTGCTCCTTGGGTGAGATTATGTTTATGAAATGAAAGCTGTCGTATCGACACTCTTTCGCGTGATTTATTTCCCTCACAATGGAAACATTGTGACTATTGACCAGTTTTCATTCGTTAGTCTTGATTCAACTACCAATAATATGACACCCCTGAATTTTCCTTATACGGAAGTGGTATCTACCCCGCCACGGGTTAATTATGTGGCAACCAGTCCCATGTTTTCAGTTACCAATGCAAGCGAGCCTCTCCCTTTTTGATCGACTTCCTTTGACTTAGATCTGGTAATTGGCATGGTGAACCCAATGGGGGTATTTGAACATGATGTTATTATCCCTATTGAGTCCCATGACATGAGTTCCTTCCAGAGAACTGTTCTTCCATCCGATGAAGACATCTTGGAACCATGATCAAGGTGTGTCCCTTAACAAATGTTTCTTCCATTCAGAAGCCATGATCAACGCTCCTATGAGGATAATTCTTTTCCTGTGTCAACCTCATGAAAAAATGAAACAGGTTTGCATGAGGATAGTTATTTTCCTGTGTCAACCTCATTAAAAAATGAAACAGGTTCTCGTGAGGAGAGTTCCTTTTACTATGTCAACCTTGTTAAAAAATGAAAAAGGTTTCCTTGAGGATAGTTCTTTTACTGTGTCAACCTCATTAAAAAATGAAATAGGTTATCTTGAGGATAGTTTCTTTCACTGTGTCAACCTCGTTAAAAAATGAATCAGGTCTTGAGGATAGTTCTTTTACTGTGTCAACCTCGTTAAAAAAATGAATCAGGTCTTAAGGATAGTTCTTTTACTGTGTCAACCTCGTTAAAAAATGAATCAGGTCCTGAGGATAATTATTTTATTGTTTCAACCTCATTTAAAAATGAAACAGGTTCCCATGAGGACAGTTCCTATTAATATGTCAACCTCGTTTAAAAATGAAACAAGCTCCCTTGAGCATAGTTCATTTTCCTGTGTCAAGCTTGTTAAAAAATGAAACAAAGTTCTACGAACATAGTTCTTTTCCTGTGTCAAGCTCTATAAAAAATGAAACAAATCCTCTCCTAATTAAGTTGGGTCTTTCATCTAATCTCGTAATTGAACCTTCATTCCATCCAACTATTAGTAACCAGTAGTCCACTTAGGTGAATGAAATGAAGCTCGGGGAACATGTTCCCTTATAGGTTACACTTGGGGGGCATTTAAACTTATCTCAAGCAAAGTTTTTCTTTGTTTCAAGCTTGTGTAAAAGTGAAACAAACCCATCTCAAGCATATTTTTCCTTTGTTTCAAGCTTGTGTAAAAATGAAACCACTTTCGAGTACAGTTTCCTTTGATTCAAGCTTGTGTAAAAATGAAACCACTTTCAAGCATACTTTTCCTTTGTTTCAAGCTTGCATTAAAATGAAACCTATCTGGAGTCTATTTTGGTTATTATTTTCAAGACTCGTTAAACTCATTAAAATCCTGAGATTCTTTTGCTATCTTTCATTCTCGTAAAACACATGAAAATGTTGAGTTCTTTCCGTCTTTTCCTGCTCATTAATTAAATTTAAAGTCGGCCTATGAGTACACTTTTTATCACTTTTTTGAACTCGTTAAAACTTACGAAAAAGCGAAACCATGGAGTTCTCTTTCAAGCCCTTTTTAGACTTTTTAAACATGAAAATATTGTCGAGTACTTGACTATTCGAACTCATAAAAGTAAATGAAAAGTCGTCCTTTCAGTATAAGTTTACCCCTTTTGCAAACTGAACTGGACTAATTACAAAAAAGGTACACGTTGACTAATCATGGTCAATAGAGTTCTCTCCCGCATTATTTTATCCAACTATATCGAGTTGTCAAAGTAGGAAAACTCATTCACTAGGGCAAGTGGTTCACCAAGGCCCAGGCTCAACACAAATTTCCTCACCTCTTGGAGGCTATGCATGCAATTGGGACCATTGCTTCCTGAGGGGGGAGGAATGATAAAGATGGATATTGGTGGCCACCCACCTATTCCACATATACCTTCAGTCAGTTTCATCAGTTTCCTTTTTTATAGCAGCATTTACTATTTTTAGTAGTCTTTCGAGTCTCGAACTTCCAGATAAGTTTGACCCCCTAAACGGCGTTTTTTTGAGGTATGCAGTAGGCCTATAGCCACAGGTAGTGGCATAAAAAAAAACTTGTATTACTCGGAGAGATATTTTCGATGATATATCGTATGCTCCAAACGGAGGTAATATGACCAATTTACGACCCTGAGAAGTTGGCTAATCAACTAACCCCAACAAGGCCCACAAGCTCTTAGGGTTTCATCTCATGGGGTTAGGGTTTTAGTTGTTTAGGGTTTTCCTATGTTGTTAAATTATAAAAATTCCCTTGATCCTCATTGTTACACAGACAGTTCAGAGGTGTGTAGCCGTGTTACACGTTATTTTATCACCATGACATTTGAATGTTCATATGGGTCTATCACCACCTATATCATGTTCCCTTAGAGGTCAAAAACATTAATGTTCTTGAATCAAGTCTTGGAATTGGAGAAAAGCTCTGTAAAAACACTTAAAATTCTATCTGCGCTATTTTTCTAGCCTTTCCCTACACATGCGTTGTTGTTTGGTCCATAAACTGCGGCAACCCCCGTAGTCTTTGCCACTATTACCTGCGCACCCCCGCGAAAAGAAAATAAAAGAAAAAGTAAATTCTAGAAGCCCATTTGGTCGAATATTCTCCCAACTGGAAGCTTCTAGATTCGCGATTAGTTCGAGTTTTATCCCTCCACTCATGGAGCTTATCCCTTGGTCCATGGAGCTCAAATCCCTTCATGAGAGGAATCCATCCCCATCTTCATGGAACTGAAACTACCTCCATTTCCCTATAAATTAACCTCAAGTTTCAGGTTCAAGGGTAGATACTAAAGTAGATTGTAAATGAATTGTTGAAGAGAATTCATAAGAGTGCATAATTTCTACACTAGTGAGTTGTTGATGGCATGAGAATGATCACACCCTTGTGTCCATAACTCCATGTTGGTATTCAGAGAGGAAGGCTTATCAAACTGAAGGAGAAACGATTTTTCAGGACCCCGGGAGAAATTTTTACGACATCAAGGTGTCAGGTTGTAAGATTACTCTTTTTATTCAAGATAATACATATGGTTTTATTTTTCTCATTGAGTTGTTCTTATGCTTATTGAAATAACATCAATACTTAGACTCCTTGATCACTAAGTTGGGTTAGCTTTTCTTGATTATTATATGTTGCAGATGCTTCGATTCTTTTATCTTGCCTTTGATTGTAGGTTCTACTTATTGGAGAAGCTACTTTGGAGCGACGAGACAAAAGACTACATCGAACGTTTGGATTTCAAGGTAGGGTCATGTCCTCTCTACTTTCTTATAATAATTATGAAATGCAATTAATCTATAGAAAAAGGTTTCCAAATGGATGTTTGTTTCTAGCCACTCGTTGAGTACTAGGGAGATCACCCTTGTCCGCAAGAGGGATTAATCCGCATAACAAAATGGCGACTCCACTGGGGATCTAGATCTTAGTTTTCTTTATTCATATTCAGTTTGAAATTTTAAGTTTTTTTATTTTGACTTCTCTGAGTTTGTTTGGGTAGATAAATTTTAAGAATCCCTGAAAAAAGGAATCTTGTTATTTATTTTTTCCAAGTTTTTCCTTGCTTTTGTATTTTTCGGCAGAAAACAGTGCGGCAACCTGCGGAACTTTTAGTACAATTCATTACACATGCGCACTGTATTCCACTGTAAGCTGCACGCCCCCTGGAATTTTTTGAAAAAAAATAAATTTCTCTTTTTTAGAGCCAGATAACCTGATTCTTTAAGCTTTCCCTGATTTGTTTACAGTCTCATTCAATATCTGTTAAGTTAATTGGGTGTTTTGAGTTTCTTTTTTGACAAATTATTAATTTGATTTCCATTGGTCCTTACTTGGAGGTTTGTCTTAGTTTCTTAACAATTTTTGCATCTTTTTTCTTTTGTTTTATGTCTGAATGTTAATCGCATTTGAGTGTTTTTACTTTTTACCTTTGGAATTCTCACCCAATTTTCTTTACTTGCACTTGATTGGTTCCTTAGATTACATTAGTGAAGGAAAATAGTTTTGTTATTCTTTTGCTGATTTGGAATCATCTTGTGTTTGAGAATTCTCTTGCATAGATTACATTTGCATAGTTATAATTCTCATTTTCAGAATATAAATGAAAAATGTGCATTGATTACATTTGCATATTTTTCATGTGAATTGTGCATAGTTTACATTCTAGAAATTCAACTGTAGATTTAGATCAGTTTCTTTGATTTGAATTTACATGTTTTTATGCTTGTTTTAAAACATAAAAAATAAAAATTGTTTTGAATTTATTAGCATTAGTTTCTCTTGATGAAATTAGTGCATTAGAGAATTTGTTATATTTTCTCTTATTTATCAATTTTTTCATTGTTGGAAGTGAATGGAAACTCTCTCCTTACTTTTGTTATGATTCATCGAATTGAAAAGATTACACTATCATATTTGATTGCATTCAGTTTTGGGTCAGGTCATAACACCATTGGTTTCATATACATTTACCCTTTGAGTAATAACAGCCAAAATAACACAGCACTTAATAAAATCAATCTAGATATTTTACATTTTCTAGGGCTCATTCCACCAACATAGTTAGGCTAGTGTTTTGGAATAGGTTGTAATGAACATTCCAAAACAGTTTAAACAAACAAGTAAAATCTTGCAGTAGAAAATCCAATTGTGGCATTTGTGCTCTGGGAATCTCTTCTTAAAAGAGTCAAGCAGGAGGTCATGTCAGACCCAGTGAGGTAATCGCACCTATCTCATCGGGAAAGATAGAAGATGTGTAGGTAATACAAACGGTAAGCCTCAGATTAACCATTGTTGAGGAGCCTGGGGTCACTTGTTAGAAAACCTCGGATTTACCATGTCGAGGAGCTTTCAAGGGGATTGAGCTTAATACTCTGCCCTTGCGTGTATATTGGATCGTAGACTATTCCCCCGGGTGCAATTTTCTCAATTGGTGACCTTAGTGGCCATAATCTTTAGGATTTTTCCCAAGGTGACAGTGGAGGGAAGGTCCCACTGTACCTGGAGTAGACGTTGACTAAACTCACTTGGACTTTCCGAAAGGTACTCTTCACTTCGAGATGGCATAGTGGAGATACGTGCACCAGACTGTTTCATTAAGCAGGTTTTCAGGGTAACTGTTCCAACTACCAATTTTCCACATTAATTTCTACGACGTTGGATTTCATCACCAACTACTGTTTTTATTGTTGAAACATAATGTTTGTGTGTGGTTTGACTCCTATATTTGATAGTGTGTGTTCATTTGTTTGTTTTTACTTTTTTGAGACCTTAGGTGCGGATTGTGAATTTTAATTGCTAATATTTTTAAATTGCTAATAAAATTCACTGAAGTTGAATCTAATGGCGACAGTTCCAGAATTTACCAACCAAAGAACCCCTCTTAATGAGAATCCTATTACTTTTCCTTGCTTTGGAAATGTTGGTCCTCCATATATGGCTACATTGTCATTACCTGGATTTACCATAGGTTTACCAGTATCGTTATTTTCAACTTCTTTGGCCTCAAATACTCAAATTTTTCCACCTCAACAGAGTTCACCATCTCAAAATCACCAACCTCATGTTGACCCTTTACCTTCTTCGCCCAACATGTCTTCCTCCCTTCTTCTTCTTCGCTTGGTAAAAGCCTTGATGCTAGTAACCAGGTGACTAAGAAGAAGAAGAAAGATAAGAAATAATTCAACCAACCAACCATGGTTGTAAGTGTTAGTAATGTTGAGGAAACCTCCAACATGCATTGTAAACCCAAATACCCTTGCAAGCTTTGTAAGGGTGACCAATTCCTTATCAATTGTCCTCATATTCCTAAGGTCTTGGAAATATGGTCATAAATATCTCATCAACTTATTGTTGGTCCATCAACCAGTGATTGTTAGGTTCCTGGGAAAAAGGGTAAAGTTAGGCTTTCATGTAGGTTATGCAAAGGGAGTCATCAAACTCACATTTTCCCTCACATGGATGAAGCCTAAAAATTGTTTGAAAACCTTATTGTTCCAAAGCAAACACTTCTAACTGGTTACCATAAAATTTCTCCCAACCTATCGTCAATTGACGAAGTGATTGATATAATTCCTAGTACAGTCAATCCCACTCTTCCATTGGAGAGTGAAACTCATATCACTCAGGTTGATGATCCATTAGTTGATCAAGTGGTCGACTTGATTTCAAATTTGGTCGATCCCACTCTCCCTGTAGAGAGTGAAATTCATACTGCTCAGGTTCTTCTTGTTACATTAGATTCTTCTATACCAGGGGGCATTTCACCTGTTCCTACAGAACCCCCTCCAAGTACTGAGGTCTTTTCGTTTGATTGGAGTAACCGATAGCACCTCTTCTTCCTTCTTCCATTCCTTTCCAAATCATTGTGAAGGCTTGTGGTAAGAATGTGTGTCGCACAAATGTAGATGAAGGTGCTTCTATTAGTATTTTATCCTCAAGCTTGTACCTGTTACACAAAATCTATCAGCTTTTAACAAAACCCTTAGTGAACCTTTAGGGATCCTTGAGTTTCTTATTTCCTTGGAAGGTAAAACTGTCGGTATTGAACTTATGGTAGTTTGAGGCCCCTTGGATTTCAAATTTCTCCTTGGGCGAGATTATGTTTATGCAATGAAAGCTATCGTATCGACACTCTTTCGCATGATTTATTTCCCTCACAATGGAAACATTGTGACTATTGACCAGCTTTCATTCGTTAGTCTTGA
Organism: Pinus albicaulis; assembly: GCA_034641835.2. Classification (NCBI taxonomy): domain Eukaryota; kingdom Viridiplantae; phylum Streptophyta; class Pinopsida; order Pinales; family Pinaceae; genus Pinus; species Pinus albicaulis. Next base: position 994,957,107 of record CM076582.1, read on the forward strand.
TTCGACTACCAATAATCTGGCACCCCTAAATTTTCCTTATACAGAAGTGGTATCTACCCCGCCACAGGTTAATTATGTAGCAACCAGTCCCATGTTATCAGTTACCAATGCAAACGAGCCTCTCACTTTTTGCTCGATTTCCTTTGACTTAGATCTAGTAATTGGCATGGTGAACCTAATGGGGGTATTTTAACATGATGTTATTATCCCTATTGAGTCCCTTGACATGAGTTCCTTCCAGAGAACTATTCTTCCATCTGATGAAGACATCTTGGAAGCCATTATCAAGATGTGTCCCCTGACAAATGTTTCCTCCATTCAGAAGCCATGATCAGTGCTCCTATGAGGATAGTTCTTTTCCTGTGTCAACCTCATTAAAAAATGAAACAGGTTCCCATGAGGATAGTTATTTTCCTGTGTCAACCTCATCAAAAAATGAAACAGGTTCCCGTGAGGAGAGTTCCTTTTACTGTGTCAACCTTGTTAAAAAATGAAACAGGTTTCCTTGAAGATAGTTCTTTCACTGTGTCAACCTCATTAAAAAATGAAATAGTTTATCTTGAGGATAGTTTCTTTCACTATGTCAAACTCGTTAAAAAATGAATCGGGTCTTGAGGATAGTTCTTTTACTGTGTCAACCTCGTTAAAAAAATGAATCAGGTCTTGAGGATAGTTCTTTTACTGTGTCAACCTTGTTAAAAAATGAATTAGGTCCTGAGGATAATTATTTTACTGTGTCAACCTCATTTAAAAATGAAGCAGGTTCCCATGAGGAGATTTCCTGTTACTATTTCAACCTCGTTTAAAAATGAAACAAGCTCCCTTCAACATAGTTCCTTTTCTTGTGTCAAGCTCGTTAAAAAATGAAACAAATTTTTACGAGCATAGTTCTTTTCCTGTGTCAAGCTTGTTAAAAAATGAAACAAATCCTCTCCTAATTAAGTTGGGTCTTTCATCTGATCTCGTAATTGAACCTTCATTCCATCCAACCATTAGTAACCAGTAGTCTACTTAGGTGAATGAAATGAAGCTCGGGGGGCATGTTCCCTTATAGGTTACGCTTGGGGGGCATTTAAACTTATCTCAAGCAAAGTTTTTCTTTGTTTCAAGCTTGTGTAAAAATGAAACAAACCCATCTCAAGCATATTTTTCCTTTGTTTCAAGCTTGTGTAAAAATGAAACCACTTTCAAGCACAGTTTCCTTTGTTTCAAGCTTGTGTAAAAATGAAACCACTTTCAAGCATAGTTTTCCTTTGTTTCAAGCTTGTATTAAAATGAAACCTATCTAGAGTCTATTTCGGTTATTATTTTTAAGACTCGTTAAACTCATTAAAATCCCGAGATTCTTTTGCTATATTTCATTCTCATAAAACACATGAAAATGTCGAGTTCTTTCCGTTTTTTCCTGCTCGTTAATTAAATTGAAAGTCGGCCTATGAGTACACTTTTTATCACTTTTTTGAACTCGTTAAAACTTACGAAAAATCGAAACCATGGAGTTCTCTTTTAAGCCCTTTTTAGACTCTTTAAACATGAAAATATTGTCGAGTACTTGACTATTCGAACTCGTTAAAGTAAATGAAAATTCATCCTTTCAGTATAAGTTTACCCCTTTTCCGGACTGAACTGGACTAATTACGAAAAAGGTATACGTTTACTAATCATGGTCAATAGAGTTCTCTCCCGCATTATTTTATCCATTTTTGGGCCTGAGAGACCAAATTTATGAAAAAGAAAAACCATGGAGTTCACTTATATTTTTCTTTGACTCCCTAAAACTAAAAAACATTGAGTTTTTCCTATACTGGACTCGTTGAAATTTAACAGTAAAGGACCTGTCGATTACAACAAGACTGAACCACTCCTTCTTAGGGTTTGATTTTAATACTAACATGGACTCATCTAAAGGATTAGCTTACACAAATAAGCAAATGTTATCCTCCTCAAGCTTGACAAAAATAAAGAGGTACTTGGCAGTAATGGTGGGGAAAAAAGAGAGAAAATGAATCCAGTTATCAGCCTTGTTTTAAAAATCAGCATGCCACTCTTGAACACGACACTTTGTCACACTTGTACCTGGGTTGAGAAATCATTTGTCTAACAGTTAATCAAACCATATTGAAAGTCTTCATCCGGTTTTTGGGTATTAGCTTTAGGTCAAATGTTGCCAAGATTTTCAATGTCATTATGTGTTCAAGAGAGATTTCAAATAAACCATTCATTGCAAACATTTTCCTTCATTCACGTTGACCATCCCTGAGTCAGTCCTTGCAAAATATTTCTTCAAAACTTGATCTAATGGTTTTTTGTCGTGGGCTTTCCTGCAATGGATCACTTTCTATCAACATCGGCTCACCATCTAGAAATTTGGTCTAGAATCTTATCGATAGCTTGGGATCTGCATGCCCTAATGGCAGGTTTCTCGCCTTCACTGATAGGTTGCATCATTGAACTTCGATCGAATGATTCTATGAGTGTTCAACTGAAAATCATTCATTCACACTCCATAGATTGTACTGGAGTACTTTGAGAGCCATTGTCATTATTGGTGGTTTCTCTCACACTTTTTAACGGTTCACATCATTGACCAGTAATCAAGTGTTTTCTACCATGTTCGACTTCAACACAATCAATCGCGTGGATAAATTCGTACTAGTTCGGGAAGCGGAAATGAAGACCCTAGATCTAGTTTCCACCATCCATGTTGTGAGGAGTTTTATTATTCATAATACAGTAGACTACTCATGACAGATGGTTGCGCCCATACTGTGTCTACTTTTGATGTAATATTTAAACCATATATGTACCAGAAAATTTAGTTAGTTTTGATCTGAGTATGGGAATGCCTACCTCGACGATGACATATATATGTTTTTCATTGAATGTTTTTATAGGTTTTAAACCGATGTATCCAATCCAATCCTTAGAATGATAAAGCACTTCACTCTTCAGAATAACCTCAGACTTCGCACTTTAGGGGGCAATCTGTTACACATTATTTTTTCACCATGACATTTGACTGTTCATATGGGTCTATCACTACCTATATCATGTTCCCTTAAAGGTTAAAAACCTTAATGTTCCTGAATCAAGTCTTGGAATTGGAGAAAAGCTCTGTAAAACCCTTAAAAATCTATCTATGCGGTTTTTCTAGCCTTTCCCTGCGCATGCGCTATTGTTTGGTCCATAAAATGCGGCAACCCCCACGCTCTTTGCCACTATTACCTGTGCATCCCCGCGAAAATAAAATAAAAGAAAAATTAAATTCTAGAAGCCTAGATGGTCGAATATTCTTCCAACTAGAAGCTTCTAGAGTCGTGATCAGTTCGAGTTTTATCCCTCCACTCATGGAGCTTATCCCTTGGTCCATGGAGCTCAAATCCCTTCATGAGAGGAATCCATACCCCTCTTCATGGAACTAAAACTACCTCCATTTCCCTATAAATTGACCTCAATTTTCAGGTTCAAGGGTAGATACTGAAGTAGATTGTAAATGAATTGCTGAAGAGAATTCATAAGAGTGCATACTTTATACACTAGTGAGTTGTTGTTGGCATGAGAATGATCAAACCCTTGTGTCCATAACTCCATGCTGGTATTCAGAGAGGAAGGATTATCAAACCAAAGGAGAAACGATTTTTCAGGACCCCAAGAGAAATTTGTACGACATCAAGGCATCAGGTTGTAAGATTACTCTTTTAATTCAAGAGAATACATATGGATCTCTTTATCTCATTGAGTTGTTCTTATGCTTATTGAAATAGCATCAATAATTAAACTCCTTGATCACTAATTTGGGTTAGATTTTCTTGATTATTATATGTTGCAGATGCTTTGATTCTTTTGTCTTGTCTTTGATTGCAGGTTCTACTTATTGGAGAACCACTTTGGAGTGACGGGACAAAATACTACATCAAACGTTTGGATTTCAAGGTAGGGGCATGTCATCTCTACTTTCTTATAATAATTCTGAAATGCAATTAATCTAGAGAAAAAGGTTTCCAAATGGATGTTTGTTTCTAGCTACTCGCTGAGTACTAGGGAGATCGCTCTTGTCCACAAGAGGGATTAATCCGCATAACAAGCCACCACATCTCTTCTTAGAGATAAGCTACCAGTGCTCTAGCTAGTTTATTTCCATTCTGTCTGTAAGCATATTTCGGTTATTTTATATTAATGAAATGAAGTTTATTTCTGATTCATCTTAGCGTTTATGTGTATTTTTGTATTTTATTGTGTTCATGCATAAGTCTAAATCACTAAAAGGGGGGCGAGTATGCAAACGGTTCCTATATATGTTTAGTGGGAGATATGGAAGGCAAGGAATAAGGCCATCTTTGAAAACCAAGAGGCATACATTTATAGGATCTTTATGAAGGTTTATGCTTCGCTAGATTCACAGAAAACTGACACATTTCATACAAAGGATGTCTCGTATCATCTCATGCCACCCCCTATTAAATTTCCAAGTGGTTTTTTTTATGGAGTCACTCATCTTGGGAGATGTGGATGTCGTGCGTGGCTTCAGATCAACAAAAGTACACACTACAGGATCGCATGGTTTGCAGGAATGGGTACAAATACCAGGGCAGAGGTTGTGGCACTCTGGGGGTTGCTATGGTTCGCCAAAGAGAAGGATATCGATAGGATATTATGGCGACTCAAAAGCCACCATAGATGGCTTCTCTCAAAATTCTACTTTTTCTCCTCCCCAATTAGATGGATGGATTACACATATAAAGTTTCTCATTCAAGCCTTCACACAGATCACTTTTCCAGAGAAGAAAACACAGTTGCAGATTCACTATCAAAACAAGGATTGAGGGAGGAGGCAGAGTACATGTACTATACACACATGGAAGACAACAATATCATGGAAGAAGGAGATATTAGAGTGACATAATTTATTTTTTTTGCATTGCCTAAATATTACTGGTCTTTACTTTTATGCATTTTGGTAATATTTGGTTAATTTTCCATAAGTTCTTTCATATCTACAAGATGTACTACTGTTATATTTAAACAAATTATGATATGGTTTGTATATTTTGTTTTGAAGGAAGGTAGACATGGTTTTCTATTGCTGGTAAATAAGGCTGAAATGTTTGCAAATGAATATTTTGATATATGTCATTGGTACATAATATAAACCAACTATTTTTTTCATCTAAAAATAAATAAATAAAAAAACATGCACAAATTAAACAAAAATTATTGATTATTTGTTATGAACTTGAATCCCAGAAGTGAGCTATTAAATGACACTAGACATATTAGAAACAATACAAAACCATATTTAATTTTACTACTATGGAAAACTCCACATAGGCTGAGTTCAAATTCGCAGGTGGTCGTGGCAGGTGCATGTTGTATTTATGTGTTAAATCATGTCGAGTTTCAATTTTCTTTTCAATTAGATGGATATATCCCATATGCGATGTGTGCATGATTTATCATTGTTCAAAGGCGACGTGGGGTGGGTAGGTAAGAAGGAATGTGATTTGGGTAGGTCTCTCGACGCAAGGGTTGTATGTGGCACGAACATAGGCATGGTGTGTGGGACCGGTAATGATAAGGTGATATTTTATTTAGGCATAGTCTAACTTATAGACAAAATAGACATGCTACCTTATTAGAAAGGGTGTATTTATAATACCTCCACAATGATATATATGTTATGTAGGCGTAGTCTAACTTATAGACGAAATAGGCATGTGGTGTTATTAGAAAGGGTGTATTTATAATACCTAGACATGTGGCCTTATTAGAAAGGGTGTATTTATAATACATCCACAATGATATATATGTTATGTAGGCATAGTCTAACTTATAGATGAAATAGACATGTGGAGTTATTAGAAATGGTGCATTTATAATACCTCCACAATTATATATATGTTATTGTTGAATTGTAGTTGAGCGATATGGAAAGGGTGTGTTTATAATATCCCACAATGATATATATAACATCAATAATGTTCATATTACCCCAAACCTTTGATATGAGTGTCGAAGGTTTGTTGATCATATAATGTTGTGGTATGTGTTAAAGCATTCGAGCTTGTGTTACATATAACAATTACAAAGAAACTATCGTTGTGGCCCTTCTCATCCTTCCACATTGGTTATGCATATATATTACAAAATGGAATAAAAATGGCTCCAATTTCCTTTCGGACTTTCGAAGCCTTTCACTTTGACATTAGCTTGAGTATTATATATGTAAAATGCCAAAAAAATTATACAGAGGTTGTTTATTGTAAAACATATATTTTAGTTTTAATTTTTCTTTTTATATTTTTAGTTACAATATATTCAAATACCAATATATTTAATACATTTTTATAATGTAAAAAATATATTTTATTTATATATATATACTTATATCATATATTTAAAATGTTTCATTTACAATATATATTTACCTAACATTGTTTAAAAGAAAAATAATAAAAATAAATAAAATGTATTTATTTGTTATAATTATTCTAAATATATGTTATTTATAAAAATAAAATAAAGTAATATGTTTTATTAATCACTCACCCTTTTTTAATACCGAAATGCACTAAGTGATGTGGAGGGGTTGTCAACGTGCAAAAAGGAGGTGATGTGGCAACCAAAAGTGCCTTGTCACCTTCTCATACAAAAAGTAAGATGATGTGGTAACCAAAAAAATGCCATATCACCTTCTCGTGAGCATCGTGGACGTGAAATAGTGACCCCGCAAAGAAGCAGGGAGAGTGCAAACCATCAACACCCACTGCCGGCAAAGGACAAACACAACACCTATAACAGAGGATATGCTAAAAAAATGTTTCAAATCCAAGACCAGAAGTGCAAATGAGCTGACAAAAACATCGATAAAATGCCATCAATCAAGATTCATTCGAAGGGCTCCTTAAATTAAAAAAAAAAAAATTAAGGGATGTTGTGGCCGTCACAACAAGCCGTAATGTCTCTTTGATAATGGGTGGAGAGAATGATTTTTTCACACAATTACTCTTCACACTCAATCAACATTCTTATTTATTTTTAGTCCTTATTAAAAAATGTTTTAAACTTTTTGTAAAGTTTATGTATTGATATAAATTATGAGAATTAATTTTAAATATATTTTTAATTGTTAATTTTTTTCTAAATCTGGTTTAAAAAGTTAGTTATTTTTCTAATTAATTAGAAATAATAAATATATGTTTTTTTTAAATAAAATTGTAATTGAGAATTTGATTCACTAAAATTTGCATCTCAAACACAATGTTAGCCCATATGTATAACAAAATTGTCTTCTCACTAAGTTTTTATATAAAGGTATGAGACTTACTTTTAATTACGCCGAAGGTGTTCCCTCTATGAGCTTTGCTGGGAGAACAGTGCTCCCAGCCAATCTCATAGCTCCACCTATCGTCCTTCTACCCTATAAAAAAATGACACTTGTCAGCCCTGCATTCCACTCTGCTGCTCTCAGCGCTGGCCGTGCTGCTGTCCAATCGACGCAATTGTGAATTTCCCGCCAGTATTGTTGGCTTCGGTCACGATTTTAGATTTGCCCGACGCCGGTTTGAACCCCGCTCCACCGTGACGTGATACAGCACGTGGCTTAACTTTTCCGCCGTAACCTTCGCTCCATTAACGCATTCAACATGTGAACAATATGTTACAAGCCTTTACCCATACGGTTAATATGCCACGTAAACCTGTTTGCCATTTGGGTTTTAACTTTGCACTTTGGGTTTAAAACATTTTGCCATGAAACCTTTGTTATATGGGTTTTAATAATTTGCATTAATTTAATATGTGGTTTAATTTAATTTAATTAAAGTTTTTTTTTTAATATTTAATATATATATATATAATATATATATAATATATGATTTTAAAAATCAAATAAAATATTAAAATTTTATATATATAAAAAACATTAATTAAACTATAATTAAAATAAAAAAATTTCCAACACATAAATTTATCATTACCTATTCAACATTAGAGGTTATTAGGCGATTTCAAAGTGCAACAACTTCTTCATACGGTAACGGATTTGAGTGCCGTTCACAGCGCCAGGATCGTATCGCCAAGGCCTATCCGATCGCTCAGGTTCCAAGTCAATTTCAACCCTTTCATTTTTGAGCTTTTTCCCAAGCTCAAATTTGAACTCCTGAGAGCAGCAACTTATATTTCATCGAATTAGTGAATTAGTTAATGCCTTCAGGTTCCAAGTCAATTAGTGAATGCCTTCACCTTCAACAATGAAATATAAGTTGCAGCACAGGCTAGCACTTGCCTGGAAAACATGAAACAATATTACAACCTACAGATGAGGAATTATTTTATATTTGCTTTATATTTAAAAAGAGATTTACATTTTGAAATCTTTGTTATACCTTACAATTTTAGAATTAAAATTATTCTATATTTGTTTAAAAATTTAATTCATTTCTAAATTATTTTATTTTACAACTGTGTTATTTAAAATTTCTTAAAAATTTATATATTTACGCCGAAGGTGTTCCTCTATGAGCTTTGCTGGGATGAACAGCGCTCCCAGCCAATCTCAGTGTTCCACCTATCGCCCTTCTGCCCTGTCATAATTTGACACTTAGCAGCCATCCATCCCACCTGCTGTCCAATCGCTCCCACCCTCCTGCTCTTAGCTCCTTCCCGCGCACGTCAGCTGCTGGCCGTCCGTGCTGCTGCCCGTCGTCGGCTCCTTTCCAAATACAATTCGAATGCAGTCCAGATTTGCCATACCCCAACACTATGGAGGAGCTCTGCAGGCGGTGGTATGGAACATGTGTGGGGTGTCATGAAGAAGCCTATGTTGTTCACCCCTCCGTTAGAGAGCGGAGGCACAATGGAGAAAACGAATGTAGTGCTGAAGGAAGAAAGCGTTGACTCATTATTTTTCATCTGCACTGGAATTGCGTACAGCACGCGGCCGAGCAGAAACTCATGCAAGCGATTTGCTTGCGAGTGATTTGTAAGGGCAAGGACGGATTCAGAGTCGATGACTGAAGCATCACCCTGCAGAATTAAGTTTCTACCATTGAATCCGTGGAAGAGGAAAGTGGTATTTGGACGATCCTCCATGACCTGTGTAGGAATGAGGGGTACAGCGAGGGAGGTGAAGGCTATGAGAACGAGGTTGCGCCATAGAATTAGCATCGTGAATCTTTCACTGTGCTAATTAATTGTCGGAATGAAGGTGCATGGGTGCGGGATATCAATATATGATTCCTCTAATCTCTGCCCACCGGAACAAATTCCGACTCGCGACAGTAGCACAGTTTCTGTTTTCTCCGCGAGCATAACGTCATTTGGAACAAAGAAAGATGACTTTACTTTTTTGGTGGTCCAACAGCTCTAAACAGTGATGTACGACTATTATGCGCCATGGAATTTGCATCGCAGATCGAATTTTTCACTTTACTAACTTCCCGAAAATAAAGTTACATGGGTGTGGCATATGATCAATAATCAATATATGAATTTTCTCATACTCCCGAAGTCACGAACCAATTCACAATTCAGCTACACATTTTTTTAATCATTAATCATGTGGCATAACTAATTTTGTTTTCTCCGTGTCATGTTGAAGCATAAGGTCATTTGGAACAAAGAAAGATGGCTACTTTCAATGACAATCCAACAGTTCTAATTTACATAATTTAAAGAGTGCCACAGTTTTCGCAATTCCAGTAAGACTTTCAGAAAATCTCGAATGAATATTTTGAAAAAAAAAAACTGGAATGAAATTTTGAAAATTAGGGTTGCAGATTTTGAGTTTCAGGTTTTTATTTTTAGTAATTACATGTTATGATAAGAAAAGATTTCCAAACCAAAAAAAAAAAATCATAATATTAATAATAATTAAATAAATAAATAAAATATGAATAAATAAATAAAAATAAAATAAAATAGAGATAGAATTAAAATTACAAATAAAATAGATACCAAAAAAATCTTAAATTGCAAAAATAAGAATAAAATAAATAAATCAATAGAAACAAAATAAAACAAAGGTTAATAAATAAATAAATAGAATAAAATAAAAATAAAATTACATAAATTACAACTTAATAATATTAAATTTAAAATTAATATTTTTATTAAAATAAATATAAATATTTAAAATTCAAATTAAGTATTTGAAAAATATATTTTGAGATATGGTTTTATGACTTGTACCGTTCTTGTTATGGTTTCAGCTCCTTCCCCCGCGCGTCGGCTCCTTTGTGTCCGTGCTGCTGTCGCGTCGTCCCCCTTCGGCGTCCTATCGGGTCATTTATTAAAATGACCAAGTGCTAGTACTATATATTAACAAAATTACATTATAAGTTCTATTCTAAGTTGTAAATACATAATAAGAAGTCCCTAAAATTACACTTGTTTTTTCTTGCATGCAACTACTGAAAAATGAAAATTGCTATCCATATTCATTAGAGGAACATTTTGAGGCTCTAAATTTAACTTTGGCCATGGAAGAGGAGAAGAATTAGTACAAGAGGAAGTGAATTGAGTGTCTTGCTAACCTGAATCTTGAATTCTTCTATTTGGTTTTTAAGGTCATTGATTTTGTCCTCCATACTTTGTATATGTTGCCTTTAGCTAATTAGAATACACAAAATTGAAGTCATTGTGATGCCATTTGAGATTGTCGAAGCAGGAGGTGAGCCATCTCATTTTGCAAGTCTACAATTTCTTTTGAGTGCCTACATTGATTTCCTTTTTTCTTGTAGTGGGATTGATCTGCCATGACCACTAACAATGCAACATCATTTTCTTTCCAAAAGGGGTTGACAAATTAATGACAACTAGTAGGGATAGTACCTCAAATCCAACCCAAGAATTGAAAGATAATAGCAAGATGAGAATAAGACCAAGACAGGGGTCGGAATAGGGGAGGACATCTACACATAGAGGAGTGAACAAAACTTATTCTCCCCTTTATCCAATAAATTTGTGAACTAAGTCACATTTGCACAAGGATAAACTAATATCATTGGTGTGGTCAATTTGGTGTACGATTTAACGAACTCCATACTTGGGAGGGGATGATGCAGGTTGTACCAAAACTGACATGAGGAGTTGGCGAGGAATGTGAGGAGATAGTTCCGAGCATAGATCAACTTATTACCACTTATGCCAATTGTCTACAAGAACTTAAGCACCACCAAGTGTTGTGATGGGACCAACATTATGTGTCAATTGTTTAAGGAATTGGGGAATGGTATCGCCTTTCACTTATTTTGAGAGTGCCTTTCTCATATTCAATTGTGTTATTTGTTAAATCATCTACCCTTTTGTTGTTTTTCCTTTGAACTTGGACAACATGGAATTCCATGATACACACTAATGCTAAACATATATTCTTGAATGTGGAATTAAGTCTAAATTCATAGAGGAGAGTGTTGCAATGGAAATGTCTTATTGTTATCCAATTCTCCCATAATAATGAGTTTCCTAATGTTTAAGGCATAAGCCTCTTCTTGTTCTCCAAGGCATACTAATACCGCACCCAACATTCCACCCCTAGGTTTCACTTGGAGGCTCCATCAAAACATAAAATATGCCTTTGTTTGGATCTTTTCCAATTAACAAACTCTTTGACAGGTATCCTAAAATGCCATATTTTGAAAGAAGAGGAAGGAGAGGGACATGTAATTGTAAATTGCACTTTAATAACCAAATTTCTTCTTGACTATCTAAAATTTGAGGGGTGAAATACCTTCATATTCTTAGTATTGAGATGTTTAGCTAATAAAGAGGTGGCTTTGTCAACTATAGTTGTGAGTTGGGATTTTATCTCTTCGAAGATAGCTCTATTCCAAGCTAACCATAATTTCGAGCTTATATATTTGGGAAGGGCTTGAAAAAATATTTTGAAGAAGGATTTTCTAGAAAATATTCCTACATAAGAAATGGGTTAAGGCTCAAAGAATTCTAAGATATTTGTTGGCTAATGGAGTCTTGAGGTAAACACTTTTAAGGCAACTACCAAAACTTGCTTTGTGAAGCTACAAGATAAATATAAGTGGGATGTGGATTCATTATTTTTAAAGCATAAAACACATTTTGAAGGACCTTGGATGCCTCTTTTTGTGAAGTATTCAGTAGTAAGAAGTCCTTGTGGGAAATGGTACATCAAAAGATATTTATTTTGGTAATCTCATCAATATTCCAAATTTGTTTCCTTTATTGACTTAGAATCCTAATTCTCCCCATCCTCTTGAGCCTTCATAATCTTTATGACTCGAAGCACACACAACTAATTTAGAAGTCAGAAGGGAAAGTTTCAGGGGAGACCATCCCAATATTCCAAATAGTCCAATTCCCAGTTGGAGCCCAACTTGACATCTTGAATAAATATTCCCCCACATTATTTATCATTAGTCATTTCCACAATGAGTTAACTCTTTGGAGAACTTCACATTCCCGTAGTTTAGTCTCTTGGAGTGAGATGATTTGGGCTTTCTCTTACTTTATTAGGCTATGGATTGTTGCTAGCTTAGTTTCACTTCCTAAGCCCCTCAAATTCTAAGAGACCATTTTCACTACTTATTATTTTAGGGTTTACTCCCCGTGTTGAGAATGCAGCAAGATGATGGAGCTTAGTGAAATGAAGTCGCCTTCACTAAGTGGGCCCGCAGGCAAATTCTGGCGCAAAGTCTATTTTTAGACTATGTCTATTTTTAGACATACGGAGCATAATTTGGGAATTATACTTGGAGATTCTTGAAGTATGCTACATGTTGGTAAAAATAGATGAGACCCTATTTTTTAGGACCCAGGCTATTTTTAGACTGATCTCCTAAAAATATGGAAGTCAAATATTATTTACCCTTAATAATATTTTGACTATAAACAGCAGTTTACTCTCTTGGCGCACTTCAGTTTGAGTCATGGAGGTGGCTCATGCAACCGACACAAGGAATCACGTGGTTCCTAGGGTTTGATGGCATCTTGCATGGTTTACTTCAGTTAGACTTCAGTGGCAGAAGTTTTGGAGGAGTTAACGGGACAAATAGTGGAGTTGTGTTCTATTTATTTTAGTTGAACTAGTTGAGATTAGTTAAACTAACTAATCAATTAGATATGAGTGGAGTAAATTAAATAATATTTAATTTACTAAATATTAACTCATTAGTCAACTCAAGAACACTTCAGTTCACTACAGTGCATGATCAGTTCAGTGAAGACCAGTGAAAGAGATAGATGAAAGGGTAGAGTTAGCTATCAGTTGTAACTATACTGTTGTTATTTGCAACACATAGATAGGTGGAGTAAGCTATGAGTATTGCAAAGTTTAGGCTGGTGGTTTATCTATATAAAGAGGCCATCACCTAGCATTAAAATACGCAATCAAGGTTGGCTATCAAGTGGCTAATGATTGGAGCAAGTGATTTGCTAGATCTAGCTTGATAGTGTGTAGCATGGGAGGTAGTGCATGAGAGCTTGTGAAGAGTTTTTGTACTATGATTGTTACATGATTTCTCCATTATAATATACACAATAGCTGCGGGGTTTTCAGCTATAGGCTTTCCCATACATACTGAGTTAATGTGTGATTGATTTGATGTGCGATTGCTTCTATATTATTTCCGCATGTGACAATTAATTGTGGAAGAAGGTTATGTGTTATGCATGCAATTCGAAATTGATATATGACCAGGTTAATCTTCATTGAATAAGTGATTTATTCAGCTAATTTCTACATGGTATCGGAGCGAGGTTAATTGTCGAAGTCTATTACGGTGATTGCAAACTTATTTCCTCGGACAGAGTCTGCATGCGGGCCAGGTAGCCTCCGGAATATTCATCCTTCTTTGTAAGGTGAAAGATCTGGTGAATGCCCCTTGCAGTCAATCTCTGATTTGGAAATAATTTGTTTTCAAGTATAGATCGGAAGCGATAGAGCTTGGAGTTTGGAATTCGAATTTTGCAGAAGGTTGGTTTTCTTGGTGCCAGTGTTGAAGATGTCTTCTTTCAACGGTTTGCGACTCGAATATGCTCTTGAAGGCAGTTCGAATTATGTTGCATGGAAGGATCGCATGGAAGCAGTGTTAGAAGATAATGGTCTGAAGGAGTTCGTGGATGCGGATGTCCCAAAGCCCACCGATGCAGCTTTGGTCGATGCATGGCAAAAGAAGATCGCGAAATGTCGAAGGATCCTGTTGGAGGGCGTCAAGGATCATATTGTATCCAGCCTTCATGGTAAGGCTACTCCATATTTAATGTGGAAAGCTTGGACGGATCTATTCCAGAGTAAGAGTGACCAAAGGAAGCTGGCGCTCAAAGATAAGCTCAGGAACATCAAGATGGAGAAGGGCTTACGAAGATCGCCAAATACCTCAATGGCCCACTGCAGATGAGCTGGAAGTGTGGGGGTAGTTGTCAGGCCACTGACAGGCTGCTTATGTTTCAAGTATGCCGATCGGGTGCATTTCTTGGGATTGCTGGTAAGGCCATTTCATATGACGAGACGGAGTTGTTCTCAGACTGAGGACAAAAGACTTTGGTGTGCACATGCCATGGTCTAACAATGACAGTGCTGACGGTATCTCAATGGAAATGTATCCTTCTTCGTGAGGGAGTCCGTAAACCCTTTGTTTTCAAAGGATGTCATGCATGTACCTGGATTTCAAAGAAGAAGAACTCCGATTTCGTGATGAGGCATGGAGGATAAGGGTTATGATGTTGTCTTCAGCCAAGGAAAAGCCTTCCCCCGCGGCCAAAGCAGGCACCACCGGAGACCCGAAGATAGGGGTCTGATCCCTGAACCCGCATCGCTGTGTGTAGATGACTGCGCAGCTATGGCATGCAAGGCGGGAGAAGTGGTGAGCCGGGATGATGAGGGCGAACTATGGCACGGGAGATTGGGCCATCTTCACCATGGAGCTTTGAAGATTCTGCAGCAGATTTCTACTGGACTTCCTAAGGGCACCCTTGCGCAGTCAGATCAGTGCAAGGGGTGTACTTTAGGGAAGTATGTGAAAGCCACCTTTCACGAGAAGGATAGTCGCACCACGACGATCCTTGAGAGAGTTCACACAGACGTGTGTGGTCCTTTCTCAGTTGCTTCGACAGCAAAGCACAAGTATTATGTGATCTTTGTTGATGATTTCTCTCGAAAGTGCAGGATCTTCTTCATGCAGAAGAAGAGCGATACATTCGCGAAGTTCTGTGAGTTTAAAGCACTGGTCGAGAAGGAGTCGGGGAAGAAGGTGATTGCTCTAAGGAGTGATAACGGTGGTGAATTCATCTCGGCTGAATTCAAGGAGTTCTGCAGCGCAGAAGGGATTCTGAGAGAGCTCATCGCACCCCATAACCCACAGCAGAACGGGGTGGCTGAGCGGAAGAACAGAACGATCGTGGGTGCTGCACGGGCGATGTTGCATGATCAGGGCCTACCCCTTCACTTGCGGGCTGAGGCATGCAATACAGCAGTGTATGTGCAGAACCGTTGTCCTCACAAGGTTCTTGGCATGAGTACACCAGAGGAGGCTTATTCTGGCAAGAGGCCCGATATTTCCCATTTGCGGATTTTCGGATCTCCTGTCTACATGCATGTGACGAAGGATGCAAGAAGGAAGCTGGATCCAACTGCTGAAGTTGGAATATTTGTGGGGTACACCGATACACCTCACAACTATCGGGTGTATGTGCCAGACAGTCGCAAGACTGTTGTGCGACGGGATATAAAATTTCAGGAGGAGAAAGCCATGCAGTGTTCGCTTGAGAGGGAGCTACACTTGCATGCAGATGAGGAGCTGTTAGTTCCTAAGGAGGAGCTTCCTGATGTGGATCAACCACAAGAGGAGGTTCAGGAGGTGGAAGAAACCACCCAGGCAGCGCCAACCATCAGAGGGCGCATGCGCACTACAGAAGCTGAGCGACTGGCTCGGGATGCAGAGAAGGTTGTAGGACCACCTACAGCACAGCGCAGACAGAGACAGTCACCGGATCGGTACACTGGATACATGGCTCTTATGAGCCAATGTGTTGTGACAGAGCCATCCTCTTTTGAGGAAGCTGTGGAGGAACCCGCATGGGTTGATGCCATGATCGAAGAATATGATTCGATCATCAGGAACAGTGCATGGGAGATTGTCCCAAGACCGGCTGGGAAATCAGTTGTAGGTTCGCGATGGATCTACAAGGTGAAGCAGGCGGCTGACGGGAGTGTGGAGAAGTACAAGGCGAGATTTGTCGCCCGTGGCTTCTCACAGATCGAGGGGATTGACTATGAGGAGACTTTTGCACCTGTCGCAAGGTACTCTTCCATACTGACGATCCTTGCTCTCTCAGCGCAGATGGGGTGGCACATTCATCAGATGGATGTGAAGACTGCGTTCCTCAATGGATTTATTGAGGAGGAGGTGTACATAGAGCAGCCTGAAGGTTTTGAGATCTTCAGCAGTGAGTCGCATGTGTGCCGACTCAAGAGAGCACCGTACGGGCTGAAGCAAGCACCTCGTGCTTGGTACACTCGGATAGACAGCTACTTCACCGGGCTTGGATTCTCCAAGAGTGAGGCTGATCCAAACCTGTACCAGATTGTGGTGGAGGGGAAGCTGTTGATCATCGTACTATATGTAGATGATCTGATTTTGACTGGCGATGAGCAGTTGATACTTTCATGCAAGGAGGATCTTGCACGAGAGTTTGAGATGAAGGACTTGGGCATCCTTCATTATTTCCTGGGATTGGAGATTTGGCAGCGCAGCGGAGGACTGTTTGTTTCTCAGGGCAAGTATGCTCGGGAGATTCTGGAGAGGTTCAACATGCAAGGCTGCAAGCCTGTTGATACCCCTCTTCCTGGTGGATGGAGGAAGGGAGATGCTACTTCGAAGGAGGTAGTGGATGCCACTGTCTATCGACAGTTGGTGGGGTCGTTGATGTATCTGGTCAATACTCGACCCGATATATGCTATGCAGTTAACCAGCTTTCGTAAGCTGTGGTTAAGCCTACCAAGCTCTTTTGGAAGGCGGGCAAGCATGTATTGCGCTATATCAGAGGCACATCGGGATATGGTCTATGGTACAGACAGGAGGATGGAGTGAAGCTTTCTGGCTTCACTGATGCAGATTGGGCAGGGAGTCCAACGGACCGGAAGAGCACTTCTGGAGGAGTTTTCAGCATTGGGTCGACAACATTTTCCTGGTACAGCAGGAAGCAGAGATCCGTGGCACTCAGTTCAGCAGAGGCCGAGTACATGGCAGCAAGTTTGGCTGCATGCGAGGCTATTTGGATGAGGAAGATCCTCGGAGGTTTGTTCAGGTTGCATTTGCTAGTTTTGAGCCTACAAGGATCTAAACGTGGATAAATCTCGTAGCCGCATCAAGCCCCGTTAATCCACAGATAGGTCCAAACACATTTATCAAACCATCACACGGATTGTGTCTGTACGTGAGATCATGATGCTTTACATGTTCCCACCGCGAGGATCGTGGATGCCGACATCCTCGACGGCGCCACCATAAGTTCGACTCTGGACAGAAAGTGGGATAGGGATTGCAGATAATCCACATCTTGCTGAGAGGGAGTGTTGAGAATGCAGCAAGATGATGGAGCTTAGTGAAATGAAGTCGCCTTCACTAAGTGGGCCCGCAGGCAAATTCTGGCGCAAAGTCTATTTTCAGACTATGTCTATTTTTAGACATACGGAGCATAATTTGGGAATTCTACTTGGAGATTCTTGAAGTATGCGACATGTCGGTAAAAATAGATGAGACCTTATTTTTAGGACCTGGGCTATTTTTAGACTGATCTCCTAAAAATATGGAAGTCAAATATTATTTACCCTTAATAATATTTTGACTATAAATGTTAGCATTTATGCACTTCTGGGCTTGAGTTTGAGGCTCATAAACCCACACAAGAATCACGTGGTTCCAGGATTTTGGATGGCACGGTATGGTAACTTCCACAGACTCTCAAGCAAGGTAAGTTTTTTGTTAACGGGACAAATAGTGGAGTTGTGTTCTATTTATTTCAGTTGAACTAGTTGAGATTAGTTAACTAGTTAATCAATTAGATATGAGTGGAGTAAATTAAATAATATTTAATTTACTAAATATTAACTCATTAGTCAACTCAAGAACACTTCAGTTCACTACAGTGCATGATCAGTTCAGTGAAGACCAGTGAAAGAGATAGATGAAAGGGTAGAGTTAGCTATCACTTGTAACTATACTGTTGCTATTTGCAACACATAGATAGGTGGAGTAAGCTATGAGTATTGCAAAGTTTAGGCTGGTGGTTTATCTATATAAAGAGGCCATCACCTAGCATTAAAATACGAAATCAAGGTTGGCTATCAAGTGGCTAAGGATTGGAGCAAGTGATTTGCTAGATCTAGCTTGATAGTGTGTAGCATGGGAGGTAGTGCATGAGAGCTTGAGAAGAGTTTTTGTACTATGATTGTTACATGATTTCTCCATTATAATATACACAATAGCTGGGGGTTTTCAGCTATAGGCTTTCCCCATACATACTGAGTTAATGTGTGATTGA
Source organism: Pinus albicaulis (assembly GCA_034641835.2). Lineage (NCBI taxonomy): Eukaryota > Viridiplantae > Streptophyta > Pinopsida > Pinales > Pinaceae > Pinus > Pinus albicaulis. The sequence continues at coordinate 994,975,624 of CM076582.1, forward strand.
ATTGATGTGAGATTGCTTCTATGTTATTTCCGCATGTGACAATTAATTGTAGAAGAAGGTTATGTGTTATGTATGCAATTCGAAATTGATATATGACCAGGTTAATCTTCATTGAATAAGTGATTTATTCAGCTAATTTCTACACCCCGGCGAGGAATAGAGCCACTTTGGTTCCCATTTTACCTTGTTCCTCTATTCTACATTCCTCCAATAGTGTGTTGGGTTCCAACTTATTTTTCTTTATCTACCTATTCCTCTCTTTTGTCGTGATTGTGCTTGCACCAAAAAAAATTCCCTGCTTTGTTGGTTGCAATACCTTTCTCCAATTCACCATTATACCTTTCATTTTCAAATATCGATCTAAATAATGGATTGCTTGAGGGACTTTGAGCATTCATAAGGGAGAGATATACTTATTCTTCTAGTTCCAAATCCTCCTTGTTCTGATTTTGGTTTGAAACATCTTCTAGTGCCGAATTTTTTGTTAATTTTCCTCTTGCTTGTCTTTTTTCTTATGAAGTATGGTATTTTGGATGAGAAAGTAGTTCAAATTTCCTTCCCAAAGAAGTTTTTACAAGACCTTTATTTTTAGAATGATCCAAGGATACTTCAAGATGAGGTGAAGAGGAGGGACTCTCAGTAGCATTTGGAATGAGAGTGTTTTTAGGAGGGCCTTCGTCTCTAGTTGGGCCTCTTCTACTTTTGTGTTGTTTCCATTGTTCTCCTTGCTTTGTTTGTTTTGGTTCTTAAGTAGCTTTGGGGTAGTTTTTAGCAAGATGCTCATAATTGTGACACACTTTACATTCGTGTTATCACCTGCCAATTTTCCACTAGGATGATCGAAATACACCATGTAGTATGGGTTTTACACAAAAAAACCCACCTTCACCTTAGGAAATAATTTAGAGAACCACTTTTCCTAAATTATTTCTGCTTACCCACTTGAAAATAACACAAAAAATCATTTGATTGATTTCATGTTATTTTCATATTTACCCATTTAGTGAAAATAATTAAAAATATATTCACTCATCCACAGGAATAATTAAATATTTATTATTTATTTATTATTCCTTAATAATTTAACATCTCACCCTTGAAATAATTATTAAATCATTATTTACCAATATTGATCATGGACTACAAGAAAATCATAAGGAATTTCAACTAATTCAGTTCCAGATCAAACAACAAAATGCCTACCTCAGTTGCATTGAGAAACATATTCCATGTCTCCCTCTGACAGAATTACCCGGTTCAAGTGCGAAGGACCCAGCTCCAGTGGACTCATTCGATGACAAGTAGTTTGTTTGGATTAGTTTTGGATTTAAATTTTGTCATATATAAATGAAGAATTTGCAAATTATGTTATCTGGTTTTGTTTATTTAGATTGTAGAGGGCTTAAAGATACTCAAACATATATAATAGTCTTAAACTTTTCTGTTTTTGGATGACTTATAATGCAGTTAGGTGACCAACAAATCTGATCTCCCCCTGGGAAAGTTGAGGCCACCTAGCCATTTGAATTTTGGTTGTAACCTATATTTTTGAAGAAAATGAATGAAAAGGTTCTACCAAGCTTACAAAAAAATTATTAAATCATTATTTACTAATTATTTCTAACCCCTTTTGATTGTATCACCCAGGAATAATTAATTAAATATTTATTTATTTATTATTCCTTAATTATTTAAAGTCTTTCCCATGAGATAATTATTAAATAATTATCTCTAACTTACTTTGACTATATCTCCTTAAAGTAAGTAATAAATAAGTGTTTATGTGTTAATTACTTTAACTAATTTTCTTGATTAATTCAATAAATCATTATTTTTTGAGTTAGTCCACTAAATAAAGATTTTTTCGGACCATTTCAAGGATATTTTTCTCTTAAATATAATAAAATATTCCTAACAGGTAGATCTTGATTTAGTCTAATATTTTTTTATTATTTTTCTAGATCTAGATATATCCTAGCATTTTATTATAAATAAGAGAGGTCCTTCTCACTCTCTACATATGACCATTTCATCATCGTCACTATCGTCTTATGACTCTTGAGCTCCCACACATAGTTCAAACATTCTCTATCCATTCTACTCATTGCAACCAACGAGAGAGAAAGTGTTGAAGTGTAGGGAACAAAAGAACCCATCCCACGAAGGGGGATGCTTTAGACCCAAGTCTACATTCTTCTCCATTAGGTATAATTTTTGTATAATAATAAAAATCATTTATTTCCATTGAGTATCATTGTCTCATAAGTTGTTATGTATTTTTCAATATTTGCATATCATCTTTTGCAGGGTTTCTAATAACATTTTTGCAGTTTTGAAATGCATTAGTATATTTTCCTTTTATTTCCATGGTTGTTAGGGATATTTGTCACCAATAACTAAAAGTGGAGACTTCTGGTAAACCTTCTAGAAATTTCCATACTAACAATTTGAATGGAATTTTGTGATAGTCCATAGGCTAAAATAAGATCCTTGTCTAATTTGTCTTTAAAGAGAAATGTGAAGAAACCTCTTTCACATAAAGAGATAGAGAGAGTTTTCCTTTATTAAAGGGTGTCAATTCTCATTAATCTAAGAGCTAAAAGTTCTCAAGGAGGGTCATATACTTATGAACTAACCAATGAAACCTTGATCTACTAATTTAAAATCCGTCAATATTGGATTGAGACGCATGAATAAGGACTTTTGAAATCTCATCCAATTTCTTCACAAATATAAAGGGAGTAGTTTTAGTTGGTTGGGGAAGGGCCACAAATAGATCTTTGAAAGCAAAAATATGTGTACGGGGGGGAGGGGGGAGAGTGACGAAGGGTTTCTGCCCCTTGAAGTGAAAGCCATAAGCACAAAATTTAACTATAATCAATAATAGAGCTCACATGTCAAACCCTAGCTCACATGTCTAATCATTCCTTTTGAAATGATAAAGATATGTTATAGCGAGAAATAAATATTATATTTTTTAATTTATAAATATTATGTTTATAAAGATTATGATGATGATGATTAATACCTATTAAGATAGTGAATGGTTTATTGTATCTAAAAAACAGTAAAAGTAACATAGATTCTTTTAAAATCTTACTTCTATGATCAAAAAGTAATAAGAAAAGTGCTATAATATTACCATAATTTTGATGACATAGGTGGTTATGAAGGTGAACATTTAATAAATATATTGAAAATTAGTTCTAATGTGGGTGTATATGTCACTTTAGGGAAAAGTGTCTTTTGCCTTCAACCTTCTTAATGTCATAAATATGAAAAGTTATTGCATCTCGCAATGTTTTGGAAATTGTCCAACGCCCAATTTTGCTATGTAGCTCGTGGGAGTTGGCTCGTGTTTTAACAATGTTGAATTTATTTTTTGTGTTAGTTAGAACATAGAACTTTTTGTGTCACTGATTTGTCATCATTTTCACTTGTCTTTGTCATTCATTAAGCCATTACTTCCAATCATCAATTGAACCCTTTCACACACTTGCCACCATGTTTACCATAATTCTTCATGATATGTATAAGTGGTTAATTAACATATTTTTCCTTTATTTTTAGTATATTACGAAGAATTATGCATTGTTTTACTAATGATAGTTTGACATTCAAGTTTATGCAATTTAGCCTAGTTTTTGCAGTTGTCTCCATGGTTGAGGTAGTAGCACCACTCTAGAAGGAAATACAGCACATGGAAATTGTTTCTAAAGGTTCGAATATGGATTTTTATTGGTTAAATTCCACCCATCTCGCACGTGTGGACCTCTAACATCAAATCAAAGGAAACATGCAGCAATTTTGACCATCCAACTTCAATTGTGTTTTTTGAGCAAATGAAAGCAAATTTCAAAAAAAAAAAAAAAAACATGGGTTTTGTTTAGCATGGGCCATATTAGGTACTCTAAAAGTGATTTCCTAAAATTCGCCACCATTTGGGATGTTTTCTAGGTTCTTTGGAGCCCTATTTTGCAGATTACATGCATAAATGGTTTCTCAAATCATCATTTAATGCACAGTTAATAAAGAGGCCAGAATGAGTTGTTATTTAGCAAATTCATGGCAAGAAGATCATTATGAAAATATCTGGGCTCATATTTTATCCTAAAATCCTTCAAAACATATTTGGTTTTATTCTCAAATTAATTTGTTGAGATCTCATGGTTAGAATTCATGCAATGAAATTTTGAGTTTCTAGTTGCTTCAAAGATCTATAAAACACTATAATCTATTTGATAAAGAGGAGGATATTGTTTGAAAAACTCTGTTTTTTCAAATACAAACTCTGGTTTTTTTTTTTTTTTTTGGTATCGATGTGTATATAGTCTTGTAGAGGAGTTAAGCTATTGCCTACATCTCATGGGAGGGCCCCCCCGAATTGTAAGGTTTTCATTGTTTTAATTATCATATTTAATTATGCACTTTATATAGTATTTTACTAGCGGGTTAGTTTTGTTAGCTCTAAGACTTTTGTGATCCATAATGTAGATAAATGTCTTTCAGATTAATCACATCATTAGGATTAGGTCGATGTTTCGAACCATCTAATGTGATTCATCCACATGACTAGGTGAAGAAAGAAACATATCTCATTGAATAAATAGTAGGGATGCGTCATTGCCCGGAATTAGCTACTGAACTAGTCGTTTGAATGAATGTTTAGATTGAGTTTGAAGTAGGATTGTTTAATCATTTTTGATGTAGGAAGAATGAGTGAAGTCGATACCTGTTATGCACATGAAAGCAATTTGACAGAGTGTGTATTGATGTAGATGTGTAGTGTAGTTTGAGTTAGTAAGTGAAGAAGATTTCAATTTCCATTTTGTGTGATTGTAGAGCTACTTTATTTTTGAGTAATTTAAATTTAATTTCATAAGCAAGTGTGATAATTTCCTTTCTTCAAGTGTGATCTTTCTTTCAAGCAAAGTGTGTTATTTATTTTGGAAAAGTGTGATATTTATTTTAAGCAAGTGTGATTTTATTCTTTTTCAAGTAAGTGTGATCATTTCCAGAGTGACATATTTACTTTCATACAAGAGTGATAATTGTTAGGAAACCATGTGCATAACGATATATCAATTTAATTTAGGAATTTCTTGAATAATAAGGACTTCTGCACATATAATGCACATACACTTCATCTGTATACTAGCTCTGGTTGACAATTTATGTAAGTAATTTAACATCAATTAAATTACCAAGTATTTTAGCACTGTTGTCGGGGAAGTGTATATAGGAGTATTTTTCTTTTCATTAAAAAACAAAAAAAACTTCAATCACCTATCACCCCCACTAGATCACGTGGTGCAGTAAGAACCACACATCCACATCATGAATTCCTAGTTTTGCAGGTAGAAGAAATGGACGGAGATGATGACAATGAGGAATATCGTTTTGGATTTCCCATTCAAGAAACTAATATCAATGTTCATATGAAGATTATACCTCCACCCATAATTCCTAAATTCAAAGGTATGAGATCAAAAGACCTGGAAACCTTTCTTTTTTAATTTGAAATAATTTGTAGATATTATGGCTACTCATTACACATTCAAAAATTGAATTTGTTTCCTGAAGCATTGAAAGATAGAGCTCTTAAATGGTTCATGACTTTAGGAACAAATTCTATAAGGACATGGGATGATATGAAAAGAGTATTTTTGAAAAATGTAAATATTATTGCATACACCTTGACCTTATAAATCAAGTCTTTAAGATGAACCAAAAAGAGGATGAAATCCTAGAAGATTTAATGGAGAGATTATAATGCCAAACGATCTAAATTGCATAATTTAGGATCACATACATTAAAAACTCTCCTACTAAATGTTATAAGGGGTGAATGGATTGATCTTCTTAACCTGGTGGGAAAAGGAGATGTCTCTTAATTGTCATTTCAAGAGATTTTTGAAAAGCAAAGTATGGAAGATCCCCTTAGGATCCAGTTATGGAAAGAATAAGTAAGTCGACATTAGTATTAATAAGTCAAACTGAACTTAACAATTTGCTAGACATTTTTGGTAATTTTAAAGAACAAATTGATATGCTAAGAATGAAAAACAAGAAACAAAGTTGAGAATGTTGATTCATTTATATTTTTCCCTAAATGCAGAAAGAAAAATGCTTTGCACGAATGTCCACTTGATAACATTAAAATTCGTGAAATCGGTGCAGAATCACACACTATAAAATATTTTCCATCATTACCAGGGTTAAAGGCAGTTTACCAAGGATAAAATCAAACATTAGAGAAATCCTATTATGTAGCTCCAAGAAGACCATGGAAACCTCATCAACCTGGTATGATGCAAGATCTTAATTCTAAAAGTCACGGTTATGCACAATAATCTCAAAGTAATTGGAAAACACCCTTGCCTTGGAAACCTTGGAATTCTCAATCCCAACCTCAAAACCAACCTTGGAAACCTTGGCCATCTCAATCCCAACCTTAAAACCAATCTTGGCAACAAGGTGTTAGCCCCCCTATGAAATTCTTGACAAGCAAGCTGGGGGCTATATTATTTTGGAGACCTTCAAGGAATGCATCTCCCTTGAAGACACATCATCCTTGAGGTCTCTCTGTGCTTTGTCCTTTGTCAAAATTCCTCTGCTGATTCCCGGTATAAAGCCTCTCTGTTACGAAGAAATACCCAAAAGGCCTTCCTTTCCCCTCTTATTTCCCCACACTTAGCCACTTTTTTATTCCCCCCTTGTCTCCTTTCCATTCCCCTTCTTACCTCCCAAATTCTCCCAAAAATCCCCATGGGTTCTCTCCCTTACCCCCTTGCTTAGCCATTTAACCCCTTTTTCCCCTTACCGTTTCCCTTTGGAGCCCTCAAAATCCACTAAAAACTGGTTAAAACCCACCTTCCGACCTTATTGTAAGGTCTAGCCCTTTTCCGCAAACCACTTCCCCCATATGCCTCAATGCTGGGACCAAGCGCTAATCGCAATCGAAAGACCGGGCGGGTGCAAATTCCTTTGTAATGTCAAAAATTTCCGATGCGATCGATTATTAAATAAAGTCCCGCGACCTGTTTTCGACTGTTGATTTGTCGTTCCAATCGAACGGTGGAGCGCTAATCGCAGCCCCTCGCCGATCGCAACGCAAGTCTTCCCCCTCCGATCCTCCGATCTGGCTATCTTCCGATCAAATCATAACCGTCCATCCACCCCTTTGATCCGGCGACCATCGCTCCTCCTACTCCATCACAATCGCAATGTTTGAGATATGTTACACCTTTTTTACCTCCGATTGCGATGGTTCCGATTAGATCTTGGTCGTTGATCCTCCCCTGGATCTGATGGTTCTGGTCTAATCGCTCTCCGCCCCCGCTGGGTCCCATTCTTACATTCATTTCTGTCACATTTCATGTGTTTTGGATGCTTTTTGCCTGTTTCATATATTGTTACGCCGCTCAATCTCCACCGTTGATCTTTGTTCCCAGACCATGATCTAACGGTCTGCGCTGCATATTATCACCAAACCCTATTACTCATAAGTTCTCACCGTTTCACTGCATTTTGTCATCATTACAGTAAAAGCCACCATTTCTCCGCCGTCGCGCTACCATCTCATCCCCCCCATTGCATTATGTTCGGATTCTGATGCAGGATCCGCATGGCACTGAAGAAAGACTCCGCCATTAATACACAGTATGGAGGTAACAGCAAGATTTCCACTGAAAAGGGTAAAGGAGTTAATGAATGGCAGGTGTTATACATCAGCAGAGTGGTTTTCTCCACCAAAGGACAGATTTAAAATCTGAAGTCTCTGGTGCCATTAAGGCTCAGAATGCATGAAAGAAGACAATACTGGAACATCGTAGGGCTCGAGGCAATAAATAGAAGACTTTCGCGCCTCCTCAAGGATTTTAGGAAGCAGAGCACCAGTTGAAGACCCCGAGGATCGATCAAAAGGTCTCGAGCGCGAGCAAAAGGGTAACATCAGGATTTATTAATCAACAGAATGTTTTTTCATCAAGGTACAGGGCACCCATACATCCTTTATTATGCACGACACCCCTGAAGGATTTTCCACCCTAACGGCAGTTCGAGACCAACAGGACATTTATATAGCAGACCTCTCAGTAGGTCATTTGCTTTTTGTTTATGCACCACACGGTACAACAGATCACCACAGCCGAAATATGTCAAAGTCATATCCAGGGAAGATCATTCTTTCATGAAATAGATGATAGAATTTAAATACTCAGCTTTCAAACAGGATGGGCTTCGGCCCTGTATTCATTTTTATGTTTAATGTTACATTTAGTGTGCACCTACCCTCTCTGATCTATCTTATGTTCATCTTCTGCTATAAAACACAGAAAGAAACATTGTTGTGGTGGTTGATGAGATATCAGTGAAACGCAAGTATTGTTTCCTCTTGAGACAAGTTCTCTGTGTAAATTGTAAGATACACTGAGGCTAGATGTATTCAGACTGAATGTTCAAGTTATGGGCTATGATGTACCTGATTGGTGTTGTTTTTAATATGACAAGCATGTTTCTTTGGATCCTGATCTAAAGCAGCTGGTGATGTTTCCTTTTCTCTATGTTTAATTCCATTTCATTTCATTTCATTTATGCTGGTAGGCAACAGAAGTATAATATAGGATTCACCCTTGATAGGTGCCCTATATTTTCCTTCTCTCCCCACCTTAATGTTTTTTTCTTATATTTGTATCCGAATGTTGATTTCAATTGATTTAACCAGTGTAGTGGATGTTATTGCCTGCTCTCTGATGTATGAATTAATGAAATCTATATTCAGATGTTCTTCTTAGGACTTAGTTGAGTGTGTTGTGAATCCTGGAGGTCTAGAACCTGGTCTCTGTCTCTCTAGGAACCTTCCATCCTAATTAAACCTCTCCAAGATCCCCTGTTTCACCTCTAATTCTGTCCAAGCAGGCCTGGAGTTAAATGACCTCTGGTCTGAGCTATAGATAGAATTGGTTGGTCCCCCTTTACTCATCTTCAATCCATAATGTCCCATCCCACCAATCATCCTTTAAGATCCAAATGCTCTAGATGACTAGCCCAATAGAAAGCTTGCACATTGATTACAAATAAATCCTTTCTTGACCCCATGGCCCAATGGTTTTGATGTTCTCTGAGTTATCTATCTCTGCCTAAGCTCCCTCTTTGCTCGTCCTTGTCTCATATTGGTCCTTCTTTTCCTGATTCCCTCCAACCAAACACAAACAATCAAACAAACAACCTCGAGCCTATAACTAGCCTAAAATATTATACTTAGAGCTTCAAAGTTAAACCTTTGACTACCATAGAGATATCCCTCTCTGGACCTAGGAGGGCTAGATCCTAAGGTCTGAAAGTGGTTCTATGTTGTCTCATCTTTTGGTCTCTATCAACCTGGCCAAAACATGGGAACCCCAACATAATGGCGACTCCACTGGGGAATTCTGAGTACGTTTCACTTTAAACATTCGTAAAAGACTCAGAAACTTAGAACTCTGGTCAGGTTGACAGTAAGTCATCCCTTTCTTGAATAAATCTCCATTATTGAATATCCACCATACTCTTAGACAGAGCCTGGAAAGGGCCAGGTAGCCTCCAGATCTCATCCTCTTTTCAGAGGTGACATATATGGTAAATGCCCTCCCAGTCAATCTCTGGATGGAGCTAGCTGTTTAAAGGAGATCCTTGAAAGGTGATAGTGCCTGAGCACTGTGGTGGACAGTGTATCCCCTAGAAACATCCTAAACCATCCACCTGGCGACTCCATTGTTCCTAAGCGTTAAAAGACTCCACTGGTGATCAGTAGGCCTGCTGATTATCTTGGTTTCACATCAGACTCCACTGGGAGACCAGACCCGAAACATAATGAAGACTCCACTGGGAGACCAGCCCTAAGACAATATCAACCACAATAGAAGTAACAAGTAGGGTTAAGCTGCTTAGTTCAAGAACAGCATTCTGGCTCACAGAACCATTCATACGAGAGCTTGCCCTGATCCAAACCCACTTGAAATAGTTGATAATCCTGAGAAAATCCTCAAGAAAACACCTGTAAGTAGGAGATCAACTATTTCCAGCAACATTCATAGAGCTAATTCTGCACCAGAAGATCTTGCAGCTCTATTAGACCCTTTCTTCGACCTAGACCTTCAAAACAGATTACCTAGAACTAGGTCATTCAGTGTTTCAGATCAGCCAGACCCTAGGGACAGTGAAACCCCTCCTTCCACACCACTTGATTTTCACTTCCTGCAAAACTTGGGGCTCTCTCACCCTAGATCTGCTCAACAGACTTCTGCTGGTCTTAATATCCCTATCATCCAAATACCAGCTGCTCAAGTTAACCCTTTACCCCATCAGAACATCATTATGGCAGCTTGGTATGCACCTTTAGTTCTACCCGAACCCTTGTTACCCTTACCAAATGATTATCAATCAAAAATCCCACACTTCACTGCTAAAGAGTCCATCACAGCTCAGCAACATGTAGATAAGATGGAGGACTCTTTTGATTATATGGAAATTGATGATGAACCAATCAAAATGAGGATCTTCGCCCAAAGCCTAGGGGGTGATGTAAAGAAATGGTTTAAAGGGATGCCCCTGGCAGTATTCAAGATCTCCCTGCATTATACCAGACCTTTATAAACAAATGGGAGGTTAGAGCCAACCTTCGCCAGCTCCTAGCAGAATACATGTCCCTCAAGAGGAATGTAGGAGAGAGTGTGCACGATTACACCACTAGATTCAACAGCATTTATAATGCTCTCCCCCCACACATGAAACCTCCACAAGGTATGGCCCTGGCTAAGTATCCTGATGGATTTGATGCTGACCTGGCCTATGAGCTCAGAGATAAAGAGTATACCACACTGGAAGACATGCAGAAAGGAGAAATAACCATAGAAGCAAACTTAATGGAAAAAAGGGCAAGACTAAAAGCTGAAAAAAGGGTAACATATAGGGATGACAACGTGGCTTCCACATCCGACCCCAAATATGACAGACTGTCCAAAAATGTGGAAGAAATTCAACAAGTGATAAAGAGAATGGTTGTCCAAAACAACAACCAAAACAGAAACCAGAACCAAAATATTAGAAGAAACAATGCTGCTCCCAACAGACAAAGAGAGTCAGACCAACAAATTATTCCCCCATTTCAAGAAAACTTTTTAGATGAAGACGAGGGAATCATTGAAGAGTCTGAAGGGAATACCATAAATATGTTTGAAGCAGAGGACTCAGTCCTTAACTGTGATTCAGAAGATGATCAGCCCTCACCTTCATATTGGGATGAGGAATGGTTAGAAACTAAGGATTACAGAATAGGATTTAAAGATGCCATGTTGCAGGTCAGGGAACAATATGAACTTAGGAGCAAGAAAAACCAAGACACTCCCAAAACAAAGGCTCCTGAGGTAACCGTCAAGAAAAGACCAGATAAATCCTCCAAAGAATCTGCTGCAAACAACAAATCAGCAGCTGAAATTTTTGGTAAACATAAGGAGAAGGACAACCAGGACACTGGAAAACAAAGTCAACCAATTAGCAGTACTAGCACCCCAGTCAGTGCTCCTGATACAACAGTTCCCAGCCCTGTACATAGTGAAAAATCACAAACTGATTCAGCCACTAAAGCAGTGGCAAATAAAACAGAATTGAACATTATGAAGGTCCAATCCACTTTCAATTTAGAGAGTGAGATTGCAAAAATCAAAATCTCTGTACCATTATCTGAGTTGGCCTCTCAGAATGTATATAAAGGCCAGATTTTGAAAGCATTAAATCTGGGAGAAATGAATGATTCTGTAAATTTGAAAGATGATCAACCAGCTCTACTCTTTGGTCCAAAAATTGAAGGAAAGTTCCAGGAAGGGGTAGTTCCACCTTTTTATATCAGTCTTAACATTCATGACAAGATACTCCACAATGCCATGCATGATTCTGGAGCATCACATAATTTAATGCACAAGGTAGTGATGGAGAGGCTAGGTCTAGAAATCACCAGACCGTACAAAGACTTATATTCATTCGACTCTAGCAGAGTAAAATGCCTAGGCCTCATCAAAGACTTATGTGTAAGCCTGACCCAGATTCCTGCCAAGTGTATGGTCATGGATGTTGTGGTGGCAGATGTGCCACCAAAGTATGGCATGCTATTGTCAAGATCATGGGGAGCCAAACTGCAGGGAACAATGCAGATGGATGGCTCATATGCCACTATCCCTATATTTGGCCAACTTAGAAGACTGTATAGAGAGTCTCAGATGAAATTTTTAGTCAGTAGCCCCGAGAAACCTGAAAACTCACCATTATACTCTGTGCATACAGATCTAGACTCTTTCATTCTCTACAATGACCAATCCTCAGAAGAGCCGAGATCAGATAATGGAAATACAAACATACAACCCATGGATTTCAACATAATGGCTACCCTGGAAGAGCACGAAGAAGAAAACCATGGGCAAACTACTGAAGATATAACTCTGAATGAAACAGAAACAGAACAAAAACAACAAGCTAGCCACCTCCCTGATCTCCATGCCCATAATGAACCACAAAACGACCCTCCTCCTAGCACAAACCTCACAACTCAACATAATGGTGAATCCAGCTATAGGGGAGGGGATGAAGACGAAGTAAACAATGAACCCCTGTGGGAAATGAACTTTGATGAGTCCTGTACTAGGCAGAGTGCTGGAGCAGGAGTGTGGTTGTGCAACACTGAAAATGATCACGCAGAGAGCCACGCTGTCAATCTGCATTTCAAATGCACGAATAACATTGCAGAATATGAGGCTCTGATCTTGGGCTTAAATCTGTTGAAAAAACTAGGAGCCCGTAAGATAGTTGTGAGAGGAGACTCAGAGTTAGTGATCAAACAGGTGAATGGTGAGTATTCAGCAAAACACCCCAGGCTTAGGGCGTATAGGAATGACACTCTAGATTTGCTGAAAACTTTTGTTAAATATGAGTTAGTATTCATTCCTAGGGGTCAAAATGCAATAGCAAATGGATTAGCTTGCCTAGCTAGCTCATATCCTAAGGCCCCAGTTGACCAACAAATTATCATTCAGACCAAATTCAGGCCTGCGGTGCCAGACAATGAAAAATATTGGCAAGTCTTTGAAGGAGACAAACAGATCGAAGATTTCCTGGTGGGCAGGAATGAGTTTAAATTTTCTGATTTGGACTCGATTTCTGATGATAGCTGCCCAAGCGAGGATTTCCCAAATGAACAAGAAACACCCTGTAACATAGAAATAAATTATTTTTCTGATAAAACTGGAAATTTTAACGAAAATATTGAAAACACAGAAAATGAAGAGGTCGAAGTGCTGCAGGCTAAAGACAAAGATATACCCAGAGGCCTGGAACCCTTAGAGGACCTCTTTGATTTTGATGACGTAGCAAAAAAGCCCACAATTGAACATGTTGATTCTGATGTGGAAGAATGCAACATTGGCACTGAAGACAAACCCAGAATGATAAAACTAGCTAAGTCTATACCTGCAAACATGAAGAAAAGATACATTGACTTGTTTAAGGAATTCATTAACGTGTTTGCATGGAGATATGAAGACTTAAAGGCCTATGACACCAACATCATACAACATAAGATACCACTAAAGGAAAATCAGAAGCCTTTCAAACAAAAACTTCGTAGAATAAACCCAAAACAATTGCCTACGGTAGAGAAGGAAATTAAAAAGATGTATAATGCAGGCATTATAGTCCCTGTAAGGTTTTCTAATTGGGTGTCAAAATTAGTGGCTGTAAGGAAGAAGATAGGGGAGATCAGGCTATGCATAGACTTCAGAAACCTCAATAGAGCCTCCCTAAAAGACGACTACCCTTTGCCTAGAATGGAGCATATCCTATAGAAGGTAGTAGGCTCTAAGAGAATCTCCCTGCTTGATGGTTTTTCAGGATACAACCAAGTTCTGGTACTCCCAGAAGATCAACTCAAAACAGCTTTTACCACTCCGTGGGGCACCTTCATGTATGTGAAAATGCCCTTTGGACTGATGAATGCTGGAGCCACCTTCCAGAGAGCGATGGACATAGCTTTCTCAGAGGAGATTGGACACTTTATAGTTATCTACTTGGATGACTTGATTGTCTTTTCTAAAACTGAAGAAGAACATTTGAAACATCTGAGGAAAGTTTTTGAAAAATGTAGAAGGTATGGTCTGTCCCTAAATCCTAAGAAAACTATTTTTGGGCTGCAAGAAGGTAAACTTCTAGGCCACATTATATCTGAGAAAGGAATCAGGATATACCCCCAGAGAGTTGAGGGAATACTTCAAATTTCACATCCAAGAAACATCAAGGAATTGCAGTCCTTCATAGGGAAGATCAATTTCCTTAGAAGATTTATCCCCAATCTTGTTGAGCACCTTAGAAAAATGACTGAAATTCTAAAGAAAGATGCAGGAATTAAGTGGACTGTTGAAGCCAAGAAATATTTTGAGTCAGTAAAACTTGCACTCACTCAGGCCCCTGTCCTTATCAACCCTGACTTCTCAAAATATTTTCTGATCTTTTCATTTGCTTCACAACACACCATAGCTGCAGTTTTGCTGCAGAAAAATTCAGAAGGTAATGAACAGCGTATAGCCTTCTTCAGTAAAGCCTTAAGAGATGCACCCTTAAAGTACAACATCATGGAAAAGCAGGCCTATGCTCTGATTAAGGCCTTAAAAGACTTTAGGGTGTACATTCTGCATTCCCACACCATTGCCTACGTGCCAAGTATAGTGGTCAAAGATATCTTGTCCCAAGACCCTGATGGGAAAAGGGGAAAATGGATTGCCACAAATTTAGAATATGACATTGAAATAAAACCCACCAAGCTGATCAAAGGTCAAGGCCTGGCCCAATTAATGGTTGAATCAAACCTGTAGGCTCTTGACATTAATATGATGAATTCTTTAGATGAGCAGGAAGGATTGCCCCATCCAACTGTTGAGGAGCAGTTTCATAACTCTCCTTGGTATACTGATATCCTTTATGTGCTCAATAACCTCAATGCCCCTCCAGAACTATCCAAAACAAAGGCCAGATTCAAAAAACTCAAAGCTAGAAACTACTGCATTATGAATGAGAGTCTATACTGGAAAAATCCAAATGGCCTTTTACTGAAATGCTGAAAGAGTCAAACAAGAATTCCATGCTGGGGAATGTGGAGGCCACTTGAGTTGGAAAACCACTGCAAATAAGATACTCAGGGTTGGTTACTATTGGCCTCCACTCTTTAGTGATGTCCATAAAATGATACTTGCCTGTCACAAATGTCAGATCTTCGAGGGCAAAAGAAAGCTCCTTCCCCTCCCTCTGCAACCGATCACCGTAAAAGGCCCTTTCATGCAATGGGGCCTGGACTTTATAGGAGAAATTCATCCTGTCTCCTCTGGACAACATAAATGGATCCTAACTGCTACAGATTACTTCACTAAATGGATAGAAGCTATACCCACTAGGAATGCGACCGATTTTGTCATCATTAGGTTCCTAGAAGACTTCATCTTATCTTGTTTTGGTTGTCCAAGGAAAATAATCACTGACAATGCTGCTGCTTTCGGATCCAAAAGAATGATTGATTTCTGTCACAGGTACGGAATAGCACTTGGACATTCAACTGCCTATTACCCCCAGGGTAATGGCCTAGCTGAATCATCAAATAAAAGCTTGGTTACAATCATTAAGAAGTTGCTGGAAGAGAACAAAAGATCATGGCACAAAAAGTTGATACATGCTTTGTGGCCAGATAGGCTCACTACAAAGAAGTCTATTGGCATGTCACCCTTTCAGCTGGTTTATGGGACTGAAGCAATTTTTCCTACTAGTCTTGGAGTTCCAGTTATCAAACTTGTCCAGGAAATCCAATCAGAGGAGAACAGTATGATGAGAAGAATTAATGAAACAATCCATCTGCAGCAAACAAGAGAGCAGGTTTATAGCAGAGCTGTCAAAATACAAGAAGGCATAAAGAGATAGTTTGACAAAAGAACCAAAGCTTCAGATTTCAAGGTTGGAGATAAGGTTCTGAGATGGGATTCGAGAAGAGAGGACAAAGGCAAACATGGTAAATTTGACAGCTTGTGGCAGGGTCCATTTGTCATCCAGGCCACTGTGGGTCCTAATGTGTTTTTTCTGCAGGAACTTGATGGCACAGAATTGTTTGGGGGTCTTGTCAATGGCAGGATGCTCAAACATTACTTCTATTGATTTTCCATTTCCAGTTTCATCTCCATTGTACATACCATTGCAAATTTTCATTTTCAGAAAAAGAGAAAATGCTCCAAAAAACAGAATGAAAAGAGAGGTTCAGACATGCTCAAAACATGAACCTCTGAAGTAAAAAGCATGGCTCAATCCTGATCAAAATCCGAGCCAAAGGAAGCAGAATAGCTGGTCCTAATAAGCTCAAAATCTGGATCAGCGGCGAAAGAAGAATCAGCTCTAACATGCACAAAATCAGAGCTGGAGGAAAAGGAAGAAGTGACTCTAATATGCTCAAAACCTGAGTCACATGAAGAAAAGAGGGTGCTTCAAAATTTCATGTTTCAAACCCTCAAGTTTTGTTTTTGAGTTTCATCTTTTTCAGTCCACAGCAAGTCAGACAGTCTAATCCTGGCTTGGCTGTTTTTAAATTTCCTGTCTTAGAATGTAGGAGAAGAAACCTGTTGGAAAGTTTAATCCCAATAGGTAGTAGAATAGGTAGAGAAACTTGTGAGGCCAACAGTCTAATCTGGCCTCATGGAGCAATAAGGGTAGATTTAGAGTAGGTTTGTTTTTTCTTTCAAAATAAAATAATGTAAAGGGTCTGCTAGCTCAAATGCACCCAAGGGAAAAGTGTTAGGATTTTAGTTTGGGTAGGTAGATTGGTTGGGAAAGTACTTCTGCTGATGTTTTTATCATATGGTGGCAGCTAAAAATCAAAGAAAGAAAGATGGCTTATAGCAGTAGGCATCTGGCCTACCACCGAGAGATCATTTTCTGAATTCTTAACTCCTTAGGAAACCATGAGATTATACAAGAGTGATAATTGTTAGGAAACCATGTGCATAACGATATATCAATTTAATTTAGGAATTTCTTGAATAATAAGGACTTATGCACATATAATGCACATACACTTCATCTGTATACTAGCTCTGGTTGACAATTTATGTAAGTAATTTAACATCAATTAAATTACCAAGTATTTTAGCACTGTTGTCGGGGAAGTGTATATAGGAGTCTTTTTCTTTTCATTAAAAAACAAAAAAAACTTCAATCACCTATCACCCCCACTAGATCACGTGGTGCAGTAAGAACCACACATCCACATCATGAATTCCTAGTTTTGCAGGTAGAAGAAATGGACGGAGATGATGACAATGAGGAATATCGTTTTGGATTTCCCATTCAAGAAACTAATATCAATGTTCATATGAAGAATATACCTCCACCCATAATTCCTAAATTCAAAGGTATGAGATCAAAAGACCTGGAAACCTTTCTTTTTTAATTTTAAATAATTTGTAGATATTATGGCTACTCATTACACATTCAAAAATTGAATTTGTTTCCTGAAGCATTGAAAGATAGAGCTCTTAAATGGTTCATGACTTTAGGAACAAATTCTATAAGGACATGGGATGATATGAAAAGAGTATTTTTGAAAAATGTAAATATTATTGCATACACCTTGACCTTATAAATCAAGTCTTTAAGATGAACCAAAAAGAGGATGAAATCCTAGAAGATTTAATGGAGAGATTATAATGCCAAACGATCTAAATTGCATAATTTAGGATCACATACATTAAAAACTCTCCTACTAAATGTTATAAGGGGTGAATGGATTGATCTTCTTAACCTGGTGGGAAAAGGAGATGTCTCTTAATTGTCATTTCAAGAGATTTTTGAAAATCAAAGTATGGAAGATCCCCTTAGGATCCAGTTATGGAAAGAATAAGTAAGTCGACATTAGTATTAATAAGTCAAACTGAGCTTAACAATTTGCTAGACATTTTTGGTAATTTAAAAGAACAAATTGATATGCTAAGAATGAAAAACAAGAAAAAAAGATTAGAATGTTGATTCATTTATATTTTTCCCTAAATGCAGAAAGAAACATGCTTTGCACGAATGTCCACTTGATAACATTAAAATTCGTGAAATCGGTGCAGAATCACACACTACAAAATATTGTCCATCATTACCAGGGTTAAAGGCAGTTTACCAAGGATAAAATCAAACACTAGAGAAATCCTATTATGTAGCTCCAAGAAGACCATGGAAACCTCATCAACCTGGTATGATGCAAGATCTTAATAAAAGTCACGGTTATGCACAATAATCTCAAAGTAATTGGAAAAAACCCTTGCCTTGGAAACCTTGGAATTCTCAATCCCAACCTCAAAACCAACCTTGGAAACCTTGGCCATCTCAATCCCAACCTTAAAACCAATCTTGGCAACAAGGTGTTAGCCCCCCTATGAAA
Source organism: Pinus albicaulis (assembly GCA_034641835.2). Classification (NCBI taxonomy): domain Eukaryota; kingdom Viridiplantae; phylum Streptophyta; class Pinopsida; order Pinales; family Pinaceae; genus Pinus; species Pinus albicaulis. The sequence goes on from CM076582.1 coordinate 994,994,105, forward strand.
TTCTTGACAAGCAAGCTGGGGGCTATATTATTTTGGAGACCTTTAAGGAATGCATCTCCCTTGAAGACACATCATCCTTGAGGTCTCTCTATGCTTTGTCCTTTGTCAAAATTCCTCTGCTGATTCCCGGTATAAAGCCTCTCTGTTACGAAGAAATGCCCAAAAGGCCTTCCTTTCCCCTCTTATTTCCCCCCACTTAGCCACTTTTTTATTCCCCCCTTGTCTCCTTTCCATTCCCCTTCTTACCTCCCAAATTCTCCCAAAAAATCCCATGGGTTCTCTCCCTTACCCCCTTGTTTAGCCATTTAACCCCTTTTTCCCCTTACCGTTTCTTTTTGGAGCCCTCAAAATCCACTAAAAACTGGTTAAAACCCACCTTCCCACCTTATTGTAAGGTCTAGCCCTTTTCTGCAAACCACTTCCCCCATATGCCCCAACGCTGGGACCAAGCGCTAATCGCAATCGGAAGACCAGGCGGGTGCAAATTCCTTTGTAATGTCAAAAATTTCCGATGCGATCGATTATTAAATAAAGTCCCGCGACCTGTTTTCGGCCGTTGATTTCTCGTTCCAATCGAACGGCGGAGCGCTAATCGCAGCCCCTCGCCGATCGCAACGCAAGTCTTCCCCCTCCGATCCTCCGATCTGGCTATCTTCCGATCAAATCATAACCGTCCATCCACCCCTCTGATCCGGCGGCCAGCGCTCCTCCTGCTCCATCGCAATCGCAATGTTTGAGATATGTTACACCTTTTTTACCTCCGATTGCGATGGTTTCGATTAGATCTTGGCCGTTCATCCTCCCCTGGATCTGATGGTTCTGGTCTAATCGCTCTCCGCCCCCGCTGGGTCCCATTCTTACATTCATTTCTGCCGCAGTTCATGTGTTTTGGATGCTTTTTGCCCGTTTCATATATTGTTACGCCGCTCAATCTCCACCGTTGATCTTTGTTCCCATACCATGATCTAACGGTCTACGCTGCATATTATCACCAAACCCTATTACTCATAAGTTCTCACCGTTTCACTGCATTTTGTCACCATTACAGTAAAAGCCACCATTTCTCCACCGCCGCGCTACCATCTCATCCCCCCCATTGCATTATGTTCGGATTCTGATGCAGGATCCGCACGGCACTGAAGAGAGACTCCGCCATTAATACACAGTATGGAGGCAACAGCAAGATTTCCACTGACAAGGGTAAAGGAGTTAATGAATGGCAGGTGTTATACATCAGCAGAGTGGTTTTCTCCACCAAAGGACAGATTTAAAATCTGAAGTCTCCGACGCCATTAAGGCTCAGAATGCATGAAAGAAGACAATACTAGAACATCGTAGGGCTCAAGGCAGTAAATAGAAGACTTTCGCGCCTCCTCAAGGATTTTAGGAAGCAGAGCACCAGTTGAAGACCCTGAGGATCGATCAAAAGGTCCCGAGCGCGAGCAAAAGGGTAACATCAGGATTTATTAATCAACAGAATGTTTTTTCATCAAGGTACAGGGCACCCATACATCCTTTATTATGCACGACACCCCTGAAGGATTTTCCACCCTAACGACAGTTCGAGACCAGCAGGACATTTATATAGCAGACCTCTCAGTAGGTCATTTGCTTTTTGTTTATGCACCACAAGGTACAGCAGATCACCACAGCCGAAATATGTTAAAGTCATATCTAGGGAAGATCATTCTTTCATGAAAGAGATGACGTAAGTTAAATACTCAGCTTTCAAACAGGACGGGCTTCGGCCCTGTATTCATTTTTATGTTTAATGTTACATTTAGTGTCCACCTACCCTCTCCGGTCTATCTTCTGTTCATCTTCTGCTATAAAACACAGAAAGAAACATTGTTGTGGTGGTTAATGAGATATCAGTGAAACGCAAGTATTGTTTCCTCTTGAAACAAGTTCTCTGTGTAAATTGTAAGATAGACTAAGGCTAGATGTATTCAGACTGAATGTTCAAGTTATGGGCTATGATGTACCTGATTGGTGTTGTTTTTAATATGACAAGCATGTTTCATTGGATCCTGATCTAAAGCAGCTGGTGATGTTTCCTTTTCTCTGTGTTTAATTCCATTTCATTTCATTTCATTTCTGCTGGTAGGCAACAGAAGTATAATATAGGATTCACCCTTGATAGGTGCCCTATATTTTCCTGCTCTCCCCACCTTAATGTTTTCTGCTTATATGTGTATCTGAATGTTGATTTCAATTGATTTAACCAATGTAGTGGATGTTATTGCCTGCTCTCTGATGTATGAATTAATGAAATCTATATTCAGATGTTCTTGTTAGGATTTAGTTGAGTGTGTTGTGAATCCTGGAGGTCTAGAACCTGGTCTTTGTCTCTCTAGGAACCTTCCATCCTAATTAAACCTCTCCAAGATCCCCTGTTTCACCTTTAATTCTGTCCAAGCAGGCCTGGAGTTAAATGACCTCTGGTCTGAGCTATAGATAGAATTGGTTGGTCCCCCTTTACTCATCTTCAATTCTTAATGTCCCATCCCACCAATCATCCTTTAAGATCCAAATGCTCTAGATGACTAGCCCAATAGAAAGCTTGCATATTGATTACAAATAAATCCTTTCTTGACCCCATGGCCCAATGGTTTTGATGTTCTCTGAGTTATCTATCTCTGCCTAAGCTCCCTCTTTGCTTGTCCTTGTCTCATATTGGTCCTTCTTTTCCTGATTCCCTCCAACCAAACACAAACAATCAAACAAACAACCTCGAGCCTATAACTAGCCTAAAATCTTATACTTAGAGCTTCAAAGTTAAACCTTTGACTACCATAGAGAGATCCCTCTCTGGACCTAGGAGGGTTAGATCCTAAGGTCTGAAAGTGGTTCTATGTTGTCTCATCTTTTGGTCTCTGTCAACCTGGCCAAAACATGGGAACCCCAACACAAGGTTGGCAAGGGCTTTATAGAAGAAATCCACCGTATCCTCAATCTTTTCCTCACTACCCTCAGTACCAATCTCATTTTTATCCATAACATTCACCTCCGCCACAACATCAGTTTCACCATCAATTGACCTCAATTCAAACTTTCCCATTACCACCCACACAAGCACCACAAAGATCCATTCCCACTCAACTACCTGCAAAACCATTTCAGATCATCAACAATAAAACACATCAATCTACTTACAATGTTGAGGTATTCAAAATGATTCTCCAGATGCCATTGAAGAACAACAACCAGGAGAAGAAGATTCATATAAGGTTCAAGAATCATGGATGCCTGTTGATAAAGAGCAGTTGTTGGAACCCGAGATTGAAAAGTTTCTTGCATGCCTATCACCGTATTTTATGAATGGAGATCGCATCTCTAAATACTTGCATGGTATGATAACAGGAAGCCAAGGAAGACAAGATTACATTGAATCTTAGTTCAAGACAGTCATCAGATCCCAATACTCCATTCTGTAGTATCTTCTTACATGATCTCAATCAAGGTAGTTGGTCTCTCATATATTGGTACATATCAAAGAGTATCTTTCAAACAGACATATGACTTTATCTATCATCTTGTTATGCACATGGTTCCATTGGAAGTATTCATATACTTGAACGCAAATTAAAGAGAAAAATAATTCCTATTATGAAAACCAGCTTGTTGGCGCAATTGGACACGATATTTGCTTGAAAAATAGGCAACTAGATAGCAAAGTTCACAATAAGTTCTACAATTTCATAATGGCTTCAATCTTTTATTATGGTTCTTCAAATAATTTGTGGTTCTATGCTCGAGTTGGTTGATGCGGGATTCCTTAAGGCCCACCTTCCTATAGATCTTATCCCATGGACTTAAACACCTCATATGGCATCAGGATTAGATATTATTTAGAGTGCCTTGGAACTTGCATACATTAATGGCAAGCCTTCTCGTTGACAACAATGGGAATACAACAATGTCTCTTGATTGTCAGATCTTGCAGGTGACTCGACTTCCACACATTCATTTGTCCTTGCCAAGATGCACTCATTTATATTATCAGTGATTTGTCTTGCATTGGTTAATGATTTTCATCATTGATCGGTAATCCAATGATTTCTTCTCATGCTCGAGTTTGAAACATTCATTCACATGGTAAGAATTGTACCATGAATTTTGGTTTTTGATGAAGACTATATGGTTTTATGGAATCAACAATAACTTGCAGCAATATATTTTATTGGGTTCTTGTAGCAACGTGTTCATCATTTTTTCATTCAACAACAACATGATGGCACCACTACAACTCTTTTTCATTCATTTCCATTTCAAATTAAATCAATAAAATTAGGCCTATTTTAGTCAATATGCATGATGTTTCATGATTTATACTTCAGCATATAGTACACAATCCAAATCAACAATTCAAACTCAAAGAAAATGACTTTATGCAAAAATTGACTTTTTCTACAACAAGCTACGAAAAGTTGCAGTTTCTGCAGTTATTGTTGTAATAAACTTTTTTTTTGTGTTGTAGCAGCTTGTTCCAAAGGCAGTTTTGATACAAATTTTGCAAGAGATTGGAGCAGAAAAATTTAAAAATAAAAATAAAATAAAATAAATAGACAAATAAAATAAAATAAATAAATAAATAAAATAAAAATTGAGCTACTGGGTTTTCTTAGAATACGGTAAATTGAGTAATATGCAGGAAAAATTCCCAAAAATGCAGTTTTCCACGACTTTTCAACGGGTTTATAAGGTGGATTTTCATTTTTCACCACTATGCATAGATTAGGCCAAATTTCGTTATTTTTGCACAACAACGTATTTTCTTCATAAAAATGGGATTTTAAAGGTATGTGATGCTAAAAAAGGTAAAAATACATGATTTCCCTTTTGAAACACTCAATTTGGTCTTAAAATGAATCTGTGGCATATATTTATATGCAACATTAGATAGCATGAAATGTCATTTTCAGACTTTTCAAAAGCCCAAGATTCAAGAATCTATTTGTCGGTGGAATGGTTTTATTCCAACATCTATAGCACCTAATTCAACATTTCAAGTTCTTTAAAAGGTAAACTTGAGGTAAAAACTTGCATAAGACTTTTTAATCTATAAAAACTTTAGGAAAATGTGATAAATAACCACTACAATTACCATTCATGCAAACCATCTTCTCCATCATTGACCTACCCCTCAACCATCTTTTTCATCATTGACTTAATCACTCGACCATATTTTCCTTCATTGATCTATCCCTCATACCAAATTCATGCTCTATCCACAAGCTTGTGCAATATATTCAAAAGTAATCATGAAAATATTATGAGTATGAAAGCTTGGCATCGCAATGATCCATAGTAGAAGTCATCATGAATGTCTTACAACCCCTGCGTTTGAAATCTGATATCAATGGTGAAATATTAATATACTAGCTTATGATGCATTTAAGAGTTGGGTCCAAGACAAATTTGAAGGGTTTGGAGAAAAGGTTGATTGAAGACATGCTTGTGAAGGCATGAAGGCATTGGTTGGTGGTCATCACTTTTATTGTGCATAAATGATAGACCTCAATGTCTTATTTTATGATGTTTTGATCCATTTTCTATTTCCTTCAAAGAGAAAATAGATGCGTGCACTCCTTTCTTAGATCATTTGTTGGAAAGAATAGAGGTCAAGGAAATCTGTTATGTTTTGACTCCTCGACTAGGCAAGAGATGGATTTAGCTAAGGCATGCATTGAAATTTTAGCTCATAAATATTTTACTAGCAAAAGAGATGTTCAAAGTACTCTGAAGTCTACACAAATAGTATGCCTATAAATGGAGTATCCTAGAAAGAGAGAGAGAAAGAAATATGATTCCATTTCCAAAGATCAAAGACAATGTTATTTTCACTTTTGTATGAATTGCTGCACAATTTTATCTTCTATGAGTATGAGATTGCAAAGATATTGCCTTGCAAGAATATATGCAGCAAACAAGAACAATATTTGAGTACAAAGTGAAAAAAAATCGACAGCAAGTTCTTTTGACTTCATAAAGCAAATGCAATAGGAGTTTAGCAGCAACACAAAATTCTTTCTTTTCTTTACATATTCAACACACATTCATCAAGGCTCAAGTAGAGGACAGTAATAAGGTTTAGGTAGAGGATACTAATATCCTATTTCAGCATGTATAAAGAAGGCTTTAAGGCACACCTCCAAAAGTATGGTAATTAACATGATTCACATTGCAAAAAAATTTGTTAAGCCTTCGATGTGGTAAGTTGTTACTCCTTTTTACTAATGCAAAACAATTTGAGTATGCTCCATGATTTCTCTTGAGTGGACATCTGCCAAAATTTTGTGGTTCCTCTTCTTCATATTTTTCACTTTCACCTACTTCACCTATTTTGGGATTATGTAAGTTTTTATTACTCCAAGTTACCACATTGCTTCAATCATTTCATCAACATTTTATTCCTCTTGGAATCTCTTCTAATGTGGGTTCATTGTCCCTTGGTTGAAAAATATTGTACAATGGAGATGGTTTTATTGGTTCAACTCCATTTCTTAGACACTTTATGGTCTAATTGAAGCACAACTGGGTCAAGTATATTCTAAGATGAATACAATAGAAGGAAAATACAAAAAGTAATATATTTTGGGACTTTGGATTAGTTATAACTTCTTGGGATTTGTATTTTCCATGGTGTGCATTACTCTATTATTTTCTTTGAAGTTTCATTTTCCATTGAAAAATTCAACTTTCAAATTTAGGCATAAAAGAAGGGGGTGCTGGAAATTAGCTTTATTCCATGGAGATGATATTTGGTGTAAAAAAAAAAAAAACCCCTTTATTTTATGGAAGCAATCAAGTAATTACCAAGGATTCATGATCTGATGATGTTTTCAAGAATGAAATAGGACAACCTTGTGTGGATAAAGAAAAGAGGTATATGAGTTCATTTTTGGGACACTAATTTTCATGAGGACATACAAAGATCTCAGTGTGGGGGAGATGTTGGGTCAATGATTTGTCATCACTTTCAATTATCGTTGTCATTCATTAAGCCATTATTTCCAACCATCCATTGCACCCTTGCACTCACTTGCCACCATTTTTACCGTAATTCTTCATGATGTGTCTCTATATGTATAAGTGGTTAATTAAAATCGTTTTCATTTATTTTTAGTAGATTACGAAGAACTATGCATGGTTTTACTAATGATAGTTTGAGAGTTCAAGTTTGTGCAGTTTAGCCAGGTTTCCACAATTGTCTCCATGGTTGAGGTAGTAGCACCACTCTAGAAGGAAATCTGACACATGGAATTGTTTCTAAAGGTTCCAATATGGATTTTTATTGGCTAAATTCCACCCAGCTCGCATGTGTGGACCTCCATCATCAAATCGAAGGAAACATGCAGCAGTTTTGACCAGTCAACTTCAATCACATTTCTAAGCAAATGAAAGTGAACTTTGGAAAAAAAAAACATGAGTTTTGTTCAACACGGGCCCAATTAGGTTCCCTACGAGCGATTTCCTCAAATTCGTTACCATTTGGGAGATTTTTCGGGTTCTTTGGAGCCCTATTTTGAAGATTACATGGATAAACAATTTTTCAATTCATCATTTAATGCAAAGTCAACAAAGAGGCGAGAATGAGTTGTTCTTTACCAAATTTGTGGCAATAAGATCATTATGAACATATATGGGCTCGTCTTTTATCCTAAAACCCTTCAAAACAAATTTGATTTTATTCTCAAATTGATTTGTTGAGATCTCATGGCCAGAATTCATGCAATGAAATTCTGAATTTCTAATTACTTCAAAGATCTATAAAACATTGTAATCTATTTGATAAAGAGGAGGATATTATTTGAAAAAATCTGTTTTTGCAAATTCAAACTATGTTTTTGTTTCATTCTTTTGTTGTGCATGGTATCGATGTGTATATAGTCTTGTAGAGGAGTTGTGCTATTGCCTACATCTTGCAAGAGGGCCCCCTCGAGTTGTAAGGTTTTCATTGTTTTAATTAGAGTCTTTAATTCTACATTTTATACATTATTTTAATAACTGGCTAGTTTTGATTTTGAATGAATGTTTAGATTGAGTTTTAAGAAAGATTTTTTAATCATTTTTGTAGGAAGAATGAGTGAAGTCGAGACCTCTTATGCACACGAAATCAATTTGATATAATGTGGATTGATGTAGATTTGTAGTGTAGTTTGAGTTCTTAAGTGAAGAATATTTCAATTTCCAATTGGTGTGATTGTAGAATTAGTTTATTTTTTAGTAATTTAAATCTAATTTCATAAGCAAGTGTGATCATTTCCTTTCCGCAAGTGTGATCTTTCTTTCAAGCAAAGTGTGATATTTATTTTGGACAAGTGTGATCTTTATTTTAAGCAAGTGTGATTTTATTCTTTTTTCAAGCAAGTGTGATCATTTTCAGAGATACATAATTACTTTCATCCAAAAGTGATAATTGTTAGTAAACCATGTGCATAACAATATCTCTATTTACTTCAGGATTTTCTTGAATAATAGGGACTTATAACACATACAATGCACATACACTTCATCACTATACTAGCCCTGGTTGACAATTTATGTAAGTAATTTAACATCAATTAAATTACCAAACAGAACTGAAAGATAATTTTGATTTTCTAGATTAGGGTTAGCCAATTCCTTATAGTATCTTGGTTTCCTTCCATTTTTTAACTCTGTATAACATCGCAAATTCTCTTTAAATTTAGATGTAATAATAGTTTTAAATTTTCAGTATCTTATAGGATGAAAACTTCCCATATTCTCCAATGATTAAGCCAAGACAAATGGACATCTTAATGTCATCCTGACCTGAGTTTCTGGTGGTTATGGATAGAGTTGGAAGCATTTTAGGGAGCTTGTTGTCATCCATATTGTTTACTTGTTCTTGGAGATTAAGTACCTAACCATGGTCATGCACCCAATGGGGGTGAGCCTGGAGCTGAAAGCGCTTTGGGGAGCCTCTTGTCATCCATGTTGTTTATCGTGTTCTTGTATGTTGAGATTCAACAAGATGATGATCCTAGTGAAAATTAAGCACCTACACTAGGTGGGGCCCGCAGGCTATTTTTAGGTGATATGTCTATTTTTAGAATTTGCATCAAAGTCTATTTTTAGCAGTAATTTATTTATAGATGGTTGAGCAAATTATATCGATGGATGGGTGTCTATTTTTGGAATGCATGTGCGAAGTTGTTTCGTGGAATGCATGTCTAAAAATAGAATGCATGTCGATTATTGTTAGCCCTTAAAAATAATTAGACAATAAATTAATCTTTTCTCTTGAAGCACTTGATTTCAGTTAACTAATGTGGAAAACCAGTTAACTGAAGGAATTTTGAGTTCAAAGGTTGGTTGGTGGGACATGCTAGTGGACTTCATTGTAACTGAGTGATACAAACTTGTAACAGAGTTGGATGTGTAGTTATGTGAGTCAGAAAGTAGTTTAACTCAGTTAAGTGAGTTAAACTCAATTGTGCTAGTTGTAACTAGTTGTAACTAAAGATACACTAGTAAGAGATCAGTGAATTAAATATTAAATTAATTCACATGGAATGATCTCACATGCAAATGAATATTTACTATTGTTAACTATATGCATGTCAGATCCAGTGGAGACCCAATTAAGAGATAGGTGAAAGGGACAGTTTGACTATCAGTTGTGACAATAGTGGGTGCACAAGTGCAACCAAACACACATTGGAGATTCCAATGAGGATTACGCAATCAAGGCAAGGCAAGATCGAATTCAGTCAAGGATTGTGATCAGTAGGGATTGCGCAATGGAGGCAGGTTGTAAGGAGGCAGTAAATTAGTGCATGTTTATGTCAATTTTTGTATGACAGTGTGAGAAGATTTTATATTGTACTGAGAGCTCTTGGAGTAGATTTTTGTATGAGATTGTTTCATGATCCATGATATATACATAATATATGATAGTTGGGTTTTTAGCTTTATGCTTTCCCAGTAAAAAAATCTGCGTTATGTGTGATTGATCTTTCTTCATGTGTTTGCAATTGGCGATTAAATTTCCGCAAAGAATTTAAGTAGAAGGATTATGTATTTAACAGTGGCATATAATTTTTAGATCAGGAGAATCTGGAAATACATAATTGTATTAAAATTTCTACATGGTATCGGATCATAGAAGATTGCAATATTGAAGCAGTAGCTGAGTTTGTTGGTGGAAACAATTCGAATTTGATGCAAGAATTTCTTGGTGCGACAGTTGAGTAAACATCGAAATGGCTTCCAATGGTTTGCGGTTAGAGTATGCACTCAAGGGAAGATCGAACTACATTGCATGGAAGGATAGGATGGAGGTGATTTTTGAAGATAATGGCTTGAAGGAATTCATCGACGGTCATGTTCCTAAGCCCACTCCGACGGATGTTGCATTACTTGACACCTGGAAAAATAAAGTAGCGAAGACGAGAAGGATTCTGTTGGAAGGTGTGAGAGACCATATTGTCTCAAGCCTTCATGGGAAAGCTGCTCCATTTGCAATGTGGAAGGCTTTGATGGATCTTTTCCAAAGCAGCCGCGACCGTAGGAAATTGGCAATTAAGTATAAACTTAGAAAGATCAAAATGAAAAAGGGCGACAATATACCTAAGTATCTCATAAAGTTTGTCCAATGTTGGGATGAACTGGGGAGTGTGGGAATCACAATTGTTGATGATGATTTGGTGAGTTTGGCTCTCTTGGGAATTCCTAAGATTTGGCACAGTTATCAAGACTCTGTCAACGCACGGGAAAAACTGCCAAATTGGGAACGATTGTAGTCGGATCTAGTGCAGGAGGAGTTCAGGTAGAACACCAGGGATGGCTCTTCATCAAAGCATGATGATGAAGAGGATTGAGCTTTGGCTGCCAAATAAAGGAAAGGGAAGGGGAAGAAATCCCATTAAAAATCCAAGGCTAAAGGCAAGAAGCTGGATTTGTCCAAGGTGAAGTGTTTTCACTGTCACGAACATGGGAATCTCACCACTAACTACCCACAGAAAAAGAAGAACAAGAAGGTTGTTGGAGTTGTAGCTAGTGAGGCCCTTGCCTCGTAATTTGAACTTGATTTCTCTTTGATCGCATGCTTGGTTTCAAGCACAATGGGATTGGTGTGGTATCTTGATAGTGGTGCTTCCTTCCACTTTACGGGAGATAAGGAGCTTTTCAGTGACTTGGAGGAGAAAGATCTCCAAATGCATATAGATATGGGCAACGATGGACGATACAGTGTGACCGGAATTCGTACCATTACCTTTGAGAGGGAGTCAGGTAAACCATTTATGTTGAAAGATGTTATGCATGTTCTAGGTCTGAAGAAAAACTTGGTCTCAGTCGCGATGTTGGAGGACAGAGGTTATGATGTTGTTTTCAGCGATGGAAAAGCTTTCGTGCGACATAAAACAATGGGTCAAACCAAGAGGATAGGGATTCAAGTTGGGAATATCTACAAACTGGAGGTAGATGGATGCGCTGCAATGGTGGGCAAAGCAGAAGAAGTGGTGAGTCGGGATGAGGGCGAATTATGGCGTAGGCGATTGGGCCATCTTCACCATGGTGCCCTAAAGATTTTGCAGTAGATTTATACTGGACTTCCCAAGGGTACACTTGTGTAGTTAGATCAGTGCAAGGGATGTACTATGGGTAAGTTTGTGAAGACCACCTTTCATGAAAAGGAGAACCGTGCTTTGGTGATCCTGGAGAGAGTTCACACAAACGTGTGTGGACCATTCTCGATTGCTTCAACAACAAAACACAAGTACTATGTTATTTTTTTTATGACTATTCTCGTAGATGCTAGATCTTCTTCATGCAAAATAAATATCAAACATTCTCAAAGTTTTGTGAGTTTAAATCATTGGTGGAGAAAGAGTCGGGGAAGCAAGTGAAGGCTCTGCGGAGCGATAATGGTGGTGAATATATCTCGAACGAATTCAAAGAATTCTGTAGCAAAGAAGGAATTCGGAGAGAACTCATAGCGCCTCGTAACCCATAGCAAAATGGGGTCGCGGAGAGGAAGAATAAAATGATCATGGGTGTTGCATGAGCTATGCTGCATGATCAGGGCCTACCAATGCACTTGTGGGTGGAAACATGCAACATTACGGTTTATGTGCAAAACCGTTGTCCTCATAGAGTACTTGGCATGAGTACACCTGAAGAAGCTTTTACTAGTAAGAAACTGGATGTTTCTCACTTTAAGATTTTTGGCTCATCTGTTTATGTTCATGTGGCCAAGAACGCTAGGAAGAAGTTGGAGCCGACTACTGAAGTTGGGATATTTGTGGGGTACACAGAATCGCCCCATAATTATCATGTGTATTTTCCAAACAGTCGAATGACTATGGTGCGACGGGATATAAAATTCAATGAGGAGAAATCCATGAAGTTGTCGCTTGAGAGGAAGCTAGACTTGCATGCAAAGGAGGAACTGCTTGTTCCCAAATATGAGTCTCTAGATTTGGATCAGCCATAGGAGGAGGTTCATGGAATGGAGGAGTCCACTCACGCAGAGCCAAACATCAGAACTAGCAAAATGCGTACCACAAAAGCTGAGAGGCTGAAGCTTGATGCGGCACAGAATGTAGGAGTCCTACTTCACAGCGCAGACAGAGACAGTCTCTTGACTGATTCACTGGGTACATGGCTCTCATAAGAAAATGTATTGTGACAGAGCCATCTTCCTTTCAGGAAGCAGTTCAGGAGCCCACATGGGTAGATGCAATGGTGGAGGAGTATGACTCCATTATTAGAAACAGTGCTTGGGAAATTGTTCCAAGGCCAGTTGATAAATCAGTGGTAGGTTCAAGATGCATTTCTAAAAATAGAATGCATGTCGATTATTGTTAGCCCTTAACAATAATTAGACAATAAATAATAATCTATTCTCTTGAAGCACTTTATTTCAGTTAACTGATGTGGAAAACCAGTTAACTGAAGGAATTTCGAGTTCAAAGGTTGGTTGGTGGGACATGCTAGTGGACTTCGTTGTAACTGAGTGATACAAAGTTGTAACAAAGTTGGATGTGTAGTTATGTGAGTTGTAAAGTACTTTAACTCAGTTAAGTGAGTTAAACTCAGTTGTGCTAGTTGTAACTAAAGATACACTAGTGAGAGATTAGTGAATTAAATATTAAATTAATTCACATGGACTTATCTCACATGCAACTAAATATTTACTAATGTTAACTACATGCATGTCAGATCCAGTAGAGACCCAATTGAGAGATAGGTGAAAGGGACAGTTTGACTATCAGTTGTGACTATAATGGGTGCACAAGTGCAACCAAACACACATTGGAGATGCCAATGAGGATTGCGCAGTCAAGGCAAGGCAAGATCGAATTCATTCAGGGATTGTGATCAGTAGGGATTGCGCAATGGAGGCAGGCTGTCAAGAGGCAATAAATTGGTGCATGTTTATGCAAATTTTTGTGTGACAGTGTGTGACGATTGTATATTGTACTGAGTGCTCTTGGAGTAGAGTTTTGTATGAGACTGTTTCATGATCTATGATATATACATAATATATGATAGTGGGGTTTTTAGCTTTATGTTTTCCTGGTAAAAACATATGTGTTATGTGTGATTGATCTTTCTTCATGTGTTTGCAATTGGCGATTAAATTTCCGCGAAGAATTTAAGTAGAAGGATTATGTATTTAATAGTGGCATATAATTGTTAGATCAGGAGAATCTGCAATATATAATTGTATTAAAATTTCTACATTGTACATCAAGTACATGACCATGCCCGTGCACTCAATGGGGGTGAGTCTCGCATTTATTAGAAGGATAAGATAAAGCGTATTACTTTTAATATTAAGATTATAAGTTATACTTTTTTTTGGACTTGCTCTACCCTTTTCCAAGGTTCTCTTGAGATATTGCATTCCCAAAATTCATATTTGTATAAGATAACAAGAGCGATGAGAGTATCAAATAAGATTTTTTTTATTATCCCACAACCAAAGGTATACTAATTTATACTTTTTTTCAAGCCCACAACAAGCTTTCCACCCTTTATTTATCCCCTTTTCAGCAAAATAGTTCCAGTTAAGATTATGATGAATATTAGTTGCAAAATATTTTGTAGGAAGACACTTCTTCCAAATTCTTATTGTTATATATGAAAGTGTTACACATCATCTTATAATATGTGCTTTGTTCATATTCACAGTGATATACAATACTTATAAACATTTAAGAAATATATTTTTTATTGATAAGGAATAAATTATTTTGAAATTTTGAAAAATAATTGTAGCTTTTAATTGTTAATTAAATTTATCGGGATTTGAATCAACAAACTTCACTTAAAAAATATTAACAACTCATTTTATCACCAACTATTTTACACACCAATAACTTAACAAGTGTTGCAAGGCAGCATGGTCCATGTTAGTCAAGTTAGAAATTATCCCCTTAAAAAAATTACATATAGATGGTCAGCATATGATACATAGAAAAAATAATATAATATATGTAATCTAATATCAATCATCAAACAAAGTGAAAACATAAGATCAAGATCTTTGGTTCCCATGACATTACATAAATTCATTGTATTATTGCAGCCTTTAACTTATCAATAACCTTTGCACACGCGCACACACATGAAGAGAGTTTGATTTTGAAATATATTCACATCAGTCATATGCTCGATGAAAGATAAAATACCTACACTTAGTTGGGGAGATGAAGAGAAAAAGGTGCCCTTGGTTGATACCAGTTCACCTTTGTTAACAAACTTAGCTACAAAGAAAGCCTCAACCTTGAAAGGGCAATGTATAATGTTCATATAATTATTAAAGATACTTAAAACAAGGTAATATGTATCATTAAATTCCCATAGAAATTTTCCACCCTTGTTAATGCAAATTTGTAAACACATTAGGACATTGTATTGTATCAAAAATAAATTTACTATCTTTGTACCCTGATTTTCAAGGTTCCAAAGTGGGCTCTAATCACAAAGGAAGGGCTAAAAAAATGGGCTATGAAGCCCAATGATTATGGAAAAACACAATATTTGGCTCTTTAAATGCTATATGCGAGTTATGATTTTTGTAATCCATGATATATTGATTGCAATTATCACATTTTATAGGAGCATGGGATGATTTAGCTTCACTGCCTTAGTTGATCTTGAATCCAATTCCAACTATACAATATTATATCTGAGACCTCTTCTATGAGAATTTATCAAGAGGTCTCGTTGTTGATGGCCATGCAGCCCCTCTCTATACACTTGTGATAATTCCCAATAAACATTTCATAGGCAAAAAGTTGTTGGTTTTCTCATGGGTTGAATTTTTATCAACTGTTGAATCCTTCAAATTAATATAGTATATGGTCAACCACATAATGTGAAAATTCAGAAACCCTGAATCCTACTGCAACAAATGATTAGATTTCTTCTATTTGTTAATTTATTGAACAAATTATTTACTATTTTCTACGGTAAATATAGAAATCAATACACTACAACCTTCACAAAATAAATACATCAGAATAAATACAACGCAGGAAAGATAGAAACACACACACAAATAACTCATTTATTTTTGGACTAAGTCCCCTGAAAAAACCCCAAATTGGGAAAACTAGTGTTGCAGCTGAGAGTTTGTATATTATGCAGTAGTAAAATATGAGTAATAGTCTATGGTTTCTCTAAATCTAGCAAACTATACAGAGTAAATTAGACAACAAGTTCGTGAGAAAAATCTCACTCTGCAACTGGCGATCTGACACATCCGGGCTCCGGATGAGCTGCTCTGCACTACTTCTACGCAGTCAATGCGTCAACCTACGCAGTACTATGTCACACATATAGGAACTACGTTCACTTCGTTGTCCGATCAACCGCTGTATGGAAACTTGACTGAATAGAGACTCAATATTTTAGCTCAAAAATGAAAGTGCTCAAAATTGAATGAAACCAGAATGACAACGACGGCTCATCGCAAGGAATCCAACGCAACTCATTTTGTGAAAACCGAGTTCGGATGAAGGAGTTATGCTATACTAATTGTCATTCAGAACAAACAAATTTTTATTAAAAAATTGGAGAAAAGGTACAAGCTAATGACATGGCAGCCCAGTCACCATTCAAGGAATCTTCTTCAATTTTAGTCCAATGGGACTGTGACAAGTGTCACTCCAGGATTCGTTAGTTTGGTTTGTGAAGGTAAAAATTGTCCAATGACCTCTTAAGGCTGAATTTGGGTTTATGATATTATGTGGTGGAAATTATTATTTTTTAATTAATTAAGGTTAAAATAACTAATATATTATACGTTGACTTTATAAGCTAAGGGTTCAAATGGAAATATACATTGGTGCAATGTTTCATATGGCATATTGACTCTAATGTCCAAAGGTGGGTCTGCATGCACATAAGTGTTATGGTTTTATCTATACAATGATCCGTTGGTTAATTTTAATATGGTCGAAGTTAATACATAAGTGTCGGCATACGATTAGTCTTTAGTGTGACTTTTTGAAGGCTTTTACGGTAACTTTTTACGGTGTAATTTCTCTAAATTCCGGCAGGAATTTATTGAAAAGAGAAGTTTGATTGCTAACTTTGCACAATCGAAGTGCCCTAGAGGTTTTTTAAGGTGTTGAATCCATATATAGAGTCAAAAAACCAGTTTGAATAACAAAAACCAATATTTTACCTCAAAAAATTTCACCGGACTCCGGCACCTGAAACTTCAAAAGTCGCACTAAAGACAACTCCGTTGGCATATATTTACTAATGGCACATGCAAAATGTTGTTAAGAGGGTCAAGGTTGGGGTTCGACCCCAAGACCTCCTCTCCAACACCACCAGCCTCCACCATTGGGCCAAAGACCACTCTGTTGAAAATGAATGCCGCGAACATGTAGTTGAAGCGGACTAATGCTCCGACGGTAGAATGGAGGGGCTAGCGCCTCTCCATGCGACTCTACTTTGTGACCAAGCATCGGGCTTAAGCACAAAACGCACTTAGCGCATTAAATTGTGTTTATCTTAACATTAATCCGCACTTATTTTAAGTTAATTGTGCGCTTAACTTGGTGGCAGGTTTGGCGGAGTGCGCCAAATCCGACGGAACTCCAAATTTGGTGGAGTTGGACATTTTCCAGATTTAGTGGAGAAAAACTAGGGAAATTTTGTTTTTCCATAACTGAGGAAATTTTCGACGAAATTGGGTGCAAGGATAGTCATTATTAGCATATTTTGATGCTTTGGAGGCATTGGAATAGGTTGCAAGGGAAGAAGAGATCATCTGCACATTTTTTTGTTGACTTGAAGATTTTTGAAGCCTAGGGCCACCAGGAGGGAAGGCCATGCTCGGAGCATCTCGTAACCAAATTGAGTAAACAAATAGTCGTTTCAGATATATTTCGATGTTTTAAACTCATTGGAATATGTTCCAAAATAATTTGATGCATGTAAACAATATTTTGAGAAATTTTGAGCTAATACATAGGCCCAAGCTATGGAGCTTAACCAAGGAGATGTAGCCCATGAGGGATCAAATCCTTCATCAAAACGTTGTTTTATTGTATCAGTTTGTGTGGTTTGTTTACATTTATGTTGCTATCATTCAGCACTTTAAATTCATGCTTTATGCTTTCAAAAACACTCATAAAATTCAGTTTAATTACTCTTTTGACACACATAAGCAACAAGGGAACCTACACATCAAGCATAAGATCATTGAATAATTTTTATATTTGGAAATGAAATTATCACAACCATAACTAACATTCAAATTCATATCAAGCTAGTATTCGAGCTTGGTTGAAAGGCAAGGTTATTTTCTTGATAGTTGCTTGAAGTTTTGTGCAAGTTAATGGTTGCAACTTTGTGATGCTGACAAGGTTAAAGTTGCAAAAAGGTGAAGGTAAATTGTTGGTTGCAAGTCCTGAGATTATGAACAGAAGAAGGAGAGTTGAAAGATCATCATCCTCACCCAAAATTTCACTTATAGCCACACTTGAAGAACCTCAAGTTTTGTCTTAAGAAGTTGAGATTGAAGAGGTGCAATTTGTACAAGAAGCTGAGGTGATTGAAAAGGTACAAGCATCAGGAGTTAAGCTTGAATCCTTAGCCATTATGTCAGGTGTTGGAGAGACTCATGGAAATTAAAAACAGGAATATGTTAAGAGAGCCTTCAAGGACATTCAAAGAATGGTTAAAATCATGTTTGACGCATTCACTGCAGAAAGAGCAGGAGGAAGTTCTAAGCCTCCATATGGAGAAGGATCTTCAGATGGTAACAAGGATAAAGATAAGAGTTCAAAGGGAAGCTTAGGAAATCCACCTCCATTTCCACCATCTTCATCATCCTCAACATCCCCATCTGCATCATCTTCCACTTCCACCACAAATACCACTCACACTCACTCAAAAGCACAAAAGGAAAAAATCCATTACTCAAATTGGACATTAAGTTTGAATTACCCATGTACAATGCCGAGGTAAATGCAGAGAGGCTTGACAATTGGATACGTCAATTGGAGGTGTATTGAAGAATTGAAAACCTTCATGAAGACGATATAAATATCTATTTGGCTTCATTAAGGCTAGAAGGAGATGCACTAGTTTGGTGGGAAGCAAAGACTCAAGAGAAAATATGAATCCATGGTAAGATATCCTTTTCTTGGGTTGAGTTTATTTTTTCCATTAAAAGACAGTTTTATCCATTATCCTACATGAAAAAATCTATTATGAGTTGGAAAAATTTTAAGCAGCTCAAGGGTCAAACAGTTCAAGAATATACCCAGGAGTTTAGAAAGAACTCTTTGTTGTTAGGAGTAAACATGAATTCACAAGACACACTCTTGAAATACATTGGGGGTTTGCATTCCTATTTGAAGCATACTATTCTTATGTTTAACCCAAGCAATTTAGATGATGTTTGTGTACAAGCCACACACTTATAGGGAAGGGGGAAACAAGGCATAGAGGAGAAAAGTGAAAGTGAGGGTAAAGGGAAAGGAAAATATTATGGAAGAGGAAAAAGAAATAGTTCTGTCAAAAGAGAGAAGGAAAAACTCGCATGAAAAAATTGTTCAAAGACTAGCCATGATGAAGACCATTGTTGGCAACTTCATCCATAATTAAAACCAAATAGACTGAAAGCCAAAGAGAAGGGGAAAACTGTTGCTATAGCTGAACATGACTTAGGGTCAGATTCAGAAGATGAGACAAAAATTACAACCATGGGTTTGAAAGGTAAACATGTTGCAACCACTAGTTCTTCAAATTGTTCAAATGATAGTCATGATGAAGATACAAGAATATAACTTTTCCACATTAGAGTTGTGTCTAAAGATACCAAGGTTGATACACTTTTTGATAGTGGATCACAAGCTAACTTGATTTCCAAAGATTTGGTTAAGTGACTAGGCCTTGAAAGAATTAGACATCTAAGACCATATCCCTTGGGTTGGATTTGCAAGAATGCAAACTTGCAGGTTACAAGTAAATGCTTACTAAGTTTCGCCATTAACTCAAACTTTCTTGATGAATTTGAGCTTGATGTGGTGTCGCTTGAGATATCATGTATTCAATTGGGAAGTCCTTATATGTATGATAGGAAAGTTGTCTTTCATTGCGATGAGAACAAGTACCACTTGTTTAAGGATGGTATTGAGTACATAATTAGAGCACATAAGAATAAGACAGGTCTCTTGTGCATGCAAGTGAAACGAAGAGGATAGTGAATGCAAGTCAGAACTTGACATTGTTGATGATCAAACAAAGAGATGTATTGAATCACATTTTTCATAAAGATGCTTATGCTTTTAACGAGTTGTTTTAGGATGTTAACAGGTTTCCTTTGAAAGAAGGTGAAAAAAATTTGTAGCAGTCAACAGTAGTGTTGAGCAGTGTTCAAAACAAGATGTCGGTGTAAGAGAGTGCAAAGGTCAAAGAGAAGGTGACAAAGAAGCTTGGAAAAGAAGCCATGGGTTCCACAAATGCTTATTGTTGGTTTCCAAAAGGTACATGGCAATGGTGAAGATACTTGGTCAAGAGTCGACGCAAGTAAAAGGCAAAAGCAGCTAAAAATCACCATGGTGACAGTGTGCAAGGTGAGAAAGTTTCTAAGTTTACTTTGATTGTTGACTAAGGTAGGAAAAAAATGGTTTCTACAAAAATAGATTATTGTTCTGCAAATTCAGAAATATTGCAGCATGACGGTGTCAATGACAACAAGAGAAGGTCGCAAGGATCGAGGAAAATTTTGACTTTTTATGAAAAGCACCAAATGATGAAATTGGGAAAATTTCAATGGATAGAGACTGGAATGGTGAGGGAATAGTCCCATCATCTACATAATCAATAATAAAGAGAGGTTTTGGGGTCCAAAAAGCTTCTAGTGGGAAGGAATGATCAAAGGCTCAACATTTTAGCTCAAAAATTAAAGTGCTCAGAATTGAATTAAACCATAACGACAACAACCGACTCATCGCAAGGAATCCAACGCAACTCGTTGTTGAAAACCGAGTTCGGATGAAGGAGTTATCCTCTGCTGATCGTCCTTTAGAACAGGTAAATTTTATTAAAAATTGCAAAACAGGTAATGGCTGATGACATGGCAGCTCAATCAGCATTCAAGGAATCTTCTTCAGTTTTAGTCCAATGGGACTGTGACAAGTGTCACTTCAGGATTCGCTAGTTTGGTTTGTGAAGGTAAAAATCATCCAATTCCCTCCTAAGGTTGAATTTGGGTTTATGATATTGTGTGTTGGAAAGTTCTATTTTTTTTAATTAATTAAGTTCAAATTAATGAATATATTATACATTATATATATACGTTTATTTATTATTAAAAATCATATATTATAATTATATATTTTTTAATGTATAAATATATTTATTTCATTTTTAAATCTTAATTAATTTTAAAATACATTTCAAATTTCCCACATATATATATTATTTAACACCAAATCAACTTTTAAATTCAAACGTTGGCATGGTATGGAGGCTTTATAAGCTAAGGGTTCGAATGGCAATATACATTGGAGCAATTTTTCATATGGCATAATAACTCTAAAGTCCAAAGGTGGGTCTGTATGCACATATGTGTTATGGTTTTATCTATACAATGGCCTATTGGTTAATTTTAACATGGTTGAAGTTAATACATAAGCATTGGCATATTTACGTATGGAAGAGTCTTTTGTTCGACGAATTGGAGGTTGATGGGACAACTCTGGGACTTCCTGTTACACTAAAAATTGTCACCTTGACATTCTGCTGACTGTATGAGCTCATTAAACACTCATACATGCCTCCTTTGCAAGTCTTACAACCTTTGTTCCTCATTCCAAGCCCTAAAAATAGAGGAAAAACCCTTAAAACTCAAAAAAGCCTTGGGTACGCAGTTAATATGAGACTTACCTGCGTTCTTAGCTAGGGTACGCAGGTAATGTGAAGAGAAATTGCATTCTAGAACGCATTTTTCCAGTGTAATGCCTGCGGTACCCCTGTAAAGTCAAAAAAGCGCGAAATCAAAGTGAAAAAGTTGATTTTTGGTCAATTCTGGAAGGTTCTAGATGAGAATTTTTGGGGATGAGTATGCTTTGATAAGGTGCATGTATCCCACACCTTAAGGAACTAATCCCTTGATGTGAGGAGCCTATCCCTTTGAAGGAGGGTTCTATCCCTTTAAAGGTGGAATCCTAACCTCCTCATCTACTCTATAAAAGGAGGCATTGGGTAGCCTCAAAGGGTTAAGAAAAAAGTTAAGATTTTGATGTTAAGAAAACTAATGGAGGATTGAAGAATATTTTGATGGGTAGAATATTTGAGTTGAAGTGCTGTTAAGATTTAGACTTCTTTCTGCTGAGCTTTTGAGAGGAAAGATCACATACCTCTTTGTGCTCCTGGAGGAAGAGTGCAAGACTTATCAAAGTAGAGGAGACTCCTGCTTCGGACCCCGGGAAGGCCTTTCGAACATCAAGGCTAAGGTTGTAAGGTTCTTCTGTTATTTTTAAGATTAATACAATCAAGTTCTATTTTTCTCAATAAATTGTCGTTCGATTGTTTATCTCAGTAAGCTGTCGTTTGATCGTTTATTTCATATATTCCTTGATCACTATGATAGGTATGTTTTATGATTATTTGTTATACAGGTGCTATTTGATATTTTCTTGTTTGTGATTGCAGATCAACGAAAGATGATACTTTCTTGCGACAAAAGAGCTCTTGTTGTGATGAAGGATTATTGATACGACAGAAGCACTACGACCGCAAATAAGCATTTGGATCTAAGGTAGGATCGACACCTTCATAGCATTTATTTGTAAAACGAATATATTTAGAGAAAGACAAACTTAGTTGTTCGTTTGTTGCTAGATTTTCTTCTGACACTAGGGAGATCGGTCTTGTCCGCAAGAACGATTTATCCGACCAACAAATTGGCGACTCAACTGGGGAAAGAACTTGTTGTTTTTGGTTCTCTTTTATTTTGATTTGAGGAAAAGTTTTTCCTAGTTTTTGATTGATGGATATTTGCCTGGGTAGCTTAGGTTTTATCTGTTTTTGAAGATTTTGAAATCTTTTAAGTTTTTCTTGAACTTTTCTGGGGACCGCACTTTGTTCTTTTTCACAGTGCGGGCAGTTTCGCATGTTTTCTTTAGTAAACAGTGCGGTACCGCACCTGTTACTTCTGGGAGCCTACGGACCCTATTAAAATTTTTGAAAAAATTCAGATTTCTTCTTTTAGTTTAGTTTATATTTAATTTAGGATTCTTAGCATCTACCCAGATCTGTATTTTTCTGTCAAAAATTCTTGTTTATGAATTTCTTTCAGCAATTCTTCATCTCATCAATCTCCATTAAGTTAATTGGGTATTTTGAGTCTCTTTTTTGAGAAATTCTTAATTTGATTTCCTTTGTTCATTACTTGGAGGTTTGTCTCAGTATTTTCACAATTTTGCATCTTTTTGCTTTTGTTTTTGCAAAAAAAATTCCCCCTCATTCGCCGGAGGGGGGGGGGGGGCTAAATTGTGTATGAGTGTTAATCGCCTTTGAGTGTTTTTTGATCTTTGGAACTCTCACCCAATTTTTCTTGACTTGCACTTGATTGGTTCTTAGATCACATTAGAATCATCTTGTGTTTGAGAATTATCTTGCATAGATCACATTTGCATAATTAGAATTCTCATTTTCAGAATATGAATGAAAAATGTGCATAGATTACATTTGCATACTTTTCAAGTGAATTGTGCATAGATTACAATTGCATAGTTTACATTCTGAAAAATCAATCATAGATTTAGATCAGTTTTCTTTGATTTAAATTTAGATGTTTTTATGCTTGTTTTAAAAACAAAAAAATATAAAAATTGTTTTGGGATTGATTTGCATTAGTTTTTCTTGATGAAATTAGTGCATTAGAGAATTTGTTATATTTTCTCTTAGTGATCAATTTTTTGCATTGTTAGAAGTGAATGGAAACTCTCTCCTTACTTTATTTAGGATTCATCGAATTGAAAAGATTACATTATCATATTCGATTGCATTCAGTTTTGGGTCGGGTTATAACACCATTGGTTTCATATCCATTTACCCTTTTGAGTAATAACAGCCTAAATAACACAACGCTTAATTAAAATTCATCTAATAATTTTTACATTTTTAGGGCTCTTTCCACCAACATAGCTTAGGCTAGTGTCTTGGAATAGGTTTTAGTTAACTCTCCAAGACAGTAAAACAAACAAGTAGTCGATCTTGTGGTAGGAAAAATTCCAATTGTTGCATGTATGCTCTGGGAAGCTCCTCCTAAAGGAGTCAAGCACGAGATCATATCTGAACCGGTGAGGTAATCAATCCTTCCTCATTGGGAACGATAGAAGATATACACGTATTAACAACGGTAAACCTCGGATAGACCATTGTCGAGGAGCCTGGGGTCACTTGTCGGTAAACCTTGGATTTTTTCAAGGAGCCTTCAAGGGGATTGAGCTTTGTTACTCTGCCCTTGCGTGTGTATCGGATCGTAGACTGTTCCCCCAGGTATATTTGTTTCTGTTGGTAACCTTAGTGGCCATAATCTATAGGATTCTTTCCTAAGGTGACAGTGGAGGGAAGATCCCACTGTACCTGGAGCAGACGTCGACTAGACTCACTTGGACTCTCTGGGCGGTTATCTTCACACGAGATGGTTTTGTGAAGAAACTTGTGCCAGTCTGTTTCATTAAGCAGGTTGTCGGGGTAACTGTTCCAACCGCCCTTTCTGTATTAAATTCTACGATGTTGGATTTCATCACCAACTAGTGTTTTAGTACGGGAAGTTACTGTTTGTGTGTGGTTTGACTCCTAGATTTGATAGCGTGTGTTAATTTGTTTGTTTTTACTTTTAGAGACCATAGGTGTGAATTGTGAATTTTAATTGTTAGGTGTGAATTGTGAATTGTTAATTTTAGTTTTAAATTGTTAATAAAATTCATTGAAGTTAAATATAATGGCAACTGTTTCGGAATTTACCAACCAAGGAACCCCTCTTAACGAGAATCCTAGTACTTTTCCTTGCTTTGGAAATGTTGGTCCTCCTTATATGGCTACATTGTCATTACTTGGATTTACAATAGGTTTACTGATATGGTTATTTTCAACTTCGTTGGCCCCGAATACTCCAATTGTTCCACCTCAACCGGATGCTTCACCTCAACAAAGTTCACCATCTCAACATCACCAACCTTCTGTTGACCCTTTACCTTCTTCGCCTAATATTTCTTCCTCCATTTCTTCCTCTTCGCTTGGTAAAAGCCTTGACGCTAGTAACCAGGTGGCTAAGAAGAAGAAGAAAGAGAAGAAGAAGAAGAAGAAGAAGAAGCAAGATAAGAAAGAAGTCAACCAACCAACCATGGCTGTAAGTGTTAGTTGTGTTGAGAAAACCTCCAACATGCATCGTAAACCCAAATACCCTTGCAGGCTTTGTAAGGGTGACCACTTCCTTATCAATTGTCCTGGTATTCCAAAGGTCTTGGAAGTATGGTCAGAAAAATCTCATCAAATTTTCGTTGATCCATCAACCAGTGATAGTCAGGTTCCTGGGAAAAAGGGTAAAGTTAGGTTTCCTTGTAAGTTATGCAAAGGGAGTCATAAAACTCACATTTTCCCTCACATGGATGAAGCCTCAAAATTGTTGGAAAACCTTACTGTTTCACAGCAATATTTTCCAACTGGTTACCGTAAAATTTCTCCCAACCTACCGTCAACTGACAGAGTGATTGATCTAATTTCAAGTACAGTCGATCCCACTCTTCCATTGGAGAGTGAAACTCATATCACTTAGGTTGATGATCGATTAGTTGATTAAGTGGTCGATTCGATTTCACATTCGGTTGATCCCATTCTCCCTGTAGAGAGTGAACTTCATACCGCTCAGGTTCTTCTTGTTACATCAGATTCTTCTACGCCAGGGGGCATTACACCTGTTTCTACAGAACCCCCTCCAAGTACTGAGGTCTTTTCCTTTGATTGGAATAGACTGACATAACCTCGTCTTCCTTCCTCCATACCTTTCCAAATCATTGTGAAGTTTGGTGGTAGGAACATACATCGCACACAGGTAGATGAAGGTGCTTCTGTTAGTATTTTATCCTCAACTGCTTGGAAAGCTTTGGGTTCTCCTCACCTTGTGCCTATTACGCAGAATCTGAAAGATTTTAACAGAACCATTAGTGAACCTTTAGGGATCCTTCCTAATTTTTCTATTACTTTGGAAGGTAAAACTGTCTGTATTGATCTTATGGTAGTTCGAGGTCCCTTGGATTTCAATTTACTCCTTGGGCGAGACTATGTTTATGCAATGAAAGCTGTTGTATCGACACTCTTTCGCATGATGTCTTTCCCTCACAATGGGAATATTGTCACTGTAGACCAGCTTTCATTCCCTAGTCTTGTTTCGACTACCAATAATATGACATCCCTAAATGTTCCTGATTCTAAAGTGGTATCTACCCCGCCACGAGTTAATTATGTGGCAACTAGTCCCATGTTTTCAGTTACCGATGAAAGCGAGCCTCTCACTGTTTTCTCGACTTCCTATGACTTAGATCCGGTAATTGACATGGAAAACTCTATGGGATTATTTGACCACGATGTTCTTATCCCTTTTGAGTCCCTTGACATGTGTTCCTTCCAGAGAATTGTTCTTCCTTCTGATGAAGACCTCTTGGAAGCCATGATCGAGGTGTGTCCATTGACATGTGTTTCTTCCTGTTGGAAGCCATGATCATTTAGTGAGGAGAGTTCCTGTTACTGTGTCAACCTCGTTAAAAAATGAATCAGTGAGTGAGGAGAGTTCCTTTTACTGTGTCAACCTCGTTAAAAAATGAATCAGTGTGGCCGAGGAGAGTTCCTTTTACTGTGTCAACCTCGTTAAAAAATGAATCAGTGGTACGAGGAAAGTTCCTTTTACTGTGTCAACCTCGTTAAAAAATGAATCAGTGAGTCTGAGGAAATTTCCTTTTACTGTGTCAACCTCGTTAAAAAATGAATCAATGGCTGGTGAGGAGAGTTCCTTTTACTGTGTCAACCTCGTTAAAAAATGAATCAGTGAGTGTGAGGAGAGTTCCTTGTACTGTGTCAACCTCGTTAAAAAATGAATCAGTGAGTCTGAGGAAAGTTCCTTTTACTGTGTCAACCTCGTTAAAAAATGAATCAGTGAGTGTGAGGATAGTTCCTTTTACTGATTCAACCTCATTAAAAAATGAATTAGGTATGAGGACAGTTCTTTTCCTGTGTCAACCTCATTAAAAAATGAATCAGTAGGTTATGTAGGTAGATTAGAAATAAGTAGTTTATGAGGATAGTTCCTTTTACTGTGTCAACCTCGTTAAAAAATGAAACATGTTGCCATGAGCATAGTTCTTTTCTCTGTGTCAAGCTCGTTAAAAAATGAAACAAATCCTCCCCTAATTGAGTCGAGTCTTTGACTAGATCTCGTAAATGTTAAGTCATATATTTAGGTTAGTTTTTAGGTTGGGTCTTTCATATGATCTCGTAAATGAACCTTCATTCCATCCAGCTATTAAATACCAGATGTGTACTTAGTTGAATGAAATGAAGCTGGGGGGGCATGCACTCTAGCAGTTACGCTTAGGGGGCATCAAGCACAGTTTTCTCTCTGTTTCAAGCTTGTGTAAAAATGAAACCACTCTGAAGCATAGTTTTTCTCTGTTTCAAGATTTTGTAAAAATGAAACCTATCTTGAGTCAATTTTGGTTATTTTCGAGACTCGTTAAACTCATGAAAATCCCGAGATTATTTTTCTATCTTTCATTCTCGTAAAACATATGAAAATGCCGAGTTCTTTCCGTCTTTTCCTGCTCGTTAATTAAATTGAAAGTCGGCCACAGGAGTACATTTTTATCCCTTTTTCGAACTCGTTAAAACTTATGAAAAAGTGAAAACCATGAGTACATTTTTATCCCTTTTTCGAACTCGTTAAAACTTACTGAAAAAGCGAAACCTTGGAGTCCTCTTTTAAGCCCTTTTCAGACTCTCTAAAATTGAAAAGATTTTCGAGCACTTGATTATTCGAACTCGTTAAAGTAAATGAATAATCGTCCCTTCAGTATAAGTTTACCCCTTTTACGGACTGAAATGGACTATTTACGAAAAAGGTATACGTTGACTAATTACGGTCAATAGAGTTCTCTCCCGCATCATTTTATCCTTTTTCGGGCTCGAGAGACTAAATTTACGAAAAATTACACCCATGGAGTTTTCTTAAGTTTTTTCTTCTGACTCCCTAAAAATGAAAAACACCGAGTTTCTCCTATACTGGACTCGTTAAAATTTAACAGTAAAGGACCTGTTCAATTTTCAACAGGAACGAACCACTCCTTCTTAGGGTTCGAATCTTAAACTAAGTTGGACTCATCCGAAGGATGAGCTTATAAACAAGAAAATGTTATCCTCCTCAAGCTTGTCAAAAATAAAGAGGTACTTGCCAGAAATGGTGGGGGAAAAGAGAGAAAAACGAACCTGTTTGTCACATTTTGATTATTCAGAAAACTGTTAACCACTCTTGAACACGACACTTTTTGTTCACCTGGGTTGGGAAATCCTTTGTCCAACAGTTAATCAAACCATTTTGAAAGTCTTCAGCCGGTTTCTGGGTATTAGCTTTGGGTCAATTGTCACCAAGCCATCTGCAGTGTCGTTATGTGTTCAAGAGGACAGTTCAAATAAACCATTCATCTACAAAATATTTGTCTTCCATTTTGACCATCCCTGAGTCAGTCCTTGCCAATATATTTTCAAAACTTGATCTATGATTTCGTGTTGTGGGCTTCCCTACGACGGATCACTTTCTATCGACGACAACTCATTATCTAGGAAGTTGATCTAGAAATCGTCAGTACCTTGAAATTTGCATGCCTCAATGGCAGGTTTCTCGCCTTCGACGACAGGTTGCATCATTGACCTTCGATCGAATGATTCCGTGACATGTTCGACTTCAGCTCATTCATTCACATTTCATGGATTGTACTGAGTACTTTGAGAGCCATTGACATTACTGGTGGTTACTCTCACACTTGTTAACAATTTACATCATTGATTGGTAATCAAGTGGTTTCTACCATGTTCGACTTCAACACATTTATTCACATGGATAGAATCGTACTAGTTCGAGATGCGGAAATCAAGACCCTGGATCTAGTTTCTACCATCTAGGCTACGAGGAATTTTGTTATCAATTATACATTGGACTATTTATAAATAGATGGCTGCGTCCATGCTGTGTCTACATATGTCTATACTGTTGATGTATTGAAAATCATTCCTGTATCAGAACAGTTTAGATTAGTTTCTAGTTAGTTTTGATCTGAGTATGGGAATGCCTAACTTAGTGATGCTATGATTACATATATATATTTTGCATTGAATGTTTTTACAGGTTCCGACTGGGGTGTCCACAGGATGATCCTTGAAATGATAAAGTACTTCACTCTTCATATATGACAGACTTCATCTTCATCTATTTCAGACTTCGCACTTTAGGGGGCAATCTGTTACACTAAAAAATGTCACCTTGACATTCTGCTGACTGTATGAGCTCATTGACACTCATACTTACCTCCTTTGCAAGTCTTATGACCTTTGTTCCTCATTCCAAGCCCTGAAAAATGGAGGAAAAACCTTTAAAACTCAAAAAAGCCTTGGGTACGCAGGTAACATGAAGCCTGCCTGCGTTTTTAGCTAGGGTACACAGGTAATGTGAAGAGAAATTGCATTCTAGAACGCATTTTTCCAGTGTAATGCCTGCGGTACCCCTGTAAAGTCAAAAAAACGTGAAAGAAGAGTAAAAAAGTTGAATTTTGGTCAATTCTAGAAGGTTCTAGATGAGATTTTTTGGGGATGAGTACGCTTTGATAAGGTGCATGTATCCCACACCTTAAGGAACTAATCCCTTGATGTAAGGAACCTATCCCTTTGAAGGAGGATTCTATCCCTTAAAAAGTGGAATCCTAACCTCCTCATCTGCTCTATAAAAGGAGGCATTGGGTAGCCTCAAGTGGTTAAGAAGTTAATTGAAGAAAACTAATGGAGGATTGAAGAATATTTTGATGGGTAGAATATTTGAGTTGAAGTGCTGTTAAGATTTAGACTTCTTTCTGCTGAGCTTTTGAGAGGAAAGATCACATACCTCTTTATGCTCCTGAAAGAAGAGTGCAAGACTTATCAAAGTAGAGGAGACTCCTGCTTCGGACCCCGGGAAGGCCTTTCGAACATCAAGGCTAAGGTTGTAAGGTTCTTCTGTTATTTTTAAGATTAATACAATCAAGTTCTGTTTTTCTCAATAAATTGTCGTTCGATTGTTTATTTAAGTAAGCTGTCATTTGATCGTTTATTTCATAGATTCCTTGATCACTATGATAGGTATGTTTTATGATTATCTGTTATACAGGTGCTATTTAATATTTTCTTGTTTGTGATTGCAGATCAACGAAAGATGATACTTTCTTGCGACAAAAGAGCTCTTGTCGCGACGAAGGATTATTGATACGACGGAAGCACTGCGACCGCAAATAAGCATTTGGATCTAAGGTAGGATCGACACCTTCATAGCATTTATTTGTAAAACGAATATATTTAGAGAAAGACAAACTTATTTTTTTGTTTGTTGCTAGATTGTCTTCTGACACTAGGGAGATCGGTCTTGTCCGCAAGAACGATTTATCTGGCCAACAATATCAACGCCTTAGAAATAAGCCACTTCAAGGGGGCAACCTCCAATACATTACATGAATGAACAATTCTTGGATGATACAAATGAAAAAGCCCTTCTGTCCCTTAAGATGCTGGGCCACTGATATAATCCTAGTGGGGCTGATAGCAACCCTAGCCAACCTAATAATAATTAGAGCACAATAATAAAAATATAGAAGTTCAGGTACAACAGCCTAACATGGGGGGCTACACTAACATAATAAGTTCTAGCTATTAATATGAGACTTATGCCCTCTCCTTCAAACAAGTGTTATCCTCAACGCTTGATTATTTCTTGATGCTTCTGTATAAAATTCTCATCCTCCCATGTGGAATCTTCTACAGTAAAGTTCTTCCACTTGCTGAGATACTCTGAAATTGATAGTACTTGTTGAGTTCTTGTTTATGTGACTGCTTCAGAACTTCTTTCAATGTGATGTTGATCTTCTTGTTGTTTCATTAGATTCTGCACCATAGTTAGGTTATCCTTCGAGAGTTGGAGAACTTGTTGTTGATGCTCGATGTGATCTTCCACTAATTTATCATCCATATTAGCTATTATTTGATCCTTCAAACCATCCAACTTAGCCTCCATTTCTGCTTTCAAACCATCTATGTCATCTTTGTTTGCTCTTCGTAAGATTGAAATTTGTTGCACTTGGTACCATAATTTTGATATCTCATACTGCAATTCTTCCTCTTAAAACATCCTAGTATAGATTTTTTAGGGCTTAATGGGTATGGAATTATTTTCCGGAGGAATTATAGAACCCAATACTGATAAAAATTCTAAAATATGCCCTTGGAATCACCTCAAACTACTTTTTCAAACAAGCGTTATGCAATTTTAAAAACCAGATACATACATTTTTCTTTCTTTTTAGGAGCTCGATATTGAAACTAAATTATCTCTGTGATTCAGATCTTCAATATCTGAAAATTTGGTCCTGAAGTAGCCCTCTGAATCCTCTTCCGAATGCCACAGGTTTGACCTGATTTGGACTCTTCAAGGCTAAGTTATGTCCAATCTCCCTCAATGACCTAATGATGGATTAGTTCAGTAGAGCGAACTTTTACGACTTGCCACGTGTCACTGTTTCCTAATTCAGCTCTAAAATTTATAGACAGGAAACTACAGTCTATGTACTTGTGGCCACTTTTTACCGAATCTCAATCCGTTGCTTAGGGAGAGAATTATGACGTTTTTCCCATGATCACCTCTTTGAGATGAAATTCGAGAGCCTAAAAAAGACCTAACTTCCACAGATCATATCTCCGAAAATATTGTGAAAAAAGCTCTAAAATTTTGCGACGATGTTTCTTAGGATTTTGGCTTCACGCTCTAAAAATTTTAGCTTCTGAACCTTCATATAAAAAAAATTATGGCGAACATTCTGCGATAACTTGTTTAGGTTAAATTCAGGAGCCTGCAAAAATCCCTAACTTCCACATATCATATCTCCGATACCGAATGGCTCTAATACCAAATGTTGTGAAACCAGCTCCAAAAATAGAATAAAAGAGATATCAACGCCTTAGAAATAAGCCAATTCGAGGGGAAAACCTCCAATACATTACATGAATGAAAAATTCTTGGATGATACAAATTTCAAAACCTCCTTTCTATATATTGGAGTCCATGGGGCCACAATGTAATCCTCGTGGGGCCACAATGTAATCCTCGTGGGGCCACAATGTAATCCTAGCTGACCTAACAATAATAATTTAAGGGCACAATAATAAAAATATGGGGGTTACAGAGGTACAACAATAACAATAAAGGGGGCTACACTAAGATAATAAGGGACTACACTATTAATATAGGGACTTAACATTGCATCATTTTCTAGTGAGTCGTACGAGTGGATATTAAGACTAGCTACACAAATTGGTCGGTTCAATAATAAGTCAACTACATCGACCCCATATCTGATTAAGAAGTTTAAAAGACTGATAACAATATCGTGAGGGCTATTGATTATTGGATATACAATATCCTTGGAGGGTTTATCACTGAATTCGTGATCGAGAATTATGTGTCTTATAGCGAAGCAAAGCGCAAGTTATTTAGAGGCCATAGAGGTAAGTACCTAAATTCACTGAAGTTCTGGATTAAAAATGCTATTGTGTGAAAAGGGTATACTTTGTATGTGATCAGATTGATTTTTGACGAAAGAGAACCTAGTGCTATGCAGAGTGGTAAAATATTCAGGGCAATTTGGGGTACTTATTGTTTGGGTCTGAAGAAAGAGAAAAGGAAAGAGAAAGAAACCCCACTTCCCCAAGAAGCTTGTCACTGAGATCTGAAATTCAACAAAGTTTTAAGGAAATTCACCAACCTTCCACCCCCATCATCACTCCATCCCATTCTATTCCTCCACCCCCACCATTAACCATGGCCCAACCCCCAAAGATGCCTGTGTTCAAGGGATCAGATGATCTTGAAAATTTTTGGGTTTTTGTAGAAGAAATATGGAGTTCACAGAACGTTACAAATGAAAATATGAAAAAAGAGAAATTGGTTACAGTGCTAAAAGATAGATAAGTTTCCTAGTACATGAAATATGTTACGATGAATTCAAATGCTTCTT
Organism: Pinus albicaulis; assembly: GCA_034641835.2. Lineage (NCBI taxonomy): Eukaryota > Viridiplantae > Streptophyta > Pinopsida > Pinales > Pinaceae > Pinus > Pinus albicaulis. The sequence goes on from CM076582.1 coordinate 995,026,921, forward strand.
TGGTTGAGACAAAGACCACGTTGAACAGTGAATTCAAGAAACCAAAGTCACAGTTCCAGTGTATCATAGAGATCAAATAAATTAATAAGTTGATATTGAGATGATATGGGAGGTAGATAAGAGGTTTAAGACACTATTGAGCTAGGTTAGTTTCCTAATCCTAGATGAACAACATAGAGAATGATTCATTGTCGCTACTATCGCCAACGCCTGCCTGCCATTGATGGGAATTCCCTATAGGAATTTTGCATTTATTATAACAGAAACCAAGTGGAATCAACGTCTCAGCCTCAATCAGATGGATCACCACAGTCATCCTTAATCATGAGCATGGAGGCAGATCATTATGGAAAATCATGCATGAGCATTCATGGCAGCTGGAAAGATAAAGAAATGGGAAATTTTGTGAGGGGCCCTCAGCTCTATTTTGTGGCCCTTGATGAAGAAAAGGAGTGGGAAGTGCCCATTCAAACTACAACCATATTCCCAAGTACATTCAATTATAATTATTCCCATCTTCTACAATCTCACTATTTGGAGAAATTGTTGTTAAATTAATCCTCCAATATTCATATGTCAATCCAAGCTTGTAAACACAACCTGCACTGCACTTTCTAGATTCAGTTTCTAAGTCGGATTTTAAATTATTCCTTTATAATGATCAACTAAGGAATGGAACACACAAATACTTATCAACAAACAACTTACATAAAAGAAATCAATCCATCTTGCTACTACAAGCAGAATCAATAATCAAATTCAACTTGAACACCTAAAATCTCTATAAATTTGACCTATCTCGTTCCTGAACTGGAATCCAGATTCAATGAGAACCTAATTTTCATTAGTTCTACTTCAAAACAAATACCTAAATTTAAAAAACTTCATTCTTCAACTCCAGAACTCAACAATTCATTCAAAAATCCAAAACCCTAATTTTGGCTTTTACAAGTCACACTTGAAAGAACTGGAAAATCTAATCTACTTGTATCTGTAAATTAATCTTATGTTCAAAAAATCAATTTTACACTTAATAAATGTTCCTATACTCAAAACCTAGAATGATAATGCTTCGCATCAATTCCACACTCTCAATAACAAGTAAAAGATCGTGATATTGGAAACTGATTTGAATGCTCTATCTCATACACTTAATCAATCAGAATTAACAACTTGATCTTTCATCCTCAACTAATGTGCATATATATTACCCACTCTATGACAGGTTCAAAAATCAAACCCTAATTCTACTTTCAATAATGAAAAGAAAAATGAGACAAATTTGAATTGATATAATACACACAGAACTCTACTTGAGAGGTTATTCTATAGTTGCATCTAACATGAATCAAACCTCAAATTGAGCTCAGGAAAACCTGCCTAAAACTTTTGCAAACCAATACTTTGTACTCTTAATGAAAGACGTAAACTATACTACTGAGTGGGACCTTAACTACTTCAAAGTCTAACCATCACACTTTCTAATAAGGCACTACTAATAGAAACTACCTCAAGTTGGAAAATAAAATTTCAATCTCACTGCTACTGAAATTCACTCTTAATTATTCAATCAATTACAAATAGTTGATTTATCTAATGCTATATAGTCTTAATGAAGAAAAGACACTTCAAACTCGAATTGAAAAGATTGGAAATTGAAACAACTAAGATCCTATAAGCACCTAATTGAACTACACTACCTATAGCGATTCATACTTCTCCTGATAACTCAAAAGATGATAACAAAGGAATTGAAAACGAAATGTCCAGAATTGATTAATCACACCAAATTCACACTGTGAAAATTAAAAATAATATTAAATCTTTATGCTAGAAACATGAATCCTTATTCTGCAATTAAAATGACACAACTCTTATGAACTCTATAATGAAACCTCAAGGAATTGTTAAATTCAACCATACTCTTTTTTTATTCGTATTTATTAGCACAAATATTTGTGCTTTAAATTTTTTATTCTAGTTTGAGCATGCACATGAAGTGTTCATTCTAATTTGAAGATGATTTTGAGATGGGAAAGAACAACAATCTAATTCTTTGCGTATATATAAACGAGTGCTTGCAAGGTTAAATACAAAGAAATGGAGCAATGATATGTAAGTGTTGAATGCACACCCACAACAAACTACAAAAAATTTCTTGAGACCATTCAATACAGAATCCTTGGCGTTATACACTTAACTTGTCTAATTTAAGTTTGACACACAATATCCTCTACCTGAAACCAACAATAATTAACACACAGTATCGAATTTCCTTTGAAATATAATCAAAATCAAGCTTAAATAAAATTTTCAAGAAATGAATCTAAATCGAAATGCAGTAATTAAATAAAATGCACACAAATGTTACCTATGCATATGATCATAGAAGCTAGATATGAATTGTGGTGGGCCCTTGCCACACCCAGAGACAGCTTGAAAACTTACAGAGACTAACTACACTTCAACGCATATGATTCAGGAACTCATTAAGTTCATAACAATCAGAAATTGGATTAACAACCAGCCATGATGGATTACAAAATGAGCTTATTTACTGAATAACAGAGCTGACGTCTCCAATTTTGATAGAAAAAATGAATGACAATCCTCGCTAACTAGAACTATTACATATATCGGCCTTTATAGGCACGATGACATTCATAAAATAACACAAGTTCTGTTCATGGAAAACCATTGAAAGAAACTGATGTGAAGATCCTACGAGCTATTCCTAATTAGCATTATGCTTTATCTAAGATAACCAATTCTAAACTATTCCTGTCTCTGACATAACTTAGCAATGATATGGAAGGGTGCTTCATAGAAGTCATCGAGCTCAGCTCGATTTCTGTAGAATGGCCAACTGGTCATCTCATTGAACCCATGGAGAGACACTGGAACGTTGAGTTGGAACATTGAGCCTTGAGTATGCTGGAACGTTGAGCTGGAACATTGAGCCTTGAGTATGCTGGAACGTTGAGCTTAGGTGTCAACGTTCATGCTTATTTTAGTTGAATGAGTCCTGTATGAGTAATTTCACAGTTATATCCCATAATGATAAGTTAACAAACAAGCATGTAACTTCAACTACCTAACTTAACCATATAATAGTCAAAATAATCCTACTTGTAATTCTTTTACCTTATGTTGGTATCTGATGTGATTAGGCCATATGGAGGATAAAAAAGGAATAAAGGAGTTCATAATTGACTGAAACAAGGTTTAAAATGGCAGGGAAAGTGAATAAATGAAGACAAAAGAGGGGTTCAAAATCTCCCCCACACCGAATCTGATGTATGCCCTCATTCATACAAGGCGTCAAGTGTCTAATCAAAGGCTAGTTGCTTTGGCCAACTCTTCAATACTTTTTCTTAATGGAACTGGGCATTTTGTAAATCACACAGTTAACTTCTGAGCACTTGTTCTCCTTTTAGGTCAAGGTCTGGATGTTTTCCATGTTCTAATCCATTTATCCTTCCTTCTGAGCTCACCATTTTATGCATACAACCTGAGGTTTTCATCTTTCAGCTGATCATTTTCCTTCCTGACATACTGAAATATTGTCTCAAACTTATGGGCCTTGTCTTTTAGTTTAGTAATTTTATTTTGAAGCCTTACCAATATTATCTTAAAATTCTCTTCTTCCTCAGGAGTGAGTACTTTTGTTGGATTTTTTGATTGTTGGGAATAGCTCCCTTCTGGCACATGATCCACACTTTGCTTTGGAGAAGGGTCTTTCTAATCTCGACTTGTTGAAGGTCAAGTGGGAGTGAAGGTTTGTAGATCCTGGGCAATGCCATATAGGATTTGGGACTAGAGTGGAGGTGAAGGGGATTTAGGGAAAATATGAGGGATATGGAGTAGCAGAATCAGGGGATGAGGCCTCAGAAATGTGTCGAGGACTAGCAGTAGTGTGAGGAGGTTTACTCATGCTCCTGGTCCTTCCTCTATCTGGTGTGACAATTTCTATAATGGAAAGGACTTGTGAGCACGAATTGAGATTTTTCTGGACTTGGTTTTATGGTTTTGTTGAATTTGGGACTTTGAAGTCATTTCAGCTAGCTCTTCAGTGGGGGAAAAGGCCTCTCTTCCTCATTTTACTTCATGCTTCCTATCTTACTGTCTCTTTGAAGGCCTAACTTCATGGCTAAAGGAAGGTTTTGGCCTCTTGGAATTCTCAGGAGCGAGTGAGGCATATTGAGTAAGTGAAGTGGGTGAAGCAAGAGTAGTTTGAAAAGTAAATACAAGGGTTTCCATTTTTAATTTCAAAATTTGACCTACAGGTCTCTGCCTCCATTTCACTTGGGTTTCTTCTCCTATAAATTTTTCTATGAGGAATTATTCCTAGGACTTCTTCCTCTTCCTTAATTCAAAAACAACCAACATTTTAATCAAGCTGTGATGGTAGAGTGTGATTCTTGGCTTCTTGCTTTCGGATTGAACCCCTCTAGAAATATTGTGCAGACTTAGTTTTAAGAAATGAGGAATATCTATAGAATAGTCTTCAGTAAGATGCATCAAAATTTTGATGTGATACAGGAAAATGATGGGATAGCTTCCCTCACAACTCAAGAAACATTGTATTATTGTCAGCAATGACTGCCACTGGTCTTGAATATAGTTGCATAACACTCCCTTAGCCAAATTTAAAGACTGGTATGCTGGATTCAAAAATTTGGTGCAATTGGGTATGTTTAATTAACCTCCTTTGAATAAATTTTCACCCCCTATGGCTAGCCCAATTGCCCGACTGAGTGATTTCTCTGTGACTTCAAAACACAAATTTCCAATTTTTTCCCTCTTCCCATTGAAGGTCTGGGCAAAGGCCAATGCTACTACATTATTATACCACTAGAACCTTTGAAGAAAAATCATCCAACCCCTCTTTTCGATGACTGCTTTGCATAGCTGGTATTCTTCAGTTTGAGAAAATTGGGCAAAGGTAGGCTCATGCTTATCGATACCCATGATTAGAACAAATTTGAGCATTGCTACAATTGATTTATTGAATGTAATCACACCATCAACAATTCATGGTTGGAGAGAATTATGGATACACATGAAGCAAGTCTTTTAATGGTCAAAATTGAGACATACATACGACATTGAAAGCACAGAGAACATTTATTAAACAGTTTGGAAGTATTGGTTACTGATGTCCATGTAGAGCGCAGGAAGAGAATCATGCGCATATGCCCAAAATGTTTATGAAAAATGACTCCACTTAGACATTCTATCACTTCATTGTAAACATTCCCAGTTTGCACAGAGATGCCCACATTGTATAAACATGAGGGAAAATGATGATATGATTGTGGCCTGTAATGGGAATATGGTCCAGCGATGAGGTTATGAAAACGACTTTAATATGGATTCGTATGCCAAGAAATGTAATCACTATACCACCATGCTTGACCAATTCTGAGATCATTCCCAATCGATCCATAATTAAAGGAGAGTCAGTGGTATCAATCCATCTGTGTTAAGTGAGTGATGAAACCTTATGCTCATGATGGATGTCGTGGTTGCAAAAATTCCTATGTCAAGTTCATGCAATCATATAAAAAATCATGGTTCATGCAATGGAATTCTTGGATGATGCCTTCCCTTATCATCATTAAAGCTTCCCTTTTCATCATTTCAGCTCCCCTTACCATCATACGCAGCCTTTTCCATTATACGCAACCACCTCCAGCTCTATCTACTTTGTCACCATATGGAATTATATACAATCATGAACATGGGTGAAATGAAAATGAGGACAGTGACCGAATATTGAAGGATGATGGTTCATTCTGGGATTAGGAACTTATCTAGGATTAGGAATAGATTAGGAAGCGATAATGAAAATAGGGATATAGGGAGTGTTGGTAAATGCAGTTACACATAGAAATCATTAAAACTAACTATAAATAAGTTAATTAAATTGAGTACATTACCTGCGTTACTTTGAACAAATTGAGCATAAAAATAGTGTGAATATCCCACTAGTATAGGAATAGGTCTGATGTTGGAAGTGTAGTTCCTGCTATGAAAGATGATCATAGAGGAGCAGGGATATTTGTAGCAGACTGAGTGGCATCAAGACTAATAGGAATCCTATACTTATGCTAAAAAAAATCTTCAAGAACTAAACTATTGTTAGGAATAGTACTTCTCACATCCCATTAATACTACAAATGTTTGTGACCACACTGTAATCTTCTGATATCATATTTCTAGAAGGAAATCATAGTCCAAAATTGAATGTTCAAATATGTAGGTGACAAATACATAATAGTTCAGGTACAGAGCTCATTAACATAAGGAACAAAACATGGAATCTAAAAAATTCTTTGAAAAACTACCACTGAATTTCTGGGTAGTGGCACTAGAAACCTATCCATCATCTCATGGATTTTGACTAGGTCTGAGATGATAACTGCCTGGGGAATTTCTATTTAGGGGGATTGAAATTTCCTGAAATAAGGCTACAAGGGGGCTTCTTTTTCGTAGTCATTCCAGTGGGCCTGGAAAATAATAATTCAATACCCATTGGATCCCTAGGCTACCACTACCTTATTGTTTTATCGATCCTAAGGTAGTTCCTTCTCGCAGCATTCATGTTTAGAGAGTTTGAGTTTCCTATAGAAGACTCCTAAGGGTTTCCTTTCCTTAATTATTTCCTTGAGCCCGGAAAAGAACAATTCTATGCTTAAGGAGTCCCTATACTACTATTGGTCCATGAAATTTATGAGCCTAGATCAGTCAATGCTCGAGAGATTCACTTTTTTAGAGTCTGAAGGCATCCAAAGAAAACTCCAAAATGTTCCTTTTCCATAAATAATCTACCAGGCCTGGGTAAAGGAATAAACTTACTCATAATGAATTTCTCCTTTATTCTACACAGGCTATTGATGCAGACTAGCTGCAGAAATATCAGAGTATTCAGGGAACTATAGAGTTTACACTCTACACAACCTTATTACCGCAGTGGGTTTGAATTAACCTCGGGGTTCGTCATACATACATATATACATATGAGCAATAAAAAACATAATTATAAACAACACATATAACCCAAAACAATTTTCTTCGCATGGACAAGTCTGACCAATCACCAGCGATTGTAGATCACACAATTTACAGTTTAGCTTTAACGCTTAAACTTCAATCCATGCGAATTGAAAAATTGCACTGAGGTAACACGTGCCCTCCTCCTTTTCGCATCGCAAATAAAATAGTTTTCTTTGCGATGACTTAACACTTATTCCCTAAGTCTTACGAAGTGCGAAATCGCTTTCCCCGTGTTGTGATCTCCACCATTGGATTACTCTCAGATCCGATGATCCATGTTGTCTCTCCATCCTCACTTCACATCACTTGTAAAACAACTTAACTTGCAAATTTTAAATGTTAAAATCCTTTATCTACAATATGCGATGGTTTCCAATTTGTGATGAGATCTCTCCCGTTGATCAAGTTCAAATCTATGGCCCTCGTCGCGTCTGTAATCTGATTTTTCTTCCACTGTCTAACTTAATGAGATTTAATAGTGTTTAAAAAAATAATTGAGCAAAGAGCCTGAACGACACACCACCTAAAAATTATTAAATAAGGAATTTACAGAGCCAAACCCTTGATCGGCTGGTTATTACAATTGTTTATGCTCTCTCTTCCCTTGCCTCTCACACACCTATTTCACATTGTCTCACTTTTTCCTACACCTTTTTTCTCTCACACATTTATATAAAAATCTGAAGTGTTCCTTCTCACTTAAAATATATTTCTATTGAACCACTCCAACAAACAAATTCTATCATATTTCTAAGCTCATATCCTACTTGGCTCAATCTCCTCGCAGGGAGAAACCAATTTCTATTTCTATTCCTAATTAATTTAATAAACTCAAAACAAACTAACTTATCTCATTTAAAAATAAATAAAATACTAGTGGCCAATGTTTATCCACCTCATGGTTAGCCACAACATGTGAACATCCAATCACATTGTTGGCTAAGTCTGGATGCTCCTGCATCAGCTGTGGGGAGAACCACCTGTAAATATTAAAAGTGTATTACTTGGCCTATATATATATATATATATATATATATATATATATATATATATATATATATATATATATATATATATAAGAAATCATTCAACCAAACCAACAAGAGGCTGGCCATTTGCATGAACCAGCGCTAATCCTAGATCCTTTTGAACTTCCTGCAAAAATTGATCATGTGAAAGTGGTTTATGATAACTTTTAACCCAATGGCCATTCACTACGAAAGAAGTCTTGTCATCATCGATAGTCTTAACATGAACTGAACCATTTTAAAAAACATAAGCTACCTCATAAGGTCCTAACCATCTAGTAGAAAATTTACCTTTGAAGTGCTTAAACTTATTGTCATATAACAAGGCCCAGTCCCTTCGATGGAAGAATTTATTCTTAACGAACTTCTTGTGCCATCAAGCTCTTTGGTCTTGCACCAATGAGGTTCTGTGATAGGCATATTGTCTCATTTTATCTAGCTTGTTCAACTACATCAATCTCTTCTCTTGAGCTTTATTCAGGTTCATTCCCAATCGGGCGTCAGTTCTAAATTTTTTTACTTGGAATTCAATGGGAAAGAGCACTTGCTTTCCATATACTAGTTCATAAGGTGTGTTCCCTGTCACGTTCCTAAAATTAATCTTGTAATCCCATAATTCCTCTAATAAATTATCTGCCCAATCCATATGGTGCAGTTTACTGGTCTTTGTGAGGATGGATTCTAGGACTTTGTTAGTGGAATCCACTTTCCCATTAGCTTGGGGGTGGTAAGTAGTAAATTTACGATGCTTAATTTGGTACTGCTCTGTAAGTTCCTTAACCAACTTTGATATAAATTGCGTACCTTAATCAATGATAATCTTGCGCGATACACCAAATCTCGTGAAGATGTCCTCGAACAAAAACTCTACTACTGCCTTTTCTGTGGCAGCATATAATGCCTTAGCCTCCACCCACTTGGTGACATAGTCGGTGCATACCAAGATACATTTTTTCTTTTTTGACATCGGGGAGATGGGCCATACAAAATCCAATGCCCACTTCTCAAAAGGTTCAATGGATATTTATGGTTGAAGAGGCATCTCATCTGAGGAAACTGGTTTCCCCACCCACTGGCAAGCGTCAACTAGAAACAAACTTATTGGCATCCTTGAAGAGTTAAGGCAAATATAAGTACCTGGTATGGATAACCTTGTATGCGGTTCATTTATCGAAAAAGTGCCCCCCCACAAGGCTCTCAAAACATCATACATATCATATTCCTATACACATCACCTCATGATCAAATCTAGCCCAATGTAGAAAAAATATCCCTCAATCTAGGAGTAGTTAGCACTGCGCTGCACAATATTATGTTTTTCTCTGGAAAAAATTCTTCGAGGAAATTTACTTGCAACCAAATAATTGGCAACATCAACAAATCGAGTGATGACTGAAATGGAAAATAGTGTTTCATATGGAAATTCATCGGGCATTGGATTTGACGTGCTTCCCTGTCCAATATTCAAACGAGATAAGAATTCAGTTGCCAAATTATCACTTCCAGACCTATCAATTATGGTTATATTTTATTCTCGTAAGAGTAACAACCATCTAGTTATTCTACCATTAGTAATTATTTTATTCATTAAAAATATAATAGAATAATGATCGGTATGGACAAAAGTCTCATAACCAGTAATATGATGCCTAAACTTCCCTATAGAATGTACAACTAATAACAATTCTTTTTCCATAATGTTATGATTTAATTCGGTGGGGGAAATATTTTTGCTAGCAAAATAAATAGTGTAGGGGTAGCGATCTTCCCTTTGTCCCAAGACTGCCCCTAGTGCAGTGTCTGAAGCATCTGTACAAATGTGAAATGGTAAGGACCAGTTTGGTCCTCTCAATATCGGAGCAGTGGAAAATATGTCCTTCAGTGCCTGAAAAGCATGTTGACAATCGACATTTCACACACAGTCAACATCTTTAGTCAACAATGTAAATAATGGTGTTGCAATTCTAGTAAAGTTTTCAATAAAATGACGATAATAACCGGCATGTCCCAAGAAGATTCTCACCTTATTTTGTGAACTAGGGATAGGGATATGCGATATTACCTCGATTTTTTCCAGATCAACTTTAATTCCTTCTAGAGACACGTGATGGCCCAAAACAATTCCTTTAGTTTGCATCATTCTACATTTATCACTACTAAGGGCTAGATTTCCTTATTGACAATGAATCAACACCTTTTCTAGATTTTCCAAAGCTTGATCAAAATCATCTCCATAGACTGTGAATTTTTCCATATAGACCTCCACACATTCATGGATCAAATCAGATAAAATGGCAAGTAAAACTCTCTGAAAAGTAGCTGGGGAATTACAAAGACCGAAGGGGAGGAATCTATATGCATAAGTACCCCACAAGCACGTGAAGGTAGTATTTTCTTGGTCCTCTTAAGCTATCTATATTTCATTATAACCACTATATCCATCTAGAAAATAAAAGCACTTCTTACCTGAAAGCGTGTCGAGTACCTGATCAATGAAGGGCAGTGTAAAGTAGTCCCGCAATGTGGCCTTGTTTAGTTCTATTTAGTCGACGTAGATACGCCACTTGTTGTTCTTTTTCGGTACTACCACCAGAGGTGACACCCACCTACTTTATGAAATGGGGTATATGAATTCCGTAGCCAAAATTTTCTGAAGCTCTTCTTTGACAATATCTTTTAATGCTACGTTAATTCACCTTTGTGGCTATCAGATAGGTCTCATTTTTTCATTGGTATAACTATGGTGGATGTAGGTGTCTGGATGGATGCCCCTCATGTCCAGGTAAGCCAAATAAAACACTCTATATTTCTCACATATCATGGCCATAAACTGCTGCTTTTGTTCCGCAGTCAACTCTGTACTAATGTGTAAAGTATTTCCTTCAATGATTTCCATAGGCTCTGTGGCGATTTCATGGCTGTCTTCTATTGCTGCAAAAGATGTGAACATGAGTGGATGGAAATAATACTGGAATTCATCACTAAAAACATACTGGTAACCACTAAAAGAAATAGGATAATTGATACAAGAACTATGAGATAAAAACTGGTGCAAAATATGTTCATCGAACTTCTCCTATATACCTATAGATTTTTCTAATGTCAGCAAAGGAAACCTACAGTATTTGTCTCCATAGGGACTCTCGAGCCATAATGGTACTTTAGCAGTTGTATGAGTAGGGGGGGAAATAAACAAGGTTTGGTTATGGGGACCATTGGAAATGATCATTTCTCCGTTTCTGCACCCTATGACAGCATCAACAGTTGCCAACCACGGGCATCCTAGAACTATAGGGTGTCCAGACCTAGAGTTTTTCAAGGAAATGATGATAAAATCTATAGGATATTTCCAGGAAGAAATAATGACCGCTATGTCTTCTAGGGTTCCCATTGGTTTAACGATGGATTTGTCTGCCATTTATAAAATGACAGGGGTGGATTTAAGCCCAGATAACTGCAAAGATGTCATTGTTTCATATGTCATGGCATTTATTTATGCCCTTAAATCTATGACAGTGTTTGGAAAAAGTACTATGTTTATCTCAATGGTGAGAATGGGGTTCCTAGGGTCATGGTACTTCACAGGCAAGTCAGAAATCATGGTGGACATTTGAATCATGATATTTACACTTTGGTTCTTATGCCCCTTCCTACCTGACTTCTTAATGCAGAGATCCTTGACAATTTTGGTGTTAATAGGGATGTCTCTAATAGATTGCAAAATTGGAATTTTGATGCAGACATTCCTTAGTTCATTTTCCAAGTCATATTCAAGTGGAATCTCTCCTTTCTTTATGAGAAGTCTTTCAGGGTAGGGTGGTTTTCTTGATTCCTCTTCTTGTGTATATTTTTGTTTTTCATTTTTTAATTGGTTTTCAGATGATGTGGAAGGTACCTCTTCTTGTATGACAACAACTGATTTCCCTTTGTTTACTATCTTCCCTGATCGTAGTTGGATTTCATTCATAGGAATGGAAGTAAACATATATGTAGGAAAAGGTTGGATATTTATGTTTTGTGCAGGTTGGGGTGGTATATTATGATTTGGGTTAGGTACGGGTTGCGCAAGAAATAATGTAGGGCAACGTGGGTTAAAAGTTTGAAGTGCCTGTGAAGATGATGATGGGTCATATGGTGCAGATAAAATTTGTTGCAACGGAGGGATGGCAGAAAAGGTTGTTGATATTGGTTAGGATTATACCCTTGCTTATAGGATTGCATGGTCGGATTGTACAAGGTGCTTGGCATGTTTGGGTAAGGTGCATAGAACTAGTTTTGGGGCTGATAAGCGTTGGCATAGGGATTTTCCCTCCAATTCTAGTTCCATGGAGTGTTATGTGTTTGATGGGTGGCCCAAGGGGTGTAAGCTGGTTTTAATTTCTAGGGTCGAGTTTGACCATACCCTTGGTGACTAATTTCTAGGAACATGTTTTGATTGGGGCCTTTCCAGAAGGGTTTCTTACTTGCTTGTGGTGGATCATTTGTTTCGGCACTCCCTTTATAGATAGCCTATAGACCAGGAAGATATGGACACTTGTCGGTTGCATGTTCTAAGGTTAAAATTCCACAAACCTCAATGACGTTGATGGGACGCTCCCTTTCCATGTGCTTTTGTCTGAATTTAAGGAAAAATATTGCCATAGTAACCCTTTCGTATTCTTGTCTCTTTTTGTGTTTCATGGTGTTTAGCTGGTTACCAAAGGTGTTTAAAATGTCTATTTTAAATTTTTCCAGTAGGTTACATAGTTTAACTCAGGTGACAGTAGTAGTTGTAGGTTTCTGAGTTCTCGATGTAACATCTCAGAGACTATCACAAAGCTTCCTACCAACTTTAGCCTAAATTATAGAATAGGTACAATAAAGTTCAACTACTTCAGCAAAATGATTTTTGTAAATGTCACCACCACTCAAAAAGTTTAGGGTTTCAATGCATTCATGTTTCAATCCTTTCAGAAATATTTCTTTGACAATTTTCTCATCTAGATGGGCCCCTCAGGATTTGTGAAAATGATACAGGAAGTGTTCAAGATATTCTTCTAGGCTTTCATCATCTAGTTGTTGCATTCTCAGAATATCGCTTATGTCCCTACTTTTGCAGAAATCTTGGTATTTCCTAAGGAATACAGACTTCATATCATCTCAAGGGTATATGGCATTTTCACCTAAGCTCATAAACCATCTAAATGTGGCATCTTTCAAGGTGGGTAGGAACAATTTGATTTTGTGTGCATCATCATAGTAATTGTAGCTTCTGCATAAAATATTGAACTCGAAAAGAAAAGCATGAGGGTCTTCAGATGACTTATCGTAGAAAAGTGGAAGAGAGGTCATCGATATGCTTTTCATGGTGACATTCCTGGTTACATCTAGGATGGGGAAGAAGAAATTAGTTTCTTCGTATTATTCATCCGATCCTCCCCTCGGACCATCATTGTTTTTGGGTCCATCCTCATTTCCTCCAAATAAAGGCATCCCTGGGCCTTCTCCTTCTCCATAGTTTTCTCCCTGGGTTATTTTTTTGTTCCTATTCTCCCCTCCATTGTTTTCCATGTTGATTTAAAATACGTTGCTGCTAAGTTGAATGGAGAAATATCTATGGACAACCTTACTCCTTCCTAAATTGGAATTTCCCCTTCTAAAATATCCTTGCCACTGGTGCTCCCTTTTTTGTGCTTAGTACCTATGTAACGATCAACAAGATTAGTTAATGGGATTTTTGTCAAACCAAAAGTTTCAGGAAATTGTGAACTGGAAATAAATCTACCTCTATTATCCTTAGGTCTACTTTTACACATAAGGAAATGGAAGATAAAGTTTGAGAACAAGCAGTAATCGGCCAGACTTTGAAGAAACCCCACAAAAGTGGACGTGTGGCTCTTCACTCACGTCTTACCATACTCTCTCCGCCATCTAGCAACCCTACAAGATATATGAACTCAAACAGTATTACCTGAATCAGAAATTACAACTCCCCGACAACGATGCCAAAATTTTTGGGAGAAATAATTTTTAGATTAATCCTCCAATATTCATATGTCAATATGAGCTTGTAAATACGAGCTAGACTGCACTTTCTAGATTTAGTTTCTGAGTCAGAGTTTAAATGATTCCTTTATATTGATCAACTAAGGAATGGAACACACAAATACTTATGAACAAACAACTTACAGAAAATAAATCACTCCATATCACCACTACAAGAAGAATCAATAATCAAATTCAACTTGAACACTTGAAATATCTATAAATTTGACCTATCTTGTTCCTGAACTGGAATTTGAATTCAATGAAAAACTAATTGTCATAAGTTATGCTTCAAAACAAATACCTAACTTTAAAAAACTTCATTCTTCAACTCAACAACTCAACAATTCATTCAAAAATCCAAAACCCTAATTATGGCTTTTACAAGTCACATTTGAAAGAACTGGAAAATATAATCTACTTGTATATGTAAATTAATATTATGTTCAAAAAATCAATTTTACACTTAATAACTATTCCTATACTCAAACTCTAGAATGAGAATGCTTCACATCAATTCCATTGTCTCAATAACAAGTAAAAGAACATGATATCAGAAACTGATTTGAATTCTCTATCGCATACACTTAACCAATCAGAAATAACAACTTGATCTTTCACACTCAACCAATCTACACATATATTACCTACTCTATGATATTTTCAAATATCAAACCCTAATTCTACTTTCAAGAATGAAAGGCAAAATGAGACAACTCTGAATTGCTATAAGACAATAGAACTGTAATTGAGAGGCTATGTTATAGTTGCATTTAACATGAATCAAACCTCAAACTGAGCTCAAGAAAACCTACCTAAAACTTCAACAAACCAATACTCTATCTTCTTAATGAAAGAGGTAAATTATATTGTTGATTGCAACCTTAAATAATTCAAATTCTAACAAGAGCACTTTGTAATAAGGCACTTCTAATAGAAACTACCTCAAGCTGGAAACTAAAATTTCAATCTCACTGCTACTGAAATTCACACTTAAATATTCACTCAATTACATCTATTTGATTTATCTAATGATCCAGAGTCTTAATGAAGAAAAGACACATCAAACTCGAATCTCAAAGACTGTAAATTAAAGCAACTGAGATCCTATAAGAACCTAATCGAACTACACTACCTACAATGCTTCATACTTTTCTTGATAACTCAAAATATGATGAAAAAGTAATTGAAAATGCACTGTCCATAATTGATTAATCACCTTGTGCAAATTAAAAGTCATATTAAATCTTTATGCTAGAAACATGAAGCCTTATTCTACAATTAAAATGACACAACTCTTTTGAACTCTATAATGAAACCTCAAGGCAATGTTAATTTCAACCATACTCTGTTTTTATTCGTATTTATCAGCGCAGAGATTCGTGCTTTCAATTTGATCTTCTAGTTTGAGCACGCACATGAAGTGTTCATTCTAATTTGAAGATGATTTTGAGATGGGAAAGAACAAAAATCTAATTCTCTGCGTATATATGAACAAGTGCTTGCAATTTTAAATACAAAGAAATGGGTCAATGCTCTGTCAATGTCGAAAGCACACCCATAGAAAAATACAAACAATTCCTTGAGACCATTCAATACAGAATCCTTGGCATTATACACTTAGCTTTTCTAATCGAAGTTTGGCACACGAGATCCTCTAACTGAAACCAACAATCATTAACACACACAATATTTAATTTCCCTTAATATATAATCAGAATCAAGCTTAAATTAATTGTTCAAGAAATGAATTTAAATCGAAATGTAGTAGTTAAATAAAACACACACAAATATTACCTATGCATATGATCACAAAAATTGGATCCGGATTGTGGTGGGCCCTTGCCACACCCAGAGACGGCTTGAAAAGTTACGGAGAATAACTACACTTAAACACATATGATTCAGGAACTCATTAAATTCATAACAATCCGAAATTGGATCAACATCACGCCATGATGGATTACAAACTGAGCTTAATTACTAAATAACAGAGCTTACAGTCTCCAAGTTTGATAGAAAAAATGAATGACAATCCTCGCTAACTAGACTTATTACCTATATCAGCCTTTATAGGCATTGTGACATTCATAAAATAACACAAGTTATGTTCATGGAAAATCATTGAAACCAACTGATGTGAAGATCCTACGAGCTGTTCCTAATTAGCATTACGCTCTACCTGAGAAAAACAATTCTCAACTATTCCTATCTTTGGAATAATTGCGCAATGATATGGAAGGGTGCTTCATATAAGTCATCAAGCTCAAACTAATTTCTAGAAAATGGCTAGTTGGTCATCTCATCGAACCCATGGAGAGCTGTTGGAACGTTGATTTGGAACATTGAGCCTTGAGTATGCTGGAACATTGAGCTGGAACATTGAACCTTGATTATGCTAAAACATTGAGCTTAGGTGCCAGCGTTCATGCTTCTTTTAGCTGAATGAGTCCTTTAGGAGTAATTTCATAGCTATATCCCATAGTGATGAGTTAACAAACAAGTATGTAACTTGAACTACCTAACTTAACCATAGAATAGTCAAAATAATCCTACTTGTAATGCTTTTAACTTGTGTTGGTAGTTGATGTGATTAGGCCATATGGAGGATAAAAAAGGAACAGAGTTCATAATTGATTGAAACAAGGTTAAAAATTGCAGGGAAAGTGAAGAAATGAAGGGTTCAACACTCACTGCACACATATTTAATTTGGCCTTTTCGGATCCAATCCATCTCATTTGAGATTAACAAGGGTGGTTGCCTTTTGCTGAGCTGAATTTACACTTTGATGCTTAAACTATCCACTCATGACAATGTTTCTGCTATAAAAATTTATCAACAATTTTTTTTCAAATACTACCATAATATTTATTAGCCTATGGTTCTCTGGTTGTCTGGTGTGTTTTTTTTTTATGTAAATCGACGCAATTGTGAAAAAAATTGTAAGAATTTTGGGTTATGGGTGATTATTTAAATGGATGGAAGGGAGTTTAAGTGTGTTGTATCAAGGAATTTCATGATAGTTTCTTTATGCAAAGAATGATATAAATAAATATTTACAGTCCAAAGTGATTGAGGTTCGTTCTTTAATTTAAAGATTGTTTCACTGATCTCTTTCAAAAGCGAAAAATTTTGTTCAAGATCGGGAAGATAAAAGTTCTCATGGATTTAGCATAAGTATCGCTGTAGCACGTGGCTTTTACAATGAGAATTACAGATACTTTGGATCTATATTTAGTTAGGGAATGTACATCAAGTTGCAGCACAAAAAAGTGGTTGGGCTTGTGAGGAATTTTTTGGAAGAAAATGTTTGACAACAAAGTGGACCAACATTTTGAACATTCTAATTCAGTGTCAGCGTCACCATAAATATGCTTTCATTTTATCATAGACCAAACAAATCAGATTGCAAAATTTACACATTTACGCATTGAAAGTGGAAGTGGAAAATATCTAAAGTATATTTAGGGTGTCATTTTTCTGTCCAATTGATTCTAGAATATTTTGGAAATTTTCACATTTAAGCATTCAGTTTGAAATTGAATGTGAAAAATATTTTTAAAGTATATTTAGAGTGTTATTTTTTTTGTCTAGATGATTTCCAAATATTTTGGAAATGTAATAGATATAAGTAAACAAGTGATTTTTCTGATGTCCATCCATTTCCAAAATATTTTGAAATCTAAAATTAAAAAAAAAAAAATTCTCTAAAAATATGTTTTAAAAAATATGAAATTGATTGATGCTCAAATTCTATGAAGTAAGATATTTTCCATTCATCACAAGATATGATAAACCCAATTATATTATTAGACATCTGAAATCACTTTGATATATAAGGAACCAATACTTCAATACTATATTAACCTGATAAAACATTTGATAAACCCAACTATCTTATTAGACATACGAAATTGATTTATGCTCAAATTCTAAGAAGTAAAATATTTTCCATGGATCACAAGATATGATCAACCGAATTATATTATTAGACATCTAAAATCACATTGATACGAATAGAACATTTGATAAACCCAACTATCTTATTAGACATATGAAATCACATTGATATAGAGGGAACAAATAGCTCAATACTATATTACATGATAGAACGTTTCAGTTTCTTACAACATGAACGATATTCACTATTAGTTTAAGGGAACAAATAGCTCAATACTATATTAACAAGATAGAACCTTTCATTTTGCTTATAACATAAGTGATATTTACTATTAGTTGAGTTTATATGTTACTTGGGAGAGTCTAACTTGATTTTCACATGATAGAACATTTCATTTTGATTACAGCATAAGTGATATTCACTATTAGTTGAGTTTAGATGTTAAGTGAGAGAATCTAAATTGATTTTCTTTATTGGGAGTTCAGATTTTTATTTCCTTCCTTTTAGATTTAAGTTTTGATTAAGATTATATTTTATACAAATTAATTTATTTAGATTTTAAAGATATTGTTTTTAATAATAATTAAATAATTCATTTAATAGATATAAAATTAACTAAATAATTTAAGCCTATAAATTATTTTTTTGAAAAAAATAAAAATATTAATAATAGATGAGAAAAGTAATAAATATGTAATATAAGAGAAAATGTGTACATTAAATAACTCAATCTTATATATGTTTTAAAATTTTAGAAAAATAAAATAAACTTTTATTTTAAAATCTTAATTATTAATAATTGATTAGTGGGAGAAATTAGGTAGATTTTGCAATGTATTATTATTTATATTAATATATTTTATAATGATAAGTTGTAAAATAAAAATAATTTGTAATTATTAAATAAGACTAATTAAATTATGATAGTTAGTATAGAATAAATGTATTATATCATTATTAAAAAAGGTTTATTAGATCATTGGGAGATTTGATATAATTATGGTTCTCTTGTTAACTATAAATAAGAACATTGTTATCCTTAAAAATTGTGTGTAGAAGAATATTACATATGCTAACTTATCCCATTAATAAGTCATCGAATTTTTAAAAATAAGTGAACAAAAGTAAATTCCTTCCACACAAAGATAATTGTGAGGTGTTTCCCCACTTAAAAGTTGGAGTAACTCTAATATCTTTTTTGTGGTTCAATTTCTTGTGTTAAATATTATGAAAAATAGTATAAGGATACAAAGGAACATATATATATATATATATATATATATATATATATATATATATATATATATATATATATATATATATATTATTTTGTCTGTTTTCAAAAGGGAAAGTAGGATAGCAATAATCACATCCATTCTTGTAGCTTTATTTAAAAAAATTTGAGAAACCATTTGCATATTTGAGTTCCTCTGGACATAAATAAATAGATTCAAATCAAAGTTTGATAAGTGAAGAAATTATTAGTTTTCTCTCTTTTTTCCTACTTAAAAAAACTTATTTTTTGTTCTTTCAAAAAGATACAAAATTACATTTTTAGATATACCATAGTGCATTTCGAGCAAAAAGATAGGTTTGAAACATGTTTCTAAGTATTGTCAGAAAAATAACTGGAGTTCCTTTTTACATCATAAATTCAACAAAGTAAAAGCTATTTTTCACCATATTTAAGAGATGAAAAAATTGAACATATGATATGAATACTTTAACATATTCAATGTAAAAATATAAATTAGATAAAGACAAAGAAAAATTAGTTTTTAATTTTTGCCTACTTGTTCAATGAACGATCAATGATAGAATTCATATGATGATCCATCATGTTTCTCTTGAATGTGCCATAGCCCTCCATATTTATACCCGATTCTGAAAGTCTTTGTCACCCCATTCCACTCCTTCTATATATGAGAACATTCAAAGGAATTAAATGAGTATTAGATCTTACATAAATCTTCCAAAATATGTAATAAGAATAGATCGATGCAAGCTTGAGGTCCATTTAACTAGTTTATGACATGCATTCAGTCTCTAAAAACTTGAAGTTTGGTACATCCTTTTTATTTTTCATAAACTAGTAATTTTTTACAGGCCAACAATTTTCCCTGATTATTTATTCCCGACCCAAAACCTATTTTTGCGCATGAAAAGAGTGTGTGGCAAACAAGAAAAATACAAAACTACCACCACACTTGTTTTTTATGTCATAGGAAGCACCATAAAAATATGCCCATGGCTAGGTGGGGTCAGGATTGTCCTATACTATAATTTATGGGGGAACATGTTCCTTTTTCTTGAGGAAAATGGGACAAAATTGCAAGATATTGTGAAAAAATATGCTTAGGTAATGATAATTTGTCTTAAAATATGGCTTTGTTGTGAGAAAGCTAGACACCCCAAAAAATTATTAGTGGAAGTGAGCTATATGCACGAGTGATCAAATCAAAGTACCAATATTTCCATGTTATTTCCAGGTTTTTCCCTTCCCACATTCAGTTAAAACATGCCACCAATTTCATACATCCCACACCTACTTAAAGAAAGGTAATTTCTTGAGTATGTGTTTATTATCTTATTTATACCATTTGAAGAGGTAGCACCATCCCAACCGTATGGAAAAACACCTCTAAAGGATGTCCCATATAAGTACCTTCTTCTCCTTAAGACACCACATGAATATTCTGGTTTTTTCTAGATATTTTGATTTCCATACCACCCTCCACCACCACTTTGGCTCTTCAAGGGATTTATCGGCTTTCAGGACTATATATCCAAGCTTTGGGGTGTAAAATTTGATGGGGAAGATACTCCAAACTAGATCACCCTATTTATCAGTGATCCTTATGTGACTGTTGTCTAGGGAATTCAGATAACAAATCTAGGTCTCAAAGAAATCATCATTTAGCCCTAACTCCTTTGTGGCCTTCTATCCTTGCCTCCAAATTATAGTTTTTTCCTAACTTGTAATGTAGGCTAACTTTGAGATGTATTTATCTCATAAATATAAAATAAGATGATGGGGAAGGATGTGGTCTACTCCACTCCTTATGCAAGGGTCAAAGGCAATTCTCACTCTTTCATCAATTCCAACTTTCCATGCTAGTATGTTTCCAATAAGATCAAACGAGTTTCGTGATACCCTCCAAATGATTACATGTTTTCTCGAGGTTTATTCTCCCACCTGATCCATTCCTTTAGAGATTTTGGGGAAATATATTTCTGAGTGACAACAATTTTCCATAGATTCTAAGTTGGGAGAAATATCCAACTACATTTTTCCACTGTTGCCTTTGAGAACTTGAAGATATTTTTAAGCCCCCATCCTCCCAAGGGCTTTGGAACTGCTATATTTCTCCATTTTATCCAAGTTATGACCCTTGTTTCTTGATTCCTAGAATACAAGAATTTGAAACATAATCTTCTAACTTTTTGCAGAATGCATTTCAGGACCCATGCAAGAGACATTCAAAAGACTAGAATTTCTTCCAAAACATATTTTATCAGCATGCAGATTCCCTCTCTAGATAACCACTTAGACTCAAACTCTTCACCCTTTTCTCAATCTTCACAATAAACCAAGACTAGTCTTCCTTAATGTACAATTTGGTTTAAGAATGAACCATAAATATATTAGGCCTTCTTCAAGGGACTTTGTCCTATAAGTAATGTGTTGGTTGATAAGCCTTATATCCTCCTCTGTTATATTATGATAAGAGAGAGTAGACTTTCTATTGTTAATATACATTCTAGTGGTTCTTCCATGGAGTGAAAAAATCTCAACAGTCTTGCCCACATCTCTTATAAAACCATTGCAGAAAATGAAAATGTCATCAAAAAATAAGAGGTGAGTTAAAGTCAATGTTATAGCTATAAGAGTTCCTTGGAAATATCCCCTTCATTTATATTCTATTAAGACACGAATCAAACCCTCTATTGCAAGAAGAAACAAAAAAGGAGATAAAGGAAACCCTTATCTAATCCCTCATTGAGAATGAAAAAAAAAGTAGAGGTTAATCCATTTATCAAAACCTTAAAGGACACAGATTGAATGAAACTCATGACCCAAAAGATGAAATATGGGCTAAAACCAACATGAGTAAGAAGTGTATATATATATATATCTACATAGAGAGAGAGAGAGAGAGAGAGAGAGAGAGAGAGAGAGAGAGAGAGAGAGAGAGAGAGAGTTTACCCTTGCTAATTTTTTAAACTAGGGTCAGATTACACTATGGAAAATTTAGATGATTAAGATAATAATTTAATTATATTCCTCTTTTTGAGAGGTTCGAAATCGACCTATAGATCATCCCAATCGGTTAAGGAGAAGTTAAGTTATGAACTATTTTATTATTTTATGGGTATGCCTAATCACATGTTGATTTGGTCAAAGGCCCAAGCGGTCCCTCAAAAAGTTATAAATAGAAGTGACCCCAAGTTCACTTACACACATTCACTCATGGTATCTCCTCCATAGTATTTTGGTTTTGGATCATGTTTTTCGTTTATGGCTCACATAGGTACGTCAGGAGGAGCTAGCGCAAAGGGTCGGGATCACAAATGTTATCACATATTAGATTTGGGTGATCTGAAGCAGAGTTGCTGGTGGGAAGAGCTGAGGTAGTGGCCTAGCTAAGTAGAGAAATGAGTTGGGTGTGTTATGTCCACAGCCAAGGACCCCAAAGCCGTTGGCACAATGTTTTGTAGAAAATATCTAACATAACTATAATACCATGTATAAATTATATTAATGGATTCAATCTGATCATGTAATGTACTTGCTGGCTTGAGGGGTCCTGACCCAGGTTCGGTGTGCAAGGTTTGCCAACAAACCCCTATACTACTGGCCCTTTCGGCAGTGACCTGCTTGCGTAGGTCACAGTCTCACCCGAAGTAGTATGGGTGGGTGCTGGAACTAGGTTTCTGCACCCTGAGAAAGGAAGGGTAAGGCAAGCAGGGATGCGTTCTGTTCAGATTAC
Organism: Pinus albicaulis; assembly: GCA_034641835.2. Taxonomy (NCBI): domain Eukaryota; kingdom Viridiplantae; phylum Streptophyta; class Pinopsida; order Pinales; family Pinaceae; genus Pinus; species Pinus albicaulis. The sequence goes on from CM076582.1 coordinate 995,049,925, forward strand.
CTTGTCTCTACGCAGGGTTAAATATGTATCCAATTGCATCCACGTGCACTATATCTATAATTGTATGCGTCTTATAACATCAACACACAGTATATAACCCAAACAAGACAGATCTAGATTTACTTCAATACACAGACTTTCACAGCAAGATATAACCAGAACAGAATAGATCTAATCATTCAACATACAGACCCTCGCAATGAAAAGACAGAAAATGCATAACACAATAATTATCAGCAATCCATTCAATAGTACTCACAGATTCAGATCCAATAATCCAACATATTCATGCATTCATCACCCTTACAATTCCCTTCCCAACCTGCGCACACAGCAGCAGGGTCCGCACACAGCTGGACTAGGATCTCTGCGCACACAGCCAACAGGAGTCCGTTCCCCAAAAACCCCAATAGATCTCTTACACAATAGATCGCATCAATATATTATCAAATCCTACCTCTTACAATAAGAAATGCTTCTCTATTTATAACAATGTAGCTTTAACATTCCTATGGTCCGCAACCCATGGTTTTCGAACCCCTAGTTTACCCCTTTAACCCCATTACAATGCTTTCGGGGCTTTGACCCACCCCAAAACCCCAGTGTTGTATTAAATATAACAAAAATAACCAAAATGGATCAGTTTCGTAGCTTGTTCAGGAGACCCTGTTCCAACATTACTAAAACAAAATATTGAATCCTTTTACAATATTTGTGGAATATAAAACACAATCGCTCAATCACATGAAATTAAGAGAAAGAAATAATCAATCAAAGAACACAAGATGTTCTTGGGGAAAGAACCTTCTCAAAACCCATCTATCATAAATTATATATAGTCAAAGAATCATTAAAAAATAGAATCTTTCTCACACCAAGAAAATCCTGCACTATCCTGACTGTCTCACTATGATCCTGCTCAAAACTATCTAGCAATTCTTAGGAAAAATTATCCAACACTTAGCCAATTCTCAGCCCCTCCTTAGTCCAGCCTTGCTCATGCAATCCCTAGGCTATTAATCCCTATTAAATAGGATATTTAGCCTTCCTTGACTACACAAACCCTATGGAGCCTTCCTCTGACTTTATAACTACATCTGAGTGGTTCGCTAAAAATACATTTGATAGTTTACTTGTCTTTAACTTTTGTCTCAACTGGGTTGTCATCAGGATTGACATGCATGCGAATATTAATAATGAATCATTATTTACTTGGTAGATCACTACTTGTGAATTAAATCTAATTTAATTCACTTGATTTTCCACTAGCTCATAGATAAGTTAGAACTATTTAAACTGATTTTAACTGAATTAATGTGAGTTAACTGATCCCAATGACACCACACTAGTGCTACAACTACAACTGGACCCTATAAATAATAGAATCACTCTACATGCATATCCTTTGACCCTCAACTCGAAATTCTTGAGCTAACTAAGTCTATCACACTTAGCTAACTATTACAAGTTGTTATCAGATAAAATTATGATTTAATTTTAATTTAATTAAGGATAATTAAATCAAAAGCCTCACATGGTAACCATTTTTTGGGTACCATTTTATAGATTTTGTTTCTGGATACCAATTAATTGTTTCTTGTTGCAAATTTCAACACTTCCTCTCAACAAGAAAGAAATCAATCTATCCTAATATGATACCTTTGTAATGTTCTTGCATGCAACACTTATCTAGTGTTGTTTGCACATGCAACTCTCCTAAAACATAATAGCCTCCAATCAACTGATTCAATATAATGCATCTCTCATCAGAGTCTTATAGCTTCTACTAGTTACTACAAATGTCTATTGGACTCCCTCGTTGTTGCTGACATCTGCATCCATGCACTTTGCACTATTTCCAACTCTGATCTGCGCTCCAGTATCCGACATCTGTCACTCTGATTTTTTTCCTCCTGACATTTGACTACATCAATCTAACTGATCCTTCCTGCTACCATTGTATTGTGGGCTCCTCATAGCCAGGTTCAATCCATGATACACACCTTCTCAATGGACCCAACCCAAATTTCTTCTTGGGATTATATCTGCACATCGCCCCAGCTCACACCTAGAGGTATATATTTATGTACTCCCTTTGCCCTTCTGGCTCGAAATTTCCCCCTCCTGGAGGTATTTTCTTGAGTGAACTCGTCCACTTGGTCTCCTCTCTACTTCTCCAATTGTGGCTACTCCACAAGCTTCTGAGACTGCTTCTAAGGCTGTATGTTGAGAGATAATTGCTCCATCTTAACCACCAAGTCATTAACCATTGATTTTCTCCTCAAAGCCTTGCATGCATCCTCAACCTCGAGAGCATACAGGTTCTTGAATCTTGAACCGATCTTCTTCACCTATCCCGTGGCTATGCTTTTAAGGAACACCTTTCATTTTCTAAACATCACCTCATAACCATGATATTCCAATACCGCTACGAAGACAAGATTATTCCTTCGGCCTAGAACATACAAAACATTTGCTAGTCTGAGAGGGGAGCCAGAATCCCTCTGAAAGGTAATTGTACCTATCCTGGTTGCGTTATACCTCCCGTCATCTACAAATTCTATGTTCTATTGGAGGTCCTTATACTCCAAGTCACTGAAGAGATCTTTATTCCCTGTCATATGGAACGAGGCACCACTGTCTAGATACCACATTCATCCCATTGCAGTGCTGGACATGCATGCAATGAGAGTAAAATCAAGCTCGGACTTTGAATCCAATGCTTCACCCACTGCAACTGCAGGCTCCTTCTTGCTTGCCTTATTCTATGGAAAATTTGAAGCATAATGCCCATGCTTGTTGTTTGTGCTCAACCTAGTCTCCTAAATTGAGTTCATTAATTGTCAACTAGGGTTGGTAAACTGCTGAAGTGAAGTGCACCATATGTGCCTAAGTAACCTCTTCCTACTTCGTTGTGTTTAGTGTTTTTATGATTTTTTTGGTTTTATGGATTTTGTGTTAAGAAGAGAAAGAATTGAACATTGGTGAAAAGAAGTTGTTGGTCACACTACAAACAGTCCTAAATCATGTGTGGTATGCAAAACTAGACAGTAACTCACAACATAAATTTAGTCCAATTCTTTTGTTAGAGATATGTTGGAATACTTCAAGAAAAGGATAGATTTAGTGCAGTGAGGTCTTCCTAAACAACAATTTACCATATCACAAAACAGATCTTATCCATGACTAAAGGTTTGTTTGAATATATATTTGGAAAATATAGTTCCGCAACACAGTGAATAATTCTACTCTAAATTAATCAAGGGTACTGAAACTAATCTACTCTGCAACCTAAATTGTCATTACTAAACCTTATTTGGAAGTTAAAGTCTTTTGGAATAAGTTTGAGGAAAAGGCTAGTTGCACAATTATGAGAATTTGTAGAATAGTAAAGGCCGTGAAATGATATTACCAATTCCTGTCTGCATGGTGATATGTTGGAAAAGTTTAATAACAGGAATAGTCTTTGTAAATAATGAAGGCTTTAGTCTAGTAAAATATAACTATTATACAACTAACTAATGAGACTTGACTATACATTAAGCAAAACATGAACAAGAATGCAATTAATCAACTTTGAAATACAAATGACAGAGTTAAGCTAAAGTTCAATTAATCAAAATGAAAACACAGTGACCACAACTGGGCTAAAATGCAATTATTCAAACTGGAAAGATGGTGAACAGAATCAAACTAAAATGCCATAATCAAACTTGAAATGAAATGACAGAGTTGAACTAGATGCATTCTACCTCCGGAGTGCTGTAACTAAATTAATCATGCAACTAATTCATGGAATTCTACAGCCCATCTTGTTCAATGTGAATGATATTTTGGAAGAGTTTGTAAAAAAAATTATGGCTATACTATCTAATGCAGATTGACATAAAACTCACAGTTCGAAATGAAAACACAATTAAACTCCTAAAATACCACAGTTAATTCCCATTCATCATTAGAGGTATTTTGGAAGAATTCATTAGAACGAGACTAAACTGTAGCATTCAATACAAATGAACATAAAAATGCAGAATTCAGAAAATTAAGTAAGCTAAGAATGAAACGAGAGTTACTTATCTAAATTAAAAACTCCTCGGGCAGTAGTGGCCCTCTACCACCAGAGTAACATGCCAATTTACTTAACTCCTCAACGTTTCTTCAATTCATGAATCAAAGTTGAACTTCTTTATTAAAGGAAAATGTTGAGAGAAAAAGCAGGGAAGTAACAGGTCTTGGAGAACTAAAACAAAACATCCACCTCTCTTGGTCTCAGTGATTCTTATAAAAATATTACATAACTACTGCTGAGAAAAATAAGGATAAATGTCTTTCCTATTTCTAATCAAATTAAAACTCTTATTGACAGCCTCAGACTTCATTGCGGACACCTGTAGAATCCGTGTTTTAATAGGAGACTGCCTCTTAGTTTGGGTGTCCCACGTGCATAACCACTTAGATATTTTTGCTCAGACTTTGTGGAGAGCAACGAATGATGTGGATGAGGTAAGGAATCTGCCCATATGCATTTTTCCTTCAGACGACACCTGGAACCCACTCAAACTGTAAAACAACTGTGGAATGCGGGATCAGCTACGGAATGCGCGGTCAGCTACGGAATGCCTGTATTCTGTAGCTATTTTGCAGAAAATTGTTAAAATAGCAAAAATCATGAAAATACAATATGTTAATCAATTGCATGTAACCTTTAAGCAATCCTAATCATTCTTCATTGATTTTAGGCTTACAAAGTGATAAAATAATGATGAAATGAAGTGAAGGTTTGTCAAAGAGAAGGCAATTCTAGGGCTCAACATACCCCCACTGCAAGACTATTGCATGTCCTCATGCAATTTCATCAAAACTTATTCCATGTGCTCTGTAACCTCTGTTAAAACATCCAACTTTATCTTTCTGCTTCTTTTGGCCCTAATCTATTTTCTAATCTCTGTTAACTTTTCAGAAATTAGTTCTTCATCTTCCTCTTGTAGTGGAGTGTCAAGTTTATTTTCAATAACCATGTCAGATTTTCTTCTTCTGCTCCATCAAAAGATTTAGCAAAAGATTTTGTAATCTCCTTATGGAAGCCATCAAATTTCTCTATAAAATTTAGCCTCCCTGCTTATTGTATTAGCTCCTTGACTTGTGGATATCCTTCCAAATGCTTGACTCCAACTGGTTCTGTCCTGACAATTAGCCACATTCCTCCTTTGTGCAGATTATCTTCCTTTCAGAATTACTTTTCTATGCTTGAAGCTAGATTGACTACAGAGTCTAATGCTTTATTTTGAAACTGTATCTCTGTGTCTAAATATGGATTAATTGAAGAATGATGCTTCACCCTTAGAATTACCTTTCTGCACTTAGAGATGGATTGGCTACAAAGTGTAATGGAAGTGAATGGATGGAGGTAATTAAGCTATAAGGGAAAATGAAGTGGCTATGGATCTGATGGAGGATTTATGATGAACTTGTGGTGAAATAAGTGAATGATACAATCTTAAGGAGATGTGGAATAGTAGGTTGGACTGTTGGATAAGGGATATGGCCAAGATATATTAATCAATTCGAATGATAGGTTGTTTAGGAAACATATGATTATACACATTGTATCTATTTCATGTTTTAACTTTTTGCTATTAAAATAATTTTCACAATTTACCTCAGAATTTTGACCTTGTTAATTGCTGTGCTTGATGTTGTTCCTTTGGTCCTCTTTTAGCATATTCGTCTTCAAAACTCTTTGTAAGTACGGCCTGGTGTGTCGGGAACTACGAATAAGATGTGTTTACCAACATACGATACGCCAAAAAGAAATATGGAAGATGGATGTGAAATGTAATGGAGTGAAAGTGGAATGGACTTGTGAAATGAAATGAAAATGGCGTGAGATGGAGTGAAAGTGGAATGGACTTGTGAAATGAAATGAAAATGGCGTGAGATGGAGTGAAAGTGGAGTGAGATGGAGTGGAATTGTAGAATGAAATGAATTTTGCAATTTCTCTCAAATGGTACATCAGACTTCCCTAAAATTTTCTGAGGTTGTTACCAATATTATTATGCATCTTCCGACAAAAAATCTCTGCCATTGGTTACATGGATCTCCCGGAAAATGAGAAATGGCTGTAGGTGAAAGTGGCCAATTTCTTGAAGAATACATACTAAAATTTTCTAAAATTTTCTGTGTTTATTCACCCTACCTCAATGCATTTACCATAAAAATTTCAGGACCAACGGATGCACGGTTTGAAAGTTATGATAAAATCAATTTCTGCCCTGTTTCACCCTTCATTCTGCCCAATGTTGCAACAAAAAAGTACGCCACGGACTCATTTTAAGGCCAAATTGAGTGATTCCAAAGGGAAACTGTGTATTTTTACCTTCTATACTGTCACATGCTTCCATAATTTCATTTTGATGAAGAAAAGGCGCTACTATGCAAAAATACTCAAATCTGTCCTATTCTGTCCATAATGCTGAAAATTGAAAATCTGCCTGAAAAACCCTTCTGAAATGCCCTTAAAAATTGTTTTTTTCCAAATTCTGTCTGCTTTGTACTCAATTTATCATATTTTTAGAAAACCCAGAAGCTCATAATTTTTTATTTCTGCACCAATCTCTTGTAATATTTGCGCCAAAACTGCCTTCTGGAAAAAGTTGCAAAAGAACAAAAACATGCTGCTACAGCAATAGCTGCAGAAACTGCCACTTTCCGCAGTTGTTATTGAATTGAGAAAAATATGAACATGCTGCTACAAGAAACTAATAAAATGTACTGCTGCAAGTTGTTGTTGATTCCATAAAACCATTAGTCTTCATCAAAGCTAACATTCATGGTACAATTCTTACCATGCGAATAAATGTGTCGAAGTCAAGCATGGGAAGAAATCATTGGATTACCGATCAATAATGAAAATTGTTAACCAATGCGAGACAACTCACCGATAATGTAAATGAGTGTCAAGGTACCTCAGTGCATCTTGACAGGGATGAATGAATGTGTCGAAGTCGAGTCGCCTGCAAGATTTGACAATCAAGAGACATTGTTGTATTCCCATTGTTATGAACGAGGAGGCTTGCCATTGATGAATGCAAGCTCCAAGGCACTTCAAATAATCTCTAATCTTGATCCCAGATAAAGTGTTGAGGTCGATGGGACAAGATCTATTGGAAGGTGGACCTTAAGGAATTCCACATCATCCAACTCGAGCATAGAACCAAGAATGATTTGAAGAACCATGAAAGATTGAAGCCATCATGAAATTGCAGAACTTATTGTGAACTTTGCTCGCCAGTTGCCTGGTTTTCAAGCAAATCTCATGTCCAATTGCGCCAACAAGCTGGTTTTCACAATAGGACTTATTTTTCTCTTTACTTTTTATTTTATTTTTTATGTCCTACTCTACTTGAAAAATAAAATCTTGTTCAAGTATATGAGTACTTCCAATGGAACCATGTCTGTAACAAGATGATAGATAAACTCATATGCAGGTTTGAAAGACACTCTTTGATATGTACCTGTATATGAGATGCCAACTGTCTTGATTTAGATGATGTCAGTCTGAAGATATTGAATAATTGAGCATTGGAATCTGATGACTGAATTGAACCAAGATTCAATGTAATCTTGTCTTCCTTGTCCTTCCTCTATCATGAAATGCAAGTCTTCGGAGATGTGATATTCATTCATAGAATCTGGTGATAGGCATGCATGATATTTTTCAATCTGTGGTTCCAATATCTTCTCTTTATCAATAGACATCCATGATTCTTGGACCTCATCTGAGTCTTCTTCTTCTTCTGGTTGTTGTTCTTCAATGACATCTGGTGAATCATTTTGCAATACCTCAGAATTGTAAGTTGATTGAGGTGTTTTATTGTTGGGGATATGAAATGGTTGTGGAGGTAGTGGAGTGGGGAATCTTTGGGGTGTTTGTGTGGATGGTAATGGGAAAGGTTGAATTGAGGTCAAATAAGGGTGATATTGATGTTGTAGTGGAGGTAAATGGTATGGATAACATTGATGATGGTATTGGGGATAGAGAGGGAAAGATTGAGGATATGGTGGATTTCCTTTATAGGGCCTTTGCCAACTTTGTTGCCAATATTGGGTTTGAGGTTGAGATTGAGATGGCCAAGGTTTCCAAGGTTGGTTTTGAGGTTGGGATTGAGATGCCCAAGGTTGCCAAGGCAAGGGTGTTTTCCAATTACCTTGAGATTGTTGTGCATAACCTTGATATTGTGCATAAGGATATTGCATCATATTGGATTGATGAGGCTGCCATAGTCCTCTTGGAGCTACATAAGAGAGTTGCTCTTGTGCTTGATTTGCTCCGTTATCCTTCTGGTAAATTTCCTTCAACCCTGGTAATGATGGGAAATCTTCAGTAGTATGTGATCCTGCACAAATTTTACACATTTTAATGTTATCAAGTGGACATTCATGCAAAGCATGTTTCTTTCTACATTTAGGGAAAAATATAAATGAAGAAACTTTTTGCTTGTTTTGCATTCTTAGCATGTCAGTTTGTTCATTACCAAGAATGTTTAGCAGATTGTTAGGTTCAGTTTGACTTACCAATCTTGATGCTGAAGTACTTACTCTTGCCATAAATGGATCTTGAGGGGATCTTACACACTTTGCTTTTCCTCTTGATATGTTCTTGCATAGTTCACAAATTTCTTGAAATGACAATCGATAGACATCTCCTTTTCCCACAATATTAAGAAGATCAATCCATTCATCCTTTATAGCATTTAGTAGGAGAGTTTTTAATGCATATGATCCTAAATTATGCAATTTAGATCTTTTGATATTATAAGTAAATCTCTCCACTAAATCTTCTAGGCTTTCATCCTCTTTTTGGTTCATCTTAAAGACTTCATTTCTAAGGTCATGGTGTATGCAATAACCTTTATATTTTTCCAAAAATACTCTTTTCATATCATCCCATGTACTTATATAATTTGTTCCTAAAGTCATGAACCATCTAAGAGCTCTATCCTTCAATGTTGCCGGAAACAAATTCAATTTTTGCATGTGCAATGAGTAGCCATGAGATCTACAAATTATTTCAAATTCAAAAAGAAAGGTTTTCGGGTCTTCTGATCTCATACCTTTGAAGTTAGGAAGTACAGATGGATGGATGTTCTTCATTTGAACGTTAATATCAGTTTCTTGAATAGGAAATCCAAAAGGATCTTCCTGTTTGTCATCATCTCCATCCATTTCTTCAACCTCCTTTGTCACCTCTTCTTCTACCTGCAAAAATATGAATTCATGATGTGGATGTGTGGCTCTTACTTCACCACATGATATAGTGGATGTAGTAGGTGATTGGAGTTTTTTTTGTTTGTTTTTGTTTTTGGTTTTTTTTTTTTGGATGTAAGAAATAAGGTTACCTAGTTACACTTCCCCGGCAACGGCGCCAAAATGTTTGTGCTCAACCTAGTCTCCTAAATTGAGTTCATTAATTGTCAACCAGGGTTGGTAAACTGCTGAAGTGAAGTGCACCATATGTGCCTAAGTAACCTCTTCCTACTTCGTTGTGTTTAGTGTTTTTATGATTTTTTTGGTTTTATGGATTTTGTGTTAAGAAGAGAAAGAACTAAACATTGGTGAAAAGCAGTTGTTGGTCACACTACAAACAGTCCTAAATCATGTGTGGTATGCAAAACTAGACAGTAACTCACAACACAAATTTAGTCCAATTCTTTTGTTAGAGATATGTTGGAATACTTCAAGAAAAAGATAGATTTAGTGTAGTGAGGTCTTCCTAAACAACAATTTACCATATCACAAAGCAGATCTTATCCATGACTAGAGATTTGTTTGAATATATTTGGAGAAGATAGTTCTGCAACACAGTGAATAATTCTACTCTAAATTAATCAAGGGTACTGAAACTAATCTACTTTGCAACCTAAATTGTCATTACTAAACCTTATTTGGAAGTTAAAGTCTTTTGGAATAAGTTTGAGGAAAAGGCTAGTTGCACAATTATGAGAATTTGCAAAATAGTAAAGGTCGTGAAATGATATTACCAATTCCTGTCTGCATGGTGATATGTTGGAAAAGTTTAATAACAGGAATAGTATTTGTAAATAATGAAGGCCTTAGTCTAGTAAAACAGAACTATTATACAACTAACTAATGAGACTTGACTATACATTAAGCAAAACATGAACAAGAATGCAATTAATCAACTTTGAAATACAAATGACAGAGTTAAGCTAAAGTTCAATTAATCAAAATGAAAACACAGTGACCACAACTGGGCTAAAATGCAATTATTCAAACTGGAAAGATGGTGAACAGAATCAAACCAAAATGCCATAATCAAACTTGAAATGAAATGACAGAGCTGAACTAGATGCATTCTACCTCCGAAGTGTTGTAACTAAATTAATCATGCAACTAATTCATGGAATTCTACAGCCCATCTTGTTCAATGTGAATGATATTTTGGAAGAGTTTGTAAAAACAATTATGGTTGTACTATCTAATGCAAATTGACATAAAACTCACAGTTCGAAATGAAAACACAATTAAACTCCTAAAATACCACAATTAATTCCCATTCATCATTAGAGGTATTTTGGAAGAATTCATTAGAACGAGACTAAATTGTAGCATTCAATACAAATGAACATAAAAACGCAGAATTCAGAAAATTAACTAAGCTAAGAATGAAACGAGAGTTACTTATCTAAATTAAAAACTCCTCGGGCAGTAGGGGCCCTCTACCACCAGAGTAGCACGCAAATTTTTAACTCCTCAACGTTGCTTCAATTCATGCATCAAAGCTGAACTTCTTTTATTAAAGGAAAACGTTCAGAAAAACAGAGTAACACAGTCTTGGAGAACTAAAAACAAAACATCCACTAGCTAGCATCTCTCGGTCTCCCGAGTGATTCTTATAATGGAATTACATAACTACTCTTTGAGAAAAACAGGGATAAGTGTCTTTCCCACTTCTAATCGAATTAAAACTCTTATTGAAGGTTGCGTACTTTGCTGTAGACAGCTGTAGAGTCTGTGTCCCGGTAGAACTCTACCTCTTGGTTTTGGTTTCCCACGTGCATAACCACATGTAGAATTGTGCTCAGACTTTGTAGGGAGCAAGGAATGATGTGGATGAAGTCTAGAATTTTCCCATATGCGCCTTTCTTTGAGACGACACCTGTAACCCACTTAAACTCTAAAACAGCTGCGGAATGCGTGATCAGCTACGGAACGCGTGATCAGCTACGGAACGCCTGTATTCTGTAGCTATTTTGCAGAAAATTATTAAAACAACAAAAATCATGAAAATACAATATGTTAATCAATTGCATGTAACCTTTAAGCAATCCTAATCATTCTTCATTGATTTTAGGCTTACAAAGTGATAAAATAATGATGAAATTAAGTGAAGGTTTGTCAAAGAGAAGGCAATTCTAGGGCTCAACACTTGTGACAGTGAAAACATTTGTTCTTGGATAAGTCTCTCTTTCCCTCTTTGCCTTTGGATTTCTTTACCTTGGCCTTCTTATTTTTTCCCATTAATGCACAATCTTCTTCTTTGTTGGTGCTGGAGGTCCTGTCTCTGGTGCTCCACATTATCTCTTCTCTTACCAAATCTGACCATAGTTGCTCCCATTCTGGTAACTTCTCCCTCCCATTCACAGAGTCCTGGTAACTATGCCAACTCTTGGGAATTCCTAGAAGTGCTAGGCTCACCAAGTCATCATCGGCTACATTCACACTAACACTTCCAAGCTCATCTCGACATTGATTGAACTTCTCCAAGTATGTTGGTACCATCTCGCCCTTCTCCTTCTTGATCTTTCTGAGCTTGTCATTCAACGCCAACTTCCTTTGCTCACTGTTGTTCTGAAACAGATCTTTCAAGGCCTTCTACATAGCATATTGAGTCACCTTCCCATGGATACTTGAGACAATATGATATCAAACTCCCTCCAACAAGATCCTCCTCGCCTTTTCTACCTTCTTCTGCCATGCATGAAGAAGTTGGGAATATGCCATTGCGGGCTTGGGAATATCAATATCTATGAATTCCTTCAACCCATTTTCCTCCAACACTTCCTCCATCATGTCCTTCCATGAAATATAATTTGAATTTCCCTCGAGTGCATATTCGAGTCTTAAGCCATTAAAATACATCTTGATCCGCTTCTATCTCCAAAGAAAGTATATGCAAATTTGAATATCGTTCAACACAAACTCAATTTATTCTCCACTATTGTGATTCCTGGCACTCTGATACCATGTAGAAAATATATAACACAAATATAATACCATGTATAAATTATATCAATGGATTCAATCTGATCATGTAATGTACTAAAACAAGATACTGAAATATCCTTCTACAATATTTGTGGAATATGAAACATGATCTCTCAATACAATGCAAGTAAGAGAAAGAAATAATCAATCACACAACACAAGATGTTCTTGGGGAAAGAACCTGCTAAAAAACCCTCTATCATATATTGTACATAGTCAAAGAATCATGAAACAATGCAATGCTTTCTCACACTGAGAAAATCCTGCACTACCCTGACTCTCTCACTCCGATCCTGCTAAAACATTTCAAGCAATTCTTAGGCAAAATTGACCAACACTTAGCCAATTCTCAGCCCCTCCTTAGCCCAGCTTTTCTGACACAATCCCTATTCAATCAATCCCTATTAAATAGGATAATTAACCTTCCTTGACTGTGTAATCCCTATGGAGCCTTCCTCTGACTTTATAACTGCACCTAAGCAGTTTGCTAAAAATACAACTGATAGTTTACTTGTCTTTAACCTTTGTCTCAACTAGGTTGTCATCAGAATTGACATGCATCCAGCTATTAATAGTGAATCATAAGTTACTTGGTAGATAGATAATTATGAATTAAATCTAATTTAATTCACTTGATCTGGCACTAGCTCATGAATGAGTTAGAACTAGTTAAATCGATTTTAACTCAATTATTATGAGTTAACTGATCCCACTCACACCACATGTAATGTTCCCAAATCAAGACAGCTAGCAAGGCATGACTGGAAAATGAATTTTCCAGTAATGGATACTACAGGATTTGAAACCAGGACCTGGATCCCTTAGATCTATGCATCTAAGACCTGAATCCAGGAGGAGGCTCCAAAGAAATCCTTCTAGAGTGGTTAAATAGATCTCCCACTACTAGATGTCCTCAAAAAGTGCCCGGTGAAGGACTGCAACAATTCTTGAGCAAGAAATGGAAAGATAGCGTTATTTTACACCCTTGAGAAAATGAATATCTGAATAGCCAATGAATAATGTTATAGCAGCAAAGAGAGTACAAGTTCTTGAGGAAACAACCTCTCAAGAAAGGCAATGCAAGCCTCAACAATACATGTACATGGAAATGAAGACACACTGCTGCATATATGAAACCCTTGGCTATGAAAGTGCAGTCTATTATGGATTACTGCTAAAAAAAAATGTCAATACATGGATATGGAAATGATATAGCTCAAATACAATAGGGGTGCAAATCTCTAACCCTTAGAAGCAATAAAACATCAATCCTCCAAGGGATTGGCTGAAATATGCAAAATGGAAAAAATGCCTAAGTTGCTCGGTAGCTGCAGCAACTCAAATCTAAAACTCAATAAAGAAGGCTGAATATGATGAGAAATCTGAAGTAGACCTTCTCCAATGGATCTCCAAAGTGGAAGTCTGATCCTTACACTTGAGATCTCACCCTCCAATCAACACTGCAATCCCTCACTACAAGTGCTCCATGAAAATAACGCAGTATAAGAGGGTAACTGCGCTATAGGTGGAATGGAATGAAGTGGAAAAGTGCCAAGATCTGAAAATAAGCTCCAAATCTTCCAAAATAATCCTCCAAAGGAAATGAAGAGTCTCCCTCTGAAAAACAAGCAATGGAAGAGGTGTTGTAACTTCTCACTGCAACACCCTGCAACACAGAATTACGTTGTTGCAGAAATAGCGTTGTCCTAGAGGAGGATGCTTGGCCTCAAGCCTAGATGTGAGATAGATTAGTACAACTCCTTCAAGAGGCTTCTCAAGAAAGGAGAAGGAATCCTAAATAGGAATTCCCCGGCAATTCTTGCTAAACAACAAAGAATGCACAATTGTCTGAATAAAAAATGAAATGAATAATCATAAGCATGTTTTACAATGGTTGCCTTGCCCTCCTTTTAAACATATTAGAGCTCCCTCTCCATGGGTCCCACTCCATTATGGTTTCCTCCATAAAGGAATATTCCCTCCTCTATCTCTGCGTTGTCCCATGTAGTGCTTTCCACCTCATACCTTGCATTGTTTGACTTGGTCAAACTTAACCAAGCCTCTTTGCAAATGTCTCTTTTCACACATGAGGGTGTGAAATCTAGTTCCAAGGATGATCCCCTTTCATACTAGAGGGATTTTATCTATGTTTGTATTTTCATTAGGCCTCCTTAGCCAATTATTCATCTCCTAAGTGAAAAAGGTCAAAATTAATGTTCTAATTTATTGAAAGAAAAATTTGGAACATTATAGTCATCCCCTCCCAGATGTTGCTTGTCCTCAAGCAACTGCAAGGATAGAACTGGAAAGTCTCCACTCAAGGCATGGAGTCTGAAATGTGATGAGGAATATCTCCCCCATGTGGATCCTCCATCCCCAAGCAATCATCCAAACAAAATGAGCTACCTCCCAATAAGGCAACTCCTGAAAATCTCCTTCCACCTCAAGCTCCAGAAATAAAGGTGGACAGAAAATCTGAACATGGTAAGCATCATAGCCTACCCAAATCTATCCTTCTCTCCACTTATGGTAAGCGTAGAGTGTGTGCTGACCTTGGGCTGCAAAAGTATTGCCCTCAAATGGCAAAGTGAAGAATAATCCTCCAAAGAGTTCTCCTCCAACAATGAAGAACAAGCTGGCCCAAAACAATCCATCCATGATGAATAGGACATGGTCATCATAAAGTATCCCTATGAGAATTTTTCTGAAATATTTACATGATAATGCATGATACAAAAAATATCTCAATAGGACACAACGCAGTCTCATCCACTGCAATTCCAGAAAATAATGTGGCAAGTAGTGTACAAAAATCATCTCATCTACTAATGAATAGTAAATGGTTGAATATGTCACCAATACATGATCAAATAATTACCCATGATTATACAATGGATAAATATCAATCTCATGGCCCACCTCAAAAGAGAACAAACATGTGGCTGTGGTGGCCATATCTCCTCCCATGCTCCCATTAGAACATGTAGTGCAGAGAATGTGAGAATTTTTCCCACTCAAGGACACATCCAACTCATGTGTCACTCTCCCAATCATGCTTCTCATACAAATCAGATCCATATCCACAAATGAAGTCATGATCAGCAAAAAAATGAAGGAAATACTGATGGCTTCATGTGATGATTGAAGATACCAATAGTCTCCTAAGTGTGTAGAATGTAGTTTTACAAGCTGCTGCTTGAGAAAAGTACAAGGAAAAATGTTTATTTTTACATGGTTAATCATGAATGTCCTCATATGATACATGTTAGAGTGCATTAGCTGAACATACATGTGATGATAAAACATTTTCCCAAGGCCACATAAGAGATGGCTGCCTCCATCATATAGATTGGCCCAATAATGATCATGGAGCAATGTGACAAGCTTGCCCCCTTGTGAAGAAATGCACTGTATAATAATGGTAAGAGTGTGTAAGTCAATGAATGTATAAAAAAAATTCTTACCATATGCCGGAAGTAAGATGGTACATGGATTCATGAGTGAGTCCTCCATAGTGTTTTGGCATGCTATGAAGAAGAATGATCCATGTGCTGCAAGAAGACAGTTCTTCTCATGCTTGGAAATGCAAGTCAAGAAGAATATGTCATAGTGATAGATGTCTCTATTCATCACTCTATCATCATCACCTCCTCCTTGTTCACCAAGTGCATCCAAATTGAAGTGATCCTGGGGACACTCCATCCATAAATCTCTGCTCCAAAGTGATAGCGTTGTGAACTCATGAAAACAAGCTCCTGTCAACAAAAATGCTTTGTTCTTTGACATGCTCCTTTTCAAAGACTCCTCTAATCATGCTGCAAAAAATATGGAATACTTCCCAATATGGAAGTGATTCCAAGTCATCAAACACCAAGGAGATAATGCCATCTCATACTCCTGCAACATCATATAAGAAATGAGAGAAAATCTACCCTTTCTCTCCATAAAACAACCCAAGCAAAAAAAAAATTTGCTGCTTCTTCATGCTCTCATCATACAAGGTATGTGATGAAGACATAGTGAATGATATGAAGGTTGCATCATCACTATGCATCCATACTCTTTGCTGCTCCATGATGCTAGCATCCTGCCACATCTTCTCCATCCTCATACCCTTGGAAAGAGCGTATGCCAAGTGATGGCAAAACTCCTTCAAGAGTAACCAGCGCAACCAAGCCTCTTGTTTCCTGGTATCATAAATCTGCAAGTAGCTTACCAGCCTCTTGCTCACCATCCACATCCACTCAACCAATTGTGGATGTCTTCTTCCACCCTTCGTCTTGTTACTCCTCCCATGAGGGCTACCATCATCCCAAATCAGATTGCTGCACTTCATGGGATCTTGAAATGCAATCTTCCCGAGGATCAATTTGACCCTATGAGGATCCAAATAGGTGGTAGACAAAAACCTCCCACCAAATAGGTGGTAGACAAAAACCTCCCAACACATTCATGAGAGATGTTATCCATCCGAAGATGTCCTCCATCTACTATATGTTCTTGTGAGAAGGGAAGTACCTCCTCAAACTGATGAAGAATCTTGCACTCCATGATGTGTGGGAGTGCATCTCTACTTAAATATCTCTGGGAGATCTCCTCCTCATGCATGGTATTCCAAAACCTAATAGGCCTTGGATCTGCTGTAAGTAGAAGTCTCTCTTTGAGTTGTGGCATGCTCATTGAGAGAGTGTCATCTAGAGAGGAGAAAGAGTTTCTTATCTCTATATGTCTACTCCTTCTCACTGCTTCCTTCATGGCTTCTTGAATGAAGCTATTCTCTGAATGCTCACATGAGGAATGATTCCTCCTTTATCCACCATTGCTCAGCGCAGTACTATTCTGCTGCTTTAGATCAACTGCATGAAATGATATAAACCCATCCAAAGTGTTTGCTGAAATGACAAGAGATGGATTTTTAGTCATACCTTGGTGAAATTCGGAAGCTCCTTGCAAGGCTGCAAGAGTTCCCTCCTCATAAGTGTTGGCCTCCCAAACTGTTGAAGATGAAGGTTGCTGCTCCATGGACTCAACAACGCTGCTACATGCCTCATCAACTGGTGGTGAGGGCTCCTCCCTCCTTTTTCCAAATCTCCCAATCAATCTTTGAGAAAACTCAACAAGAGTATAAACCCTTGTGTGGCTTAGATGGCTGATCCACCAATCCTTTGCTTCACCTTCAAGGTGCAGTGCTGTAATTTCTACAACCTCTCTGTCTACTAGAGGATGTAGTAGGAAGAAAGCCTCTAGCTTCTTCACCCAAACCTCTGTTGCACATGTGAGTGATCCATAAAATGTGGACAATAGAAATCTATTACCTCTCATCATCTCATAGATGAGGGGTCTGCTTTCTTCTTTCTGCTGAATAAATTGTGGCAAAGCTAAAGCTCTAGGGTTTGCTTGGTATTCTGCAAGATACTCACTTATAATTTCGAATTCCAAGTGTTCTTCATGCTTATGGCTTCTTCTCTATGAGAATAGGAAGTGCATGGTCCTTCCATTCCTCCTTCTTCAATCTTCTTGACCTTCTTGGAGAGGTCTCCTCTGGATCTGAAAATAGATGAGAGTAAACTCATATTTTTCATAATATTGATCTTCTGATACCATTGTAATGTTCCCAAATTGGGACAGCTAGCAAGGCATGACTGGAAAACGCATTTTCCAGTAATGGTTGCTACAAGATTTGAAACCAGGACCTGGATCCCTTAGATCTATGCATCTAAGACCTGAATCCAAGAGGAGGCTCCAAAGAAATCCTTCTAGAGTGGTTAAACAGATCTCCCACTACTAGATGTCCTCAAAAAGTGCCCGGTGAAGGACTGCAACAATTCTTGAGAAATAAATGGAAAGATAGTGTTGTTTTACACCCTTGAGCAAATGAAGATTTGAATAGCCAATGAATAATTTTATAGCATCAAAGAGAGTACAATTTCTTGAGGAAACAACCTCTCAATAAAGGAAATGCAAGCCTCAATAATACATGTACATGGAAATGAAGACACATTGTTGCATATATGAAACCCTTGGCTATGACAGCATAGTCTATTATGGATTACTACTAAAATACAATGTAAATACATGGATATGGCAATGATATAGCTCAAATACAATATGGGAGCAAATCTCTAATCCTTAGAAGAAATAAAACATCAATCCTCCAAGGGATTGGCTGAAATATGAAAAATGGCAAAAATGTCGGAGTTGCTAGGTAGCTACAGCAACTCAAATCTGGAACTCAATAGAGAAGGCTGAAGATGATGAGCAATCTGAAGTAGATCTTCTCCTATGGATCTCCAAAGTGGAAGGCTGATCCTTACACTTTAGATCTCACCCTCCAATCAACACTGCAATCCCTCACTACAAGTGCTCCATGAAAATAATGCAGTCTAAGAGGGTAACTGTGCTATAGGTGGAATGGAATGAAGTGGACAAGTGCCAAGATCTGCAAAAAGCTCCAAAGGTTCCAAACTAATCCTCCAAAGGAAAGGAAGAGTCTCCCTATGAAAAACAAGCAATGGAAGAGGTGTTGTAACTTATCACTGCAACACCCTGCAACACAGAATTATGCTGGTGCAGCAATAACGTTGTCCTGGAGGAGGATTCTTGGCCTTAAGTCTAGATGTGAGAGAAATTAGTACAACTCATTCAAGAGGCTTCTCAAGAAAAGAGAAGGAATACTAAACAAGAATTCCCCGGAAATTCTTGCTAAACAGCAGAGAATGCACAATTGTCTGAATAGACAATGAAATGAATAATCATAAGCATGTTTTACAATGGCTGCCTTGCCCTCCTTTTAAACACATGAGAGCTCCCTCTCCATGGGTCCCACTCCATTAGGGTTTCCCCCATAAAGGAATATTCCTTCCTCTATCTCTGCGTTGTCCCATGTAGTGCTTTCCACCTCATACCCTGCGTTGTTTGACTTGGTCAAACTTAACCAGGCCTCTTTGCAAATGTCTCTTTTCACACATGAGGGTGTGAAATATAGTTCCAAGGCTGATCCCCTTTCATACTAGAGGGATTTTATCTATGTTTTTATTTTCATTGGGCCTCCTTACCCAATTATTCATCTCCTAAGTGAAAATGGTCAAAATTAATGTTCCAATTTATTGAAAAAAAAATTGGAACATTACACCACACTAGTGATACAACTGCAACTGGACCCTGTAAATAATAGAATCACTCTACATGCCTATCCTTTGACCCTCAACTTGAAATTATTGAGCTAACTAAGTCTATCACACTTATTTAACTATTACAAGTTGTTATGAGACAAGATTACAATTTAATTTTAATTTAATTAAGGATAATTAAATCAAAAGCCTCACATGGTAACCATTTTCTAGGTTCCATTTTCTAGATTTTGTTTTTTGTTGCCAATTTCACTATTTCTTGTTGCAAATTTCAACACTTTTTAAGGGTGTGACCAAGCTTCTGAGGTCATATAGGGATGATATGAAGCAAATTCATGAGCACAGAGTGTCTTGGTAGCGGCCAAGGACCCAGAGCGATGGGAAGAGTGTATTAAGGCCACAACCAAGAGATTTTCTAAGAATATATGAGTTGGGTCACCTTTAGTTGATTGTGTAGTGCCTCCAAAAATTAGTCATTCAGTGACAATTATGTCAGAACAAGCATTGAAAATATCCTGGTTTCATATCTAGGACTTCGGAGTTGAGATCACTAGGTAATATATCATATCTGTGTTTTGGTATTATAGATATTTTGATTTGTAGATCATATCTATTTGTTTCCACTGTAAGATGTATCTACATTCCTCATTCAGTATCAGTTGTGTTCATTAGTTTGCTACAGCCAATGTCAAGGATTTTCAGTTCTCATATTCAATCTCCTTCATGTGGAAGTATGATTATGGTGTTATTGCATGTATGTTATTTATTTTCTACATCGTAAAGATAGGAATCTATCGATCATTGTACTCTTATTGTTGAATAATTTGATGAAGATCTAAGGAGAATAATTTGCAAGGTTTTTCCCAATAACAGGTTTTTCCCTGGTCTCAGACCAATCCTGGTGTCTTTATGTGTTCGTGCTTCTCTTCATTCAATCTTTTACTTTCTGCTGATTAGATAATGATGATGATGATGGTATTGTTCTTTCTGCATAGTTTCATATTCTGATGGTTAATAAATTATATATGTACAATGGTATAGTTATTTGGGGTGAAATTAACATGTAATTGAAGAAATGTAACTATCAAAGTAAAGAAAAATGATGCTTTATGAAAAAATAACATGGTATCAGATCTGGTTGAAGAAAATCCATGGATATCACCCCATGGACACAATTTTATGGAAGCAAAAAAAGGATGGTAGAGACCTAAAATAATTCTAGGGTATGAAGAAAAATCTAGGAAATTAGTGGATATGCATTTGAGAGAAGCCCTGGTTTATGGTAAAGTCTTGAGATTCGGTGTATGAAACCCTCACATACCCTTTGTGAAGACACTCAAGTACTTGGATCGATTTGAAAGATGACCTGGGTATTGATAAAGTTGTTGATTGAAGGCATGATTTTTTTATGGTCATTGGATGGCTCTTAAAGGTTGATGGGAGAGGGAGAGGATCATCTCTCTTTGAAGATAATTATTCCTTGACTTATAACCTTACTCTTGTTGACACTTATGGATCTGATTTCTATGATTATTGTTTCTAGTTGTTACTTCCTACATGTATATTTGAGCATCTGGATATTTCTAACCTCCGTGATGAAATGTTATGAGTGGATCTCTCTTAAGGATCTTTGAAAATGTAGGAAAGAAGGTTAAAGGAATTTGAAACATAGTCTTCTATATTTTTCTATAATGCATTTTAGGACCCATGCAAGAGACATCCAAAAGTCTAGAATTGCTTCCAAAACATATTTTATCAGCATGAGGATTCCTACTCTAGATAAAAACTTTAGACTCCAAATCTTCTCCCTTTTCTCAATATTAGCAATGAACAAAGACTAGTCTTACTTAATGTAACAATATGGTTTAAGAATGAACCATAAATATTTTAGGCCTTTTTCTAGGGGCTTTGTCATATAAGGAATGTGTTGGTTGATGAGCCTTATATCCTCCTATGCTATATTGTGATAAGAGAGATTATACTTTCTATTGTTAATATACATTCTCGTGGATCTTCCTTGGAGTGAAAAAATCTCAACAATCTTTCCCACAAATCTTACAAAACCATTGCAGAAAATGAAAATGTAAAAAACAAATAAGAGGTGAGTTAAAGTCAAAGTTATAGTTATAAGGATTCCTTCCAAATATTCCCTTCATTTAGATTCTATTAAGACACGACTCAAACCTTATATTGCAAGAAGAAACAAAAAATGAGATAAAGGGCACCCTTTTCAAATCCCTCGTTGAGAATGAAAAAAAAAGAAGTAGAGGTTAATCCATTTATCAAAACTGCAAAGAACACAGATTGAATTAAACTCATGACCCAAGAGATGAAATCCGGGCTAAAACCAACATGAGTAAGAATAAGGAATATATATATACATATCTAGTTTACCCTTGTTAATTTTTGCAATTAGGGTCAAATTCCAATACGGAAAATTCATATGATTAAGATAATAATTTAATTAGATTCCTCTTTTTGAGAGGATAAAAATCGACCTATAGATCATCCCAATTGGTTAAGCGGAAGTTAATTTAGAAACTATTTTATTATTTTATGGGTAGGCCTAACCGCATGTTGATTTGGTGAAAGCCCCAATGGTCCCTCAAAAATTTATAAATATAAGCAACCCCAAGTTCATTTGCACACATTAGCTCATTGGATCTCCTCTATATTATTTTAGTTTTGGATCATATTTTTTGTTTCTGGCTTGCACAGGTATGTTAGGAGGAGCTTGTGCAAAGTGTTGCAATAAAAAATGTGGTCATGTATCAGATCTGGGTGACCTGAAGTAGAGTTGTGGGAAGGAAGAGTTGAGGTAGCATCCTAGTTGAGAAGAACTATGAGCTAGGTGTGTTATGCCCACGAACAAGAACCCAAAGCCGCTGGCACAAATTTTTAAGCACGCAGCCAGGCTTCTGAGGTCAGATCGGGCTGATATGAAGCAGATTTGCGAGCACAGAGTGTCCTAGTAGCGGCCAAGGACCTAGAGCCATAGGAAGAGTGTGTTAAGGCAGTGACCAAGAGATGTTCTAAGTAGATATGAGTTGGGTCACCTTGAGTTGATTGCACAGTGGATCCAGATATCATTAATTCAGTCAAAGTTACATTATAACTATCATTGACAGACTCCTGGATTCAAATCTAGGACTTCAAACTTGAGATCACTAGGTGATCTATCATATATGTGTTTTGGTATTATAGATTTGTTGATCTTTAGATCAGATCTATTTGTTTCCGCTGCAAGATGTATCTATAGTCCTCATTCAATATCAATTGTATTCATTAGTTTTCTATCGCCAATGTCAGTGCTTTTCAGTTCTCAGGTTTAGTGATCTCCTTGATGCAGAAGTATGGTTATGGTTTTATTGTATGTACATTAGTTTTTTTCTTCATCGTAAATATATGCATCTATGGATCATTGTACTCTTGTTTCTGAATCATTTGATGAAGATCTAAGAAGAATAATTTGAAAGGGATTTCCCCATAGTGGGTTTTTCCCTGGTCTTAGACCAGTCTTGGTGTTTCTTTGTGTTCATGTTTATTTTCATTTGATCTTTTAATTTCTGTTGATTAGATGATTATGATGATGATGGTATTTTTATTTCTACATAGTTTCATATTATGATGGTTAATAATATATATCTTTACAATGGTATAATTATTTTGGGCGAAACTAACATTTAATTAAAGAAATGTAACTATCAAAGTAAAGAACATTGCTTATTTATGAAAAATTAATATGGTATTAGAGCTGGTTGAAGAAAATCCATGGATATGACCCCACAAAGACACTTTTATGGAAGAAAATATAGGATAGTAGTGGCCTAAAATAATTCTAGGGTATGAAGAAAACCCTAGGCAGTTAGTAGATAAGCACTTGAGAAAAGCCCTCGTTTATGGTAAATTCTTGAGATTTGGTGTATGAAACCCTCACATAGCCTTTGTAAAGATACTCAAGTACTTGGATTGATTTTACAACTGACCTGGGTATTGATAAAGTTGCTAATTAAAGGCATCATTGTTTTGTGGTCACTGGATGGCTCTTGAAGGTTGGTTTGAGAGGTAGAGCATCATCTCTCTTTGAAGATAATTATTCCTTGACTTATAACCTTACTCTTGTTTACACTTATGGATCTGATTTCTATGATTATTGTTTATTGTCGTTACTTCCTACATGCATATTTGACCACCTGGATATTTTTAACCTCTGTGATGAAATGTGATTAGTGGATATCTCTTGAGGATCTTTGGAAATGTAGGAAAGAAGGCTAGATCTAGAAAATATAAAGATGGCTAGATCTGGAAAAGGTAAAGAGGCACTTGAGTACTAAAAGCTACATATGTGAAGGTGCACATGTAATACTGCAACGCATGCATGGTATATTATTTTAATTTTATGATTCAACTACAACATTGGATGGTTGGGTAAGCACTACAGTATATTGAGAATCTCTGATTCTCATATGGATCATGCATGCATATGAGAGAGATTTGGATTTATGTTTCCTATGATGAAATTATGCACTTGGTATTGAATGTTTTTATCATGATGATCTACTTGATTATGCAAGAGTACTTGATTTAATTGCTAATATGGGATATAGTGGCATAGATTGATGATTTTATAACATCTATTGATTTTGAGATCGTGATTCTGACTCTAGTGGATGGTACTTCTGACACTTGATATTCATAAGATCTTTTATATCTCTTACAGAAGGTATTGATAATTCTTGTGATAATCATGATGAAAGCTCATGAAAAAAGAGTGATTGCACTTTGTTGGTATGTTCAATAATCTAGATTGAGCCTATAGATTATGATATGCATGGTATTGTCAACTATGATGATAGAGGCATATCTATGAGATTGATGTTTCAGATCTTTGACTATCTGTGGTTATAGCATGCGGTGAAATTAAATACTCTAACATGTTGTATTTTTATTGGAATAATAATATTGTGTTGTCACATAAGACTTCCACCCTGATATTTCAATTCCAGCCCTTGATGAAAGATTGATAACATGATGTTGATAATCATGATAGATATGTGTTTATAATCTAACAAACCTATTGTTGCATGAGTCCATAAAATACAGGTTGATGACATTAATGAAGTGGATTCCCATAGAGAGGGAGAATCGCCCTCCTAAAAGATTCTTACTCATGTTTCTATTGAAATATGATTTATGAGTGTTTGACATTATTTATCTAAAGTAGAGGTCTAAGCCTCATAGATATAGATTTGAAGTTCTGTAAAATGAATTTGGTCTATACTCTAAATCAAGGGATCTATGACATGTCTTTCGATTGTAAAATGATTTCTGGAATTGTTGGATTTGAGCATGAAATCAGATGGCCACTTGGAAGATGTCAGTTTTGCAGATGTATTGCAGATTCCAGTAAGATATGTAAGCAAGGAAAGTTAGTATGTTTGAATCGAACTTGTGTGTGCAGGTGACCGAGACATTCATATGGATATGTCATTATGTTTGATGATTGTGCTACATGTTTTGATAAACTATGTTTGGTACTTTTGACATGATGTTTAATGATTGAGATATGAATAGAATTATAGATCTTACCATGATCGCACATTTGGATTTGACATGATTTTATCTGGAGATAGTTGATTTTCCCATATGAAAATGCTATGTGGGAATAGTGACCTAAAATGTCATATGTGAGTATACAAACGTATGGTTCTATATTGGCCTCCTTCTTCCTATCACAATGGGTGTTATGACTTAGTATGAACATGCATGACTTAACCTTGATGTGTATGCACTTGCATCTAGTGATATAAATGGCATGTAATGACATATAGACTTGATGGATTGACAATAAATGAAGTCAAGAATTGATATGAGCTCTAGTTGTCTCTGGTTGAAAGAATTGATACTGTGAAATCAATTTCTTTGATAATAGTTTTGACTGGCTTCTAAACTTTGATGAGCCGATTTTGTTGACACAAAATTGATTTGAGTCAGGCTAGATATGTTGCATTGTTCTTGTAGAGAGTGTTGCATGATGAAATCTCCTTGATTTAGGTTTGTTTATACTTGGCTTTTATCTAGTGAAGCCAATAGAATGAGTTCCAAGGTATGGAATTGATTTTGACTATGAGTTTGATTATACATACTGATAGTGTATCCTTTTCAAGTGATGAGCCTCTGAAAATATGAGTAAGAGGGAGATGACTTAAAAATATCTTAATGATGTATCATGGCATGATAAATTGATTTCTGGAATTTGGGAAAGAAATTCTATATTGCAAGGTTGTTGAAATTTCTTTGTGTAATGTAAATCCTTGGACACTGTGATTTAAAGTTCAAATGTTGATTGAACGTGACATGTCATTTTTTAATTGGTTGAAGCATTGGTGTTCCGTTTTGAACATACATCCATATATGATATGTAAAAAACATGATTAGACACATGATTGATCTGCTTCACTCAGAATTTCCACCAAATATCTTTTATTTTTTCTACTCTTAAAGGTTGAGATATTTCTCCCATGATATGTAGCTGCATGAATGAACTGATGACGTTTGGGATTAGTATTGATGAGCACATTTGGATGTTGTATTAGTATGATATATTCCATGATATCTTTGATGAAAGGTCCATAGCACGACCAAGTTCAGATACAATGTTGCTAGCAAGGCTAGCTATGAGGCATGATGTAGAAGCTCCTTAGAGAGTTGACCGAGAATGATCTGGATAAGACAAGGATACACTATTATGACAAATAATCCCAATAAATATAGTTGGGACTATGATTTCTCCATTTATTGAGACAATGCATCTATTCGAGACAAGCTTAGGCTTGTGATTGACATCTCCATGAGTGGGAGGATGATTATAGTATCCAGGTGTGATTGACACCTATGTGAAAGGGAGGATGGTTATGGTATCATTTTATGATTGGTATATTCCTCTGAATTACATGATTATGTATGTTCTATCATAACACTTGATTTGATGTCCTTTAGGATTAGGAATCATTAGATACCATATGAGAGCAATGTTGATTGAGGACACTGAGAAAACTCTTCCTCCCTATTGGAGCTCCCAGAATGAGGAATTGAGATAGATGGCTCCTGGGGTTGAGGGAACTCTGGAAAATATGGTTTATTCCATATATGTTACACATAGGGTTGAATAATTTTTCTCCCCTATCTTCATAGGGTCGGAGAATGTTTCTCCCCTGATTGGTCTTTGAAAAGTATACCCTAGTTGGCATCATACCCACAAGCAAGGCTTGTCGGTATTATCGCTTCTTTTTTGGCCAATGAGTTGAGAATTTAATTAGGGTGTAAAACCCAAGGAAACTATGATGCACGTGTTCTAACACATGAATATTCATGTTCATCGCTGGGAATATCAGTAGGAAATATGATGGGTTGAGATAACCCTATGCAGTTTTGAGATGAGAGTGAGCTCCCTGATTTGATACCAAGCTCGAGATGGGCTCCCTTGCGTGGATGGATATCCAATTTCTAGATATGGGGTTGTAGAGGTATAGCTCCCCCATGGTATTTCGGGTGGTGATGCGCTCCCCAGTGTGGTTACAGGTTGAGATGTACTCCCCGATGATATGCTCTTCATTGATGATATTCTGGGTAGTAGTCCGATGGCATAGATTCCAGGATGATAACCTAATAGATGACTGGTGGTAGCCCAAGATCCCCTCTAGTGAAAAATTATTCTTTTGTATTGAAGAATGTTCAACATACATGCAGGAACAATTAAGAGACAAGCATAAATAAGCATGACGAGTACATTGATGATTTATAATGAGAAAGGTTCACAACATGACAACTACATGAGATAAATGTTCAATGTTGATACGTGATGATGCATGAAGATAATAGAATGGCATGTAGATCAATGAAAAAATATCAGCAAATGGAGTTGACTACAAGGAAAATACCCTCTAGCGGAGGTTATAAAGGAGGTTTTTAGTGTTATAAAATTGGCCAAAATTGTCAAAAAAACATATGATAGTACATCCGTTTCTAGTAAGGGAGGTTTTGGAAAAGCTTTTAACGGAAATTCAACACAACTTAAAAAAAAATGTGCGGCCGAAGGTTATTACGGATATTTTTTCATCAGTGCTCTTATCAGGTTTTAATGCACCGGTGCGTATCGGTAGACAGTGCACCGGGATGGTCGAACGAGAATACACTGGGACGTTAAGGAAAATAACAGCACCAGGCCTGGTGTTGGTGATACAACGCACGGGGCCGTTCTAATTGGTCTTGGGATTTGAGTGGTGCCCATAGGTCATATCAACGCACCGGTGCGTATGCTTATATAAACGCCCCGGTGCATCGTATCACACAAGTGCACCGAGGTTTACAATTGGTATCGGTATTCGTGCAGTGAAAATATGTCATACAAATGCACCGGCACTTATTGAAACATAAACGACTCGGTGCGTACTATCACACAAATGCACCGAGATTTGTAATTGGTATCGATATTCGTGCAGTGCCTATTGGTCATCCAAATGTACCGGTGTGTATAGATAGAAAAAACGCCTTGGTGCATAGTATCACATTGACGCACCGCAGTTTATAATTGGTATCGGTATTCGTGCAGTGGTCATAGGCGGTAAAACAACACCGGTGCGTATAGATACATAAACTCACTGGAGCGCCGTACCGCACAAACGCCTCGATATTTTTAACTGGTTTTGGTATTTGTGCGGTCCCGATAGGTAGTAAAAATGCACCAATGCGCTTAATAATACAAGCGCACCTGTTTTCATTTTGTATTTTTTAGAAACATCGACCTGTGGCAGTGCAATTATTGTGATTGTTTTAAATTCATTATTCATCAAAAGTCGACACATATTATAACAATATTCATATTAATTAAATTTTTATTAATGGATTTGAATGTAATATTAAGATTAATTTGTTATATCATATCATAATTATTTTGGTTTTTTAAAATTCATTATTCATCAAAAGTCGACACATATATATGTTATACAAATATTCATATGAATTAAATTTTTATTACTGCATTTGAGAACGACAATGGAGAACGCAATAGCGAAAATAGAGAACACAATAGAATAAATTAAAACATTTATTATTTCTAGCTCTAGCAGTGATAGCAGTTCAAGAGAAGAATGATGATCACTATGTTTGGATATAAAAGCAAGGCGTTGTACTATTTTTGGAAAAATGTCTGTGAAATTAGACATTTTCTTTAATGTAATGGACATAGTATCCCAATTGAAAGATAAAGGGATACCAATAAGTGTCCCATTTTGTATCACAAAGAACATCTTATATATATATATATATATATATATATATATATATATAGACATTCTTTGTCATACAAAATGGGACAGTTATTGGTATCCCTTTATCTTTCAATTGGGACACTATGTCCATTACATTAAGGAAAATGTCTGATTTCACAGACATTTTTCCAAAAATAGTACAACGCCTTGCTTTTATATCCAAACATAGTGATCATCATTCTTCTCTTGAACTGCTATCACTGCTAGAGCTACTTCCATGACTTGGGTTATTTTCAAAAAAAAATTGTTCACGACGTTGATTGTTTTTTTCTTCTTCACCTTATTCCATCTACAAACATAAAAATAAACTTTAATGAGTGTATATACATTGGTGAGAATAATGAAAATTGAAATATTAAATAATATACATCAATGTAAATAAAAAATAAATGGCGTACCAATGCAACAATTGACTCATAAACTATACACATTCTTTCAAAACCATGTAACATGCCATCTTTCAAGATTTGATCTGTTGGCGCAGTGCCATACTTTGTTTCCTGCAAGTTTTATACCCCATAAGAAATCATATATTTAATATAAAAGATTTAGTTTTTCTATTAATTATAGACGTAGCTAAGTAAAACAAGATCGATAGATGCTTACAAATTCCACAATTAAGTTATGATATGCCAACATATACGCACAACCCATATTTAAACCAATTTCAATCAATTCATATGATGGTTCTTCTTTGTATGTTAGCACCTGTTTGGAGACATTCAATGATGATTTTTGTAAAACAACTTAAAAATACAAAAATGAAATCTAGTTAAGTTGTTATAAGGAAGTAACAATTACTCACAAACTTAGATATCAATCATTTTATTCCTTGTCGTCCTGTTTTATGTGCTGAATGGGTTCCATTTTCTTTTCTTTTCTGCAAGAAAATACTTGAAAATTAATATTTAATGCTAAATTGTTTATTTATTTTACCTAATGATCAAAAAATTCAATGATTACATATTACATTTGAAGCACGTTGTTGTTCATATGGCTCCTCCCGCGATGCAATTTTTTCCATTTCTTTGACCATCTCCTTGTACACCTTTTTGGACATTCCTACTGGTATATTTCTGATATCAGCTCGTTCATCTTTTGAGTTTTTCAAAATCCTCCTGAAAATGTAACATGACAATAAACTATTTAATTTTTATATTGATATATGAAAATTAAGTATAACAAAATTAATATTTATAAATAATTCTAGACAAACATCTAAAGGAATATTACTTTTTCATTCCTTCTTTTTTTTTTTGTACGTTTTTGCTATTAAAAGTCTGACATGTCTCATTGACCAATTCTCTGGAAATTCTTCATGTAGTTTACATAAAATCTGGTTCTTGAAATCCTTGGTTTGGTTTTTGTATTGTAAGTGGAATGAATGTCTACACATTTGTTCCACTAGATCCCTCAAACATTTGTAAAAGTTTTTCCCCCTTTCATTAACCTCCAACACCACTCCAGATGAGCTAAGGAGAAATTCATTTTCATTTGCATGTTCTATTGTTTCTTTTCTTAGAAAAACATTCCTTTTCTGAGTTGTTGGTCCCTGTAGAACATTAAACAGGGGTGAATTAATAGACTTTTTCACACATGTTATTTAATAATTTTGATTATATTATTAATGAAAACTAAAAAAAGAAACTCATATTGGATCGATAGTATTTTTTCATTCACCTGATTCATCCTTTGCAATTTTTCCATCAAGCTTATACGTTCTTCTGGTCCTAGATCAGAAATAATCTTATCGAGCTTCGTCATTTTGTGGCTCTGCATGATACACATTAAACAATACATATTATTTAAACTTACATATAGTTCA
The DNA here is from genome assembly GCA_034641835.2 of Pinus albicaulis. Classification (NCBI taxonomy): domain Eukaryota; kingdom Viridiplantae; phylum Streptophyta; class Pinopsida; order Pinales; family Pinaceae; genus Pinus; species Pinus albicaulis. The sequence goes on from CM076582.1 coordinate 995,080,498, forward strand.
AAAATAATTTTTTTGTAAAAAATTTACAAAGAACTTGCCTTTTTTTCTTTTCTTGATATGTTATCAATATTTTTGTTACTTGATCTCTTGTCAGTCATTTCTTTAAAAATATCAAACCTGTATCACATCATTCAATAATATATTTTTAAATAAACTGTCAACTTATGAATTAAAAAAAAAAAATCCCAAAAAACCGGTGCGCCATTCATGGTGAAAACACTGACGTTGGTGCGTTCATGACTTTCCGACACACCGAAAAAATAGTATAATACACCATACGGTGCTCTATGTCAACAAGAAGCCCCGGTGTAATACATGTCAATGACCACATCGGTTAACCATCATAAAAATAATAAAAATCGTTCAGTGTTAGTTTTTTTAGCATAAATCGGTGCTATATTTTACATATGGTGCACCGTTAAAAAAAAATTATTTTTTCACATTACTTATCCGGTGCTCTTGTAAACAACAGAGAATCGGTGCACTACCTTACATAGGGCACACCGTAAAAAATATTTTTTTTTTTTTTTAAATTATTCCAAGGCCGACATGGATTATGATATGACTGTGCTAATCGTCCTGTTGGTTGCATGTTTTAGGTCTATATTTATAAATACAAACCCTATAAATCTAAATTGAAAAGTCCTAATTTTGAATCATAGAAAGAAGAAGAGGAAAGGGGAGAAACAAAAAGAAAGTAAGGTTTGTATTTTTTGAAAGTTTTTTTTTTCGAAACTGAACGTTTGTGGTGTGTTATAATGAAATAGTGCACCGGCTGCATATTTTTTTAATTTTTTATGACAGTACTTTCGTGGTGTGCTGTGATAACTGAGCGCCTCGGTGCACTCTGTCAGACAAGGCGCACCGAATTTTTTTTTTTTTTTTATTTACGCAAGGGCCAACATGGATTGGGATCCGACTATGTAGGTCAACCCATTCGTTGGATGTCTTAGGTTTATATTTAGCGATATAAACCCTATAAATATAAATTGAAAAGCCCTAATTCTGAAATCACAGCAAGTGGGAGAAGACAGGGCAGAAACAAAAATAATGTAGGGTATGTAAAATGGTTTTTTTTCAAAACAGCACGTTGTGCGATGCGCCATAATGTAATAGTGCATCGGTGCTATATGTTACATATGGCGCACTGATAAAAACATAATTTTTTTTTTTAAATTTTTTATCACCGTACTTGCATGGTGCGCTTGTATTATAGAGCGCACCAGTGCGCTATGTTACGAAGGGGGCACCGACGAAAAAAAATGTCTTTTTTAAGATTAATGCAAGGGCCGACATGGATTGAGATATGACTATGCAGATCCTCCCGTTGGTTGCATGTCGTAGGCTTATATTTAGCAATACAAACCCTATAAATATAAATTGAAAAACCTTAATTCTGAAATCATAGCAAGTGGGAGAAGAAAGGGCAGAAACAAAATAATGTAGGATATGTTTGTAAAATGGTTTTTTTCCAAAACAACACATTTTGCAGTGCTCCATAATGTAATAGTGCACCGGTGCCATATGTTACAAATGGCGCACTGATAAAAACATATTTTTTATTTTTTATCATTGTACTTCAGCAGTGCGCTTGTCTAACCAAGCGCACTGGTGGGCAACATTACGCAGGGCGCACCGGTGTTGGACATTGGGTTCAACGCTCCCCGTGTGTTTCGCGACATGGACTAACCGCCTCTCATGGATCCTAACTCTGGCGATTGTAGCGAAGACTAATGCCTGCGGGTTTTGGTCTAACGGCAATCATGATTTTAACAAGTGGTATCAGAGCGACAGGTCTCGAATTTGAAACTCACCCGGCTCGCGTTGGGGGTGAGATTATTGGACATTGGGTTCAACGCTCCCTGTGTGTTTCGCGACATGGATCCTAACTCTGGTGATTGTAGCGGAGACTAATGCCTGTAGGTTTTGGTCTAATGGCAATCATGATTCCAACAACTGGCGCAAAAAAAAAAATCTGTATTTTTTTTAAGATTGACGCAAGGGCCAACATGGATTGGGATCCGACTATGCAAGTCGTCCCGTGGGTTGGATTTCTTATGAGTACATAAACCCTATAAATCTAAATTGAAAAGAAAGAGGGAGAAAAAATGGCAGAAACAAAAATAATCTAGGGTTTTGTTTGTAAAAATTGATTTCTTTTTTATTTTTGTTTCTGAAAACTACAGAAAAAGTAAAAAAATGCAGAAACAAAAAGTTGAAAAAAAATAAGATTTGATTTTTTATTTTACTTCATAAAAAACTAGAGAAAAAATAAAATAAAACAATAGACTTTGATTTCTTATTTCACTGCATAAAAAAAACTGCAGAAAAAAGTACAAAAAAACAATAAACCTTACTCACGTCGTTTAAAATTCTATGGTACAGGGTTTGAATTACCAGAGGTTTGGAATTCATATTGTCTGAATACTTCTGTTCAAACATATTTCCCTACTCCACAGTGCTCTCGTGCTCTGTTTGCTCCAGGTATGTATCCTGCAAATATCTGGCTGAATTTTTTTGCAAAAATAGTGAAATAATGAAAGTGTTTAATATTTAAAGAAATTTTTTATGAAGTTAGATTTTTGAAAATATTTTTCCACCCAATTTTCAATTTACCGTTTTTTTTTTCACTTAAAGAAAATAGGGTTTGCTTTTTTTTATTGTGGTTATTCGTTTACCGGTGTGTCATCTAATTCAACCGCACCAGTGCTACTTGTTACAAAAGCGCACCGGTGCACAAAATACAGAATTGGATGGTGCAGTTATTTGAACAGTACACACCGGAATTACATTTAGGTTTGTGCACCAAATTTTATTATTGTTTTGCTCAAATGTAGGGAGAAATATCATATATTATATGAAATGGACAATTCTTCAAAATCCAGCTCGTTCCATAATAGTTCTCAAAGTCCATCGCGGAGTTCTCCCTATCCATGTGGAGAAGTAATATTTACTTCAAAATTGTTTTATTTTTTCACTATCTAATTGAATTTATGTATGTTTTTTATCCATGTAGTCAATCATGCACAACTTAATTAAATTTATAATGGATACAAATTTCTAGGTTCATGCAGATTCATTATCAAGTTCAGATGCACAAAATTATATTCAAAGTAATGCTCCAAAACATCGAAAGTTCTTATTAGGAGATGGATACTGCAAGACGCATTTGGTAGATGAAAATGGATAGCCACTTCACCCTGCCAATTGTAACAATATTGCATCTTCTAGCCACAATCTCGGGACAATGATGGTAATTATAATTATAATTGTTTAATATATATATATTGATTAATATGTAATTGTTTCAACGTCAAACCAATTTATAATCATGCAATATTGTCAACGTGGTTACTAATTGATATCATAATATTTTGTACTAATCATGTTCAATTTTTTATTTATTTTTTCAAATTATTAGGATTCTAGTGATGATGAACGACCTACCTATCATCTTCCATTGCACCCCACGAAAATGTCAAATCGAGAGAATATTGAATTAAGAGAAAAAATCAGAGAGGAACGATACCAAGAATGGTTGAATCAACCACCGATTCAATTCCCGCTATGTCCAGATTCACCAATTAGGAATGACTACAACAATAGTAGTTCTTCACAAGCTGGAAATGGAGACAATCAAATAGAGGTTGGTATCGATGATTACTTAAGGGATACGACTGCCATGGAGACAATGTTGTTAGATGCATTCCAAAATGATGGTCAGCTAGGGGATGATGCTCATATCGCTGACACCTTTTTCGAAAGCCTTAAATTTGCTTCCACCACCCCTCTCTTTGGACCCGGTGGTTAGTCAAAGTATACCCAGTTGGGGACAACGATGTTACTATACAACTTGAAAGCAAAGTTTGGCTTGTCGAATGCATGTTCTCGGAACTTTTGAGTTAAGTTACCATAAAGTACTTCCGGCCTTATATATAAATTTGAAGTATAATCAATACATTGCAATGAACATTACAAATGTAAAATTTTATGAACGTTAATAATTATATCAAAATTAATGTACATTTATTAATATAGTTTTCCATGATCACCAACTACAAGTTATTCAAAGATAAGGTTCTTCCGAGTGATAATGTCTTACCCGGTAGCTGCGAGGAGGCAAAAAAATTGTTGAAAATGTTGGGTGTTGAGTACATATCATATCATGCATGTCCAAATGATTGTATTCTATATAGAGGAGAATATGCAGAAACAGAGATGTGTCCAAAATGTGGGCATGACAGGTATGATAAATCAAAAAAGAAGGGTGAATCACGTACTGGGCCTCCTTTTAAGATATTGAGGCACATGCCTATAATCCCAAGGATTAAAAGGCTCTTTCGTTGCAAAGAATTAGCTATGTTGCAGGGATGGCATGCCTCACACAGAAGTGAGTTGGGAGTTATTCGAATACCAACTAATTCAATAGCCATGAAGCATATAGAGGATACATGGCCTGAAAAATTCAAGAATGAAGTACGAAGTCTACGACTCAGCATAACCATGGATGGCGTCAACCCATATTCCCTCCAGAACACCAACTATTCTGTTTGGCCTATAGTAGTGATCAGTAACAATATCCCCCCATGGTTTTCTGTGAAGAGTGAACATCTTATGTTGGCTCTCATAGTCCCTGGTAAAAGACAAGTGAAGAATATGGATGTCTACTTACAACCACTGGTAGATGAATTGAAGGAATTATGGGATGGGATAAATGTATATGATATATCAAGACCCATCGCAGCAGAGAGGAGGTTTACGTTGTATGGCATATGTGCTTACACGACACATGATTATCTAGGCTTAGGAGTTTTCTCTGGTAAATTACAAGTTTAATTTATTGATTTGTTTATATATAATGTAACAATATTTTTTCACATATTAGTTATTTAATTCGTTGTAATATTATTTGTTTTGATCTTCATGATAGTATTTAATGTTCCATGAATATTAATTAATGTATACAAATATAATCTCACAGGTCTTGTAACAAAAGGGTATTTTCGATGTAAATTTTGTGGACCTTCTCTGAAAGCTAGATGGTCCAAGGACCTACGAAAGCCAGTCTATGGTTTCTCTAGGATATTCCTACCAGAAAAACACCCTTACAGAAGATTATAATCCGCTTTCAATGGTAAATGAGAAAGAACCCAAAGGCCTCCAATAATGGCACCAGCTGAATGGCTTTGAGCATATGAGAGAGAGAAGGAGAAGGAGTTCACAGAAATGTTCAATTCAAATGGGGAGCCCAAGTTCGATGATCTAGATTTCTTCAACACCTATGTTGAGAAATTACCCATTGGGATGAAAAGAAAATCTATCTTTTATAACCTCCCATATTGGGAGCATCTTAATATTTCCCACTTATTAGATCCCATGCATATATTTAAAAATGTTTCATCTTCTTTATGGAGGCACATATCATCGAAACAAAGTGACACATTGGTGGTTAGGAAATATCTTATTACTTCAAAAACTAAAAAGAAATATTGGCCAAGACGATTAGAAAGTATGGGTTCAGAGGCAGGCATTGGTCCCTCTAATTCATGGTTTTTCAAAGAAGGTGATGTCCCATGGATTTAAAAAAAAGATGATATATATTTGGCAAAGGAAGTTATAATGGATGTGAGGGTGCCAACTTCATATGGGTCTTCACTACGGGGCTGCTTCACCATGGATGACCATTTTTCGGGGTTGAAATCGCATGACCATTTGAATCTTCTAAGAGTATGTATAACGTTAAAAGCATGATTTTATTATTTGTTATGTTAATAAATTTTATCCCATGCGGTGATCATAAAACATAACTAATTTTGTATATTATTGCATGTTTTTATAACTTTTCAGTGTCATTATCCTTTGTTTGTGCATGGGTGTGTGAAACATGAATTTCCTCAAGACTTAGGACATGCCATATCTAAATTATCTGCATTTGTACGTTGGATCACGTCAAAGGAGATTCATGTGGCTAGCATTCCAAGGTGGCATCAAGAGATAGTTGAGATTGTTTGTATGTTTGAGAAGGAACTGTTGATGAGTTTCATGGACTTACAGGTTCATCTTCTTATCCACCTGGTAGATGACGTTGAATTAGTTGGGGTTGTTTCTTGTTGTTGGATGTTATTCTTAGAGAGGTACATGAAAAAATTGAAAGGTTTTGTTCAACAAAGGGAAAAACCGGAGGGGTCTATGGCAGAGGGGTACATATCATATGAGTCTTTCTACTATTCCAGTAAGTACATCAAGCAGATCGACAACAGACCAGGTGCGGTGATTTGGAGCGATGAATTGGATGAAGACAAAAGAGAAGGAGAGTTTCTCCAAACAAGTGGAAAAAAGCGCTTGATAAAGAGTAAGTGACTTATCATTTTTCAAATTTACAAAAAGTAATTAATTATATACATGTTGAACTTCAATATAATGTATATTTTGATCTCTAAGTACTATATAATTTTGGTTTGATTTCATCAAAAAATGCAGAAATTGAATCAATCAATAAATTCATTCTTTACAATTCTGAAGCAACACAACCATGGGTCACATTGTACGAAAAAAAAAGAATGAAATGGGATAGTGACAGGAAATAATTCAGACGGTTGAATGGTAGAAGTGTGCCTTATTCTGATCATTGAAAAGAAAATATGCCAAAAATATGACCCAACAGTTGGGTTGCTGACCAAGTCAGAGAGAAATCCGGTGTTACCGGTCGTTACCTGCATGCTGAAGAGGATGCGCTAAACGTAGGGATTGGGTGCAGCAACTCGGTAATAATTTATATGTAAATTTGAAACTTATATTAAGACATCTACATTTCATATTTTAACTGTTGGATTATTATTTATAAGACACATGACACTTATAAGATTTTTTAAACATTTTTATAATAGGTGCATTTGTTCCCATCTATGTGGGCATATGGACACCATTTTCGCACAGAAAATTCCGATGTTGGAAACATCACACAAGATGGTGGAGTGGAAGTTGAGTTCGATCAATCTAGTCGATCTAGCCACCGTGATCAACAACTAGTAAGAGGGACATTAGGTTACATCGGAAAGATACAAGAGATCATTGAAGTGGATTTTTCTTCTGTCCAATGTGTTAATTTTAGGTGCAAGTGGTGGGACACCTTTTATTGGAATAATTTAAAGGAAGATCGCGATAGTAGGCTGATATGTATCAACTCTAGAAAGATGTGGGATGAAGTTAAGGAGCCCTATGTTTTCCCTAAACACTGCAACCAAGTGTTTTTATACCCAAATTTGTTGGATAGGGATTGGTGGTTCGTATTGACACATGACCCTAGATCAAAACATATTTTTGAGAACAATAGTGTTATCATGCCATGCGAGCTAGAAGATAATGAGGGTGATCATGAGAACCGAGTTTGATATGGTAAAATATGTGTTATTTCATCAATATTTATACTTTTTAAGATGAGTTTTTCAAAATATTAATGTAATATGTATTTTGAATTAATTGGTAATTTGCATTGTGTTAATGTTAAAATCAATAATTCACTTGATAATTTGGTATTATGTACTTGATCTCAAAAACAATGGTGTACTGTATAAATTTTTTTTTTTTTTTTGTATCTAAGATCATAGTAAAATAATGATAATTCTAATTAAGTACAGGAATTTATTTTCATTATTTTCTAAATTTCCTTATGTTACAATAAATCATATTATTCTATATTTATTATTTTACAATTATTTAAAATTTACAAATTTACAAATTTACAAATTTTAATAAATTCATTTCACATTAATACAATTAAAATTTTACAAATATTTTACATACAATTAGAATTAGAATTAGAATTAGAATTAGAATAGAATTAGAATTATTAGAATTACAATTACAATTTTACAATTTCACGTACAATAACAATTTTAGAATTTTACATATATAGAATTACAATTTTACAAATTAAAAAATTACAATTACAATTACAATTTTAGAATTTTAAATATAATTACAAATACAAATATTACAAATTTACAATATCATGATCATTTGGTATTTATAAATTAATTAATAAACATCATGTTCATGATAAGCATCGTATAAACATCATATTTGACTAAAAAACACATTCAAAATCGCTTACTGCATCATCGTGATCATGATCATCTAACAAAACACAATTAACATTATATATTAACATCATCAGTACAACACAAACATCAAATATACATCTCATGCTATCACATACACATCTATCTACAAGTTTCACATTAAATGAACATATCTAACATGACCTAACAACATACACATAATGATGATCACCAACATGTAAATTAAGTACAACTGCAAAATGAACATAAAATACATGGACCATATATATATATATATATATATATAACTGAATAATGGTAAAAATATACAACTGTAATATAAATTTCATGGATCAACCGATGATCGAGCCTCATCTCCATGATGACTGCTGGTAGATGCTACTGGAGGCTCTGCATGCAAATCTGGTGCGGCGCGAGGCCGTGAACAATCAAGAGATGTTGATGGTATGCTGCGCCTCGCAGACTGTCCATCATGTTTTGGAGCTTGCTCATAATGTGAGACAGTCCTCTTCAGTCGTGTAAAAGCTTTCGTAACTCCTACGACATGCCGCATCAGGCTGTGCATGTCATGCGACATGCCTCTCCACATTTGTAAGAGCCTATCATCAACATCTATATCTGTAAAATCAGCGGGGCGGATGCCTGCCTCAACGAGAAATGTAATGAGTTGGTTTCACAACTCCATCATGTATCTAGCATCACTCATATGTCGGCCGCGGGCTGATGCACCAGCAGGAGCAGGTCTCTGATAATCTGCATCGGCCTCCTGCTGATCCTCGGTATCAAGATCATCAAGATCCACAACTGGATCAAGTGGTGGTGGCGGCATCTCCTCGCCATCATAAGAGTCAATGTCTGCAAAATATATACAAGTACACAACAATAATTAGACAATTTCATTACATAATTTAATAAAAGAAAGTTAAAGAAAATGTTAGAATAAACTTAAATAAAAAAGTAATATTACCTCTATCATCTGGCGGCTCATCATCTGTGAAGAGAATGTTGGCACACCCTCGCCAATCCAACCCCACATAAGGACAGGGGACCATAATGAAGGGATGATCAAAAACACTGGCTAGCAACTCCAGTGCATCATCTAATATCCTCACTGGAAATAGAGTCTCCTCCCTCTTAGGCATCATCTGCCCCCACATATGCATACATGCCTCAATAATCGACCTACGAGGCTGCCGAAGAAAATAATATCTTGTCTCTGGAAACCTCTCAAAAAATAAACAAAAAATCTCTGAAGAAAAAGGGAATTTGACCCTCTCTTGTGTGCGAGCACGACATCTATCTAATGCTGTACAGAACTATCGTAAAAAAATGGCAGACCACCTGAAAAGTCGTGGCTACTGTAGTAAAGAATCAACATAATATAAAAGCTAGCAACTAATGCATTGTCCGTCACTGGTGTTGTACAAAATGGTCGAAATGATAAGTGAGAGACACTGGACCTCCTCACCACCAAAGGCACCAATACGTAACTGTCCTCCAGAGACCTGAAAATCTGAAGGAGACAATATGTCTTCTCTAATGTATCTATGGGAGTAAACTAACTGACTCCCTACCACAAAACCAGCTGGAACCTCGGGGAACAAGGGAAAATCCACCCCTCTCCTTGAAAGCCCTGTAATAAAATAAGCATCCTTTTCAGTGGGCGTGTAACACTCGTCGATACCAACTCAGAAAGCCTATCGTTGGGCATTCCACCTCGGATAAGATGTCTCAAAAAACCACTATGGGACTTTATGGAAGTAGCCTCCTCATAGAACTTGAGGAGGCCTACCTGCCTTAGGAGCCCCTATGTCACTGTTGTAATAGGGCGAGGGTATGCATCTCTCTCCCTCTCTCTTGCCTCCCATAGGCAAACCATGTTATATTGTTCCGCCTGTTGTTGTTGTTGTTGCTCCTCTTCTCTCCTTTCATGTCTCTGAATGATTGACATATTAAACACAATTTTTTAATTAATGACACATGTATTTTCAAATATACGTATATAAATATTTTTTGAAAAATAAATAAAATAAGAGACGGTGCCCCAAAAACACAATCACGCACCGGTAATGGTGCATCACTCCCTAGAGACGCACTGTCTACAGTCCATATAATGATATAAAAAGCACCGGGAGCGGTGCTCCAAAAAATATTTTTAGTGCACCATTCACTAAGTGCGGTGTCAGGAGGTCGATGCGCTGACTTCACTATATGCCCCGAGGCTTATAGCTAAGTCAGCACACCACCCTTCTGCCACCATACATAGTCGTACGGTGCGACCAAGTATCCGAGCGCACTGCTCTTTGTCGTAAAATTTAAAATTACACGGTGCGCCTTTGGAATCCGCCTTGAAACCGGTGCGGATACACTTAGCACCAGTTTACCAACCCGAACCATTGACAATGTCGATTGGCGGTTCCGGTGCGCCGAAAAAATTACGTGCCCCGGGGCAGATAAGTTCGTCAACGCACCGAGTGGCTGCAATTCAACATTGTTAACGGTGCGGCCTGGTAAATGACCGCACTGCACTTCTTAAAAATTTTAAAATTACATTGTGTGCCTTGCGATTCTGCCCTGGAACCGGTGCGGATGCCTTCAACATCGGGTGCGGTGCGGCCTATAAATTTATAGGAAGCACCATAAACTGGTGCGGCCTGTAAATTTATAGGCAGTACCGCAACCGGTGTGATCCGAACGGCTCGAGCGCACTGCGCGACATTTTTTTTTTTTTAATGTTTAATTTTAAGGTTTTTTCAAATTCTAATCTGCTAAGAGGTTTAATTATGGAAAAACTAGAAAAATACCTGCACATTTACCCATCGAGGAGGCATATTGGCTATACAATTTAAAAAAGAGAATTTTTCCACTATTTTATAAAATTCAAGCTGGATATTGGTAGCAATGTACAACAGCAGTGTGTGCAATAAGTGCAATGGGAGCACAGTTGTCAGTGCGGCTCAAGCAAGGATAACTTGCACCGGTTCTTGAGATCTCTGTAGCACTGAAAAAAGTGAAAAATGTGGTTTTTTGGCCGTAATGTTTTTTTTATTTAACCTTGTTCCGGTGCACTGGGTTTTTACTAGAGTACCCGTGTGTTGTAGTAATGCTGCACTAGGCTCTTTCTGTTTTCCCACGCTTTTAGGAAGCACCGAGGCTGCGTAACTATCATGCACCGGTGTGCTACAGTAATGCGACTCACCGGTAACGGTGTCCAGTGAACCAATCATTTTTGCGATATTTTGGCCGTAATTTTTTTATTTAACCCTATTCCGGTGCACGGGCTTTTTACAGCAGTACCGGTGCATTTCCTGTATGCCGTGCCAGGCTCTTTCTGTTTAGCGCGCTTTTAGGAGGCACCGGGGCATCTTATTTTTAATGCACCAGTGCTCTACAGTATATTGACGCACCGATAATAGTTTCTGGTGAACCAATGATTTTTCAGTTTTATGGCCGTAAATTTTTTTTATTTAAACCTATTCTGGTGCGTGGGATGTTTGCTAGAGTACCGGTGCATTGTATGTATGTTGCACCGGGCTCTTTATGTTTTCACACACTTTTAGGAGGCACTGGGGCAGAGTAGTTTTAAAGCACCAGTGCTCTATAGTATCATGACACACCGGTAACAGTGTCCAGTGAACCAATGATTTCTGCGGTTTTTTGGTCGTAATTTTTTGTTATTTAACCCTATTCTGGTGTGCGGCATTTATGGGGACCCCGGTGCGTTTCCATAATTCCGCCCCAGGAAGTTTATGTTTTGCTCACTTTTATGACACACTGGGGCATGGCGATATAACGCACCGGGGTTGTACAGTAACCTGACGCACTGATAACGGTGCCCAGTGAACCAATGATTTATGCGGTTTTTTGGCCATAATTTTGTTTGTTTTAAACCTTTTTCAGGTGCGCGGAATTTACGGTGATCCCGGTGCGTTTCAGTCATTCGGTACCAGGTCATTTATGTTCCGCACGCTTTTTATGAGGCACCGAGGCTGAGGATATGACATGCACCAACACGTTTGCTAAATTAAAAGCACTAGGAGGGTGTGTACAGAGCGCATTGTTTCCGGTGTGCCAATGTTTTATGCGGTTTTTTTGCCGTAATTTTTTTTATTTAACCATCCACCAGTGGGCATGTTTTGTGGGTGCCCTGGTGTGTTTCATTTATTCCACACTGGGCGGTATCTGTGCAGTCGACATGTAAAGCACCGGTGCTCTACAAAAATAAAACGCACCAGGCCTGTGTGTACGGAACGCATGGTGTTCGGTGTGCCAAATTTTGTAATGCACCTGTGCTTTTTCATATTGAATGCACCGGTGCATCTTAGGTTGATAAGAGCACCGAAAGAAATACATCCGCAAAAATCTCCGCCCGCCAACCTCCTCTAGGATCCTCTGCTAGAAACGAACGTCTGGGGTATTTTTCTGTGGGGTTCCTCAAAAACATCCACTAGAGGGTCTTTTCCTTGTAGTGTTCGGATGGTGATGCACTCCCCAGTGCGGTTACAGGTTGAGATGTACTCCCCGATGATATGCTCTTCATTGATGATATTCCGGGTAGTAGTCCGATGGCACAGATTCCAGGATGATAGCCTGATAGATGAATGGTGGTAGCCCAAGATCCCCTCTAGTGAAAAATTATTCTTTTGTATCTAAGAATGTTCAACATACATGCAGGAACAATTATAGATAAGCATGATGAGTACATTGATGACTTATAATGAGAAAGGTTCACAACATGACAACTACATGACATAAATGTTCAATGTTGATACATGATGATGCATGAAGATAACAGAATGGCATATTGATCAATGAAAAAATATTAGCAGATGGAATTGAGTCACGATGACACCTTGATGTAGATATCTACAAGTAGATATTAAAAAGTGGAATTATTCCTAGTTGAGAGGGAGTGTTAATTTTTGCAACTAGGATCAAATTCCACTATGGAAAATTTAGATGATTAATATAATAATTTAATTTGATTCCTATTTTCGAGAGGATCAAAATCAACATATATATTGTCACAATTGGTTAAGCGAAAGTTAACTTATCAATTATTTTATTATTTTATGGGTCAACCTAACTGCATGTTGATGTGGTCAAAGCCCCAAGTGGTCCCTCACAAATTTATAAATAGAAGTGACCCTAAGTTCATTTGCACACATTCTCTCATGGGATATCTTCCATGTTATTTTGGTTTTGGATCGTATTTTATATTTATGGCTCACACAAGTACATCAAGAGGAGCTCGCGTAAAGGGTTGAGTTCATAGATGTGATCATGTCTCAGATCAAGGTGATCTGAACGAGAGTTGTGGGGAAGAAGAGTTGAGGTAGCAGCCTAGATGAGCAAAGCCATCGGCTGGGTGTGTTATGCCCGTGGCCAAGGACCTCAAAGCTGATGGCACATCTTGTTAAGGGTACGGCCAAGCTTCTGAGGTCATATTAGACTGATATGAAGTAGAGCCATGGGCACAGAGTGTCTTAGTAACAACCAAGGACCCCAGAGCCACGAGAAGAGTGTGTTAAGGCTATGACAAAGAGATTTTCTATGCATATCTGAGTTGGGTCACCTTTATTTGATTACACATTGCCTCCAAACATCATTCGTTCAGTCACAGTTGCATTAGAACAGTCATTGACAGTCTCTTGGATTCAGATCTAGGACTTCAAAGTTGAGATCACTAGGTGATCTATCAGATCCAGGTTTTGGTATATAGATATGCTAATATGTAGATAATATTTGTTTGTTTTTTTTGCAAGATGTATCTACAATACCCATTCAATATCAGTCGTATTCATCAGTTTGTACAGCCAGTGTCAGTGCATTTCAATTCTCAAATTCAGCCTCCTTCATGTAGAAGTATGGTTATGGTTTTATTGCATGTATGTTACTTGTTTTCTGCATCATAAATATATGTATCTATGGATCATTTTACTCTTTTTTCTGAATCATTTGATGAATATCTAAGAAGAATGATTTTCAAGGGTTTTCCCAGTAATCGGTTTTTCCCTAGTCTCAAATCAATTTCAGTGTATCTATGAGTTCATGCTTCTCTTCCTTTAATATTTTACTTTTTTCTACTTAGATGATGATGGTGATGATGATGGTATTTTTTTTTCTTTCATATTTTCATATTCTGATGGTTAATAATATAGATCTTTACAATGGTATAATTATTTGGTGTGAACTTAAGATATAATTAATGAAATGTAACTATCAAAGTAAAGAACAATGTTGCTTTATGAACAATTAACAACCCTATCATAGGCTTTTGACATATCTATCTTAATCAAAACTCCTTTGAGGTTCTGAATATTTATATTGTGGAGTCCCTATTGTGCCACTCCAATCGCCTCATGGATTTTCCTTTCATCCAGAAAAGAAAATTGTTCCTTTGGGATTGCTTTAGATAGAATTGGATTCAACCTATTTGAAATCACTTTTGTGGCCACTTTATAGATCACATTACACAACAATATGGGTCTAAATTTATCGAAGGAATCAAGGGAGAAAACTTTAGGAATGAGTGTCATAAATGTAGAATTAAATTCTGGAAGCATTTTATGATCCCTCCTGGATTCTTCTATGATTGATAGTGGAATCACTCTCAATAATTTCATACAGACCAAAAAAAATTGATTATCCATCGATTTGGACCAAGGAATTTGTCCTTTTGAAAATTGTGTAATACAATTTTGAGCTCATCCTTGGATACTTATTCCATAAGGGATCTGCTCTCATCTTCATCAAAATACCTAGGAAAAATCATTTTTGTTTCGATAATTTTGGCTATAGAGTTCTCTTTGGGAGCGTGAAAAAGGCTTTCGAAATATTTATTTCCTATATTTTTTTTGTCACTACTACAATGTTGTAATATTCCCAATTTTTCATAAGATAATTGGAATATTAGAGTTCTTAATTTTTCCTAATTAATTAAGTAAATAAGGGGGTGGAGGGACCCATAAAACCCATATATGAATAAAATCCACTTTTGATGTGTGAATGTGGATAATTTAGATATAGATCTACATTATGGAGTAGTGGAGTAGCTTCTTAAATGAAGGAAGAGTGGAGATCATGGATCTTTAATGTAAAACCATGAGGATCTTGGAGGAGGTCAACTGAGATCATAGTGCATTAAAAGTAAGATCATAAAGCACTTATGATGAGATAGTGGAGGAAGTGGTGCATCTAATGCTCCAATGATGGAGAGAGTGGGAATTAAATGTAGACATGATGGAGATCATGGAGAGACAACACAGTATTCATGGAGGCTAGTGGCCACATGTGCATCATACTTATGAGGTGGGCCAGAGCTGTGGAAGGCTAAAAATCTATATAGGGAAGATGAAGGCACAATAGAAGGCATGATTTGTATTATTATATTTTTTATATGTTTAGATCTAGATTTGTCATGTGACTTTTTTATGCACGCTTATGTTGGTTAGCTAAGTCTGCAGCATTGTTTAGCATAGGGTGTTTCTAAGCGGAAATCCCACCCTTACCCATGGGGGACTTCGAGTGCATACTCTGGGAAGGTTTCTATTGAGCTCTATTCATTATCAGACATTGGTGCCATATTCATCCACTCTCTACAATACATTCATTCTCAGGAATAACAACATTATTGCATGAGGGTTTGAGAGGTGGAGGTTGTTTGTAAAATTTCAGCTAGGAAACCAGTGGAGGATTCATCCTTTCACCTTGTTCTTCAAGTTAAGCCTTTTAGGAGTAGCATATATATATCCGAAATCTAGGCCATCAGATTTTACCTCCATGTAGCAGCAGTCCCCTAAAGGATTGCGTAGTCCAGTCCTATATATCTATTGGAGGAAGGAATTTTTCAGCATTTCAGCTGGAAATCATGTGAGGGACCATATCCTCACTTTGCATTCACGGTTCCTACCATTTTTGAGCTTATTTGACATATTTAGCAGCAGGCTAGAGAGCCTCCCTCCTTGACAGTGCAATTTTCTAAATTTTTTGAGTAATCAGCAGCTACATTCAGTGGAGAAGGTTGGAGGAGATAGATCTTCAGCTTTAATCCCAAGGATCTAGTGAAGGGATCAACCCTTCTTGCATAGATCTGATTGCACATCATATTGCAGCCATATTTGATCAGATTATGCAGTAGATTTTCATACCCAGCAATTGTATAGTGAAGCCCTAAGAGGGTGATTTTCCTAGATTCATAAATCTGGAAAATCCTTTCTAGGTTATCTTGGGTATCCATCATAGATCCAAAATCTCAATTTTTAGCAACATCGGAGCTTCGAAACTACTATATCTACATTTCCATATTTTCCAGTAGTTGTTTCCCCGACATTTCCAACAGGGAAAATGTTGTATTTTCCTCCGGCAGTCAGAAGTTACGCAGTCCCTCTTGTGGGAGGAATTCAAGGTCATTCTAGGCCATCTCTTTGGCTTGAGTATCTCATATATTGATCACTATTGTACTTGCATTCCACCTGCTATATAATAAAATGGCTCAGCTATTCTATACATTGTTATGGTGTCTTTAGATTAATTTTTTACTTTTTTGTAGTACATCTATTTTGTTTTTGTATTACTGCATTCTCCATTTTCGGATATTACGGTGGTATCAGAGCATGATCTTTGGCTCAGCTTGTGGGCACTTCATATTTTGCATCAAAATAAGAAGCAAATAGTAGAGATCTGTCATGAAGGAGGATTGCAATTTTGCCACTCTTCTCTTTAGATCCTTGCAATATCTCTCCAAAGAGGTCAAACAAATGAAGAGTGAAAGTCAAAAGGAGGATCCAAGAAGAATATTTTATGAGGAAGGGCCCAACACTTCCTATCACCAGAAGAAGCTACTGGAGAAGCAAAGAGCTTCACATCATTCTACTAGATCCACTTCCTTTGAGAAGTAAAGGGAATGGTATGAATATGAAGGAGAATTGGTGTATGAGACACTAAGTAAATATATATCTGAGTACAAATCACAGCCTAGAGCTCTAAATTGGAATCTATCCCTTGAACAGTTTTTGAAACTCAAAGAAGAAAGGAGATCCCGCAGCAACAATAGAAGAAAGAGGCATAGATTCTTCTTACCTACATTTGATGGATCTACCACAAGCACATTAAGGGATTGGAGGGAAGAATTGGCTACATTATTTCTGTAATATCCTGTGGCAGAAAGAGAGGCTGTGGAGAATGTAGTGCTGCACCTAGAGGGTGAAGCCAAAGATCGGTGGTTCAGTCATTTGTCACATATGAAAGTGTCTGCTTATGCAAATTTCATTCAAAGACTGAAGAAGAATTATGGTAGAAGGAAACCAGAGACATCTAACATAGATACATCTCCTATCATTGAGAAGATAGTGCATGAAGAGCCCAAGGAAGATGTCATCATCACTCGGGACGAGGAGCCTCTACCACCACCACTAGATGCAGATGTACTTACATCAGGAGGAGGATCACTTGCATCTTTGCAAGATGGTCTTAAGATCTTGACATTTGGAGCCCCATGAATGATTCATGAGATGCATGAGGAGGAGGCAGATACCAGTGCTAGTGCAGGAGAAGAGAAACCATCATTAGTACCATTAGTTGGAGAGACCATTGCACCGGTTGGAGGAACTACTGTAGATGTGTAAGATGTTCCCGAGATTCAATTTATCCAAGGTTTGCATATACTTTCATCTCATATTATTTCATTACCTCATATTGATATTTGTGAGACCATACCATCAGGGAAAGTGCATAACTAAGGATTAGAGCACCTTGCTAATTTGGAGTAGCAAATTATCACTGCATAGAGGACTCTTGACTTGATCAAGGAGAAGATATATTTCTATCCCAATTTTTCATGGTTGAGCTACACCCAACACTTTGTGTTGAAGTTTGGATTTTCAGAAGATGGGAGGAGCATAGTCCTATTCAGTACAATTCCAAAATATGATCTTAGCATTGTATGTAGCCATGAGACAACACATGTATCACCATGCAGATCTACAACATTGTCACTTAACAGTCATGATGATGAGAAGGGCCCTTCTTGGATAATTCTGAACGTAGATTCACCCATGAAGCACTATAGGGGGAAATGATAGAGGGTAGAAATATTATTATAGATAGCATTCCCCATTATCAAGATGAAGTTTCTTTTATGAGCATCTCACAACTCAAAGAGGAGATTCTACCTACAACATGTATGGAGCCTTATGGGTTCTAATGGGCCAATGATGAGAGTATCTCATGGAGAGACCTCAATGGAGGTGCACTTCAACATTTCATGGAGTGCAAAGCTATTTATATGGAGGAGATTGGTATTCTACCTTGGGAGGATACTGATATTGAGCTTGGCATGATTCATCATCCACATTGGGATGAATGGATCTGGATGAGGAGCAGGAGGTTTCCTACCTTCCTGCAGATCTATGATACCAGGAAATAAGAAGCATGGATTCACTAGTTGTTATTGGGTGAGTATGGTTACTACCCAACATCTCACATTTTTGTGGTCCATGCCATGTATATCACTGATGACATGCAGCAATAGGAGGCATGGCTACACTGGTTATTGATGAGAGAGTTTGGACATCTCATGATATATCTTATGTCCATATATTTTATTTTGTTTGGGATATGTCTCATGTCTTTTCATGTAATTCTATTTGGGATATATCTTATGTTCATGTATGTACTTGGGTTTATAACAAGGCATCACTCTCACATGATGTGGTAGTAGGGATCTTGTTTGTATTTGAATGATGAAACATTCCACATGTCCATTAGTATGTTGTTTCTCCATGACTCACATCATGATGTTGTAAGGTGGCTGCAATAATCCTTGTTGCTTTGGTTACTATTGGGAAAGTATGGGCTTATTTCTCCCCATACATTGCATGATATTGATGGAGGATGGAAATAGGAGGCCTTACTATGTTGGCTTATGTTGGGAGATTATGGTCATTTTACTTGGTATAATGATGATGTGATGTGGTGACAAGAGGCATTGCTGCATTGGCTTCTATTGAGAGAGTATGGCTCTCATACTTGATTTGATGTTGATTTGGAATGGCAACAAGAAGAATTGATGTGATAGATTCTTTTGAGAGAGTATGGCTCTCTTACTTCTTTTCATGATGATCTAGCTGGCAACAGAAGGCTTTCCTACAGTGGTTGTTATTGGGAGAATATGGTTTGAAATTTTATATGTTCATCGATATGTCTCTACTTCTTATTTTGCACTATGTTTATGTGATGCTTAGATCCCACAAGGCAAATAGGGTTAATGATGAGAGCATTGAGAGATGAAATCTACTCTATGTAGCATGGGTTAGAGAGATAGTTCATGAGTTGGAAATTTCCACTTTGGGAAGAGACCACTTTATTGTATGTATCTCATGCATAGAGGAGTATGTTGGAAAAGATATGGTTGCCACTTGGAGATTCATTGATGAGGAGATGCATCTAAATTTTTAGTTGGAAGCCATTCTAGACATTCTAGAGAGGCATCTTTGGAGTTGGGCATGCATTACACATTGTGGCAGATGGGGACACCTTCCATATGAGGATGCCATTTTGGAGGAGGATGTTTGCTGTAGCATCCACTTTTGCAGTTGCTTGAGGACAAGAAAAAATTTTGTGGGGAGGACTATAACATTCCCAATTTTTCATAAGATAATTGGAATATTAAAGTTCTTAATTTTTCCTAATTAATTAAGTAAATAAGAGGGTGGAGGGACCCATAAACCCCACAGATGAATAAAATCTACTTTTGATGTGTGAATGTGGATAATTTACATTTAGATCTACATTATGGAGTA
The DNA here is from genome assembly GCA_034641835.2 of Pinus albicaulis. NCBI lineage: Eukaryota > Viridiplantae > Streptophyta > Pinopsida > Pinales > Pinaceae > Pinus > Pinus albicaulis. The sequence goes on from CM076582.1 coordinate 995,100,380, forward strand.
GTGGAGTGGCTTCTTAAATGAAGGGAAAGTGGAGATCATGGATCTTCAATGTAAAGTCATGAGGATCGTGGAGGAGGTCAACTGAGATCATAGTTCATTCAAAGTAAGATCATACAACACTTATGATGAGATAGTGGAGGAAGTGGTGCATATAATGCACACACGATGGAGAGAATGGGAATTAAATGCAGACATGATGGAGATTGTGGAGAGACAACACAGTCTTCATGGAGGCTAGTGGCCACATGTACAATGTAGTTATGAGGTGGGGTAGGGCTATGGAAGGCTCAAAATATATATAAGGAAGATGAAGGAAAAATAGAAGGAAGGCTTTGTATCATATTTTTGATCTGTTTAGATCTAGATTTTTCAAGTGACATTTATATGCATGCTTATGTTGTTTAGTTAAGCCTATAGTGTTATTTAGCACAGGGTGTTTTCGAGTAGAAATCCCACCCTTACCCATAGGGGACTTCGAGTTCCTACTCTAGGAAGGTTTCTATTGAGATATATTCATTATTATGCATTGGTGCCATATTCAGCCACTCTCTATAGCACATTCATTCTCAGGAATAATGCAATTACTGCATGAGGGTTCAAGAGGTGGAGGTTGTTTCTAACATTTCAGCTAGGAAACTGGTGGAGGATTCATCCTTTCACCTTGTTCTTAAATTTTAGCCTTTCAGGAGTAGAAAATATATATCCGAAATTCAGGCCATTAGATTTTACCTCCATGCAGTAGCAGGCCCCTCAAGGATTGCGCAGTCCAGACCTATAGAGCTATTGGAGGAAGGATTTTTTCAACATTTCAGCTGGAAATATTTTGAGGGACCATCTGCTCACTTTGCATTCATGGTTTCTACCATTTTTGGGCTGATTTGAAATATTTAGTAGTAGGCTAGAGAGCCTCCCTCCTTGATAGCATAGTTTTTTGAAGTTGTTGAGTAATCATCAGCCACATTCAGTGGAGAAGATTGGAGGAGCTAGATCTTGATATTTTAGCCCAAGGATCTAGTGAAGGGATCAACCCTTCTTGCATAGATCTGATTGCACATCATATTGCAGCCATCTTTGATCAGATTATGCAGTAGATCTTCATACCCAGTAGTTTTATAGTGAAGCCCTAAGAGGGTGATTTTCCTAGATTCATATATCTGGAAAATCCTTTTTGGGTTATCCTAGGTATCCATCATAGAGCCCTAATCTCAATTTTCAGCACCATCGAAGCTCCAGAACTGCCAGATCTACATTGCCATATTTTCTAGCAGTTGCTACCCCGACATTTCTAGAAGGGATAATGCAATATTTTCCTCCAGAATTCAGTAGTTACACAGTCCCTCTTGTGGGAGGACTTCAGGGTCATTCTAGGCCATCTCTTTGGCTTGAGTGTCTCATATATTGAGCACTATTGTACTTTCATTCCACCTCCTATATAATAAAATGGCTCAGCTATTATGTACATTGTTATGGTGCCTTTAGATTACATGTTTACTTTGTTGTAGTACATTTATTATTTTCTTGTATTACTGCATTCTCCCTTTTGGCATATTACACCCTCCAAAATTTTGGCCTACATCCAAATTTCGGAGCCTACTTTGACTTTTCATGCTATTATCGCAAATTTTAGGAGTGGTTGCGTGTGTTTTCTCTAAGTGTTATGGTCCCATTTGTGAGAATATTAAAGTGTCGCACTTTGTACACAATCTAGTTTTGATGTTTTTAGGGTGTAGTTATTATGTAAATGAGTTGTTCTTATTATGAAAACATCTATCGTACTCATTTCCAAAGTTTTAAGAATTGTCGTACAAGTTTCATAATTTTCATTGAAAAGTGTACCTTTTCTGGCACACTTGGTAAAGGCCATCGTGAAGCTGTCGCATTGAGGAAAATTTGTTTTTCATGTGTTTTGAGTGTTCCTATGTAGTCAAGTAATATAAATGTGTGATTATGTCCAGGTATTTAGTTTTTTCAACCTCATCTCATTGAGACAACACTTAGTCAAAACTAGGAAAACTCCCCAATCGACCACTCAACCTCATCCAACCCTCCGCTACTATGTACTGCACATTTTAAGTCCTCAAGCAGAAAAATTATCTCTTGGAACTTCACAATGCATAGTCTCTACCTCCAAAAATTGTGCACTACACAATCTAAATGCTCAAGCCCAACCCATAAGCAACCATATTGTACAATATTTCCCTCTAGTCAAGCTTGGACCGTGCATTTCGTAGTCTCATTCCTCAGTCCTCAAGCCTCGTCCTTGAGCTCCTAAATTGTGCTATTTCATGATCACCTAGCCTTCATGTCCTTCCAACACTATATAGTTGGCAATCTTACTTCTCAAGCCCTCAGCTTCTTAGTTCTCAAGCCCTCGGCTTGGCTTCTTGAATCCAGCTTGGCTTCCTAAATCCCTCAATTGTACAATTTTCAAGTCCAGTCTAGCCTGAAGTGTGCACTGCGTAGTATCAAGGCTCAAACCTCACCCTTGACCTCTTTAGCCACAAAATTGCATAGTCCTTGACACCCTCTCTCATCCCGTGTTAGCTATGGGATCCCTGCGAAGTAAGCAATAGAGAAAGACGCTATAGATCGAGGAGTGGAGCACGTAGCGCAGAGTCTATTTTGAGTCTTAGTGGCATTGGGGTGGGTCAAATCACCTTATTATGTAATGTGATGGGAATATTTTATGAACGTTGGACTCCACCCATGGTTTTGTACCATGGTCTTGTAAATGCAAAACCTATATAAGGAGTCTAGATAGAGTTCAAAGATAGGCTTGAATTATATATCTAATGAGGTGCATTTGGATGTAAAATTGATTTTAGTCAGAGTTTTTGTTTTGGGTTAGAGGAAAGGCTCATGTAACTGTGTGTGTGAAGACCTTAGGAAGTTTGTAGCTGTGTGTGTAGATCCTTAAATTTGTGTGTGTAGGGCCTTGCAACTATGTGGGTAGGGTGAAAAGTGAACGTATGAGAAAGATATGAGCAATGAATGAAAGAATTATTGGATAGATCTGAATTTCTGTTGATTTGTTTTTCTTCACTTGTTGTTTATGAGTATCTATGCTGAATAAGGGTTTTGATCTGTAACTGAATAACATAGTCTTGTTTATGGTTTTTTACTTTGTTTAATGCATGAATAAGTAAGGTCGCACAGTCTGTTAGTAAGTTCAACAAATGTGTTGAACATCACTTGTATTATTGATAAATATGACCTACGAAGCTATGTAAAGAAGGAAAATCCCTAAAGCCATGATCCTCTATCTCGTTGGATGTAGAAACCTAGTTCTATCATCCCCCTACATTGCACCAGGCGAGACTTCGATCTGCGTAAGAAGTTAATTTCAAAAAGGGCCAATAATAATGGGTTTTGTTGGACTGTGTAGCCACATCGAACTTGGGTCTAGGCCCCATCAAGTGAACAATTGGTTAGATTGTCAGGTTTGGACTGGGATCTGACTGAGGGATATATGGATGTGGAATCCATCTAAGAAAGATATTGAAGATTGGGTTGATCTTAAAGAACGTGACTTTGTTGTGGAAGAAATCAGAAACCTGTGCATCTCTACTAAACATTGGTTACAGAAGTATATATATATATATATATATATACACACACACACAAGATATTTTTCACTTCATTTGATAGTGATTTTTACGAGTGGATATGAAGACTAGCTACGCAAATGGGTCGGTTCAATAATAAGTCAACTGCATGGACCAAAAATCTGATTGAGAAGTTGAAAAAGACTGATAACAAGATCGTGAGGGCTATTGATTATTGCATAGACAATATCCTTGGAGGTTTTATCACCGAATTCACGATTGAGGCTTTTGTGTATTATAGTGAAGTAGAGCGCAAGTTCTTCAGAGGCCTTAGAGGTAAGTACCTAAATTCACTGAATTTCTGGATTAAAATGCTACTATGTGAAAAGGGTGTACTTCAGATGTGCTTAGACTGATGCTTGATGAAAGAGAACTTGGTGCTACATGGAGCTGTAAAATATTTAGGACAAACTGGGGTACTTACCTTGAAACTGAATACAGGAAATTGTTTGGGTCTGAAGAAAGAGAAAGAGAAAGAGAAATCAACCTTGATTCCCTGAGAAGTTTTTTGTTGAGATATGAAAGTCAAAAAAGCATTGAGGAAATTCACCAACCTTCCACTCCCATCATCACACCATTCCATTATGTTCCTCCACCTACACCTCCCCCATTCACCATGGCTTAACCCTCGAAGATGCCTATGTTCAAGCGATTAGATGATCCTGAATAGTTTTGGTTTGTTGAAGAAGAAATATGGAGTATGCAGAACGTTACAAATGAAAATATGAAAAAAGCATAGTTGGTTACAGTGCTGCATGATAGAGCATTGTCGTGGTACATGAAATATGTTATGATGAATGAAAATTCTTCTTTGGTTGAGACAAAGACTATTTTGAATGCCAAATTCAAGAAACCAAAGTTGTAGTCCCAATATATCACATAGATCAAATAAATTAAGAAGTTGGTGACTTAGACCGTATGGGAGGTAGATAAGAGGTTTACGACACTATTGAGTCAAATTACTTTTCATATCATGGATTAAAAACATAGAGAATGGTTCATTACTGCGTTTTTTCCTCATCTTAGACTATCACTGTCACAACAGAATATTGTAACTCAGGCTGAAGCACTGGAGATTGCGATGGAGCTTGAAGAATATCTAGTAGATGATACAAGAATAGGAGTGCAATAGATTCAAACTCAATTGATTAGCTTGCATATGGAGCTAAAGGATCTAAAGAAGGGAAAGGAGGTTCGATCTAATATAAGGTCAGAATTCTGGTGTATCAATTGCAAAGCAGAGGGTCATTATAAAGAGAAGTACCCTATTTATAGAGACTATTTAGGCGTTGGGATGTCGAGCCCATTGAAACCTAGATCGGGTGTTGGGACAAGCATAGTGCCCCATGTATGTAGTAGCATATGCAAAGTTGTAGGGCAACATTCTACGGATTATTTTCACCTACTGCAAAAGTTTGTGAGATCATCGAAGCAATTGTTCTATAATTTATGTAGTTCAGCAGGACATGATGAGCAACATTATAAGAGCTATGACCTGATGTTGTCGAACAGTCATGGTCCATATAGAATGTAGGTAGAAAGGAGTGAAGATTTGGGTTCGTCAACTGAGCGAGGAGGTTTCCAAGGTTGAGGGCATGCTTGAGGAGGAGGCGTTGGTGGTGGATGAGGAAAAATCATATGTTACAATTGTGTACATACAGGATATTTTCCAGGGATTACCAAAATCCTACTACAGCTTGTTGTAAGTATTGTCAAGAATTTGGTCATGAAATCAAATAATGTCCCATTTTGTTAGCTAAAATGTAGGAGAAGCGTAGTCAGTAGCCAGCTCAGAATATGTAATATTCCCAATTTTTGGAGCTCATGGGAATATTTCATTTTATTATCAATTTGCTTTATTCATAAATAAAAGTATGTGAAGGAGGTTTATTAAACTCCTAAGTTGAGAATAAATACATTCCCAATGTGAAAGAGGACAAATCTGGGCTATTATATTAAACACCCCTAAGTGTGAAAAAGGTAAATTCATTTGAATGGGTCAAACTTGGCCCCACCTACAACGCAGTTTGGAAGGAAGCTTATCCATCAAGCACAATGTACTTCTAGAAGAGGATCTCTTGTGTGAAAGAGGATAAGTTGAAGAAGGTGGTTTAGGGTTTTGGAAAGCCCTCATGTTATAAAAAGGAGAGGAAACAAGCAAAGGTTGTTGAAGAATTTTGAGAAGTTGCTGCAGCAACTCAAGTCTCTTGGTTGTTTAGCCTAGGGGAAGAGAATTTCTTGTTTAGGAATCCTCTCTCCTCCCATGGAGTAGCTCTTTGGAGGGGATTGTGATGCATCTCTCCACTATCTGAAATTATGGCCGAGCTTCATCTCTATAGTAGTGCTGGTCCTATTGAGGGTTTTGCAGCTACATGTGAGTTGCAACAAGTGGGGGAACTAGATCTGCAAGATCTAGTTGTTTAGAGGAGATTTCTCTCAGGGAGGGTGTCTTGTGACCACCCGGAAGAGGATCTTACTCTCATTTCACTTTCAGATCTATAATTCTTATCTTTTGTATCAGTTCATTCCAGCTACTGTGCAGTCTCTTCCATAAACTGCGTTATTTTCATGTACATGTTTCACTACTATTTGTATCTCTTATTGTACTTGCTCTCTGGTGATTGAGGCTTGTCTCTCCCTTTGAGATTTGCAAAGTAGCTTGCTGATATATTCATGTTCAGATCTGATATGTAATGTAATAAAAGCCATCTTCAGAAATCTCTGAAGTTTTCTGCAGTTCAGTGTATTAAAAGCTAGATCTACACTTTGTTATGCAATATTTTGATAAAACCCCAAGGGGATATATTTAAGAAGGTAGAGTAGTTTCCAGCTCTGGTATGGATCTGATTTTTCAGCCATTTATCAGTTTTAGATCTGAGTTTTAACCTACAACAGCTAAATCTCCTCATATAGGATGCTGTCAAGTCTTTCTGCAGCTTTTCCATGTGTTTCAGCTATAATTTCTAAAGGATTTTTGCTCTTACTTCATGTAAATTCTAATGCTTCTACAAGGGAACTTCATTATGGATCTGATTTCTTGCTTCCATACTGTAATATGAGTTTTATGGCTGATTTATAGTGACTTCCAATAGAAACTGCGCAATTCCTGAAGGAGGGTTTCTCTATTAATTCAGCCCTCTCCTTTAGCTGATTTTCATCTAGTATTGACTATGGGAGATATTTTTAAGCCCTATAAACTCTTTTTTTTTTGCTGAAACTATGAATGGAGGTCCCACACAGCATAAAATAAGGTAACCTAGCCCTTTTCTACGTTATTTTTACACTGGCTTGCTTATACAGCGTCCTCCTTGAGCCTATTGCATATTTTCCTGAGAGTGGAATTTCCCGCTTCTCCCTTGTTTGGTTTTTGCTTCTCTTTTGGATCCATTGTTTAGATCTGTAGATATAAGGTTCCTAAGAGAAATAAACTCTAAGAGGATTGTTTCATTCCCACACTTTTTATGTTTCACCAATCTTTTATAGATAGAGTCTGGAACGAGCCAGGAAGCCTCTGGATTTCACCCTTCCTTGTGAAGGTGATGCATCCGGTAAATGCCCTACCAGTCTATCTATGGTTTAGATATATTGGTGTAATTCCATATTTCTGTGATTCCATAGTGGAATATCTTAATATATTCCCTACTGAGCCTATTATTCCCCATTTGGAACATTACAGTGGTATCAGAGCATGATCTCTGGCACAGCCTGTGAGATCAAGCTACCAGTGAATTAATGAGCAGAAGCAGAGAACAGCTTGATGAAGCAGATGAGATTATTCTCATCATTTTTCATATCTAATAAGGGCCTCTCCCAAGAGGTAAATCAGAAGAGAGAAATAAGAAGCACCGAGACTCCTAGAGGGTTTCAAGAAGAAGCAAGTTGCAGTAAGAGCTGCATGAGATTTCAAGAAGAAGAAGGAAGCCTTAGCACTTCCTACCAGCAAAATAGAAGACCGGAGGATCCAAGATCTCCTCATAGATCCACTATGCCCACTTTCTCTGAAGAAGGTGAGAGGTATAGCAATGAAGAAAAGAGATGAAAATAAAATCCTAAAGGGTTTCAAGATTAAGTGGAAGAACTATGCACTTCCTGTCATCACAAGGCAGGGAGAATGGCTGAAGAAGAGATCTCATTACTTCTTTTTCAAACATTGGAAAGCATTGAAGAAAATCTTAAGGAGCTTGCATATAGAGAAGAGGCACTTGCATCTTTGCAAGGTAGTCTTGGGTTCATAACATATGGGGTCCCCATGCATGAGGAGGAGAAGAAAGATTCTAGTGCCGGTATACTTGAAGAAAGGAGGCCATCATTCTTACCAACATTTGGAGGCATCATTGATCCGGATGGAGGAACTCTTGTATTCTTTCAAGAGGTTCCCACATATCAGTTGATCCAAGGTATGCATGAGAGTTCAACACATATTATTTCAAGATCCATGCATAGCCAAGGGTTAGATCAAAGTGCTAAATTGAAGCAAAGGTATATCACAGCACTGTCACATAGTGGCTGTGACAAAGAAGCTTCATCATTCTTGGAGCTTGTTGAAGGTATTACTGCAGATCCAAAGCTTCATTGGTTTTGGAAGACCATACATGAGAAGAAGGTCTCACTAAGAGATCACAACAGAGATGCATTTCAGTATTCCATGAGATGCAAAGTTCTTCAGTGGGTTAAAGGAGATGGTATTCTGCAATTGGAGAATACCATGATTATGCAGCACATCACTCAACTTCCATATTTGAGTGAGTGGATGAGGATGGTAAGCAAGAGGTCACATGATCACTTGCAGATATATATGGACCAGCAAGCTTAGTTATGTTGTTTGCCCTTGGGACACTCCTATCACTCTCCAAAGGCACCTATTTTTCTGATCTATGCCTTGAAGAGCAGTTTTGAAAGGTATAAGGGGGCATGGCAGCGCTGGTTGCCTTGGGGTGAGCATGTTCTCTACCCAAAGATTCTCATTCTCTTATCTCATTCTTGGTGCATCATTAGTATATTATATGAAGAGGAAGCATGGATGATGTGGCTGTTAGAAGGAGAGTTGGACATCATAAATTTAAATCTTATGTCCATATATTCACCTATGCTTGAAGTATGTCTCATATGTCCACATCCATTTCTGTTGGAGGTATATTTCATGCATGAACTTTGGCTTGGGAGTAGGGATGACTCTCACATGGTGTGGTATGAGGGAGCTTGCTTGTACGATGTTGATGAGACATTTTGCATGTTCATCATTGTGTTGTTGCTCCAAGATCCACATGTTGATGAGGCAAGAAGGCTGCAAAGTCCTTGTTGCTATGGATGCTTTTGGGTGAGTATGTTTGCTACCCAATAGCTCATTATTTTCTGAATCATGCCTTGGATTTCAATGTTATGTTGCAGAAAGAGAAGGCATGTACAATTTTGTTTCACTTGAGAAGGTTTGGCCACCACATGACATCTCCTATGTCTATGTGTTTAGCATGGTGAGAAATTTGGCATGATCATCTCAAGATGTGCATTGATGATGGTACTTTGTATTGGGCTGATGTGACATATCATATGTCCATTAGCATGGTTTGGTTTCATGATGCACATGAGGAGGAAAGAGGGCAGCAAGATCCCTTATTGCTTTGATGCTTTTGAATGAGTATGGTGACCACCCCATGACTCATAATTTTCTGGTTCATGCCTTATCAAAGATAACTTGCAGTGAAGAAAGGCATGCACCTCATCTTTTGGGAAGCATGGCTTGTCCATCTTACATGGAGGATATGGAGGATGGCAGCAAAGGGCCTTGCTCTGGTGGTTGATTTTGGGAGAATATGGTTTGACATATTTTGTTTACCCATATTACTCCTTTCCTTCTTCTTTGCATAATGCTGAAATGATGGAGTTTGGATCCTAAGAATGGAGGCATAGCAATGCTTATTCAAGTTCACAAACATGGAATGGAGGGATGTTCTGCATGATGAAGCTTTTCCTTTATGGGAGGAGCCACCTTAATTTATGTCTCTCATTTGTTTATGATGGTGTTGGACATCATGTATTTGTCATCTTTTGCTTCATGGTAAGAAGAGGACACCTAACCTCATAGTTGGAAGTCATCTCATGCATGGGTAGAAGACAACTTTGGAACCAAACATACATAATCTATTGCAAAAAATGTAGGAAGCCTTCCTTATGTGGATGCCATTTGGAGGGAATATATGGCTTGCATCTACAATAAGAGTTGCTTGAGGACAAGAAACATTTTGCTGGGGGAGACTGTAATATTCCCAATTTTTGCAGCTCATGGGAATATTGCATTTTATTATTAGTTTGCTTTATTCATGAATAAAACTATGTGAAGGAGGTTTATTAAACTCCTAAGTTGAGAATAAATACATGCCCGATGTAAAAGAGGAAAAATCTGGGCTATTATATTAAACACCCCTAAGTGTGAAAAGGGGAAATTCATTTGAATGGGTCAAACTTGGCCCCACCTACAACACAATTTGGAGGGAAGCTTATCCATCAAGCACAACGTACTTCTATAAGAGGATCTCTTGTGTGAAAGAGGATAAGTTGAAGAAGGTGGTTTAGGGTTTTGGCAAGCCCTCATGTTATAAAAAGAAGGAGAGGCAGCAAGCAAAGGTTGTTGAATAATTTTGAGAAGTTGCTACAGCAACTCAAGTCTCTTGGTTATTTAGCCTAAGGGAAGAGGATTTCCTGTTTAGGAATCCTCTCTCCTCCCATGGAGTAGCTCTTTGGAGGGGATTTTGATGCATCTCTCCACTATTATTCATTATGGCCAAGCTTCATCTCTATAGCAGCGCTGGTCCTGTTGAGGGTTTTCCATCTGCTTGTGAGTTGCAGCAAGTGGGGGAACTAGATCTGCAAGATCTAGTTGTTTAGAGGAGATTTCTCTCAGGGAGGGTGTCTTGTGACCACCCGGAAGAGGATCTTACTCTCATTTCACTTTCAGATCTGTAATTCTTATCTATTGTATCAGTTCATTCAAGCTACTCTGCAGTCTCTTCCATAAACTACATTATTTTCATGTACATGTTTCACTACTGCTTGTATCTCTTATTGTACTTGCTCTCTAGTAATTGAGGCTTGCCTCTCCCTTTGATATTTGTAAATTAGCTTGCTGATCTATTCATGTTCAGATCTGATATGTAATGTAATGAAATCCGTCTTCAGAAATATCTGAAGTTTTGTACAGTTCAGTGTATTAAAATCTAGATCTACACTTTGTTATGCAATATTTTGATAAAACCCCAAGGGGATCTTGTTAAGAAGGCTAAGTAGTTTCCAGATCTGATATGGATCAAATTTTTCAGCCATTTATCAGTTGCATATTTTAGTTTTAACCTACAGCAGCTGAAGCTCCTCATATAGGACGCTGTCAAGTCTTTCTGCAGCTTTTCCATGTGTTTCAACTATAATTTCTAAAGGATTTTTTCTCTTGCTTCATGTAAATTCTAATGCTTCTACAAGGGAACTTCATTATGGATCTGATTTCTTGCTGCCATACTGTAATATAAGTTTTATGGCTGATTTACAATGAATTCCAGTAGAAACTGCGGAATTCCTGTAGGAGGGTTTCTCTATTAATTCAGCCCTCTCCTTTAGCTGATTTTCAGCTAGTTTTGATTGTGGGAGATCTTTTTAAGCCCTCTAAACTCTTTTTTTTTTTGTTTAAACTCTGCATGGAGGTCCCACACAGACTAAAATAAGGGAAACCAGCCCTAGTCTACATTATTTTTACATCCGCTTGCTAATACAACATCCTCCTTGAGCCTATTGCAGATTTTCCTGAGAGTGGAATTTCCCGCTTCTCCCTTGTTTGGTTTTTGCTTATCTTTTGGATCCATTGTTTAGATCTATATATCTAAGGTTCCTAAGAGAAATAAAATCTAATATGAGTGTGTCATTCCCACACTTGCTGTGTTTTACCAATCTTCTATAGACAGAGTCTAGAATGGGCCAAGAAGCCTCTGGATTTCACCCTTCCTTGTGAAGGTGATGCATCTGGTAAATGCCCTAACAGTCTATCTCTGGTTTAGATCTATTTTTTTAATTCCATATTGTTGTGATTCCATAGTGGAATATCTTAAGATATTCCCTACTGAGCCTATTATTCCCCATTTGGAACATTACTAAATATACAAATTATGAGGGTTGAACCACACCAGGCATATCCAAGCGTTAACATAGTAACACGCAATGGTGTGAGTACTGGAGGAGACCACATAGAAGGAAAAATGGTTGTGACTAAGACCTGGGTAAGGAAAGGAGAATATAAGAACGTTGGATTTAATGTGCATCATAAGAAAGAGACATTCATGTAAGCATGGAAGGCATTTATGACTCCTAAAGCTTCACCAACTACCACACAGAGACAATGATTTCCATTGAAGAATAAGATTGAGGAGAATGCTGATATAAAGGAAGTTGACCAGCCTATATTTGTGTCCTTTTTGCAGACGTGTATGAAATTGTTGAGGGACCTGAAGGTTGTAGAAAGATTACAAGAAATAATAGATAACTATGCTAGCTAGGAAAGGTTGCAACTCGAAAATCGCATAGTAAACAAAGCGTACAAGAATAAGAAGAGAACCAGTTGGGAGATGTGGTTGACTACACAGATCAGAGATTACGAGATGGATCAAGTCATTCTGGATCTAGGATCAGATGCCAACGTTCTGCCGAAGCAAACATGGGAATGAATGGAAGGTCCTAAGATGCAATGGTCACCCTTTCAGATGAGGATGGAGAATTAGTTGAAGTTTATTCTTATGTGGTGATTTCAGGGAATCAACGTAGATATTGATGGATCAAGCGCGCAGGTTGACTTCGAGGTCATCAATATTGTTGATGATAGTAATCCTTATCCTGCACTACTGGGATTTGATTGGAATTATGACATAGGTGCTATAATCAACCTGAAAATTAGGAAAATGGTGTTTGAAGATGATGGTACTCAAGTTGTAGTGCCATTGGATCCTTCAGAAGGTGCACACTATACTAAGCATGTCCAACATGACTACGAAGATGATGTGATTGACTAGATTGATAAGCTCACTGTGTATGACGAAGACTGGATCAATCCCATCTCGGATGGTAGAATATGTTCGAAGTGTGACAATTCCTGCATTTCAGATTATGTTGAGAAGTTGGAACACTAGCATAATCATTTGCATGAAGTAACCACTAAGTGTTGCAACATGGTTACAAAATCTTTGCGTTGTGTCTAACCATAAATGCGTGACTTGCCTTTTTATGATGGAATGAGGAATGTTGTATTGTTTCTGGAATATTTCGAGAAAAGGATACCAGAAGAATAGAAGTATGAAGCTTTCCACTACAGTCTGTTGGTGAGGTGCACATAGAGAAATTTTGGGAGGATGGATGGAGTTTTTCAAGTTGATGAGGCCAAGGTTTGGTTAATGTTAGTGTGAATTATAATCGCAAGCGTACGAAAAAATATCACTTTAGCTGTGCATAAAAAACAACCCTAACATCAAATATGGTTGTCAATTTCCTTAGATCTGCAGTTAGTGATCAGAATAAATGCTACGGAAATCCAGATCTATGTAGTTAAAGGCATTAAAAAACAAATAATAAGCAAGATTTGCTCCATGCATCTAATGAACAATACAAGAATTTTTTGTATTATGACACCTAGGAAGGGAAAATAGAAAGATGTTACTAGTCCCCCTCAATGGGATGGGTTCTTGTATGTCCTCAGCACTTTAAATCTAAGATATCTCTCTCTTGATGGTGCAGAAAACCCAGACAAAAATGGAACTCAAAGGGAGCTCACAAGAAAAAAGTAGAAAAATATGACAATGATGGAGGATCAAAGTCAAACCAAAAGTATAGATCCAGAGTGATATTTAGGCAACAAAAGGTAGTGAATGAATGGAAAAACCCTTCTATTTGTAAAAAAAAATTGAGTTATTCTAGATATTGGTGCATGATTAAAATATTATTAACCAAATCTAGATCCAACTTTTATGGAATATTTTATTATTTTTGTTGGAGGGAAAAGGAATTTGAATTTGGTCAAATCCCTTTATTGAGAAATAATAAATAAACAAATGATTTATTTATTATTTTATGAATTTGGTTGAGTAATAATTAAATAAATAGTGATTTATTCAATTAATTAGAAATGATTTAGTCAAATTTGACAAGGAATATTATTTAAATAATTATTCCTAGAAAATAATAAGATAAATAATGATTTATGTAATTAATTTTCCTGTTTTGGGTTAAATATGACCAAGAATATTAATTAAACAGTGGTTTAATTAAGTATCCCTGGAGGAAAATCAAACAAATAAGGATTTATTCAATTATTCCTCATGGGGTTTGCTATTTAAACCATAAACATCTTAATAGATTATGGATTATTAAGTTATTTTTCATAGCGAAAGAAATTTTACTATGGTAAAATTGGTCTTACGTGGTGTACTTTAGTCCATCTAATAGTAACAGGTTAGATGACCAAAAAAATGGTGTAACAGTTATGTTGATATGAAGATCTCAGAGAATTCTGACGGTAAAAAAGATCCTCGTGAGCATTTAGCTCGCTGGACTGCAACTTGGGCTACAAAACCTCAACCAAAATGGGTGAACGTGTTCTTTCATTCCTTGGAAACAATACCTCAGAAATGGTATATTGAAACAGAGTTGTGCCATGGAACTGTGGATTGGGATGTGATGATATAAGGGTTCTTGTTAACATATAGCTTCACTGATGGTTGCAAATGTATTAATGAGGCTCTTCAAGAAGTTAAAGAATGACTCTTCTGAATTACTAAGGAACCAAGAACTCTGGAACAATGTGACTGGGCTGTGTAGTTGGAAAAACCCAAGAATTTTATCAACAGTCTGAACCTGGCCAATAAGATTGTGTTGGGGGAGGAGATATTCAGATACCGAGGTGAATAGATGTGGAACAATTATGTTGGAGGGTGGCTCCAGTGCATTAGGAGTATTGCGCAATATATTGAATGTAGGTGCAGCTGAAGGTTACTGTGCCGAGGAAGGTAGGACTTCACTAAAGGGGTAAGTCTCGCATATTTCATCTAAAATATGACCGTTGGAACAATAAAATTTTATTGGACAATGACTTGGCCATTAAAAGGAGCGGGAGGGATGTAATTAAGGGCATATTTTGGTGGATCTGCTACCAAATTGGAATTTATGAGGAGTATGTAAAGGCAATGATTCGAGTTGAATTTTAAATTTTCTATAAAGCAAGGATCCCACTCCCATTCGAACACTTTGCATGCTAAGTGTTAGAAGTGTGATAATTTGTCTGCAAGAGAGCTAAGAGACCTACTGTATTTCTAAGAAGAGCTATGAGGATATTGAACATGATTTTATTCACATAGTATTGGGATTTCTAATGATGACTACACTGCCTGCCACTGCCAGGGGGCCGAGGTCTCCCAAAAATTAGACCACCACAGGTGTGGCTCCATTCGCAAAGTCAAAGAAACTAGTGTTAAGGTCATTTCCCTAGAGGAAAATATTGAAGGCACAGTCAAGTAAGGGAGATCAAGATCGATATAAAAAGTCAATGGCAATAGAATCAAATGATGATGAAGCAAAATAAGTCCCAGAAGAAATGGATTGTAAGGAGGTAGGAGTTGAAATGAGTTTACGAACATTTATTAACCAAAATCTTCGGTTATCACCCAGATTTTTGGAGGAGTATCGGCAGGTCACGGAGTTCAAAATGGACTTCCATCACATACACATTTAGGCTACGAAGGACCTCTTTGGGGTTTGATACGAGTGTCGTACCTTGTCAAATAAGAAGATTTGGAGGTCATCATCAATCACTGGCTGAGCGATTGGTTAACTTCACTTGCTGAAGGTGCAGAGGAGGAATGAACTAGTGGTGTGAAGCCGACTACAGCTACAGGAAAGAAAGGCACAAAATTCACCTTTGTTACTGAGAAAGAAATCGAAGAAAAGATTATGGAGACAGAAGGGGATGACATTATCAGTGGTGATATCAGTGTGGACCCATATTTTACAACCAATAGATGATAGCCACAAAAGGTTGGCATGAGAAAGAAGATAAAGTCTGACAAGGTTCATTGGTCCGGAAGAAATGTTCCTTACTGAAAGGGACCTCGATGAAATTGGGGACACCGTGAAGTAGGCCACTAAGAACTTATCAGGAAATATTGAAGAACAATATAAGAAAGTGTTGGTTGATGTTCATAGGGGCTTGGAATACTTGCAGGTGTAGACGAGTGTTTTTCAGGTGAGTGTGAGAGAATTGTAAGTGAATGTGGTACAACCAAGTGGAGCACAGGTAGGTGTAAGCACAACATCACGTGAATTGGTGCCGACTTCTGATAACCGTATGATGCCTATCCTTGTAGGCACATTTATTTTTGATATGGTCGAGGAGATGAAGCAGGAAGTCTGATGTCAGAAAAAGATGTTGGACCTTTTTGTGATGCCACTGCAGGCTTTGCACGAATTCCACCAGGGCATCGATGAAGAGTTGAAGATTCACTAACAACACACCCTCATGGTTATGAAGGAATTAAAGAATGAAAGGCAGAGCATGGCTAAGGAAAAACATCTTGTTGTCCAAGAGCACATGGCTGAGGAAATGAAAAGACAAAAGTTGGAGGAGGCTATCTATAAAGCTTGCAGCGAGCTACTAGAGCTCCAGATTCAGGCTATAGATGTGCCCAAAGAGAAAATTTCCCAGATTTCCACAACTGTTAAGGATTCTCAGGCCAAATTTGATGAATTAAACATGGAAATGCATATGAAAATCGTCAAGGTGAAGTTGCAATTTCAGCCTGCCACTCCACCAAAAATAGGAGAGCAGAATGAAATAGATCTGAAAGTGGCCATCGAATAAATTGAGTCCCTCATACAGGAGTGTGCGGATGTCTTTAGGGAATTTATGGATGTATGGTCCTCACTGTAGGAGGACCCTCAGGTATATAATATTGAAGCCAAAGTGCGTGAGAAACTTGAATAATTGGATCAGATTAAGGTAACTGCAGATACCATAGCACTAATGCAATGCCTTACCCATCTCAAAGAGGGTAAAAATTTAAAAGATAAAGTTGAAACTACTTGCATCCTGGATAGAGCCATGGGAATTTGAGGCCAGTCAGCTCTCCAAAATGTAGAATAGAAGTTGAAAACACTGCATGAGTCACAAAAGGGAATTGAGCATAATACAATCAATAAGGTCATAGAGATGTTGCTCAAATAAATCAATGAATTTCAGAAGAAATGCATTGAATTAGTTCCACCGTTGAAGTATTCCTTAAGCTGCATCAAAGCAAAGATAGCAGGCACACCATCGTTGTGATTCAGGATGAGTCATAGTTTTGTGTTGGGGGCTTGTTGGAGATGGGATACCTGTGAAGTAAGTAGCAAAGAAATACTCCAAAGATCGAGGAGCATAGAACATAGCGCAGAGTCTATTTGTAGTCTTAGGGGTATTGGGGTGGGTCAAATCCCCTTATTGTGTAATGGGATCAGATTATTTTTTGAATGTTGGACTCCACCCATGGTTTTGGACCATGGTATTGTAAATGCCAAACCTATAAGGAGCCTTGATAGAGGTCAAAGATATGCTTGAATGATAGATCTAATAAATTTCATTTGGAAGTAAGATTGTTTTGAGTCAGAGTTTTTGTTTTGGGTTAAAGGAAAGGCTCCTACAACTCTGTGCATGGAGACCTTAGGAAATTTGTAGCTATGTGCACAGACCCCTACAGCTATGTGCACAGGACCCTCCAGTAGTGTGCGGAGGGTGGAAAATGAATGTATAAGAAATATCCGAGCAATGAAAGAAATAGTTGTTGGATAGATCTGAGTTTATATTGATGTGTTTTTCTTTACTTGTTGTTTATAATTATCTATGTTGAATAATGGTTTTGATCTGTAACTAAATAGCGTAGTATTTTCTATTGTTGTTTATTTTTTTTAATGCATGAATAAGTAAGACCACGTAGTCTATTAGTAAGTTCAACAAATTTCTTTAAAAAGGCTTGTATTATTGATAAATTTGACCTAGGAAGCTCTGTAAAGAAGGAAAAGACCTAAATCCGTGATCCTCTACCCCTCTAGATGTAGAAACCTGGTTCTAGCATCCCCCTATATTGCCTCGGTTGAGACTTCGATCTGTGCAAAAAATTCATTGTCGAAATAGAAGGTAATAGAGGGATTTGTTGGATTGTGCAGCCACATCAAACCTAGGTCTAGGCCCCATCAACCCAACGCATGTTGGATATGGAATCCTCGCAAAGTAAGCAACAGAGAAAGACTTCATAGATCAAGGAGTGGAGTGCGCAGTGCAAAGTCTATTTTGAGTCTTAGGGATGTTGGGGTGGGTCAAAGCCCCTTATTATGTAATGGGATGGTATTGTTTTGTGAATGTTGGACTCCTCCCATGGTGTTGTAAATTCCAAACCTTTACAAAGGAGTCTAGATAAAGGTGAAAGATAGGCTTGAATGATAGATCTATGGAGATGCATTTTCATGTAAGATTGTTTTGAGTCAGAGTCTGTGTTTTGGGTTAGAGGAAAGGCTCTTGCAACTGTCTACATAGAGACCTTAGGAAATATAAAACTATGTGCACAAACCCCTGCAGTTGTGTGTGCAGGGGCCTGTAGCTTTGTGCATAGGGTGGAATTGGAATGTATGAGAAAGATCTCAGAAATGAATGAAATAACTATTGTATAGATCTTATTTTTTGTTCATGTGTTTTTCTTTACTTACTATTTATGAGTATCTATGTTGAATAATGGTTTTGATTTGTAACTAAATATCATAGTCTTGTTTATGGTTGTTTACTTTGTTTAATGCATGAATAAGTAAGATCACGTAGTCTGTTAGTAAGTTCAGTAGATGTGTTGAATAACAATTGTATTATTGATAGTTCTCACCTGTGAAGCTATGTAAAGAAGGAAAAACCCTAAATTCACAATCCTCTATCCCTCTGGATGCATAAACCTAGTTCTAGCATCCCCCTATATTTCCTTGAGCAAGACTTCAATTTGCTCAAGAATTTCGTTGCCAAAAGGGCCAGTAATAGCAGGTTTTGTTGGACTACATAGCCACATCAAACCTGGGTCTAGGCCCCATCAAGCCAACATCCCGCAACCCAGTTTCAACTCAGTCAGTGTATCATCATGCATTACCTTAGACTAGGGGCTTGTCAGATTGATGTCATCTTGTCATGAGTGAATTGCAAGCATATATACTATAGCAAGCTATGACATGATGATTAAGAAGGAGACCATGCTAGAATACACCTTTGCATATGCAAGGACAAGAGGATTAATCAAGGGAAGAAAAGGGGAATTAGATTGTGAAAACAGCTTGTGATATGAATTTAACAAGGAATGAAATAGAATACAGATATAATAAAAAATATAGAGATGAAACATAGATAATATTTCATTTCATTAATATCAAATACTGAAAATTCTTACAAATAGAATTGAAAGGAACTAGCTCTGGTGATGGTAGCTTATCTTTGAGAAGATATGTGGCAGCTAAATTCCTCTTAACTGTGTTACAATGAGGCTCATGGGCATTTTTAGAATTGGGAAATAAGAGAAAACCCTAAACGACCAAAACCCCAACCCAAGGAGATGTAACACCAAGATTTTATGGGCCCCGTTGGGGTTAGTTGGGAAGCCAACTCCATATGGTTGTAACTTGTTCATACTATATTTGTTTGGCACATATGATGCCTCGTTGGAGATATCTCTCCGAGGAATACAGGTCTTATTGTATTCTTGTGCCTCCAGCTACGAGACTCCAACGAAACTCAAAAAAATGTCGTTTATGGGGTCAAAATTGCTTCAGAAGTTCAGTACCCAAAAATTGTTGAGAATATTAAATAAGAAAACTAATGAAACTATCTAGGTGGAATAGGCAAGTGGCCACTAATATCCACCTGGATCATTCCTCCCCTATTAGGAATAAATGGTCCCCATTGCATGCAGAATCGCCATGAGGTGGGGAAATTTCTGTTGAACCTGGTTCTTGGTGAACCACTTTCCCTGGTGAAGGAGTTGGCCTTCTTTGAAAACTCAATATAGCTGGATCCATTGTTGTCAAGTGCTCTTAAGTTGTGTGTCCATGATCCGATCAGTTTCATATTGTTCCATGCAGTCTGGATTTAACTCTATCGGTGTGAATTTTTCTGTGATGTTGGATGTGTCCAGTAATGGTGGAAAGTATGGCCAAAGGTGATCCACATTGAACACTCGGTGCAGGCCAAGGAATGGGGGAATGTTGATCTCAAAATAATAGTCTCCCACCTCCTTCATGATGGTGTAAGGCCCATTACAAAGTGGTTATATTTTTCAATGGGCTCTGGTTAGGCATTCTTTCTGCAAATGCAACCAAAATTTTTCGCCCACCTGAAACTTGTGGCAGCCAATGTTGATCATGTTGATGCTTGTACTTGGCATTGGATTTATCTAATATGCCATGAAACTATTGGCGGATGTCCTAAATGCACTCAGTGAATTTTTTCACCTTGTTAGCTTTAGACTGGACATGAGCCGAATCTACCTGAGTATCCCCAAATGGCATGGCTACGTTAAAGGGACATAGTGGCTAGAATATCAATCCAACCTGAAAGGGGTTGTGGCCAGTTGAGCTATTGAGAGCCTTTTTATAGCTGTGTTGTACATAGGGGAGGCTCTCATCCCATGTGCGTGGATGATTTTAGTTGTACATGGGCAAAATGTGTTTGATCATCCTATTGAAGAGCTCTGACGGGCCATCATTTTTGGGATGGAAAGTTGTGGACTTGGTGAGCTCGGCATCCAACATCAACTAGAGGTTGGAAAAAAATGTACTGAGGAACCTGATATCCCATTCATAGATGGTAGACTGTTAGATCCCAATGTATACCCACACTCATTCAAAGAAGAGTTTAGCAGTGTATTTTGTTGTGATATTCTTCTTGCAGGCCGCCATAATGGTCATCTTCAAGAATATTTTTATGACCACAAAAACATAGCTGTTTCCATGCTTAGTAGAAGGAAGGGCCGACATGTAATCCATGGAGATGGATTCCCAAGGTCGACTAGGGGTAGGAAGCGGAGTATAGAGGCCTTTCTTCTTGATGGTCAGTTTGGAAATGGCGCAGGAAGTGCAGGACCTAATGTGCTTCCCAACATCATGTGGAAGGGTCAGCCAATAGAAATAATTCTGCAGTACTACCACTATTTTCACGACCCCGAAATGCCTAGCGACCAGATTGTATAGCACTTCCCAAATCATCTTGGAATGCTTGCTTGAAGGAACACAAACATGTCTCAGGTGACATAATAGTGCATCTTGGAGGTGAAAATATGGAACTTGTTAACCCTCCAAGAGCATCTTGTATGTGTGGATGAATTCTGGATCGCTTTTGTAGAGAAGCAGTAAATTAGAAGTCTCGTGCCCACAATATTTTAGCACGGTGGTTAGTGCCATTATCAGTGGTCGGCTAAGGCAGTCTGCAACATTATTAGTGATGCCCTTCTTATACTTGATGTTTATATGAAACTGTTGTAGGTATGTGGACCACTTCTAATGGTGATCATACTGCAACTTCCCTTGTGTTTGTATGAATTGCAGGGGTTGGTGATCTGTGTGGATGACCATTTACTTCCCCAAAATGTAAAGCTTCCATTGTCAACATGCCTGCACAATGGAATAAATCTCATTGTCATAAGTGGGATACTTCTGGATGGTTTCGGAAAGTGTTTCATTGTGATATGCCACCAGATGCCCCTGTTGAGTAAGAACTACCCCAATAGCATAGTTAGAGGCATCTGTCTCAATCTAAAATGGTTGTTGTAAGTCTGGTAATGTGAGCACTAGTGCAGAGAAGAGGCGATGTTTCAAATCTACGTATGCCTTATGTTGAGATTCAGACCAAAAGAATTTTTCTTTCACTCTTCCCTCGGTGACTTGACTCAAGGGCCAAGTGATATGAGTGGCTAGGGTTGGCCAATCCCGAATGACTTAGATCTTGGCTGGATCCACATGCGCCCATCACTCATCAATAATGTGTCCCACATACTGAACCTGGATCATGCAAAAAGTTCACTTCTCCAAATTAGCACACAAATTGTGTTTCCACAGTGTTTGGAGGACTTGTCGTATATGGTGGAGGTGCTCTTCACAAGTCTAGCTAAAGATCATGATTTCATCCAAGTATACCAGTACAAATGAGTTGGTGAATGGCTATAAGAGGTTTTATATCAACCTCGTGAAGGTTGCAAAAGCATTCATCAACCCGAAAGGCATGACCAACCATTCAAAAATGCTCTCCTTGGATTTGAAGGCATTCTTCCACACATTAGAGGGTTTGAGTGGTACCTAGTGTTACCCGACTTCAAGTCAATCTTGCTGAAATATCCCCCCCCCCCCCCCCCTTGATGGTGTCTATAAGGTCATAAATCTATGGGATAGGGTACCTATTCCAAATAGTCATCTTTTTCAATGCCCAATAGCCAATACCGAGTCTCCAAGTCCCATCCTTCTTCAGAACCAACATGATCGGGCTCCCACAAGGAAATGAACTCGGCAGATGTGACCTTTCTGTAGCATCTCCTGAATCTACCTCTTGATTTCATCATTCTCCATAACATAGCACTTATATATGTGTCCATTGGGAAGTGGCACACCCGGGGTCATATCGATGGAGTGCTTGACCTGATAATGTAGAGGAACTCCTATGAATGAGGACGAAATATCCTTGTATTTCTCCACGAATTTTCCCATCCACTGCTACCACACAAGGGAGCCCTATTTGGAGGTTGAAACCACAATATTATTCTTTCCCTACGGGTGAATCGTAATAAAAAAAAAATTCCTAGTTTGGTAAATAATCTTACCACATTTCTTTGCGATAATCAAAGAGATGGCAGAAGGCGGTACTACCTCCGATATCTTGTACAAATTATTTCCCAAAGTAATAAATGTAGCAAGGTCTAAACTCATACATAGCATGTCTATTCCATAAGTATGGTTAGCCTAATAATACATCAGAAACTTAAAGAGGAGAAGCGTCACACAGTACATCATCCGTGAAGGGCTTGATGTTGTAGGGAAGGCAAAACTACTGGCTGACATGGAGATATCTTCCTTGGTGAATCCACCCGATGGTATATTGTTTCGGGGAAAATCACCCTAGAGGTTTGTTGGGTCTAAACCTCCACACAACAGGGCATGCTATTCAGAAGGACTCACACACAACCATACTTGAATGCAAAAAACTAGTTAACAACGATAGCAGAACTCACCCGTAGTCCTACGTTCGATGTAGATCTCGTGGGGTCCAAACCCCCAGCAACCCTTCTTCCTCCTTCAACCTGGAAAACAAGAAAGAACGTGCACGGAAACCTAGTTGTACAACATATATTTCTCCTAAACGTTAGTGCAATCCATGTGAAATATTATATAAACCATAATAAATGCTTAAATGATAATCTTTTCACACATATAAATGAACATTAACACACGAGTTCAGGAACAAGATGGTTCTTCATTATTACGAATAGCATGTATAGTAGTAAAAGTGGAGAGATCACCTGAATCCTTCCACGATCTTCGAACAGACCATCGTCCGGATCCGTCCCACCCTTGCCTCGCTAAGATACTTTCAAGACTTGTGCACTCTAGATGGCATATAAATGGATGAACATCTCCAAGAAATAAGGGCTTCCTGTATAAATCTAGGAAAGTACAGGAGGCACGGGGAATCAAACTTGAATTGGGATTCCAACAGAGTATAATGTCTATAAAATTTCTCTCTCCCTTAGGCCATACACATGAGGGGCTTTTATACTCCCTCAAAGTAGTTTCAATCAGTTGGAAATAGTTGGCCACGTGTTGGGGTGGTTGAACTACCAGAGTAACCATCAACCCAACCCGAAAATAGGGAATTTTAATATATTTTTTAATGATTTTAATGGCATACGCGGAAAAGTACATGTGGACTCGCGTATACACACAGAAAAGTCTGGGCATATCCGCGTATGGGAATTTTAACACTGTTTTTTAGTGAATTTTGTTCAAGTCTGTAGGAATGGGTGCCCAAAGCCATAAAGACAATCATGAATCACCAGAGGGTGAAAAATGATGCTATAATAGATGCCCCCTAATATATGAGGTCAGAAGGGGTACATGATGGCTGAAATGTATTATGCACATAGAAATAACTTCGCAAGGACAAGAGAGGACTTCACCAGATTTCAGCCTGCCAAAAACCAATGAAAGAAAACAGAGAGTCAACTCATGTTGAGGCAGGCATACCCATGCTCAGTCAAAAATACATCATATGGAAAGTACATAATAGATCCAAAATGTATACAAGTATAGTTGAACTGAAAGTACACAATGAATCATCTGAGCATGGCCCAGAAATATAAATCTGAATCAATGTCCAAGTATCACATATAGAAAGGTGATCAATGATGCTGAAACTGGATGTCTGATCATATAAGTAACTGAATCTCCAAGTACCAAATCATAAGAGGTGGAATAAACAGTACAATCACGTAACTCGGGAGCCAACATATAGGATGCTGCTGTACTGACACTGCAACATATAAGGGTGAATGACATCACTGGCAGAAACTGAATGGACTGTCAAAAGTGAACCGAGAAATGCTGATGCAACCCGAGGTCTTCACCGATCACTATGGCACAATTCTACACCATGGGAATAAATGAGCTGAAGTCGACCATGTGAGAAATCGTTGGATTACCGGTCAATGATGTATACCGTTAACCAATGCGAGACAACCCACCAATAATGAAAATGAGTGTCAAGGTGCCCCAGTACAATCTAACAAGTGCGAATAAATGAGTTTAAGTCGAACACTTGAAAGAATCTACCAATCAGGAGGCAATGATGAATCCCCACTGTCGATAGCGAAGAGTCTGCCACTGATGACTGCAAACCCTAAGGTACTGACAAAAGACTCTAGATCTTGTTCCCAGAGCAATGAGTCGAAGTCGATGGGAAAAGATCTGCTGGAAGGAAGGCATTAAGGCATCCCACATCAGTCCAGCGCGAGTGTAACCCGCAGGCCAAGATTTGGAAGGAATCGGACGAAGTAGAGTGATGGAACCAAAACCGAAGTACGTTTCCGACGTGCACAAGATGAAGCTAGCGCACGGAAGAAACCCTCCGAACCAACCAATAATGAAAGCTGACACAGAGGCGAGAAATCCACCGATAGGGTCAAATGGAAATCAAGGTACTGCACGAATCCCAAGTGTGATAATGTGTGCTGACGTCGAACACAGGGGAAACCACTCAGTCAAAGACCCATAATGATGATCAAATGCTGAGCACAAGGTCACCTATAAATGATGGAAATAGGGCCAGGGTGTAGCTCTAGGTTTTCTCTCAGAGCAATGTGTCGTAGTCGATAAGAGACAAACCTGCCAGCAAGAAGTCAATGGAGACCTTCTCAAACCAACACGAGCATAGGACCAAAACATCTGATGTGATAGAACAAGATACTGACAAGACCGGGAAGGCCGACTGAATAATGAGTCAAGAGACACCGCAGAATGGCCAACTCTGGTTAGAATTCCCTTGAACAAAAGCATGACTCGTGATGACCATGGCAGTAAAAAGTGACACTGTATAAGTCTGTTATGCAGGAGGCAGAACAAACTCTCCATATGATTGGAAGAGATAACCAACCGGGGGAGGACTAACAAGTGAAACAAGGTAAAGGCTGAACCTAAGTCAAAACTAAAACCATCCTAAATGTAGGAAATATATAAGTGTATATGCTTTGTTCAAGGGCAACAAACTGACACTGTACTGCCATCAAATAATGAAGTTACATCCCGTTCCCGCTCTTTTTGTTATATTTGATTTTTTTGTCTTTTTCATATAATAAGCCTGAAAAAGAATAAAATAATGCTATGGTACAATGGATAGAACGAGTATCAAGAAATAGATGCACTAGTTCCTGGGATTGGAACGATCCTATGCTCAATGCAAGGTGGCGAAAACTGGTAAGCGATACTCAGAGGAATGTTCCATCCATGGGTAAAAGGGTGTCAAGTCGCGATAGCTAAGTGCATGCAATGGTTAACTTGTACATATAGACAAGGTCAAAAGTTGGCTTAAACATTGAGTCCAAATGAAGCCGGCTAAAGGCCAGGATAAACAAGTAGCCAATATGCAATGCAGTAATACAACTCAACAACACCAGGGAGCCTCTAGGGTAATAGCCAAAAAAATGATAGTGAGGAAGAAGAAGAATGAAGCTTCAACACATAAGTCATGGCAGGACTAAAGAGGACTCCCGAGCCTACATAAAACACAGCATGGGCAACAAGTGATAGCGAGGAACTAACTAGGAAGCCCATGTAAAGGAAGGCTCTACCACCAAGTCATGATTAAATAATTGGCGAGTGAAATGGGTGAAATACTCATGACCTGATGGGATCGACCCTATGGAAAGTGATCAGAATGGAGACTAGTATGCAAAATGCAATGGAACGTGGATTCCCTAACCTATATGCTAGTGAAGATCATATACTTTCCATGACGATTCAGCAGTCATGGATCAAAAAATGGAAAAAAAAAATCTCGAGTTCATCAAAATGTACCTGAAAATATACCAATCTGGGCACTTCCAAGCATCCAGGTTATGCAGCTTAAGATAGATTGAAAAAATAAGCATAACAAATTTTTGCGAAAATTTTCAACTTTTTGGGCATAAATAGACAAATTACCTCATATTTGGTTCATTATTACATTGCTGATTTGGAAAAAAGTGCTTTGGAGAAAAAAAACTTCTTTCGTCAAAACAGGAGCAACCGACCGTCAAAATCCACCGAATTTCTCAGGTTAGCTCTTAATTCATCCTCGCTATTCATTTTGTCCATTCATAAATTAAAATTTAGGAATTTTCACCGTAGAATCTCTTGCTAAAAATCACGGGTTTGCGCATACGCGGGTTGGTAATGACCAAGTCGCGTATACACGCGACTGTGCACAAATAAAGTCACGTATGCGCAGCCCAATATGAAAAATGCGTAGCTAATGAATGGATTATTGAAATTTTACAGGATGACCATATCATGGAGAGAGCGCGAACACAGTGCAATAGACGATGAAGTCATGCAGAACCAAGCATCACTGAATATTCTTCGGAATTGTGGATTACTCAAGTTTTTCAAAATGCCAAATATGAAGAGTAATGTCCGATTGCTCGAAATGCTTGTGAACTATTGGGAACCGGAAGAGGACTACTTTATGATAGATCATATGCCCATACACATTGAAGTGGAAGATATATATTTTATCACTGGACTCTCCCGGAGGGGGGAGCCAGTAGACTTGCATGGTAAGCCTTTGGGAGGGCTCACCATGGAATATTACGTCCACGTGTAATGCGTATAGGGTTCCAAGAAAGTTGGAACTCAAATTGCAATCAAATATTTAAGGGATTTGCACATGAAAATCCTCCTTTTCACCATTGGCAGGGTGGTAGGATCTACCTCCCTACACCAGGCATCCAGGACGCAAATGAGCATAGCAGTGGAATGCTTAACTCATGTATATGATTGGTGCACAACCCTACTGATGAACATGAAGCAACAATTGACCTCTATCCGCCAAGAAAAGACAAAAAATTTTGGATATGGTACAATTTTGATGACATTCTTCTTCGAGAAGATTCCAGTACTAAGACCCAGAGTGATATCTACCATTAGCAGCCCGAGAGACCCAAGAATTTCCCGCTGGGCAAACATCATGAAGAGATTGGGGGGAAGTGAAGTTCCCCGGACCACTTGGGATGATGAGTTCTTCCAATGGTGGAGAGAAAAAATCATCGCTATGGACGACTATCCCTATGCCGGGATGGACTTTCGTGGTGATCCAGATCTTGTCCTTCCACCAGGCGTAGCATGGGGTACAATCGGTAGGTTTACAATTTTTTGACTTATATGATTTTTTTTTTGGATTTTTTCAATATGTATGAAAAAATGTGAAAAACAAACATGTTTTTGATTGGATTCAGTATTTCTTACAATTTAAAATGATCATAAAACAGATTTGGACCAGTTCGACTTGAGGGATGCCCATGACATAAGCGTCGCAGAGGCGAAGCAGATACAGTAGATCCAGACAGAACCCTCCAGGCTGTACAGAGGAACTTGGATGGATTAACCCGCTAAGTACCTATGGCTGCAGTGGAAGATCTGCCTGAAGCCATCCAGAGACAGGTGGTAGGAGTACCCCGTGACTGGGTACGGTTATTCCACCGAGTTTCCACCGCGATCATGTTCTATAGGAACACAACTTCTGGGCAGGGACCTCAGTCGTAGATAGATATGATGTATCATATGACTGTATATTTTTGAGACTTAACATGATCGGGGGCATAAGCCCAATTTTTGTATGACTTATGGATCCAAATTTTTGTATATTTTTGAACACTCTGATGATATATATACAACGATGTTTGATGTGATGTAACAAATGTATGAAAATGTATGATGTTTTTTATGATTAAATTTTATTGTATGGAATGATTAATATGCCAATCAATTGCTTGATTAGCTAATGAGTCTGCCATCCAATTGTCAGCTCGAGGGATATGAATGAAAGTTAAAAATTGAAATGATCTTTGTAACAAATGTACCCTCAAGAACAACCAGAGTAAAAATGGATCTCGAACCCGATAAGTATTGTTCAACTGTGACACCACCAACTGAGAGTCTAAGAACACTACCAACGAATCAACACCTAAAGATATTGCCTCCGAGAGTAGATAAACAACTGCAGTGTATTCTGCTATGTTATTGGAAGCAGGACCAATGCAGACCCCTCTTGATACTAACAGCTGACCAGATGGATAATGAAGCACCCAAGCAGCGGAAGCTAAGTTCCGGGTGTGTCTACTAGCACCATTGGTGAAACCAAAATGACTCATGACATCCAACACAACCTGCCAAAGCAGATTGAAAACATCACCAACCCATCAAAGATCGAAAAACAACCAGATATGTACAAATCAAAACTACTATATACAAAAGCAACATGCCAGGCCGAAGCCTAGGCATAATACTTCTTCAAATAGAGCCCATTTCTGGGCTCTGGCAACTCGTTCCCTTCAAAATAAACCAAGGTATATGCTCCTTTCTTAAGGACTTTTTTGATGATAAAGGGGCCATACCACATAGACTTAAAATTTCCTGCCCCCAGGGCATCTTTTTCTTGGGCATAGACCAAAACAAGGTCACCTTCTGAAAAAACCCTAGGTTTGATCGCCTTATCGTACTAAACTTTAACTTGGTTTTTATGCACCTCATTCATCGTGGCGGCATCCTGACGCTGCTCATCGAGATGTTCCAGATGAAGGAGCCGTTCTTCGAGACTAGAAGTGTCAGGAAGAATTTCAACAGCTAACTTAAGAGAAGGAATCTCACATTCAATGGGAAATACGGATTCCAACCCGTGCACTAGCTGAAATGGAGTAAAGCCAGTTGCAGTTTTCACTGACGTCCTGTATGCCCAAAGTACAGGATATAGCATAATATGCCAGTTGGATCGAGCTTTATCAATTGTCCTTTGAAGAATTGTCTTCAAGGATTTATTCACGGCTTCCACTTGCCCATTGGCTTGAGGATAATACGGAGATGAATGCTCCTGCTGGAAACCCAATTTTAGAGCCAACTCAGCCATCATGCTATTCTGAAAATGACTGCCATGATCAGTGACAATCTCTCTAGGAATATCAAAATGAGCAATAACCTGGTTAAAAAGAAAAAGAGCTGCAGTCTCACCATCATTCCCAAAAGTAGGCATAGCCTCGACCCACTTCGTAAAGTAGTCTATTGCTACAATAATGTACTTGTGACCTTTAGCCGAAGGCGGGTTACAAGTAGTATAATCAATACCCCACTTTGTAAAGGGACCGACAGTAATGACTGGAAAAAGCGGAGCTGGATGAGCGCGCATTTTTCGAGTATAAACCTGACACGGATGACACTTTTTGACCGAGTCCATACAATATTTGAAAATCGAAGGCCAAAAGTACCCAGCACGCAAGATCTCTTGGGTTGTAGCAAGCCCAGATAAATGACCACCACAAGCTCCACTGTGGAAATCATTTAGCACAGCCTCAGCTTCTTCGAGATTTAAGCAACGTCTCAGGATTGAATCAACCCCTCGACGGTATAAAGCATCACCAATAATCAAGTAATTCTTAGCCAAGTGAAGCAACTTACGACGCTCATCTTTCGAAAAAGTAGAGGGAAACTTCGCAGTCTGAAGATACACAATGATATCTCCATACCAAGGATCCTGTAAAGAGATAAGAAATAAATTTTCATCTGGGAAGGATTCATCATAGACAATCTCATCCCCACAGGGCAACTCGAAGATCAATTCCGCGAAAACCAATGATTTCTTGGACTTGGCAGACATAAACTCAATATCAAATTCCTGCAAAATCACAATCCATCTATTTTATTTTCCCCCAATCACTCGCCTACTGAGGACAAACTGAAATGGATTGGCTGCTGCCAAAACATAAGTTTTTCATAGAATAATGTAATGCCGGAGTCGCTGCACAACATGAACTGCTGCTAAAGCTAACTTTTCTATCGGAGTGTACCGGAGTTCAGGTCCTACCAAGCCTCGACTAAGGTAGTATATAACATGCTCTGCAAGAGCATCATCTTCCTGAACCAGAACCATACCAATAGTAGATTCTGCTGCTGCCAGATACAAAAGGAAATCCCTGCTATAATCAGGTGGACTCAATAAAGGAGCAGAGGTCAATTCTTTTCTCAAAGCATCGAATGAGCATTGAGCGAAGTCATCCCAAAGAAATGGAACACCCTTCTTCAACAATCTCATAAATCCCTTAGTAACTTCAACATAATTTACGATAAATCTCCGAAGAAAATTAGACTTTCCTTGTAGACTTTGAAGTTGACGAACAGAGGACGGGGGAGGCAACCGAAGTATTGTCTCAACCTTAAAGGGATCTATCCTAATCCCTTCTCTAGACACAATGAATCCCAATAGCCGATCGGATGTAACCGAAAACGCACTTGTTCAGATTCAACCTAATCTTATAGAAACGACATCGTTCAAATATTTGACGGAGGTGAGCAAGATGATCCATCCTCTTTCGAGAATGAGCAGCTAAATCATCCAAATACACCTCGATAATCTTTTTGATGTCGTGGAAGGCATATGACATGGCCCGCTGAAATGTAGCCCCAACATTTTTAAGACCAAAAGGAATCTTCTTGTATGCAAAAGTACCCAAGGGACAAATAAAGGCAGTCTTATGCTGATCTTCAGGACGGATAGTAATCTGAATATATCCGGAGAAACTGTCCATGAAGGAGAAAATCTCATCACCGGCACACTCGTCAATGATCTGATCGATAAATGGTGTGGGGTAATTATCTTTAGGACATGCTTTATTGAGGTCTCTGAAATCAATGCAAACTCGAATTGTTCCTTGTTTTTTATCTACGGGAACAGGGTTTGAAACCCATTCAGTCAAAGGAACAGGGAAAATGAATCCCACCTTAAGCAGCTTCTCAACCTCAGCTTTGATAGCTGCTGCCTTCCTAGGATTGACCGAACGAAGTTTTTGCCTCACAGGCTTAGCGTTTTCGTAAGTCTTGATCTCATGCTGGACAATAGATGGATCTATACCAGGCATTTCCTCATTAGACCAAGCGAATACATCCCTATACTCTTTAAAGAGCTCGGTGTAAATCTGAATCTCTTCACAGGAACATTCAACTCCGATGAAGACATTCTCAATTATATTGGGATCCCTGGAAATGTTCACCGGGATAGTAGGAGAAATCACAGCCATGTTCCCTTCAGCTTAAACCTGTGTTGGTGCTAAAGGGTTCAGGACTGGGCGAACAGGACCAGGAGACGGAGGACTTGGAAAAATCGTTTCAACTTCGCTCAAATCAGGTAAAAAGTAAGACCGATGATGCAAATCATCCCACGGTCTATCTATACCAGTCATAGCTTCCAGGATGGCCTCTTTAGATGGAAGAGTGGTATCAAGGAAATCCTGCGCAGAAGAAGAACTAAGTGCCCAAGCCGGAGCCACATCTCCATCCAACTCTTCCGGTGAGAGAGGAGCTGGGATGGATTCTGTAGAGTCAACAATAGACTGATAAGAAATCTCAGCTGCAGACATTGGAAATTCCATTCCACCCACTTGAACTTCTGCTAATGTGGCAGTAGGGGAAGGTAAGGTCCAAGGGTCCGAAACATAATGAGTTCTGAAGAACTCTCTTCGAAGAGGAGCCTTGGAAGATGAAATTGCATTAATATGAACCGTAGGAGGAGGAATATCGAAAGTACCCATCAAGGAAGAATACATTCCAACTCCTAAATTCTCAACAGGTGCCTTAGTATTATCCAAATTTGGAACAGATGAGTCAGTAGACGCATTCGGGTCTACAGGAGGACAGTCCAGTTTATCCACTGTAACAATCCTCCCTTCGTGAGGGAAACAAATAGTCCGAAATAATGAGGATGCAATGGCATCCATCTCATAAATCCAGTTTCTCCCCAACAGAAGGTTGTACTCCAAGCTTGCATCAACTACCTCAACCTCTATATTCACAGTTTTTCCCCCAACACAGATAGGCAAAGCTGGGACAATACCATGCGGTCTATGAGAATGACCATCAAACATAGTCAGAAGAGTGGTAGATGGAACAAATTTGGGAGATCCAATCATCTTCCAACATGTGAGAGACATCACGCATGTGGAAGCACCCTCATCAACAACTGTCCGAAAGATATTGCACTTCCGGTACGATGATTTAATATGAAAAGCCATATGATGGGGGAGTCTCTTCTTAAAATTATTCATATCAAAAGTAATCAGAAGAGAATTTTTCGGATCAATAGCCCCAATGGCAGTGAGAAAAGCATTGCGCTGAGCAGGACAAGACTGGAGCACCTCTAAAGTTGACATAGCACAAGGACTCTGCGCCAGATCTTCCACAATAGAGTAGTTCTGGGCAGCCCTAGCATTTGGATTAATTGTCGAACGCTTAGTGGATGTTTTGGGCATCCGAGGCATAGGCTCAACAGTAGGCCTTGTAATGTGAAGTGGCTCAGTAGCATCAGGAGCATCCTTAGCTTTCGAAGACTCTTCTCCGCCATAATCACGAGATCTCGTAGTGACATCCACATGAGCACTCATCATGAAAATGTTCGATGGAATTTCCCCTTCCTGGGTGCCCCCAGAGGAAGCCCCGGGATTTTGATTCGCGCCAACAACTAGTTGTTGCCCTTGGGGAAAATGGTTTGTCAACACAGCCTGGGAACTAGAAGAACCCTGCTGAGCTAACAATTTTTGTGCATCCTGAATTTTAGGGCAAAGGTGCGTAAGATGGTCTCCAGCACACAACTTGCATGGAAACTTCACTTTCTTTTTATCCTTTGGGCCCTCACCAACATGCTCGTTGGTTTTATTCGCATTACCCTTCCCATTCTTGCCCTTTTTATTATTATTTCATCCCTTCTTCTTCCCTTTGGATTGTTGATTTCCTTTGGGATCAGAAGCTTGGACAACATTTATGGACAAAGAGTAGGAAGGCGATGACTCAGCAGGCACAACCTGACCAGAAGGAGCAGATTGCAAAGACAACTGCTGCAATTGAGTAAGCAGGCTGGCTGCACCGCTATTGATCGATCCAATCAGTCTGTCACCATGAGGACCAGGCTTAGTTTTGGATAAATCTAATTTGGAGTGAGGAGCATTGGGCAAATACTTATGGAGGACCCCAGACTGAGAATATATTAGTTCCAACTGCCGAGCCCTAAAAATGGCCTGCTCCTCGGAAAATACCCTGGAGAGGGATACATCTTTCGAAATATCTGACTGCAGAGATTTCAGAAACCATTCCAAAAGGAATTCTCTTGGAATATGAGCTTTAATAAGCCTCTTCCTTCTCCGCCATTCCTGAATATGGTCAGAAATGTGGGTTGCGTCTTCCTGTTTAAAATTAGCTAGGAGTTCAGTCCCGGCATCATAACGGACTGGCAACTGGAAATGGTTTAGAAATTTAATAGCCAGTTCTCCAAATGCAGCAAAACTGCCCCCAGTTAGCTAAATATACCATTTGGCAGCATTTCCAGTTAGGGTGCGTTGAAACAATCTCAACCTAATCGAATCATTGATCAGGGAGTTAGAAGAACACCATAAATGGAAGGTGGTGATGTGATTAGCCGGGTCCTCACCGTTCTTGCCTTCAAACTTTGGAATGTCTGAAGGAAGTTTGGTTGGGACCGAAGGCCACCCCGGACTATAACGGATCAGATCATTAGTCAATTTCAATAGATCTGGCAAGTTTAACGTTGCCAGAAAGGTAAACGAGGCGGAGCCTGAGGATTCCATCCTTGATGGGATGGATTCCCAACATTCTGAAAAGAATACCCTGGATTTGATGAGGCACCAGGTTGCCAGAAAGAACTCGTAGAAAAAGGAGAAGAACCTCCTCCCAACGCAGAGTTACCAAAGCCCAGACCAGTTCCCCCCGCTGAAGTATTAAATGAAGAGGAAAGCCCCTGATAGGGGTTCCAAGCATTAGAAAGAGGAGAAAAGGTCTGATAATCACTCGACGAAGGGAAAGAAGCATTCCCTTGGTGACTAGCGTAAAACTGATTCCCTGCCCCCGCTGTAGTGAATACAGGGTTCCAACCTGTAAAAGTAGTCGAATTCTGACCTCCAGACCAAGGGTTGAAACTCTGGGTCTGAGAAGTAAACGGAAAGGACCCTAAAGAAGGATTGGAACTAGGAATGTGCCCAGTTCCAAAGGGGAACCCTTGAAAAGAGGCTGATCCACTAGCCATGGAAGACATGGGTGTAGATGCAGCTGCAGCAGCGGAAAAGGAAAAAGAAGGAATCCCACTAGTGGGCATTCCAAAACAGAAGGGACCAGATTGGGAAGCATGTTCTTGGGTGAAACCAGAGCCAAACACAACAGCACTAGAAGTAATCGAAGATATAGCAATAGTGCCCCCTCCTTCAATAGAAGCAGGAGTCTGAATGCCTGCAGCACTCACAGCAGAAGCCGCGTTCCCAGTCGTGGCCATCGAAAGGTATGTATAATACGGAGGATCTTCCGGTCTCTCTGACTCAGGTCCGATGTATTCAACAATGAACGGGTAATCAAGAGGAAGAGGAGATGGAAGTGACATAGAGGGTTCAGGTACTTCCTCTATTTGAACTTCTTCTTCCTGCGGAAATAAAACTCGTGAGGTGAGCGGAGCGCTCCTCTCGAAACCAACACCAGAATCAGCTATGAAACCTTTAGACCCTTGTGGAGGATCTCTCTCCACTGCGTCAGATGTAGCAAGGTGATACTCACTTGCTAAACTACTCCTACGCCTTCTTGAAGAAGGCTCTGAACTCTCGGGAGATAACCCCCGGATTCTCCTCGATCGACGAGGCGCTTGATCAGCCACTTTAACAAATTTTAATTAGACTCAAAAAATATAAAGCTAGGCAAGCTAGGAGCAAAGAGCACTCACTACAAGAATAATCCCTGAGATACAATCAAGCAAACATCCTTCAAGTATTTTCTCTCCGGGTGATTAGGACCGGACACCAAAATACAGGAAAGCGAAATATAGGACCTCCCGAAAGTAGTCTAGGATAATTACGGCCCAGAACTACTAGCGAAGGTAACAGAAACAGTTACACCGACCTCCTAACAACAGCCTTTGCCGGCATAAGTACCCAAGCTTCGCAAGGGCACCCCCCAGAAGTAATGCTGGAAGTGATACAACGTCTGCCTCAGGTACCACGGGTATTCCCCCCCGCAGTCACCTATGTGGAACCTAGGAGTGGCAACTATGGGCACCAGTCCGTGTCAGAAGCTAGGCGAAACGGTCTTGAGGTCAGATCTAGCAAATCAGAGAGGGGGTATCTCTCTTCTCAGCCTTCACTTCCCCTCGTGCTTGACTCTCTGGAGGAGAGCTTTCCCGGTCCACCTAACGGAGTTGGATTTCGCTCAATTAATCAACTTCTATGTTTTGTTTGAGCGGCCTTGGAGAGTTAACTCTCCACTCACCTAATCCAAGGCCCTACAAACTAGCTAGTTTGTGTATGACACTTAAAAAACTTGCTAGTTGCTTTTAAATTATATCGCTTATTTTAATTGGCCGTTATGTTAAGTCAAAGGGATACAGAAATGAAACTTGTGGTGTTTTGACGCAGAAAAGAAATAAATAAAAACCAAACTACATGCAAATGCAGTTATTGTCTTTCGATGAAAAGCAACTTCTACACAGGTTCTACGAGACTAAAAAAAAATTATTTTTCTTTTCAGATAACAAACTTCACACTCACAAAAACTATGAAAATGACTAAATGCTTAAGTGCACCTGATGCA
Organism: Pinus albicaulis; assembly: GCA_034641835.2. Lineage (NCBI taxonomy): Eukaryota > Viridiplantae > Streptophyta > Pinopsida > Pinales > Pinaceae > Pinus > Pinus albicaulis. The sequence continues at coordinate 995,136,415 of CM076582.1, forward strand.
AATCACTAAGAGCATGCAAATTCTAAGATGCAAAATCTACTAAAGCAGAGAGAAATTTCCCAAAGATCCTTCAGTTTTATCTCTTTTTGATTGTCCAGAAAGCTTAGTTCCCAAAATCAGAAACTCTTAATATAAAGACACCAAAAACGCTTGAAACAAGAGGAAGAAACCAATAACAATTCCTTTCCAAAATCAAGTCCAAAACCAAAGGAAAGAAACATCAACAAAGCTTCAACAGATATAACAAAAAAAAAAAAAAATGCAAAACAAAAGCAAATGAAAAAACAAAATGTTTTTTGAGCTTTTGAGTTTTATAAAAAGGAAGAGCTCGAAAAGACCAAGAAAAACTATCAAATCCCAAGCCAAACAACTCTGAATTTCAAGCAAAAACTTCAAAAATTCTCTAAACCTTATAGGGTTAGCTAGTAGCAAGATTTATATGAGCAAAAGAAGACAAGAAACTCAAACACTCAGCCTAGAAGAATAGTACAACCTTGCAGCAAACAAAAACTTCAAAGAACTGAGAAAGACTCTTCAAAAATTGCAACAAGACCTAGTCAACTGAACTCAAGAAAACCAACCAAACAATGGGAAAAAATCGAAGCGCAAAGCAAGACACAAAGGTAGGAAAGAGTAAATGTGCAGAAGCTCTCTGTTCTGATGAAGCAGAACAGGCAAGAATCCCCAGGAAGAGATCTTGGTACTCGAACCAAAAATGCCATCACAAGAAACAAGATTTTCCAAAAATCTAGTTTTCAACCAAACAAGAGAGAGAAAATACCAAAGACCACTTTCTACACAATCTAGAGGATACAAAGACACTTCAGCAATAGGTCTCCACAGGCATACATGACTAAAAAGCCAAGAAACCTAAAATTTCAAAATTGACCCAGGTATACGCGACTTGACAGCTTAGAAACAAGCGTGCATACACGACTGTGCTAAAGGAAACCCGCGTATACGCGACTCCCTTTAACAAAAACTGCGTGTATATGCGTCTGCGTGCAGACAAACCTACGTATGCAAAGGTAAATAATGAAAAATAAAAAATATCAAGCCTGGATAAGAAACCAGGACTTCAGTCTGACTGAGAAAGTGTTAACTGGACTGGAAATAAAAGTTAAAACTGTTGGAAACCTATCAAACAGCTGAAACCACCCAACAGGGGAATCGCAAAAGTGCGGTCCCCAGCGGAGTCGCCAGTTCTGTTTCGGGGAAAATCACCCTAGAGGTTTGTTGGGTCTAAACCTCCACAGAGCAGGGCATGCTATTCAGAAGGACTCACACACAACCATACTTGAATGCAAAAAACTAGTTAACAACGATAGCAGAACTCACCCATAGTCCTACGTTCGATGTAGATCCCGCGGGGTCTAAACCCCCAGCAACCCTTCTTCCTCCTTCAACCTGGAAAACAAGAAAGAACGTGCACGGAAACCTGGTTGTACATCATATATTTCTCCTAAACGTTAGTGCAATCCATGTGAAATATTATATAAACCATAATAAATGCTTAAATGATAATCTTTTCACACATATAAATGAACATTAACACACGAGTTCATGAACAATATGGTTCTTCATTATTACGAACAGCATGTACATTAGTAAAAGTGGATAGATCGCTTGAATCCTTCCACGATCTTCGAACAGACCGTCGTCCGGATCCCTCCCACCCTTGCCTCGAGAGTAGAGTTGTTTATCTACTCTCAGAGGCAATATCTTTGGGTGTTGATTCGTTGGTAGTTTTCTTGGACTCTCAGCTAGTGGTGTCGCAGTTGAACAATACTTATCAGGTTCGAGATCCATTTTTACTCTGGTTGTTCTTGAGGGTACGTTTGTTACAAAGATCATTTCAATTTTTAACTTTCATTCATATTCCTCGAGCTGACAATTGGTTGGCAGACTCATTAGTTAATCAAGCAATTGATTGGCATATTAATCATTCCATACAATAAAATTTAATCATCAAAAACATCATACATTTTCATACATTTGTTACATCACATCAAACATCGTTGTATATATATCATCAGAGTGTTCAAAACTATACAAAAACTTGGATCCATAAGTCATACAAAAATTGGGCTTATGCCCCCGATCATGTCCAGTCTCAAAAATATACAGTCATCTGATACATCATATCTATCTACTCCTGAGGTCCCTGCCCAGAGGTTCTGTTCCTATAGAACACGATCGCAGTGGCAACACGGCGGAATAACCGTACCCAGTCACGGGGTACTCCTACCACCTGTCTCTGGATGGCTTCAGGCAAATCTTCCACTGCAGCCATAGGTACTTGGCGGGTTAATCCCTCCAATTTCCTCTGTACATCCTGGAGGGTTCTGTCTGGATCTACTGTATCCGCTTCACCTCTGCGACGCTTATGTCGTGGGCATCCCTCAGGTCGAACTGGTCCAATTTCTGTTTCATGATCATTTTAAAATTGTAAGTCATTTGAATCCAATCAAAAACATGTTTGTTTTTCACATTTTTTCATACATATTGAAAAAATCCAAAAAAAATTATATAAATAAAAAATTGTAAACTTACCGACTGTACCCCATGCTGCGCCTAGTGGAAGGACAAGATCTAGATTGCCACGAAAGTCCATCCCGGCATAGGGATAGTCGTCCACCGCGATGACTTGTTCTCTCCACCATTGGAAGAACTCATCATCCCAAGTGGTCCGGGGAACTTCACTTCCCCCCAATCTCTTCATCATGTCTGCCCAACGGGCAATTCTTGGGTCTCTCGGGCTGCTGATGGTAGAGATCACTCTAGGTCTTAGTACTGGAATCTTCTCAAAGAAGAATGTCATCAAAATTGTACCATATCCAAAATGTTTTGTCTTTGCTTGGCGGATAGAGGTCAATTGTTGCTTCATGTTCATCAGTAGGGCTGTGCACCAATCATATACATGAGGTAAGCATTCCACTGCTATGCTCATTTGCATCCTAGATGCCTGGTGTAGGGAAGCAGATCCTGCCACCCTGCCAATGGTGAAAAGGAGGATTTTCATTTGCAAATCCCTTAAATATTTGATTGCAATTTGAGTTCCGACTTTCTTGGAACCCTGTACACAGTACACGTGGACGTAATCCTCCACGATGAGCCTTCCCAAAGGCTTACCATGCAAGTCTACTGGCTCCCCCCTCCGGGAGAGTCCAGTGATAAAATATATATCTTCCACTTCAATGTGTATGGGCATCTGATCTATCATAAAGCAGTCCTCTTCCAGTTCCCAATAGTTCACAAGCATTTCGAGCAACCGGACATTACTCTTCATATTTGGCATTTTGAAAAACTTTAGTAATCCACAATTCCGAAGAATATTCAGTGATGCTTGGTTCTGCATGACTTCATTATCTATTGCACTGTGTTCACACTCTCTCCATGATATGGTCATCCTGTAAAATTTCAATAATCCATTCATTAGCTACGCATTTTTTATATTGGGCTGCGCATACGCGACTTTATTTGTGCACAGTCGCGTGTATACGCGACTTGGTCATTACCAACCCGCGTATGCGCAAACCCGTGATTTTTAGCAAGAGATTCTACGGTGAAAATTCCTAAATTTTAATTTATGAACGGACAAAATGAATAGCAAGGATGAATTAAGAGCTAACCTGAGAAATTTGGTGGATTTTGACGGTCGGTTGCTCCTGTTTTGACAAAAGAAGCTTTTTTCTCCAGAGCACTTTTTTCCAAATCAACAATGTAATAATGAACCAAATATGAGGTAATTTGCCTATTTATGCCCAAAAAGTTGAAAATTTTCGCAAAAATTTGTTATGCTTATTTTTTCAATCTATCTTAAGCTGCATAACCCGGATGCTTGGAAGTGCCCAGTTTGGTATTTTTTCAGGTAAATTTTGACGAATTCGAGATTTTTCCCGGTTTTTGATCCATGACTGCTGACTCGTCATGGCAGGTATATGATCTTCACTAGCATATAGGTTAGGGAATTCACTTTCCATTGCATTTTGCATACTAGCCTCCATTCAGATCACTTGCCATAGGGTCGATCCCATCATGTCATGAGTATTACACCCATTTCACTCGCCGATTATTTAATCATGACTTGGTGGTAGAGCCTTCCTTTACATGGGCTTCCTAGTTAGTTCCTCGCTATCACTTATTGCCCATGCTACGTTTTATGTAGGCTCGGGAGTCCTCTTTAGTCCTGCCATGACTTATGTGTTGAAGCTTCATTCTTCTTCTTCCTCACTATCATTTTTCTGGCTATTACCCTAGAGGCTCCCTGGTGTTGTTGAGTTGTATTACTGCATTGCATATTGCCTACTTGTTTATCCTGGCCTTTAGCCGGCTTCATTTGGACTCAATGTTTAAGCCAACTTTTGACCTTGTCTATCTGTACAAGTTAACCATTGCATGCACTTAGTTATCGCGACTTGACACCCTTTTACCCATGGATGGAACATTCTTCTGAGTATCGCTTACCAATTTCCACCACCTTGCATTGAGCATAGGATCGTTCCAATCCCAGGAACTAGTGCATCTGTTTCTTGATACTTGTTCTATCCATTGTACCATAGCATTATTTTATTCTTTTTCAGGCTTATTATATGAAAAAGACAAAAAAATCAAATATAACAAAAACAGCGGGAACGGGATGTAACTTCGTTATTTGATGGCAGTACAGTGTCAGTTTGTCGCCATTGAACAAAGCATATACACTTATATATTTCCTACATTTGGGATGGTTTTAGTTTTGACCTAGGTTCAGCCTTTACCTTGTTTCACTTGTCAGTCCTCCCCCGGTTGGTTATCTCTTCCAATCATATGGAGAGTTTGTTCTGCCTCCTGCATAACAGACTTATATAGTGTCACTTTTTACTGCCATGGTCATCACGAGTCATGCTTTTGTTCAAGGGAAGTCTAACCAGAGTCGGCCATTCTGCGGTGTCTCTTGACTCATTATTCAGTTGGCCTTCCCAGTCTTGTCAGTATCTTGTTCTATCACATCAGATGTTTTGGTCTTCTGCTCGTGTTGGTTTGAGAAGGTCTCCATTGACTTCTTGCTGGCAGGTTTGTCTCTTATCGACTACGACACATTGCTCTGAGAGCAAACCTAGAGCTGCACCCTCGCCCTATTTCCATCATTGATAGGTGACCTTGTACTCAGCATTTGATCATCATTATGGGTCTTTGACTGAGTGGTTTCCCCTGTGTTCGACGTCAGCATACATTATCACACTTGGGATTCGTGCAGTACCTTGATTTCCATTTGACCCTATCGGTGGATTTCTCGCCTCTATGTCAGCTTTCATTATTGGTTGGTTCAGAGGGTTTCTTCCGTGCGCTAGCTTCATCTTGTGCATGTCGGAAATGTACTTCGGTTTGGTTCCGTCACTCTACTTCATCTGATTCCTTCCAAATCTTGGCCTGTAGGTTACACTCGCGCTGGACTGATGTGGGATGCCTTAATGCCTTCCTTCCAGTAGATCTTTTCCCATCAACTTCAACTTATTGCTCTGGGAATAAGGTCTAGAGTCTTTTTGTCAGTACCTTAGGGTTTGCAGTCATCAGTGGCAGACTCTTCGCTATCGACAATGGGGATTCATCATTGCCTTCTGATTGGTAGATTCTCTCAAGTGTTCGACTTCAACTCATTCATTCACACTTGTTAGATTGTACTAGGGCACCTTGACACTCATTTTCATTATTGGTGGGTTGTCTCGCGTTGGTTAACGGTATTCATCATTGACTGGTAATCCAACGATTTCTCACATGGTCGACTTCATCTCATTTATTCCCATTGTGTAGAATTGTGCCATTGTGTTCAGTGAAGACCTCAGGTTGCATCAGCATTTCTCGGTTCACTTTTGACAGTCCATTCAGTTTCTTCCAGTGATGTCGTTCACCCTTATATGTTGCAGTGTCACTACAGCAGCATCCTATATGTTGGCTCCCGAGTTGCGTGATTGTACCGTTTATTCCACCTCTTATGATTTGGTACTTGGATATTTAGTTACTTATATGATCAGACATCCAGTTTCAGCATCATTGATCAGCTTTCTATATGTGATACTTGGACATTGATTCAGATTTATATTTCCGGGCCATGCTCAGATGATTCATTGTGTATTTTCAGTTCAGCTATACTTGTATACATTTTGATCTATTATGTACTTTCCACATGATGTATTTTTTGACTGAGCATGGGTATGCCTGCCTCAGCATGATTTGACTCTCTGTTTTCTTTCATTGGTTTTTGGCAGGCTGAAATCTAGTGAAGTCCTCTCTTGTCCTTGCGAAGTTCTTTCTATGTGCATAATATATTTCGGCCATCATGTACCCCTTCTGACCTCATATATTAGGGGGCATCTATTATAGCATCATTTTTCACCCTCTGGTGATTCATGATTGTCTTTATGGCTTTGGGCACCCATTCCTACAGACTTGAACAAAATTCACTAAAAAACAGTGTTAAAATTCCCATATGCGGATATGCCCAGACTTTTCCGCATGTATACGCGAGTCCACATGTACTTTTCCGCGTATTCCATTAAAATCATTAAAAAATATATTAAAAATCCCTATTTTCGAGCTAGGTTGATGGTTACTCCAGTAGTTCAACCACCCCAGCACGTGGCCAACTGTTTCCAACTGATGGAAACTACTTTGAGGGAGTATAAAAGCCCCTCATGTGTATGGCCTAAGGGAGAGAGAAATTTTATAGACATTATACTCTGTTGGAATCTCAATTCAAGTCTGATTCCCTGTGCCTCCTGCACTTTCCCAGATTTATACAGGAAACCCTTGTTTCCTGGAGATGTTCATCCATTTATATGCTATCTCGAGTGCACAAGTCTTGAAATTATCTTAGCGAGGCAAGGGTGGGATGAATCCGGACGACGGTCTGTTCGAAGATCGTGGAAGGATTCAGATGATCTCTCCACTTTTACTACTGTACATTCTGTTCGTAATAATGAAGAACCATCTTGTTCCTGAACTCGTGTGTTAATGTTTATTTATATGTGTGAAAAGATTATCATTTAAGCATTTATTATGGTTTATATAATATTTCACATGGATTGCACTAATGTTTAGGAGAAATATATGCTGTACAACTAGGTTTCCATGCACGTTCTTTCTTGTTTTCCAGGTTGAAGGAGGAAGAAGGGTTGCTGGGGGTTTGGACCCCACGGGATCTACATCGAACGTAGGACTACGGGTGAGTTCTGCTATCATTGTTAACTAGTTTTTTGCATTCAAGTATGGTTGTGTGTGAGTCCTTCTGAATAGCATGCCCTGCTATGTGGAGGTTTAGACCCAACAAACCTCTAGGGTGATTTTCCCCGAAACACACTTGCTACAACTCACAAGGACAACCCAACCCTTAAGAGGATCAACACTGTGGTGTAATGTGAAGCTTGGCCAAATGCCTGATAGTGGACAAGACAAGAAAAACTCCTCCAAGAGCTTCTCTAGGAAGGAGGTGGGATTCCTGCTCAGGAACACCCAATGCTAAAAAGAATTATTCTCAGCTAAACAGCTAGAGAATGATATATGTCTGAACAGAAAATATATTCAGAAAATAATAATCTTGAACAAACCCTCTCATGCTGCTCTCCTCTTCCTTTTATAAGATAGGAGCCTTGTCAAACCCTAAACCACTTCAACAATTTAGCTACTTTCACATGTAGAGCCTCCATCTAGAACTACGTTGTGCCTCAAGGAGGTTCAATGCATCTAGACTGCACTGTAGATATGGTCATGGTTGACTTGATCAAGTGATCAACCTCTTTCACGCTCAACTGTGTTTATAAAATGACCCAGATTTAGCCTTTTTTACATTAGGCATTGATTTATTTTGATTTTTTTAGGAGTTTTACATGTCCTCCTTTACACTTTATTCATCAACATAAAAAACAAAACAAAAAAAAGAAAAATTGAATATTCCCATTAGCTTGGGCTAACTGGGAATATTATAGTCCTCCCCTCCAAATGTTGCTTGTCCTCAAGAAATGGATAAGGTGAGTCCTGCAAAATATCCCCTCTTTCTCTTGTGGCCTCCTCATCTAATAGTCTCTACCATTGCTTCAGATTTTCTGCAATAATTCTATCTCCCAATGGTTCCTCCCATGTGTGCAAGTTGGCCTTTGGTGAATAAACCCAATGGCTCTCATCATGAAGGACTGGAAGGTCTATATGGAAACCTTCTTGCTGATCCATGGCATCCTCAATATAGAAGTGATGAAAATCATGGGGGATTTCATCATCCATGAAAGACTCCCATCTCCATGCTATCATCCAAATGAAATGAATCACCCTCTAGCTTGGAAATTCATAGAAAAACTCCTCCCCAATACTTATGTGAGGCATGTCCCAAAAAAACATATGGCTCACCTTACAAAGAAACAAGTGGTCTACCATAGTGGCCACATAATATCCCATGTTCTCCTTGAAACATGTAGTGAAAAAAGTGTGGGAAACTCCTTTCCCCAAGGACACATCCAACCAATGTGTCTTCCCTCCATCCATGTTCCAAAAAAATATAAGAACAATTTCAGCATATGGCATCATAATTAGAGTCATGCTAGCTTCCATATGAAATAATGGAGAAGGACAATGGTCCCTCAAGTGCAACCAACACAATTTTACTCCTAACTGCCATAGAATATGATGTGACAAGTGTTTTCCCCAACACTTGTTTTCTGCCCCATCATTCTTGCATTCTTGGCGAAAGTGCATAATAGTTGGTGTAAAGGAATCACACCATGAAGAGTATATCATCTCTCCAAGATCTCTCAAGGAATGGCCAAAATCACCATTTTTCATAGCCCCAAGTGGCCTATGAAACCTATCAAAAATAATGCTCCCTCTTGGAGCAGAGCCCTGCACATGAGTGTTAGAAAAATGTAAGTATATAGCAGGTACATCAGGATATTCATAAATACAACTCCCTCCATATACTTTTTTTACATTAGTGAGGTAACTCATGGATGAGTTCCTTCTCACACTCAATGAATAAGGAGGTGTTGATGATGTCTCTTTCCAAGAGTTATGTCCCTCCTTAACCAGCAAATGATCCATGCAATTCCTCATATGAGAGTGCATCTCCTTATTGAAATCTTCCCACATGAATCCCTCCAGTATAGTATGGCATGTTTTAATGAAGCTAGTGGGTTTAGAAATCAAGATCTCATAGGTTGCATTAAGTAGTTTGTCCTTGAGTTTGGAGTTTTTAGATAAGTAGATCTTATCATAGAAATAAATGACTCCATTAACTACTTCATACCTCTTATCTATCATTTTCTCATCAAGAACCTTACATGTGAAGAGGTCCTTGGAATATTCCATCAAGAGTTGGGATCCCCAGTATGGATCTAGGCTTCCCCTCATTGACAACACTGTGGGAATATGAAATGAAGTATCTGTCATATGATGGCTCTCCTCCTTGACATGCTTGATGTCAAAGTCACATGTTGGAGTATTACCAACTTCCTTTTTCTACCTCTCTTGCAGCTGATCTTGCTCAAGACAAGATTGAAGTTTATGGAAGTCAACCTTCTTTTGAAAGGTCCTTCTCCTCCAAAACTTCCCCAGTTTTTCCCCTGCATACAAGAATGGTAATACCTTCTTGTCATATTCAGAAATTTTCATTATATAATGGAGTACCCTTTGCTGCTCCAAGGCTATGGAGTGGCCTTTTGATACCATGCCCATATCAACATAGATTTCTGAATATTTCTTCTCCAATGCGAATAGATGAGGGGAAGATAGCAAAGTCAATTTCAGAAAATTGCTTAGCTTCCCATCAATGATTCTCAGCGTTGTAGTAGCCCCTCCCAAGGTTCCATCTTTAGAAAAATATGTTGCTGTTGCACACAGTTGAGAGAACACTTTATTTTTCTTCCAATCAGGGGGTCTCCCTGGTCGAATGCCTCCATGCAAAGATACATCAAGGCAAAGAGAAGGATGTATATATGTATGGACTAATTTGTCCTTGCCTCTATTGCATGATTATTCCTGCCATCTTTGTGCATCCATATTTTGAAATAAAGAGGGGTGTATACTTCTCATCATATGATGCTTGCCCTCCCCTTTATCTTCTGCAATACTCAGGATCTCACCATGTGATAATGATGGCACATGCTGCACATGGATTGTGCCACAATCTCTATATGTGAGACTCTTTGGAACTCCTTGCAATAGTGCAAGAGTTTCTCTTCTTGGAGCCATTGCTCCTTCTTCCTCTCCATGAGGGTCTAGGTGTGCCCTTGTCATGACTGCATTGTTATCCCCAGCCTTCTCTTCCTTGATCTTGCAATACCCTTGGAAGTTCAAGTGCTCTCTGAAATCCTGAGCTTGAGCCTCATACTCCTGCAAATATTCAGCAAGAGTCTCTTTCTTTGGCACATCTCCTTCCTTCCTCTTCATAAAGAATTTGCTGACAGAAAGTTGTAGATTTGATGATATGGCAGAGTGCTTATATCCATGAGATGAGGACTTATAACCTTCCTCATGTATAGATGTTGTAGATCTTGTTGAGGGATCTCTATGTTTTTCCCTCCTCGTTTCTTTGATGTCTTTGTTGATACCCTGCAGAGCTTGAGATAGAAGTTTTGTGAAACAATTTTCTCCAGACAACAAGGGTTTTCTTAGATCTCTCTTGCAGATCTTCTCCTTCCCATGAGAATACTCCATAATTATTGAAGCTTCACAGGCTGAGCCAAGAAAGTTGCTCTGATACCACTGTAATATCCCAAAATGGGAATACACAGCAAATCCTGCTGAAATAACGCACTCCTTAGAAATTTCCGCACTGAAATGGGTTTACAGCTCTTGGATCCCTTAGATCAGTGGATCTAGTGTCTAGATCCAAAAGGAGAGCAAAAACAAACCAAACTAGGTGAGGTAAATAGACCTCCCACCACCTAGTATGGCTGGAAAACACCCAAAGAAGGCACTGCAACTATATGCAACAAAATGCTTCAGAAATAACGCAGTTACACTAAATTAAAGTAGGAGGCCAATATGGAGGCTCAAAGATCATATATACATCAGCAAATCAGATTTAAATTACAGCCCATACAGTGTACAAGAGAAAGTAGAAGACTATACATGAATAAATCCTCATAAATGAGGTGCTACAACCAGAAGAATTGTCTGAATAAACTTGACAGCGTTATTTTAATGGGCTGAAGTAGCAGTATATTAAAACTCAGATATAGAGAAGATATGTATATAAAAATATAGATCTAATTCAGGTATGTATACAAGAAAATATCATCTATACATTCCCCTTCGGGTTTTGTGCAAAACATGAAAGTACAAGAGTAGATCTGGGATCTAGAGTTGTTGATCTGCAATAATATTCAAAAATATTTGAATCATATGATAGAACAGCAGATCAGATCTGAAAAAAACATGGGTTGGATTTCCAATCCATGGATCACCACAGTGAGAGGAAGGATCCTATCACTAGAGATCTATCCTCCAAAATGCAGACAAAACACCCTGCAACTGCAAACTTGCAAATAACGCAGTTAGGGAAGGGATACTATGTTGTAGGCTCTGAGAATGATTTGGCCTGATGCCAAGGTCTGGAACTATAGCTCCAATGATCTAGGACACTCTTGCCGATGGGATAGTAGTCTTTCCCAGTGGAAAGGGGTGCTAGATGTGCATAGATCTGAAGAGATCTATCTCCCACTTACTGCAACTCACAAGGAAAATCCAACCCTCAACAGGATCAACGCTATAGGTGTAAGGTGAATCTTGGCCAAATGCCTGATAGTGGACAAGACAAGAAAAACTCCTCCAAGAGTTGTTCTAGGAAGGAGGTGGGATTCCCGCTCAGGAACACCCAATGCTAAAAAGCATTATTCTCAACTAAACAGCTAGAGAATGTATATGTCTGAACAGACAATATATTCAGAAAACAATAATCTTCAACAACCCCTCTCATGCTGCTATCCTCTTCCTTTTATAAGATAGGAGTCTTGTCAAACCCTAAACCACTTCAGCAATTTAGCTCCTTTCACATGTAGAGCCTCCATCTAGAAGTGTGTTGTGCCTCAAGGAGGTTCAATGCATCTAGACTGCAATGTATATATGGTCATGGTTGACTTGATCAAGTGATCAACCTCTTTCACGCTCAACTGTGTTTGTAAAATGGCCCATATTTAGCCTTGTTTACATTGGGCATTGATTTATTTTGATGTTTTTAGGATTTTTACATGTCCTCCTTTACACTTTATTCATCAACATAAAAAAACAAAACAAAACAAAGAAAAATTGAATATTCCCATTAGCTTGGGCTAAGTGGGAATATTACACCAAATGTTATACTGACCTCAGATATCATTTATGGTCTTATTGCAAACTTTGGGGGATTAAATCCCAAAAAATACTCACCCCTAAGGAATAATTTCCTCCCTCTATTTACATATTTTACAATATCCTCAATATATATTATTTTGAGAAAGTATCAAATGATTTTCTAATTTCCAACCTTGACCATTTGGAAAATTCGAAGTTTATTTTCCAATAAATATATATTATCCTTTCGATCAAGTCAAAGATTATCATCATTCCTCTCATCCATTGGAAATCAAGGAAGTGATTTGCAACCTATTACACAACATTTTTTCACTCTCCCTTCAATCCCTAACTCGCACATTGGAGGGTCATTTCTGTAACCAATGCACAGTGTCATGCTTTGCAAATTAAATCCTTGCATCCCTTTTGATGAAGGAAACATTCTTCTTGTTGACATTTCCCTGAGCAGAGCTGTGAAAATCCCTATTTTTTCCTTAGCGCGAGTAGCCCTTTACCTCCTCGCGTCGACTTAGGAATTTTACACTAAGATCGCGCCACTTTTCACTTTGTCCGAGTTTGATGCCTACGCCAAGCTATCTATGAAATGTTTTTAAAAAATAGAGGCGGAGGTTCCATTCTAACCACCTCAGGGATGAGTCATTGGGAGTGGTTGAACTAAAACAACCACGGGTCTCCTCCTTTAGCTAGTAGTTTCCACCTCCCTTGGAACACTCCTAAAGGATAGGCCTCCCTTCCACATTTTTAGGGATCCCAACCTCCTCCTTTGCCTCTATATAAACAAGCCTTCTCTCTTTATGAAAACTAGTTGTAGCTGAAGCTGAACAAAGAGAATTATACAGCTAAAGTGTTGAGCTTGAGAGACTAAGCTATAGTTGAATAATCGAGTTATTGAGAAGGTAGAACAAGGATAAATCCATCGAGAGGTCCCTTATCCCTTTTGAATTCCCCGACAAGCTTTGAGACGTGCTTCACCTGAGCCCCGCCAGAGGAGACCGCAACGTTAGAGCATGGTTGTATCTCTTCTTTCTACCTTTTAATATAAGTGACTATTGTCTGGTTCTCGTCTTGTGTTTTATCTTTATCGAATGCAATATGCTAGTCTTCTCTGACTGAATAGTAGATTTTGGTTGAAATTAGTATGTGGGATTTGGTTGTCATTTTCTAATCTTTGTGCAGGTGTCCAAGTGCGACAAGTGAGGGGATTGTGGCTAGCCAAATCATGAGCAAGAAGTTCTTATCACCACTACGATTATCGACAATAGCGTTGGACTATAGGTAGGTTATCTTATCACGTCCTCTTTCATTCGAATATCTAGGAACCTACACCTTAGCATGATTCCTTGTTACTAGACCCACCCTAGGGCTAGAGGGACCGTCTCTTTCCGCAGAGAGGATTTACCTACATAACAAGTTGGAAACTCTACTGGGGCATCAGTCAAAATATCATAAAATATGCCCGATTGAGAGTACTACACAAAGGACTGTCCTCGACGGTCCAAAGTGAGTAAGTTGCTCAAAGGAAATTAGGGTACTCCTGCTGTTCTTAAAGAACCTTTTTGTCTTAGCAGACCCATATGGTCGAGAAACCTCAATCATCTATTCCATCTAACTCTCAAGTGTTCATGGTGAACGGTTCTGCATCTGTTTCCATTGCCACTCGGTTGAAAGATTATGTAGGGTTGCGTCAGGCAACGGGGAAGGAGATCGCTGATGGTCCTCCTCCTCCACCTATTTCCGACCCTCTTGACATTGAAAGGCCCAGTGATGAACCCGTTGTGCAACCACCTTCCAAAGGTGTTCTCCAGAAATATTCTTATAATCCCAACGACCGTGTTGCTCAACATTACAGTATTGTTGAGGATTTAGCATAGGCATCATCTGTGATGTCCGCATTAGAAGTACTCCAGATTTGTCCATCTCAGCGGAAAGCTTTATTATCTACAATTGTTAGGGTTGATCCTGCTGATATTAGCCTTCTCGCTTTCAATCTAGAGAATTTCATCCCACAACTTCCGCATCAGATTGCGCTCATTATACAAGTCGTTGTTAATGGTATCGACATCCATCGAGCTGTTGTGGACAAAGGTGCCTCAACCTGCGTCATGTCTACTTCGTGCTGGAAGGCCATTGGTTCTCTAGCCCTAAATTCCTCGCCAAATTCCCTTGAAGCATTTGATGGAAGGGAATCAAAACCTTTGGGTGTTCTCACAAGTTTTCCGATCACATTAAAAGGGAAGACAATCAATGTTTAAGTAGAAGTAGTTGACGCTAAACTCAATTACAATCTTCTACTTGGTCGTAGTTGGACTCACGCTATGCTTTGTGTTCCATCCACCCTCTTTCGTGTTTTGAAATTTCCACACGAGGGTAAGATAGTTACTATCGATCAATTGTCCTTCTTCACCTCTTCTTCCGAGAACAACATTCCAGTCAATTTATCCAATTCCCTTGATAGATTGGGTTTCAAACATCATTCTTGTCGATAAGAAATAAGGAACTATCCACGTCTGTGTTGATTACCGTGACATAAATCAGGCATGTCCTAAGGATAATTATCCCACTCCCTTCATTGATCAAATCATTGACGACTGTGCTAGGAGTGAGATTTTTTCCCTTATCGATGGATTTTCTAGGTATAATCAGATTAACATTCTCCTGACCAATCAACATAGGACAACTTTTATCTGTCCTTGGGGTACCTTCGCATACAAGAAACTCCCTTTCGGCTTAAAGAATGTCGGGGCCACTTTCCAACAAGCGATGTCCGATGCTTTTCATGACATTCATCACATCGTTCAACCTTACCTAGATGACCTTCTGGCTCATTTAACTAAGAGTAGGGACCATCCGTACCATCTTCGTTAGATCTTTCTTCATTGTTGACACTACAACATTCGACTTAATCTGCATAAGTGTGTCTTCTGCATCGATTCTAGTAGAATTTTAGGGTTTATCGTATCTAAAGATGGAATTCTCCTCGATCCACTTAAGGTTGAGGCTATTGTTAATCTCCCCTCTCCATCCTCATTACATCAGTTACAGAGTCTGCAAGGTAAGGCCAATTTTCTATGTCGTTTTATACTGAACTATGCTGAAGTAACTAAAGGGTACACGCGACTTTTGAAATAGGACATCCCTTTCTGTTGGGATGAAGTTTCTCAACAATATTTTGATACACTCAAGACATTGTTGGTCAATGCTCCTTTATTACATCCTCCAAATTATCATCGTGATTTTCCCCTCTACTTAGCTGCTGCTTTTAGTACAATTTCCATGGTTTTGGTTCAAGACGATGATGACGGTCATGAAAATGTCATTTATTACCTATCTCGTAACCTTCTTGATCCTAAAACGTGTTATTCTCATGTCGAGAAGTTACAACTGGCTATGGTCTAGGTCGTCCAGCGCTTTCGTCATTATATCCTTTTGTATACAATGACTATGAT
This sequence comes from Pinus albicaulis, assembly GCA_034641835.2. Lineage (NCBI taxonomy): Eukaryota > Viridiplantae > Streptophyta > Pinopsida > Pinales > Pinaceae > Pinus > Pinus albicaulis. The sequence continues at coordinate 995,152,179 of CM076582.1, forward strand.
TTCCATTTGCAACCCCATGACGCTACTGCACAAAATATACTTCGTGCTGGGTATTTTTGGCCTTCCATTTTCAAAGACTATATTGTCGCAGTTCGTAAATTCCATGATTGCAAAATTTATCAACGCAAGATGCGTGCGCCACCTGTTCCCCTTCACCCTGTCATTACCGTCAGTCCCTTCGCTAAATGGGGCATCGATTTTATGATGTGTAACCCTCACTTTGCCGGGGGGCATGCTTATATCATCATAGTCATGGACTACTTCACCAAATGGGCCGAAGCAATGCCTACACAGCAATTCCGGGCCGAAGTAAGACAGTTACTCAATTCATTTTCAATCATATTATTGCTATATTTGGTGTCCCTCAAGCCATCGTTATCGATCATGTTTCCCATTTTTGGCATTATATGGCGGTAGAGTTGAATTCTAAGTTGGGTATACATCACAACAGTTCAACGAAGTACTACCCTCAAGCCAATGGCTAGGTTGAAGCCATGAACAAAATTCTTGTCACAATGCTTCAGCGTACAATTGGGATCCAAAAAGCAAACTAGCATCTCATGTTTTTTTTGGCTCTTTGGGCATACCGAACCTCAATGAAAAGTGTGACCGAATTCACCCCTTTTCAGTCGGTCTACGGTCTGGAAGCTACTCTCCCAATTGAATGTGAAATATCTTCACTCAAGTTAGCTATGGAATTACTGCCTAATACTTCGCCGGAAGAAGAGCATCTCCTTTACTTAGAGAGGTTAGATGAAACTCATTCCTTAGCTGCTTTTGTCATCGAGGCACAAAAGAAGTGAGTCAAAGCTCATTTTGATCAATCATTTTCCCCTCGTTCTTTCGTTGAAGGAGATATCATCCTCCTATATGAACAAGCTCATGATAAATTGGGGGCAGGTAAATTTCAACCTATGTGGCATGGGCCCTACATCGTTAAACATGTGTTACAAAATGGGGCCTATGAGCTAATTGATTACGAAGGCCATCCTCTTAAACAACCCAGAAATGGGTTGTATCTCAAAAAATACTATGCATAATTCATTTGTGCATATCAGGTGTACATAGGTGTTATTTTTATTTTTGTACATGTTTTTGAGTTTGGTGTGCTTTGTGAGCATTTTCTTGCTTATTGGGTCTTGATTATCGTGCAGATGTCTATTACACCTTATGTCGGTTTCACAGATGGTGCTTCTCGCAGTACCAGGAATTTGTCTTCGGCAGCCTGGGTAATTTATAATCCTCCTGGTGAGTTGATAGACCTGCAAGGTATTTTTCTAGGACAAACTACAAACAATGTCGTTGAATATAGCACTGTCATTGAGCTATTAACTGAGGCAATTAACCTCGCCATACGTGCGTTGCTTGTAAATCTAGATTCATAGCTTGTTTTTCTACAACTCAATAATCATTATTCAGTTAGGAATCCGCAACTGTGTGCATCATAACATCAAAAATATGTGTATGTTTCTGTTACACCCCGAGACATCATGTCTCACAAAATATGTAGATAAAATAAACCTATGTGTCTAATTAGCATGATGCTCGTGATAACATGTCACGGCTCGTACTAGCCGCCTCAACAAGCGATGGATTCGGCTAGGCACTCCTACAATGTGTCTCTGATAGGCACGAGGAACATCATCAAAACGTGCATAATCTGGGACTCCTCGGGTTATCCCCTCTAGGTTGCGTACTATCTCATCTTCCTCGCTACCCTTACCTTGAGGGTCGAAATCGTGAGGGACTTGCCTCGCTATTAGTGACATGCTGGCAAGTCTCTCTGGGCCAACATCTACATCACGTGGGTTTAATATTAGAACATACATAAACAAAAAAATCATAATACTCATAAAATTCAAAAATTGAGTCTTACCCAAATCTTCATCCCAATATTCTCCCTCCAGGAGTGGGAGGTCCGGGTCACCAGTGAAGTCTGTGCCATAGTAGGTCCAATCCTCCATGACAATCAGTTGTCGATGGAGCCAATCAAAAAATTCTGGCCTCCAAGACCTCTGTTGGCCGCCCCTACCCTTGGCATCAGTGCTGCCCATTGGGCCGTCCGAGGTTCTCTCGCTAGTGGATTTGGAACTATAACCTCCTGTCGCTGAAAAATTGGTAATCATTCCAAGAAGAACGATACCAGGATGGATCCATAACCAAATTGTTTCAGTTTGGTCTTCTTGCATTTGGTTAATTGGCGCATCATGTTTATGGTCACTGCCTCTACCTAGTTAAAGAGGGTCAGTACCATGCAGTCCACAGCAAGAAGCAACTATGTCTTCATTGCTTCGTGCGGTGCTTGCGATCCCGCAACACGAGTAATGGTATGCAATACCATGCGTAGTGTCAAATCTGGGATAGTTTGTATATCTACTTTCCCACTACCGGTTCCTTTCCGTGCTCCTCGGCATACTCTGTCTATCAACATGGACATGTTTCCATGAAGGTTCGAGTGCCAGTTAGGAGTGGTGCTGCACCTCTCTGTGATAATCTTGTGATGAAGTATACGTAGGAAACATCAATCTCGAGTTCTTGATCCTGTAGGATGAAGTTCCCTTGATCTTCATCTCATATACTGATAAGATATTGTAGCGATTCCGGTTGGGCTCAGATACATGGTGTGAGGAAGAATTTTTTCAAACCACAGTTCCTGAGGACTTCCATAACTCCCTCATTTTCCATGGCTAATTCATCTTCCTCACTATGTTCCCATTCTTTCCATTAAATGACCATTTTTCTCTGTTCTACCTGCAAACACACACATACAAGTGATTTTAGTCAATATTTATCCTTGAATTTGTAAAAAATTGGGATATTTGATAAGCATTATTGTTTGAAATTGCGTTGCACCGTTGGCGCACCCTAATATTAAAAATAGGGCAGTCGGCGCGACTCTGTGCCCGAAATCCACGCCGACTGCACAGCCCTAGATTTTACAATTTATCCTTCCAAATTCAAAATTGACAAATGTAGGAAGAAAGGAATAGCTTAAAATGACAAGAGGGATCTCAGCTCTTACCTAGAGTTGACAGATTTGCAATTGATGTACTGGATTGGCCGCTATCGTTGCCACAAGATTGTGTAGTAAAATGGGTAAAAATTGCTCCACGAGAGGTAAAAAGTGAAGAGTAATTGTTTTTTACTATTTTTGAAATTTTATAACTTTTTACAACCCTAATTAGGTTTTAAAGCATGTTTTTCGATTATTTTATGATATTATTTTTGAAAAATACGTTTTACACATGTCTCTTGTGCAACAACAGGTTTTTTCATGCGACAAGGATGAAGTGACAAGTTATATTTTATACTTTTTCAGACTCGGTAAAAATGGGAAAAAAGTCTCTACTGGATTCATCTTTCAGCTCTTTTCTGACTCTCTAAAATTGAAAAGATTGCCAAGATGCTTGTCGTTTTGAACTCGTTAAATGGTTGCGAAACGATATCCACCCAGTATACGTTTACCCCTTTTTCAGGCTGGGATGGATTATTTACAAAAAGGAATACCTTAGCCTATTGTGACTAAGAGGTTCTCTCAGACACAATTTTCTACCTTTTCGGATCTATGAGACTGCCTACGAAAAGGGACTACTGGAGTTTTATTTTCTGCCTTCTTTTCAAACTCTCTAAACATGAAAAGATGTCTAGTTCTCCCTTTGTCAGACTCGTTAAACCCTGATGACATCAGACCTTGTCACCATGACGTTATTTGAGTTCCTCCTTCCTATGGCTTGTAAAATGTACTAGGATGGATTTTTTCGAAGGACAAACTTATAGTGCAAGCATATGCTATCCCCTTCAAGCTTGTTTTCAAAAATAATTGGGGTACTTGCCAGAAATGGTGGGGGAAAATGGAACCAAATTTTAGTTGTGTTGGTAGTATGTCGCTCTTGAACATGGCACTTGCTTGCATTCGTGTCGGTTTGGGGAAATCTCATTCCATCATTTTTGCCTCCATGGGTTTGGGTAATCTCTTTTTGAACTCTCATTTTCTCTTTGCCATGTCATCATGACCTCAGATCCTTTGATGTCAAATACTACCAAATACAGTGTCGTGTTGCTGATATGTTCAAGAGAAGTTCACCACTGCAATTTTTTCAACCTCCCTCTGATTATTTGTTGGTCCTGATTCACAAACATCATATTCCTCTGTCTCATGTTGATGATGTGGGAAACATTATGGCCCTCCTTCCACTGGGTCACTTCCTATCAACTTCAACTCATTATCCAGGAATCTGATCTAGAGACTTCCTTCTGGTACCTTGGAGCCTACATGCCTTAATGGTAGGTTCTTCGCATTCGATGCAAGGTCCACATCATTGGCCTTCGATCGACTGACTCCACAGGTGTTCGACACCAGATCACTATTCACATTCTGTGGATTGTACCTTGTGTACCTTAAGATCCATTGTCATTATTGGTGGTTTCTCTCACATCCGTTAACAACTTTCATCATTGGCTACTAATTAGACGATTTTCTTGCATGTTCGACTTTAGCTCATACATTCGCATGCTAGAAATTGTACTTGTTTAGGTCGAGATGGAGCGCAAAACCCTGGATTTTGTCTAATGAGATCCAGGCTACGAGTTCATTGTGGATTATCATGAATTATTGCATGACTCTTTGATTATATGGTTGCGACCATACCTGAGTCTATTTGTTGATCTTTGCTACTGGATGGCTACGTCTATACCTAGATCTCAGTTTTTATACTCTATTATGGATGGTTGCGCCCATGCCACATGTTCATGTATCAGAGATATCAGTTGTATTTGTAATTGCAGGTTTTCTGACAGTGGTGTTTGGTTCGAACGCATTCTCATAAATAATTTTGCCCCTCCCTCTCCCTCGGACCTAATGCTTTAGGGGGCATCTGTTACACAACATTTTTTCATTGTCCCTGCAATCCCCAACTCGCACATTGGAGGGTCATTTCTGTGACCAATGCACAGTTTCATGCTTTTCAAATTATGTCCTTGCATCCCTTTTGATGAAGCCAAAATTCTTATTGTTGACATTTCCCTGAGCAGAGCTGTGAAAATCCCTATTTTTTCATAGGCGCAAGTAGCCCTTTACCTCCTTGTGCTGACCTGGGAATTTTACACTAAGTCCGCACCACTTGGAGCTTTGTCCTAGTGTGATGCCTGTGCCAAGATATTTATGAAATGTTTTTAAAAAATAGAGGCGTAGGTTCCATTCCAACCACCTCGGGGATGAGTCATTGGGAGTGGTTGAACTGAAACAACCATGGGTCTCCTCCTTTAGCTAGTAGTTTCCACCTCTCTTGGAACACTCCTAAAGGATAGGCCTCCCTTACACATTTGTAGGGATCCCAACCTCCTCCTTTGCCTCTATATAAACAAGCCTTCTCTCTTTATGAAAACTAGCTGTAGCTGAAGCTGAACAAAGAGAATTATACAGTTGAAGTGCTGAACTTGAGAGACTAATCTATAGTTGAATAACCGAGTTATTGAGAAGTTAGAACAAGGAGAAATCCATTGAGAGGTCCCTTATCTCGTTCGAATTCCCCGACGAGCTTTGCGACATGCTTCACCTGAGGCCCGCTGGAGGAGACTGCAACATCAGAGCATGGTTGTATCTCTTCTTTCTACCTTTTAATATAAGTGACTATTGTATGGTTCCTATCTTGTTTTTTATCTTTATCGAATGCAATATGCTAGTCTTCTATGACTGACTAGTATATTTTTGATGAAATTAGTATGTGGGATTTGGTTGTCATTTTCTGATCTTTGTGCAAGTGTCCAAGTGTAATAAGCGAAGGGATTGTGACTTTACGAATCGGGAGCGAGCAGTTCTTATCACCACTATGATTTCCGACAACAGCGTTAGACTATAGGTAGGCTATCTTATCACTTCCTCTTTAATTCGAATATCTAGGAACCTACACCTTAGCATGATTCCTTGTTACTAGACCCACCCTATGGCTAGAGGGATTGTCTCTGTCTGCAGAGACGATTTACCTACATAACAAAACCCTCAACATAAATCACTTTTACAATGTCAAAGATGAAAATCCTCCTCCTGGGCCTTAATCGTTAAAATACAAGTTCCCAAACTACTAGGTACCATACGATGCAATATTTCATCTTTGAGTTTGGCAAAGTCAAACTAGATCACCAATCCCATGCTTGGATCTGGTCTTTGGCATGAGAAAGTTTCCAAGTTATCCTCTATGATGATTTTTTTTCATGCCATGTCTGAGGGTACACCTACTCATATTTCTCACCAACATCATCTCCTACCTTGATTTATACTCCCATGGGCCAAAATATGCTTTCTGTAAGACCAAATTTGTTTTCTACCTATTATTTTCATAGTGCCAAAATGTCCACTTGAATTAAAAAATGCATGTTATGTATATAAATTGAAAATCTCATGGATGATAAGTAAAGGGGTTATCATATATGCCATGAAACATCGTATTCCATACAATAGTATATTTTCCCCAATTTCCAACAGCCACTTCGTTGCTATTCTAACACATAGGCATTGCAAGAGCGACAGTTTGAGGCCGGGCAAAACATGGTTAGCCATTACGTCGCAATTCAGACACTTCAATAAAGTGTCGGAAGAACGACACTTTTCCAACATTTCCAAAAAATTGTCGCTCTTCCAACGTTTTCCAAACCGTCGCTCTTCCGACATTTTCCAATCCATTGATCTTCCGACGTTTTCCGAAGCGTCGGTCTTTCGACGATCCATATGCATCACAATTCCGACATTACCTCTTCCGACGTTTAAAGCGTCGGAAGAGGTAGCATTGGAATTGTGATTCATATGGATCGTCGGAAGACTGACGCTTTGGAAAACATCGCAATACTAACGAACGTTTAAAAAAAAATTAAAAAAATGAGACGTTGCAATACCGATGAAAGGATGAAACGTCGCAATACCGACAAAAGGTTAAAACGTTGAAAGCGTCGGAAGACCGACGCTTATGAAGCGTCACAATACCGACGAACTTTTAAAATAAAAAAAAAATAAACGTCGCAATACCAACGAAGTAATAAAACGTTTAAAGCGTCAGAAGACCGATGCTTATGAAACATCAGAATTCCGACGAAAGGTTAAAAACATTTAAAAAAAAATGAAACGGTTCTTTTGGTTCCAATCTAAAAGAAAGATTATTTTTTTGAGTAAAAATAGATTTTCAATAGCAGATGTTTTCACTTCAATCTTTAGCCGCTAGAAATGCAAGAGAAAGAATTCTAACATACCCTGTCTTTCACAATGGCCTACTTCAAGGTACTTTTACAAGATTTGCTCAAGAACTGACACATGTGAAATGACACAATAGCTTAAAGAAATTGCGTCATTCTATATGAAACAAATACCCTTATATATGCATAACCATATGAAAATTTCATGTATCATGTGTCTTTTGATATCTAATTATCATAATTACCTAACATGAAAGACCATCCTTATTTGAGCTACAGTAAAACTAGCTTTCAACATTTGCGTAAGAGTAAAAATGGATTTTCAATAGAAGATGTTTTGGCTTCAATCTTTAGCCGCTAGAAATGCAAGAGAAAGAATTCTAACATACCCTGTCTTTCACAATGGCCTACAGAAAGGTACTTTTACAAGATTTTCTCAAGAAATGATACATGTGCAATGAAACAATAGCTTAAAGCAATTGCGTCATTCTATAGGAAACAGATACCCTTATATATGCATAACCATATGAGAATTTCATGTATCATGTGTCTTTTGATATATAATTATCATAATTACCTAACATGAAAGACCATCCTTATTTGAGCTGCAGTAAAACTAGCTTTCAACATTTACGTTTGAGTAAAAATGGATTTTCAATAGCAGATGTTTTGGCTTCAATATTTAGCTGCTATAAATGTAAGAGAAAGAATTCTAACATACCCTATATTTCACAATGGCCTACAGAAAGGTAATTTTACAAGATTTTCTCAAGAACTAATACATGTGAAATGACACAATAGCTTAAAGAAATTGTGTCTTTCTATATGAAACATATACCCTTATATATGCATAACCATATGAAAAGTTCATGTATCATGTGTCTTCTGATATCTAATTATCATAATTACCTAACATGAAAGACCATCCTTATTTGAGCTGCAGTAAAACTAGCTTTCAACATTTTAGTTTGAGTAAATCCTAGGACCTACAAATTACTGACTCGTGTCTTTATTTATATGAGGTAGTTCCACAGCAATAAAATCAAATAATTGCATTTCTACTATAAGTCAGGGGATTTATGTGCCACGTGTACCATATTAGTCTATCACTTTATAGGCAACTATTACACTGACTATATCTTTTGCCTCCTTCATGGAATACAACTTCCCCAAAAGGAAGCTATTAGTCATCCATAATTTTGATGATACCCAAAGATGACTAAATTGCCAATCCTAGATTTCTAGAAATAATATTTCAAATAAGAATTATGAGTTCTAGAAATCTCACTGCCTTCATCATTCTGAGTCTTTCAATTCACCAAAATCTTCATCCATGTCTCCTAAAAGGTTATCCTATTGTTTCAAAGAAGAAAGCTCATTTCAGGCTATTTTATCCCTGTTTTATTAGTCTATTTTCCTCTAAAAAATAGCCCATTTTCCCTTTATCAAAAATCATTTTCCTCTGAAAAATCCCTTTTCCTCTTTCTCATTTACCTTTCATTTTCCTAAAAACCTTTAAAAAACCCCCTTTTTTAAACCTATAAAACCCTTTTATTTGGTTCAAAAATGCTCATTTTGCCTTATCGAGACATCCAAAAAGGCTTAAAAACCTTTGTTTCTTGCCTCTTATGACCTTTTTATATGTAGGCTTTAAGCCCCCGAGGGCTTAAGCCTTTCGCTCCTTTTCTCCATATGTCCGAGCGCCATGACCAAGCACCCAAACCCCCATCGCGTCGGCATTTCTTCTATAAACCCGCATTTCCTTTACAAAAATTTCCCCGCCGATGCGATTAGCTCCTTTTCCTTGGCCCCTGGTAACTTCTCCTCCACAGGACCATACCCTAGCCCAAGCTCTTAGCCCCCCATCACATCGGCATTCCCTATTTCCTCCCTTCCCCTTATCTTTTCCTTTTACCGATCTCCTGATGCACTATGAATTCCTCGATCCATCCCCACTGTCGATCTACCAAGATCGACGGTTGTCGGCACTCCTCCCACATCCCTCCTCCTAACCCTTTTTCTTAGCCCTCCACACCTCGCACCCGGTCCTTTTTCACCACAGGACCACCTCCCCCTTCCTTTTTCCCTTACCCCACTCCATAACTTTTCCACATCGATCCTCGACGTTGATTTATTTTAATCTAACGGATTTCGTTTGATCCCTACACCCAACCCCTCTAGACCCACTTACCCCATTATTTGAACGCCCATCCAATAATCGCCTGCCACCTATCTCCCACTAACACTCCCTCCTGTGCACCTTTCCATCGCGCTCCTCTCCGCACCGTCGAATCTGCCCCCCCTCATCCAACGATCAAGAGCGCATATCGCACACATTTTCCTCCCGAGGTTTAACACCTCATTTCCACGCGAAACCACCAGTTTTGTAAAGGACACATGTTGCGAAATGATTGAATCGCGTTCGATATGTGCAAAACAACAAACCACCATTTCCCCACGCGAAAACCACTGGGGGTTTTCCAAAACCACTTTTGCCCACTTTCGCGCCAAAACCAATTTTAAACCCTGTTTTCATGTTTTTCACCCATAAAACCTTCCTCCATGCATTCTGCCTCTCTGCAATGCTCCTCTGTCACCATATCAAGCCTCCAAAGTAGTCTAGCCATTAAATTGCAAGTTTTGTTAATGTTTTTTGGTCCATTTTACAGGTTGAATGGTGGCTATTGATACAAAGGCTTCCCACATCAAAGTATGATTGCAGGACACCAAGTAATGGTTTTCTAAGGTCAGATTGAATGCAGAAAGGGATAAAGGGTCCGGTTTAATGCTTCATGGCCATCGATGCCTTCTGCAAACCCTCCAGAACACCAAAATAAAACCCTGAACACAATAAAACAAGAACGAGAGGTCAACGAAGAAGAAAAGAGGAAGACAAATGATTTAAAGGTTTGAATGGCAGTTCAAAGGAGAAAACACAGTTAAAACAGATGTTTTAACAGAAACAGAGAAAGGAGACCGAAAGACTAAAACAATGTTTAAAGTAATAAAAATCAAAGGAAGAAGATGAACAAATAAAGGCTCGAATCAATAAAAAAGGAGATAAAGACATCATAAGGATGATGATAAAGGTTTCAGGAAAAATCAAAGCCTTAAAATAGAGGATTAAAGCCTAATCAAGGTTTTAAAAGGTTAAAGGACAAATAAACAAAGGTATAAAGCAGTGTATAAAGGGAAAAAGACAGCAATGATGCATTATGAAGGCCAAAAAGCATCATCAAGCCTTAAAGCATGATTTAATGATGAAATAAAGGTAATTTAGGCCTAAAGAGCAGTTTTATAATCAAATCAAGGAAAAATAGGGATAAGGATAGCCTCAGATACATCAAAGGAGCAATTATTCACTTGATAAATCAAAAGTGATACCTTTCACTTACTTTATACCTCAAAAGACAAATTGGAAATTATTACACAAAAAGTATTTTATAAACAGTTAGACAGTTATTGTAAAGACAGAAAAAGGCCTCAAAGTAAATCTTTTTAGCTATTTTATCCTCAGGAAATAAAGACAAATTTAATACACAGAGAAGTAGTTGAGAAACATTCCTACCTTATGCCTTGCATAACATTTTGAACCTTAGATAGTTCCACCTCCTCAATTACAATATAAATACTATTGTGGAACTCATTTGTAAGGGTTGGTTGCTGGCATTCGAACTCTTTGCATTTTTACATAGTTTGGCTGAAGATTAAGAATAAATTTAAGTTTTTGGAAGATTGATGATATTCTAACATGTTTTGTTAATGAGAAGGCTCTATCACTGGATCCTCAGCATGGCTGTTGGTGATGTATTCTGATCTATTATTGTTATTTCTTTTTTTCCATTCTGTTTCATCATTTTCTTGCTTGCATTAGAGTGAACATTTTAGGCTAAGAAATTTCTCCTTGAAGCACCTTAGACCTATTTGCTCTTCACTATCTTTATGTTTTCATCTGCTAAAGGTTTCTGAGTAGTTATACTGCTTTAAACCCTTATTCTTTTTTATTTCTAAAATGGTTCATACAGTTGGTCCCAAGGATGATTTATGGTTTTCCCTGCTTTCTTGCTGCCACTTGAAAATTGTTTCTGAAGTCTGCCTTTGAAGTACCATTGTTTACAGTCTGCCAAAGAGGTTTGTTTTGATCATACCCTTTGTTCTTGCTGAAATTATTGTTTTGAAGGTCTTTATAAATTGCAGCCTTAGATGTTTATGGATTCCCTCTTCTATTATGCAGTTATTTGTGAATCTTTAATGTTTTCTTATCCATGAAAGTGAAGTCTTTGGATGAAATAGGGCGTTCCCCGACTCGTAGATTTTATTTGAATAGTTTGTCTTGATATTGTTATTTGCTAAAGTGTGGTTTCTAGAATTTATGGTTAGCCATATCTATGGAATGTCTCTTCATGTTCTGATAATGTTTTAAGTCCCTTTGTTCTCCTTCTAAATCCTTAATTTCCATTTCATTTTATCCACCAAACCCAAGATCCACTGGCCAAGTTAGATTTGCCCTTTGATATCCCATATCCATTGATTGATCTTGTTATGACTTCTTCTTGACTCCATTGCCCAATGGCTTTGATGTTTCCCCTTTCTATCTATTTTTCCTAGATTATTCATGTCCAACCAACCAAACACAAACAAACAAACTTGCATTTCATAACTAGCCTAAAATAAAACTCTTAAAAGAAAACAAGTCATATCTTTGCAAATAATTGAGAGATCCCTCTCTGAGACTAGGAGGGCTAGATCCTAGAGATCTAAAGCTTGGTTTATATGTTGCCTTGTCATTTGGTTTTCCAATCAGCCAAATCACAGGATCCCAACATTCTGGCGATCACGGTGGGACTTCTGAGTACTTAGTCATATAAATACCTCTTAAAACTCATTAGACCCTCAGTAAATCAAAGAACATCTAGTGAATCTACCACCTCATTTCCACACCAACATTTTGGCGATCACGGTGGGACCCTCTAAGTTCATAGTTTCCTAGCAAGCTCTTATAGACTCATTATTCCTTCAAACAACCATAAAAACTCAGAAAAAAACCCAAAAAAATTCAAATTTATTTTCAAATAAACCATTGGTGGTGGACCATAAAACATTTTACCTTTAGAAAAGCTAAAAATTTCCACCTGGCAACTCCACTGGCCCCCAGTAAGCCTATTACTTCACTAGTCCTTGTAAACTCCCCTGTGAATGCATTGAGCAAACCCAATCATGCTGTTGGTGGAAAAAAAAGTTTAAATATTCCACCTGGCAACTCTACAACCTCCAAAAAGATCTAATGACTCCACTGGAAGAAGACTCTGAACTGGTTGAAAAGATACAATGACCTCTTCTTCTTTTTTACAAACATGGATCCAAGTATGGATAAAGAAGCAAAACTAGTTACATTATTAGACATAATGGAAAAAATGATGTACATACTTAATAAAAAGTTGGATAGGCATGAGGTTGATACAGATGTTGATTATCCAGAGCAACCTATGACTTTCCCTGATCAAACACAAACTCAACCACTACAAGACCTAGACAATGAGCAAGACATGTATGATGCTCAAGACTTTATATAAGGTGATGAGCAAGGTTACCGAGAAAACAATGAATACGGTTGTCAAGAGAGTCCTGATAGCCTACCTTTATCTTATGTTATGTTGTTAAGAGAACTTGACGACCAAAATCAAAAGGAAAAAAGCAAGCAGTACCTGAGGAAACAATCAGCCATCTTGAACTCACAAAATATGAAATAGGAGAAGAGACAAAACAACTAGAGTCTTTGTCGTAATGTTATAACTCATTTCATATTATTAAGGAAGAATATCAACCTGAATCTATTAGGAACAACTCATGAATCCCATGTTCAAAATGACTATAACAAAGATCAAGAGGAGTTTTTAAAGAGTGAAAAATATCAGGAGATAGAAGAAAATCCTCAGGATCCAACTAAGAACACAAGTATTTATTCACCTTTCTTTCTAGTTGAGGCTCAAGAAGACATCTAGCCTCAAAATCAACCTTCACAAGAAAAAGAGGACTATTGTTTTTCTGTCCAAGGCCAAATAAAAATTCCTCTTCTTTTGACAGAAGAAGAAATTGATCAAATATTAAGTAAACAACCAGCCCTCAAAAATTCATTTAAACAAAACACTTATTCTCATCTACCTACAGGTCCTTGTTGTCTTGAACAATAAAATAAACTTTTAGATCACCTCAAAGAAAAACAAACTGATAACCCAATATGCTTGATTGATGAAATTGTTTTTACTAATGATTTTCCAATTTTTGATCAATCTTATGATGATGATGAGCTCCAAATAGAAAATAATCATGCAAGGCAACCAACAGTTGATTGGTGTCATGAAATTCACTATCATCAGCTTGAAAGCAACAATCAATCAATTCAATCCATCAGAAATAGTTTTCACATAATTGGGAGTCAACAATTTATCAGTTTTCATGATGAGGTTGAGAAGAAAGAGGAATTTCTTGAGCAGAATGAAGATAAGGAGCCTTCCCCTGAAAAGGTGGAGGTAAAAAAATACCCTTGCTCAAGAAAATAATGATCTCTTCACAGAGTACAGTCCACTGATTCAGAGAATACCAGGACTACAAGAGGACAACACTGCAATATATGATGAGTCCTGCAGTTCAGATGATAATGAAGATGAGGAAGAGGTTCTTTCTCAAAAGAGTCTCAAGCTTGATCCAGTGGAGGAAAAGGTAAGCCTTGTTGGAACCTATCTTCCAAATTCTCATAACCAGGCATTTTTTCAAGATCCCTATGCTCATTTCTTGAAGATATTTGAAGAAGGGATGAAGGTTGTTAGCAGCAGTGTATTACCAAAGGGAAGAAGATTTTTAACATTACTACTAAAAAACAAGTAAGATGGGAGTGGCCCTGTTTTCCTAGCATGCTCAAGGAGATGAGAAAATACCAATCATGGAACCATTTGCTTGATTTGATATATTGGAAAAGAGAGTTCATTAGCTAAAACATGTAAATATTTCACAGTTAGATTAGGTTAGATAGGAAATGCAATAAAGTTGAGCCTTTGAGCATTCAGTTAGTTTCTTATTTTTACTTTGAAAGAAAAAGAAAAACACAAAAACAATAGAAAAAGAAAAGAGGGCAGATTCAAAAGAGGTACAGCTCCATACCAAAAAAGAGAAAAAATCTGAAAGTGTGCAAGCTTAAATGCCACTACTTAAGAAAACACTGCTATTTAGTCATATAGCCTAATCACAACTAGATAAATTTCAATTGGCTGCTGATAGGTTAGAGAATCAGATTAGCCAAACAATTTAATCTTGGTTTATTAGTAGAATATATTAGGATGTAAGTAAATGGTTCTAACAAGCTCAAAATCTGAACCAAGAAAAGAAAAAGATAGCTCTTAATAGATCAAAATCAGAGCTGGAAAAGAATAGAAGGATGTTTATCATTTTCAGATCTTAAGCCTTCACCATTTTGTTTTATTTTTCTGCAAATAAAGTCTATGTGCAGCTTGTACATACATCCATAGACACCATAGAAAATCAGACAGTCTAATCATGATTTGACTGTACTTAAATTTTCTGTTTTAGAATATAGAGAATAAAATCTTTCAATTAGCTTAATCTTGACAGATAGTAGCTTATGTAGAAAATAAAGAGTTCAACAGTTTAATCTGGACTCTTGGAAGAAATAAGGAATAGGATTAGATATTTTGTTTATGTTTTCAAAAATAAAATTTCAAAGAGTTTTCTAGCTCAAATTCACTCAAAAAGGAACAAAAAATGCTAGGAAAAAGTAAGATTAGGTAGGTAGAGATGTTGTTTTGAAGAAGTTACATGTTACAGATTGATAAAAGTTGTCCTTTCCAGAGAAAAAAAAACAAGAAAAGAAGAAATATGCCCAATGGATGAGGCACTGGTCTACTGAAACTCAAAGATTTCTAAGGTTCTGGACACCTAAAAGGACAGTTTTCCTCCCCAAGTGGAGCCACTATTAGTCATCCATAATTCTGATGATATCCAAAGATGAGTAAATTGCCAATCCTAGATTTCTAGAAATAATATTTCAAAGAAGCATTATGAGTTCTAGATTTCTCACTGCCTTCATCATTCTGAGTCTATCAATTCACCAAAATCTTCATCCATGTCTCCTAAAAGGTTATCCTGTTGTTTCAAAGAAGAAAGCTCATTTCAGTCTATTTTATCCCTGTTTTATTATTCTATTTTCCTATAAAAAATAGCCCATTTTCCCTTTATCAAAACTCATTTTCCTCTGAAAATCCCTTTTCCTCCTTCTCATTTACCTTTCATTTTCCTAAAAACCTTCAAAAAACCCCCATTTTAAACCTATAAAACCCTTTTATTTGGTTCAAAAATGCTCATTTTGCCCTATCGGGACATCCAAAAAGGCTTAGAAACCTTTGTTTCTTGCCTCTTATGACCTTTTTATATGTAGGCTTTAAGCCCCCGAGGGCTTAAGCCTTTCACTCCTTTTCCCCATATGTCTGAGCGCTATGAACAAGTGCCCAAAACCCCATCGCGTCGACATTTCTTCTATAAACCCGCATTTCCTTTACAAAATTTTCCCTGCCGATGCGATTAGCTCCTTTTACCTGGCCCCTGGTCACTTCTCCTCCATAGGACCATGCCCCAGCCCAAGCTCTTAGCCCCCCCATCGCATCGACATTCCCTATTTTCTCCATCCTCCTTATCTTTTCCTTTTACCAATCTCCTGATGCACTCTGAATTCCTCGACCCATCCCCACCGTCGATCTACCAAGATCGACGGTTGTCGGCACTCCTCCCACATCCATCCTCCTAGCCCTTTTTGTTAGCCCTCCACACCTCACACCCGGTCCTTTTCCCCACAGGACCACATCCCCCTTCCTTTTTCCCTTACCCCACTTCATAAATTTTCCACACCGATCCTCGACGCTGATTTATTTTAATCTAATGGATTTTGTTTGATCCCTACACCCAACCCCTCTAGACCCACTTACCCCATTATTTGTATGCGCATCCAATCATTTCCTGCAACCTATCTTCCACTAACAGTCCTACCCGCACACCTTTCCATCACACTCCTCTCTGCACCGTCGGATCTGCCCCCCCTCATCCAACAGTCAAGAGCGCATATTGCGCGCATTTGCCTCTCGAGGTTTAACACCTCATTTCCATGCGAAACCACCAGTTTTGTAAAGGATGTGTGTCGCGAAATGATTGAATCATGTTCCATACGCTCAAAACCACAAACCACTGTGCCCCGCTCGAAAACCACTAGTGGTTTTCCAAAACCACTTTTGCCTACTTTCGCGCCAAAACCAGTTTTAAACCCTGTTTTCATGTTTTTCTCCCATAAACCCTTCCTCCATGCATTCCGCCTCTCTGCAATGCTCCTTCGTCACCATATCAAGCCTCCGAAGCAGTCTAGCCATTAAATTGCAGGTTTTGTTAATGTTTTTTGGTCTATTTTACAGGTTGAATGGCGGCCATTGATACATATGCTTCCCACATCAAATTATGATTGCAGGACCTCATGTAATGGTTTTCTAAGGCCCGATTGAATGTAGAAAGGGATAAAGGGTCCATTTTAATGCTTCATGGCCATCGATGCCTTCTGCAAACCCTCCAACACACCAAAAGCAAACCCTGAACACATTAAAACAAGAACGAGAGGTTAGCGAAGAAGAAAAGAGGAAGACAAAGGATTTAAAGGTTTGATTGGTAGTTCAAAGGAGAAAACACAGTTAAAATAGATGTTTTAACAAAAATAGAGAAAGGAGACCGAAAGACTAAAACAGTGTTTAAAGTAATAAAAATCAAAGGAAGAAGATGAACAAATAAAGGCTCGAATCAATCGGAAAGGAGATAAAGACATCATAAGGATGATGATAAAGGTTTCAGGCAAAGCAAACCCTTAAAGCAGAGGATTAAAGCCTAATCAAGGTTTTAAAAGTTAAAAGACAAATAAACAAAGGTATAAAGCAGTGTATAATGAGAAAAAGGCAGCAATGATGCATTATGAAGGCCAAAAATCATCATCAGGCCTTCAAGCACGATTTAATGATGAAGAAAAGGCAATTTAGTCCTAAAGATTAGTTTAATAATTAAATCAAGGTAAAAAATGCTTAAGGATAACCTCAAATACATCAAAGGAGCAGTTATTCACTTGATAAATCAAAAGTGACACCTTTCACTTACTTTATACCTCAAAAGACAAATTGGCAGTTACTACACAAAAAGATATTTTATAAACTATCAAGCGGCTATTGTAAAGATAGAAAAAGGCCTCAAAGTCAATCTTTTTAGTTATTTTATCCTTAGGAAATAAAGACAGATTTAATACACAGAGAAGTAGTTGAGAAACATTCCTACCTTATGCCTTGCATGGTTTTTAAGGATAGGAGTGCATTTACTATGTCATTAATAACATTTTGAACCCTAGATAGTTCCACCTCCTCAATTACATTATAAATACTACTGTGGAACTCATTTGTAAGGGTTGGTTGCTGGAATTTGAACTCTTTTCATTTGTACATAGTTTGGTTGAAGATTAAGAATAAAATGAAGGTTGTGGAAGATTGATGATGTTCTAACATGTTTTGTTAATGAGAAGGCTTTATCACTGGATCCTTGAGCATGGCTGTTGGTGATATATTCTGATCTGTTATTGTTATTTCTTGTTTTACATTATGTTTCAACATTTTCTTGCTTGCAGTAGAGTGAAAATTTTAGGCTAATAAATGTCTCCTAGAAGCACCTTAGACCTGTTTTCTCTTCACTGTCTTTATGCTTTTATCTGCTGAAGGTTTCTGAGTATTTTAACTGCTTTAAACCCTTATGCTTGTTTATTTCTAAAATGGTTCATACATTTGGTCCCAAGGATGATTTATGGTTTTCCCTGCTTCCTTGCTGCCACTTGAAAACTGTTTCTGAAGTCTCCCTTTGAAGTACCATTGTTTACAGTCTGCCAAAGAGGTCTGTTTTGATCATACCCTTTGTTCTTGCTGAAATGACTATTTTGAAGGTCTTTATAGTTGAAGCCTTAGATATTTAGGCATTCCCTCTTCTATTATGCTGTTATTTGTGAATCTTTAATGTTTTCTTATCCATGAAAGTGAAGTCTTTGGATGAAATAGGGCGTTCCCCAACTCCTAGATTTTATTTGAATAGTTTGTCTTGATATTTTTATTTTCTGAAGTGTGGTTTCTAGAATTTATGGTTAACCCTGTCTAAGCAATGCCTCTTCATGTTTTGATAATGTTTTAAGTCCCTTTGTTCTCCTTCTAAATCCTTAATGTCCATTTCATTTTATCCACCAAACCCAAGGTCCACTGGCCAAGTTAGATTTTCCCTTTGATATCCCATATCCATTGATTGAACTTGTTATGACTTCTTCTTGACTCCATTGCCCAATGGTTTTTATGTTTCCCCTTTCTATCTATTTTTCCTAGATTATTCATGTCCAACCAACCAAACACAAACAAACAAACTTGCACTTCATAACTAGCCTAAAATCAACCTCTTAAAAGCAAACAAGTCATATCTTTGCAAATAATTGAGAGATCCCTCTCTGAGACTAGGAGGGCTAGATCCTAGAGCTCTAAAGCTTGGTTTATATGTTGCCTTGTCATTTGGTTTTCCAATCAGCCAAATCACAGGATCCCAACATTCTGGCGATCATTGTGGGACTTCTGAGTACTGAGTCATATAAATACCTCTTAAAACTCATTAGACCCTTAGTAAATCAAAGAACATCTAGTGAATCTACCACCTCATTGCCACACCAACATTCTGTCGATCACAGTGGGACCCTTTGAGTTCATAGTTTCCTATCAACCTTTTATAGACTCATTATTCCTTCAAACAACCATAAAAACTCAGAAAAAACCCAAAACATTTCAGATTGGTTTTCAAATAAATCATTGGTGGCGGACCATAAAACATTTTACCTTAAAAAAAGCTAAAAATTTCCACCTGGTGACTCCACTAGCCCCCAGTAAGCCTATTAATTCACTATTCCTTGTAAACTCCCCTGGGAATGCATTGAGAAAACCCAATCATGCTGTTGGTGGACAACAAAGTTCAAATCTTCCACCTGGTGACTCCACAACCTCCAAAAAGATCTAATGACTCCACTGGAAGAAGACTCTGAACTGGTTGAAAAGATACAGTGACCTCTTTTTTTTTGTTTTTTTACAAACAGGGATCCAAGTATGGACAGAGAAGAAAAACTAGTTACATTATTAGACATAATGGAAAAAATGATGTACATACTTGATAAAAATCTAGATAGGCATGAGGTTGATATAGATGTTGATTATCCAGAGTAACCTATGCCTTTCCCTGATCAAACACAAACTCAACCACTACAAGACCTAGACAATGAGCAAGACATGTATGATGCTCAAGACTTTATAGAAGGTGATGAGCAAGGTTATAGAGAAAACAATGAAGAAGGTTGTCAAGAGAGTCTTGATAGCCTACCTTTATCTTGTGTTATGTTGTTAAGAGAACTTCATGACCAAAATGCAAAGGAAAAAAACAAGCAGTACCCTGAGGAAACAGTCAGCCATCTTGAACTCACAAAATCTGAAATAGGAGAAGAGACAACACAAATAGAATCTCCGTCGTTATGTTATAACTCATTTCAAATTATTAAGGAAGAATGGCATCCCGACAATCTATTAGAAATAACTCATGAATCCCATGTTCAAAATGACTATAACAAAGATAAAGAGGAGTTGTTTAAGAGTGAAAAATATCAGGAGATAGAAGAAAATCCTCAGGGTCCAACTAAGAACAAAAGTATTTATTCACCTTTCTTTCTAGGTGAGGCTCAAGAAGACATCCAACCTCAAAATCAGCCTTCACAAGACAAAGAGGACTGTTGTTTTTCTCTCCAAGGGAAAATAAAAAATCCTCCTCTTTTGACAGAAGAAGAAATTGATCAAATATTAAGTAAACAACCAGCCCTCAAAAATTCATTTGAACAAAACACTTATGATCATCTACCTACGGGTCCTTGTTGTCTTGAACCAGAAAATAAATTTGTAGATCACCTCAAAGAAAAACAAATTGATAACCCAATATGCTTGATTGGTGAAATTGTTTTTACTAATGATTTTCCAATTTTTGATCAATCTGATGATGATGATGAGCTCCAAACATAAACTAATCATGCAGGGCAACCAGTAGTTGATTGGTGTCATGAAATTCACTATCATCAGCTTGAAAGTAGCAATCAATCAATTCAATTCATCAGAAATATCTTTCAAATAATTGGGAGTTAGCAATTTATCAGTTTTGATGATGAGGTTGAGAAGAAAGAGGAATTTCTTGAGCAGAATGAAGATAAGGAGCCTTCCCCTAAAAAGGTGGAGGTAATTAAAAATACCCTTGCTCAAGAACATAATGATCTCTTCACAGAGTACAGTCCACTGAATCAGTGCATACTAGGACTACAAGAGGACAACACTGCAATATATGAGGAGTCCTCTAGTTCAGATGATAATGAAGATGAGGAAGAGGTTCTTTCTCAAAAGAGTCTCAAGATTGATCCAGTGGAGGAAAAGGTAAGCTTGGTTGAAACCTATCTTCCAGATACTCATAACTAGGCCTTGTTTCAATATCCCTATGCTCATTTCTTGAATATATTTGAAGAAGGGATGAAGGTTGTTAGTAGTAGTGTATTACCAAAGGGAAGAAGAGTTTTTAACATTGCTACTAAAAAACAAGTAAGATGGGAGTAGCCCTGTTTGCCCAGCATGCTCAAGGAGATGAGCAAAGACCAATCATGGAACCATTTTCTTGATTGGCTATATTGGAAAAGGGATTTCATCAGCTAAAACATGTAAATATTTCACAGTTAGATTAGGTTAGATAGGAAATGCAATAAAGCTCAGCCTTTGAGCATTCAGTTAGTTTCTCATTTTTACTTTGAAAGAAAAAGAAAAACACAAAAACAATTGAAAAAGAAAAGAGGGCAGATTCAAAATAGTTACAACCCCATACCAAAAAACAGAAAAAACCTAAAAGTGTGCAAGCTTAAATGCCACTACCTGAGAAAACACTGCTATTTAGTCATATAGCCTAATCATGACTAGATAAATTTCAATTTGCTGCTAATAGGTTAGTGAATTAGATTAGCCAAACAATTTAATCTTGGCTTATCAGTAGAATATATTAGGATAGAAAGGAAATGGTTCTAACAAGCTCAAAATCTGAACCAAGAAAATAAAAATATAGCTCTTAATAGATCAAAATCAGAGCTGGAAAAGAATAGAAGGATGTTTATAATTTTCAGATCTTAAGCCTTCACCATTTTGTTTTATTTTTCTACAAATAAAGTCTATGTGCAGCTTGTACATACAGCCATAGACACCATAGCATATCAGACAGTCTAATCCTGACTTTACTGTACTTAAATTTTATGTTTTAGAATATAGAGAATAAAATCTGTTAAACAGCTTAATCTTGACAGATAGTAGCTTAGGTAGAAAATAAAGAGTTCAACAGTTTAATTTGGACTCTTGGAAGAAATAAGGAATAGGATTAGATAGTTTGTTTATGTTTTCAAAAATAAAATGTCAAAGAGTTTGCTAGTTCAAATGCACTCAAAAAGGAAGAAAAAATTCTAGGACAAAGTAAGATTGGGTAGGTAGAGATGTTGTTTTGAAGAAGTTACATGTTGCAGATTGATAAAAGTTGTCCTTTCTAGAGAAAAACCAGCAAGAAAAGAAGAAATATGCCCAATGGATGAGGCACTGGTCTGTTGAAACTCAAATATTTCTAAGGTTCTGGACACCTAAAAGTACAGTTGTCCTCCCCAAGTGGAGCCACTATTAGTCATCCATGATTCTGATGATATCCAAATATGACTAAATTGCCAATCCTAGATTTCTAGAAATAATATTTCAAAGAAGCATTATGAGTTCTATAAATCTCATTGCCTTCATCATTCTGAGTCTGTCAATTCACCAAAATCTTCATCCATGTCTCCTAAAAGGTTATCATGTTGTTTCAAAGAAGAAAGCTCATTTCAGGTTATTTTATCCCTGTTTTATTAGTCTATTTTCCTCTAAAAAATAGCCCATTTTCCCTTTATCAAAACTCATTTTCCTCTGAAAAATCCATTTTTCTCCTTCTCATTTACCTTTCATTTTCCTAAAAATATTCAAAAAACCCCCTTTTTTAAACCTATAAAACCCTTTTATTTGGTTCAAAAATTCTCATTTTTCCCTATCGGGACATCCAAAAAGGCTTAACAACCTTTTCTTCTTGCGTCTTATGACCTTTCGCTCCTTTTCTCCATATGTCTGAGTGCTATGACCAAGCACACAAACCCCCATCGCGTCGGCATTTCTTCTATAAACCCGCATTTCCTTTACAAAATTTTCCCCGCCGATGCAATTAGCTCCTTTTCCCTAGCCCCTGGTCACTTCTCCTCCACAGGATTGTGCCCCAGCCCAAGCTCTTAGCCCCCCATCACATCGACATTCCCTTTATTCTACTTCCCCCTTTTCTTTTCCTTTTACCGATCTCCCGATGCACTATGAATTCCTCGACCCATCCCCACCCTCGATCTACGAAGATTGACGGTTTTCGGCACTCCTCCCACATCCCTCCTCCTAGCCCTTTTTCTTAGCCCTCCACACCTCACACCAGGTCCTTTTTCCCCACAGGACCACCTCCCCCTTCCTTTTTCCCTTACCCCACTCCATAAATTTTCCACACTAATCCTCGCTGTTGATTTATTTTAATGTAACGACTTTTGTTTGATCCCTACACCCAACCCCTTTGGACCCACTTACCCCATTATTTGAATGCCCATCCAATCATTGCCTACCACCTGTCTCCCACTAACACTCCTGCCCTCGCACCTTTCCATCATGCTCCTCTCCGCACCGTCGAATCTGTCCCCCCTCATGCAACGGTCAGGAGCGCATATCGCGCGCATTTTCCTCCCGAGGTTTAACACCTCATTTCCATGTGAAACCATTGTTTTCATAAAGGACGCGTGTTAGGAAATTATTGAATCTTGTTCGATATGCGCAAAACCACAAACCACTATTTCCCCTCGCGAAAACCACTGGTGGTTTTCCAAAACCACTTTTGCCCACTTTTGCGCCAAAACCAATTTTAAACTTTTTTTTCATGTTTTTCGCCCATAAACCCTTCCTCCATGCATTCCGCCTCTCTGCAATGCTCCTCTGTCACCATATCAAGCCTCTGAAGCAGTCTAGCCATTAAATTGCAGGTTTTGTTAATGTTTTTTGGTATATTTTACAGGTTGAATGGTGGCCATTGATACACAGGCTTCCCACATCAAATTATGATTGCAGGACCTCGAGTAATGGTTTTCTAAGGCCCGATTGAATGTAGAAATGGATAAAGGGTCCAGTTTAATGCTTCATGGCCATCGATGCCTTCTGCAAACCCTCCAGCGCACCAAAAGTAAACCCTGAACACAATAAAACAAGAACGAGAGGTCAAAGAAGAAGAAAAGAGGAAGATAAAGGATTCAAAGGTTTGATTGGTAGTTCAAAGGAGAAAACACAGTTAAAACAGATGTTTTAACATAAATAGAGAAAGGAGACCGAAAGAATAAAAAAATGTTTAAAGTAATAAAAATCAAAGGAATAAGATGAACAAATAAAGGCTCGAATCAATCAGAAAGGAGATAAAGACATCATAAGGATGATGATAAAGGTTTCAGGCAAAATCAAAGCCTTAAAATAGAGGATTAAAGCCTAATCAAGGTTTTAAAAGTTAAAGGACAAATAAACAAAGGTATAAAGCAATGTATAAAAGGAAAAAGACAGCAATGACACATTATGAAGGCCAAAAAGCATCATCAGGCCTTAAAGCATGATTTAATGATGAAATAAAGGCAATTTAGACCTAAAGAGCAGTTTTATAATTAAATCAAGGCAAAATAGGCTTAAGGATAGCCTCAGATATATCAAAGGAGCAGTTATTCACTTGATAAATCAAAAGTGACACCTTTCACTTACTTTATACCTCAAAAGAAAAATTGGCAATTATTACACAAAAAGGTATTTTATAAACTGTGACACAATTATTGTAAAGATAGAAAAAGGCCTCAAAGTCAATATTTTCAGCTATTTTATCCTCAGGAAATAAAGACAAATTTAATACACAGAGAATTAGTTGAGAAACATTCCTACCT
This sequence comes from Pinus albicaulis, assembly GCA_034641835.2. NCBI lineage: Eukaryota > Viridiplantae > Streptophyta > Pinopsida > Pinales > Pinaceae > Pinus > Pinus albicaulis. Next base: position 995,176,546 of record CM076582.1, read on the forward strand.
TATGCCTTGCATGGTTTTTAAGGATAGGAGTGCATTTACTATGTCATTAATAACATTTTGAACCCTAGAGAGTTCCACCTCCTCAATTACATTATAAATACTACTGTGGAACTCATTTGTAAGGGTTGGTTGTTGGCATTCGAACTCTTTGCATTTGTACATAGTTTGGCTGAAGATTAAGAAGAAATTGAAGTTTTTGGAAGATTGATGATGTTCTAACATGTTTTGTTAATGAGAAGGCTCTATCACTGGATCCCCGAGCATGGCTATTGGTGATGTATTTTGATCTGTTATTGTTATTTCCTGTTTTCCATTCTGTTTCATCATTTTCTTGCTTGCAGTAGAGTGAAAATTTTAGGCTAAGAAATTTCTCTTAGAAGCACCTTAGACCTGTTTTTGTAGAAATTAGCTGAATAAATCACTTATTCACTGAAGATTAACCTGGTCATATATCAATTTCGAATTGCATACATAACACATAACCTTCTTCTACGATTAATTGTCACATGCAGAAATAACAGAAGCAATCTCACATCAATTCAATCACACATTAACTCAGTATGTATGGGGAAAGCCTATAGCTGAAAACCCCGCAGCTATTGTGTATATTATAATGGAGAAATCAAGTAACCAAACAAGTACAATACTCCTCACAAGTACTCGGTACTCTCTCATGAAGTTACTCACAATCTGACTCAGTTTTGAACAAGTCTGAGGTTCAAAACTCCCCGCCAATTGCCTTGCCTCTATTGCGCAATCATGGCCTGTATATGAAGAGGTTCAAGGTTCGAATCCCCTTCCCTTGATTGCGTAATTGTCATAGACAATTCCTCCAAGTGTAATGCAAATCTCATGCAAAACAAATCTACCAACTGATAGCTTTACTCACCCTTTCATCTACCTCTTCCACTGGTCTCCACTGAACTGATCATGCACTGTAGTGAACTGAAGTATTCTTGAGTTGACTAATGAGTTAATATTTAGTAAATTAAATATTATTTAATTTACTCCACTCATATCTAGTTTATTAGTTAGTTAACTAATCCCAACTAGTTCAACTAAAACAAACAGAACACAACTCCACTACTTGTCCCGTTAACTCCTCCAAAACTCCTGCCACTGAAGTCTAACTGAAGCCAACCATGCAAGATGCCATCAAACCCTAGGAAACACGTGATTCCTTGTGTCAGTTGCATGAGCCACCTCCATGACTCAAACTGAAGTGCGCCAAGAGAGTAAACTGCTGTTTATAGTCAAAATATTATTAAGGGTAAATAATATTTGACTTCCATATTTTTAGGAGATCGGTCTAAAAATAGCCCGGGTCCTAAAAATAAGGGTCTCATCTATTTTTACCGACATGTCGCATACTTTAAGAATCTCCAAGTAGAATTCCCAAATTATGCTCCGTATGTCTAAAAATAGACATAGTCTAAAAATAGACTTTGCGCCAGAATTTGCCTGCGGGCCCACTTAGTGAAGGCGACTTCATTTCACTAGGCTCCATCATCTTGCTGCATTCTCAACACTCCCTCTCAGCAAGATATGGATTATCTGCAACCCCTATCCTGCCTCTGTGGAATTCGAACTTGCTCCTGGTGAGCGCCTTCGTCAGGATGTCGGCATACTGATCCTCCGTGGGAACATATGAAAGCATCATGATCCTCCGCTGAACACAATCTCTGATGTGATGGTACCTGATGTCGATATGTTTGGACCTATCATGAAATACTGGATTAGCCGAGAGCTTGATGCAGCTCTGGTTATCACAGTAGATCACTGTAGGCTCCAAATGCAACCTGAACAAACCTGCGAGGATCTTCCTCATCCAAATAACCTCACATGCAGCCAAGCTTGCTGCCATGTACTCGGCCTCTGCTGAACTGAGTGCCACGGATCTCTGCTTCCTGCTGTACCAGGAAACTGCTGTCGACCCAATGCTGAAAACTCCTCCAGAAGTGCTCTTCCGGTCTGTTGGGCTCCCTGCCCAATCTGCATCAGTGAAACCAGAAAGCTTCACACCATCCTCCTGTCTGTACCATAGACCATATCCCGATGTGCCTCTGATATAGCGCAATACATGCTTGCCCGCCTTCCAAAAGAGCTTGGTAGGCTTAACCATAGCTTGCGAAAGCTGGTTAACTGCATAGCATATATCGGGTCGAGTATTGACCGGATACATCAACGACCCCACCAACTGTCGATAGACAGTGGCATCCACTACCTCCTCCGAAGTAGCATCTCCCTTCCTCCAACCTCCAGGAAGAGGGGTATCAACAGGCTTGCAGCCCTGCATGTTGAACCTCTCTAGAATCTCCCGAGCATACTTGCCCTGAGAAACAAACAGTCCTCCACTGCGCTGCCAAATCTCCAATCCCAGGAAATAATGAAGGATGCCCAGGTCCTTCATCTCAAACTCTCGTGCAAGATCCTCCTTGCATGAAAGTATCAACTGCTCGTCGCCAGTCAAAATCAGATCATCTACATACCGTACGATGATCAACAGCTTCCCCTCCACCACAATCTGGTACAGGTTTGGATCCGCCTCACTCTTGGAGAATCCAAGCCCGGTGAAGTAGCTGTCTATCCGAGTGTACCAAGCACGAGGTGCTTGCTTCGGCCCGTACAGTGCTCTCTTGAGTCGGCACACATGCGACTCACTGCTGAAGATCTCAAAACCTTCAGGCTGCTCTATGTACACCTCCTCCTCAATAACTCCATTGAGGAACGCAGTCTTCACATCCATCCGATGAATGTGCCACCCCATCTGCGCTGAGAGAGCAAGGATCGTCCGTATGGAAGAGTACCTTGCGACAGGTGCAAAAGTCTCCTCATAGTCAATCCCCTCGATCTGTGAGAAGCCACGGGCGACAAATCTCGCCTTGTACTTCTCCACACACCCGTCAGCCGCCTGCTTCACTTTGTAGATCCATCGCGAACCTACAACTGATTTCCCAACCGGTCTTGGGACAATCTCCCATGCACTGTTCCTGATGATCGAATCATATTCTTCGATCATGGCATCAACCCATGCGGGTTCCTCCACAGCTTCCTCAAAGGAGGATGGCTCTGTCACAACACATTGACTCACAAGAGCCATGTATCCAGTGTACCGATCCGGTGACTGTCTCTGTCTGCGCTGTGCTGTAGGTGGTCCTACAACCTTCTCTGCATCCCGAGCCGGTCGCTCAGCTTCTGTAGTGCGCATGCGCCCTCTGATGGTTGGCGCTGCCTGGGTGGTTTCTTCCACCTCCTGAACCTCCTCTTGTGGCTGATCCACATCCGGAAGCTCCTCCTTAGGAACTAACGGCTCCTCATCTGCATGCAAGTGTAGCTCCCTCTCAAGCGAACACTGCATGGCTTTCTCCTCCTGAAATTTTATATCCCGTCGCACAACAGTCTTGCGACTGTCTGGCACATACACCCGATAGTTGTGAGGTGTATCGGTGTACCCCACAAATATTCCAACTTCAGCAGTTGGATCCAGCTTCCTTCTTGCATCCTTCGTCACATGCATGTAGACAGGAGATCCGAAAATCCGCAAATGGGAAATATCAGGCCTCTTGCCAGAATAAGCCTCCTCTGGTGTACTCATGCCAAGAACCTTGTGAGGACAACGATTCTGCACATACACTGTTGTATTGCATGCCTCAGCCCACAAGTGAAGGGGTAGGCCCTGATCATGCAACATCGCCCGTGCAGCACCCACGATCGTTCTGTTCTTCCGCTCAGCCACCCCGTTCTGCTGTGGGTTATGGGGTGCGATGAGCTCTCTCCGAATCCCTTCTGCGCTGCAGAACTCCTTGAATTCAGCGAGATGAATTCACCACCGTTATCACTCCTTAGAGCAATCACCTTCTTCCCCGACTCCTTCTCGACCAGTGCCTTAAACTCACAGAACTTCGCGAATGTATCGCTCTTCTTCTGCATGAAGAAGATCCAGCACTTTCGAGAGAAATCATCAACAAAGATCACATAATACATGTGCTTTGCTGTCGAAGCAACTGAGAAAGGACCACACACGTCTGTGTGAACTCTCTCAAGGATCGTCGTGGCGCGACTATCCTTCTCGTGAAAGGTGGCTTTCACATACTTTCCTAAAGTACACCCCTTGCACTGATCTGACTGCGCAAGGGTGCCCTTAGGAAGTCCAGTAGAAATCTGCTGCAGAATCTTCAAGGCTCCATGGTGAAGATGGCCCAATCTCCTGTGCCATAGTTAGCCCTCATCATCCCGGCTCACCACATCTCCAGCCTTGCATGCCATAGCTGCGCAGTCATCTACCTGCAACTGATAAAGGTTCTGAGTTCGAACCCCTATCTTCCGGGTCTCTCCTGTAGTCTTACTGCGCAGGAAAGCTTTTCCTTCGCTGAAGACCACATCATAACCCTTATCCTCCAACATCGCTACTGAAATCAGGTTCTTCTTCAATCCAGGTACATGCATGACATCCTTTAAGACAAAGGGTTTACCGGACTCCCTCTGAAAGGATACGGTACCGATACCAGTCGCACTGTATCTACCGTCATCGCCCATCTCGATGTGCATACCCAAATCTTTGTCCTCCAGATCTAAGAACAACTCCCGATCTCCCGTCATATGAAATGACGCACCGCTGTCCAAGAACCACACCGATCCCATCACACTTGAAACCAAGCATGCAATCAGTGAAAAGTCAAGCTCGAACTGTGAAGCCAAAGCTTCTCCATCTGCAGATCTTTCCGCTTGCTTGTTCTTCTTCTTCTTTGGACAATTGGTAGCATAATGTCCGTGATCATGGCAGTGAAAACATTTCACTTTCGCCATATCTTGCTTCTTGCCCTTAGCTCCAGAATGAGAGGTTTTCTTACCCTTCCCTTTCTTAGCTTTGGACACCAAAGCGCAGTTTTCTTCATCAGCTCCCTTTGATGAAGATCCATCTCGAGTAGTCCTCCTTATCTCCTCCTGCATGAGATGCGCCCAAAGGCGCTCCCATCCCGGCAGCTTCTCCCGACCATTGACACTATCTTGATATGAGTGCCAAGCCTTCGGAAGACCAAGGAGAGCCAGGTCGACCATATCCTCTTCATCGACAGTAACTCCCACACTTCCTAGTTCATCTCTGCATTGAGTGAACTTCGTGAGGTATTTAGCGATACTGTCGCCCTTCTCCATCTTGATGTTCCTGAGCTTATCTTTGAGCGCCAGCTTCCTTTGGTCACTCTTACTCTGGAATAGATCCGTCAAAGCTTTCCACATTAAATGTGGAGTAGCCTTTCCATGCAGGCTGGATACAATATGATCCTTGACGCCCTCCAACGGGATCCTTCGACATTTCGCGATCTTCTTTTGCCATGCATCGACCAGAGCTGCATCAGTGGGCTTTGGGACATCCGCATCCACGAACTCCTTCAGACCATTATCTTCTAACACTGCTTCCATTCGATCTTTCCATGCAATATAGTTCGAACTGCCTTCAAGAGCATATTCGAGTCGCAAATCATTGAAAGAAGACATCTTTCAACACCGGCACAAAGAAGAACAACCTTCTGCAAAATTCGAATTCCAAACTCCAAGCTCTATCGCTTCCGATCTACACTTGAAAACAAATTATTTCCAAATCAGAGATTGACTGCAAAGGGCTTTCACCAGATCTTTCACCTTACAAAGAAGGATGGGTATTCGGAGGCTACACCGCGCATGCGGACTGCATCCCGCAGAAATAAGTTTGCGAACCGTAATAGATCTCGGCAATTAATCTTGCTCTACGATACCATGTAGAAATTAAATTTGAATAAATCACTTTTTCCCTTTGAAGATTAACACTGATGTATATCAATTTCGGAGTGCATACATAACTACATAACCTTCTTCAAATTAAATTGTCACATGCGGAAATAACGAAGCAATCTCACATCAATTCAATCACACATTAACTCCGGTATGTATGGGGAAAGCCTATAGCTGAAAACCCCGTAGCTATTGTGTACTATTATAATGGAGAAATCAAGTAACCAAACAAATCCTGATACTCCTCACAAGTACTCGGTACTCTCTCATGAAGTTACTCACGATATCTGACTCGAGTTTTGAACAAGTCTCGGGTTCAAAACTCCCCGCCAATTGCCTTGCCTCTATTGCGCAATCATGGCCTGTATATGAAGAGGTTCAAGGTTCGAATCCCCTTCCCTTGATTGCGTAATTGTCATGGACAATTCCTCCAAGTGTAATGCAAATCTCATCCAAAACAAATCTACCAACTGATAGCTTTACTCACCCTTTCATCTACCTCTTCCACTGGTCTCCACTGAACTGATCATGCACTGTAGTGAACCGAAGTGTTCTTGAGTTGACTAATGAGTTAATATTTAGTGAATTAAATATTATTTAATTTACTCCACTCATATCTAGTTGATTAGTTAGTTAACTAATCCCAACTAGTTCAACTAAAACAAACGAACACAACTCCACTATCTGTCCCGTTAACTCCTCCAAAACTCCTGCCACTGAAGTCTAACTGAAGCCAACCATGCAAGATGCCATCAAACCCTAGGAACCACGTGATTCCTTGTGTCAGTTGCATGAGCCACCTCCATGACTCAAAGTGAAGTGCGCCAAGAGAGTAAACTGCTGTTTATAGTCAAAATATTATTAAGGGTAAATAATATTTGACTTCCATATTTTTAGGAGATCAGTCTAAAAATAGCCTGGGTCCTAAAAATTAGGGTCTCATCTATTTTTACCGACATGTCGCATCCATCAAGAATCTCCAAGTAGAATTCCCAAATTATGCTCCGTATGTCTAAAAATAGACATAGTCTAAAAATAGACTTTGCGCCAGAATTTGCCTGCGGGCCCACTTAGTGAAGGCGACTTCATTTCACTAAGCTCCATCATCTTGCTGCATTCTCAACAGTTTTCTCTTCACTGTCTTTATGTTTTCATCTGTTGAAGGTTTCTAAGTAGTTTGACTGCTTTAAATCCTTATGCTTGTTTATTTCTAAAATGGTTCATACAGTTGGTCCCAAGGATGATTTATGGTTTTCCTTGCTTACTTTATACCACTTGGAAACTATTTTTTAAGTCTCCCTTTGAAGTACCATTGTTTACAGTCTTCCAAGGAGGTCTGTTTTGATCATACCCTTTGTTCTTGTTGAAATGATTATTTTGAAGGTCTTTATAATTGCAGCCTTATATGTTAGGTGTTCCCTCTTCTATTATGCAGTTATTTGTGAGTCTTTAATGTTTTCTTATCCATGAAAGTGAAGTCTTTGGATGAAATAGGGCGTTCCCCGGCTCCTATATTTTATTTGAATAGCTTGTCTTGATATTGTTATTTGCTGAAGTGTGGTTTCTAGAATTTATGGTTAGCCCTGTCTATGGAATGCCTCTTCACATTCTGATAATGTTTTAAGTCCCTTTTTTCTTCTTCTAAATCCTTATTTTCCATTTCATTATATCCACCAAAACCAAGATCCACTGGCCAAGTTAGATTTTCCCTTTGATATCCCATATCCATTGATTGAGCTTGTTATGACTTCTTCTTGACTCCATTGCCCAATGGCTTTGATGTTTCCCCTTTCTATCCATTTTTCCTAGATTATTCATGTCCAACCAACCAAACATAAACAAACAAACTTGCACTTCATAACTAGCCTAAAATCAACCTCTTAAAAGCAAACAAGTCATATCTTTGAAAATAATTGAGAGATCCCTCTATGAGACTAGGAGGGCTAGATCCTAGAGCTCTAAAGCTTGGTTTATATGTTTCCTTGTCATTTGGTTTTCCAATCAACCAAATCACAAGATCCCAACATTCTGGTGATCGCGGTGGGACTTCTGAGTACTTAGTCATATAATACCTTTTAAAACTCATTAGACCCTCAGTAAATCAAAGAACATCTAGTGAATTTTCCACCTCATCGCCACACCAACATTATAGCCATCACAGTGGGACCCTCTGAGTTCATAGTTTCTTAGCAAGCTCTTATAGACTCATTAGTGTTGGGGCCCATGTTTTGAAAATCAAAAGATTTTGTGTTGCGGCGAGTACGTGGCAGAGCTCAACCCCGGTAGGCAGAAAGGTGTCAAGGTTGCGAAGGAGCAGAGGACAGGTGTCGCGGTTGTTGTGTGAGAAAGCATAGAAGGTAGAGGGGCATGGAAGGAAAAAAGTAGTGAACTCCTGATGAACAGAAAGAAATGAAAGACAACAGAGCAAGAAGAAATGAGGAACTGTCAGTCGCGCGGGAAATAGAACAAATAGGCAGCCAACCAACGGATAAGGGAGGTTAGCACAGATGAGAATAGGCAACAGAGAGCTGCAGGAGAGCTCTGTCTAGGTTGCATTGTTCCCCTCTCTTCTGGGTTACTGGGGTTTCTCTCTGTCCCTAGGGACTTGTTGTATTTTTCTCTATTATATGCTCATATGTAGCTGAGCCTTATAATGTTCGCCTTTGACGGATGATGATTAATATATTCAGGAGTGTTTTTCTGGATACATGATTATGAGTGTGAATGAGTGATGGTATAAGCTCCATTTAAAAATTTTATTTATCATTAGCGTAATTGTTATGTGATGTTATGTTATGATTGTATAAGACTTTGGTTTGGCTTTGATTCACCTGTATGGATGTTGGGGGATGATATCGATCTTCTCCCTATCACAGTAAGGTCGCGGCACGCCTCGGGTGAGACTCTCTGCCCTTCATAGCAGAGTGTAAATGGCGACGTGAATCTAGACTATGGTGGAAAACCTTGTTGGCCCTCAGACCTGAACCCGGGTCTTCTCTGCAAGACCTGTTCCCTTGCCAACAATTAGTCCTTCAAACAACCATAAAAACTCAGAAAAAACCTAAAAAATTTCAGCGTGTTTTTCAAATAAACCATTGGTGGTGGACCATAAAACATTTTACCTTCAGAAAAGCTAAAAATTTCCACCTGGCAACTCCACTGGCCCCCAGTAAGCCTATTACTTCACTAGTCCTTGTAAACTCCCCTGGGAATGCATTGAGCAAACCCAATCATGTTGTTGGTGGACAAAAAAGTTCAAATCTTCCACCTGGTGACTCCACAACCTCCAAAAAGACCTAATGACTCCACTGGAAGAAGAATTTGAACTGGTTGAAAATATACAGTGACCTCTTTTTTTTTTTTTTTTAACAAACATGGATCAAAGTATGGACAGAGAAGAAAAAATAGTTACATTATTAGACATAATGGAAAAAATGATGTACATACTTGATAAAAAGATGGATAGGCATGAGGTTGATACATATGTTGATTATCCAGATAAAACTATGCCTTTCCCTGATCAAACACAAACTCAACCACTACAAGACCTAGACAATGAGCAAGACATGTATGATGCTCAAGAATTTACAGAAGGTGATGAGCAAGGTTACAGAGAAAACAATGAATAAGGTTGTCAAGAGAGTCCTGATAGCCTACCTTTATCTTGTGTTATGTTGTTAAGAGAACTTCACGACCAAAATGCAAAGGCAAAAAGCAAGTAGTACTGTGAGGAAACAGTCAGCCATATTGAACTCACAAAATCTAAAATAGGAGAAGAGACAACACAACTAGAGTCTCTGCCGTTATGTTATAACTCATTTCATATTATTAAGGAAGAATGGCATCCTGACAATCTATTAGAAACAACTCATGAATACCATGTTCAAAATGACTATAACAAAGATCAAGAGGAGTTGTTTAAGAGTGAAAAAGATCAGGAGATAGAAGAAAATCCTCAGGATCCAACTAAGAACACAAGTATTTATTCACCTTTCTTTCTAGGTGAGGCTCAAGAAGACATCTAGCCTCAAAATCAGCCTTCACAAGACAAAGAGGATTGTTGTTTTTCTCTCCAAGGCCAAATAAAAATTCCTCCTCTTTTGACAGAAGAAGAAATTGATCAAATGTTAAGTAAAAATCCAGCCCTAAAAACTTCATTTGAACAAAACACTTATGCTCATCTACCTACGGGTCCTTGTTGTCTTGAACCAGAAAATAAACTTGTAGATCACCTCAAAGAAAAACAAGCTGATAACCCAATATGCTTGATTGGTAAATTGTTTTTACTAATGATTTTCCAATTTTTTATCAATCTGATGATGATGATGAGCTCCAAATAGAAACTAATCATGTAGGGCAAGCAAAAGTTGATTGGTGTCATTAAATTCACTATCATCAGCTTGAAAGCATCAATCAATCAATTCAATCCATTAGAAATAGCTTTCACATAATTGGGAGTCAGCAATTTATCATTTTTGATGATGAGGTTCAGAAGAAAGAGGAATTTCTTGAGCAGAATGAAGATAAGGAGTGTTCCCATGAAAAGGTGGAGGTAATTAAAAATACCCTTGCTCAAGAACATAATGATCTCTTCATAGAGTACAATCCACTGAATCAGAGCATACCAGGACTACAAGAGGGCAACACTACAATATATGATCAGTCCTCCAGTTCATATGATAATGAAGATGAGGAAGAGGTTCTTTCTCAAAAGAGTCTCAAGCTTTATCCAGTGGAGGAAAAGGTAAGCTTGGTTGGAACCTATCTTCCAAATACTCATAACCAGGCATTGTTTCAAGATCCCTATGCTCATTTATTGAAGATATTTGAAGAAGGGATGAAGGTTGTTAGCAGCAGTGTATTACCAAAGGGAAGAATATTTTTTAATACTGCTACTAAAAAACAACTAAGATGGGAGTGGCCCTGTTTGCCCAGCATGCTCAAGGAGATGAGCAAAGACCAATCATGGAACCATTTTCTTGATTGGCTATATTGGAAAAGTGACTTTGTTTTAACCCTGAACTGCCCCTCCAAACAGGATTTTCCACATCCTCCCTCCTTCCCTGGAAAAACCATGCAACCCACAGAGGGAAATGAATGAGGGAAATTAAAACTTTTGATATTTGAAATTTTTTGACATTTTGAAATGAAATACGTGTGTTTTTTAAGGCCACTCAAATTCCATTAAATAAAATATGTGAGAATTTCCTTGGGGTTAATAAGGGGTTTGGGTAAATAAGTGGTATTTTTTATTATAAAAAATTATTAATGAGATTAGATCTAAGCCATTTATTTAAATTATTAATTTTATAAAATTGTTGAATTTTTATTTCATAAACTAGGGATTTTGGTTGATTTTTTAATCTAATTATGTGATATTAAAGATGAATTATGGTAACTTAAAAATAAGTTTTATGTGGTTAAAAGGGAAGTAGTAATGTTATGGTATGAATGATTAGTTTCAATGAAATTTTTGGTTTAGTAAGGATAACTCATCTATGGACATTTTCCATGATTTTTAAGACGGAGTCAATATAGGAAAGGTGATACTTAAAGGGCTCCCACGTGATTTAGAAATTTTATATCTATTGGTTTATAAACATTAGAGGTTGAAAAATATCCTAAGCTCTAGAGCTAAGTTTGTTCCAACTTAGCTATATCTTGAACAACAAATTGTTGTTGACGTCAAGGATATGATAGAAATTTGGTGGGTTGTAGGGTAGTCTTGTCATGAAATAAATGTAATGTAGTTACTAGGTAGGTAGGGAGAACCATTTTGGCGGAACTTGGCCATAAATAGGACATCTATCCATGCATATTTTTTTAAGAACAAATACACCTAGTGGATTATCATTGTATAGGAATCACTTTAGGATCTAGGCTACTGTGCACACACTAACTAAAAGGATATTAGTGAAACCCACAAAAGTATTATAGGTGCTTTTATATAAATAGGTGTTCTTGTGTTCTGATTGGTTAGTTATGGGAAAATTATAATAAATTAAGAGAAGTTATAGGTGATTTTATAGAAATATGTGTTCTTGTGCTTTCATTGGTTAGGTTTGGGAAAATGACAATAAAGTAAGAGAAGGATTTGACTACTGGACAATTAGAAGAATGATTCCACACAAAACCAAGTGTGGTGTTGTAGCACTTTATAGGCTAAGGGTTTTTGAAGGGGTTCCCCCACCATATGACCGGAAGAAGAGAATGGTCATTCCAGATGCTCTGAAAGTGTTGAGGCTTCAGCCAGGTCACAAGTATTTTCTGCTAGGAAGGCTTTCGAAAGAAGTTGGCTGGCATCACTATGACACTATTGGTTATTCAGAAGGAGTATGAATACACCACCGTTAATATCAAGATAACCGGACCCTAGCAGATCAAGGGCTACAAGTTGTAGTTTTCGTCTGAACATCAACATACCAAAACTATGTTTACAACCAGGATATGTTTTTTGAGGAGGAGAAATCTCGTTGAGATCAACATCAAGAATCCATTGCAAAAAAAAAGTACAACTTGTGGTGATTCCAGATGAGCATAGATGAATAGCTACAATAGATTTTTAATGTGGAAATTATGGAGGAAAAATATGAAATTCATCTTCCTTTTGCATTTGAGCGAAAGGAAAATCAACCATCAATGAAAATTCAAAATTTTCAAGCTGAGCAAGATCAACCAAATTGGGGACAGAGTTTGGGGAACCTTCGTAAGTGAATGGGGCCTATGTGATATGGCTACGAGTTATCTACCCCCACACAATTCGATATGAAAACAGTAAACATTGTAGGCATAGGGTTAATTAACCCCACACATAGTGGAATTAGCACCCGAAAAGAAGATTGCCACAAAGATGGAGCTCTTAGCTTCAATAAAGTATTAGATAAGCTGCATGTTGTGCTCAATGAAGCAGTCAATTTTGAAAATGACAAGAAATTATTTCTGAATATGAGGTTTTTAACTAGAAAGATATAACTACACAGAAATAATTACACTGTTGATACAATAATAATATAATTTGCAAACAGCCTTCTCACATTCTTGATCTGAGTATATAGTGAATTAGAGGTTTAGGGTTTAGGGGTTTAAATGGGTTATAAGGGTTTAGAGGTTTAGGGGGTTAAGGAATTTAGTAGTTAAGGATTTTTGGGGTTAAGGGTTAGGGTAGGGGGTTAAATGGGTTAGGATTTTATGGGGTTAAATGGGTTAGGGTTGGGAAATAGGGTTTAAGGGGTTAGGGGTTAAGGGTTTAGAGGTTTAGGGTTTAGGGGGTTAAATAGGTTAGGGGTTTAGGGGTTTAGGGGGTTAAATGGGTTAAGGGTTAAGGGTTTAAGGGTTAGTGGTTAAGGGTTTATAGGTTTAAGGTTTAGGGGTCAAATGGGTTAGGGGTTTAGAGGTTTATGGTTTAGGGGTTGGGAATTAGGGTTTAATGGGTTAGGGGTTAAGGGGTTATAGGTTTAGGGTTTAGGGGGTTAAATGGGTTAGGGGTTTAGTGGGTTAGGGTATTTAGCAGTTAAGGATTTTAGGGGTTAGAAGTTAAAGGCTAATGGGGTTAGGTTTTAGGGGTTAAGGGTTTATAGGTTTAGGGTTTAGGGGGTTAAATGGGTTAGGGGTTAAGGGTTTAGAGGTTTATGGTTTAGGGGTTAAATTGGTTAGGGGTTTAGAGGTTTAGGGGGTTAAATGGGTTAGGGTTTTAGGGGTTTAGGGGGTTAAATGGGTTGGGGGTTGGGAATTATTGTTTAAGGGGTTAGGGGTTAAGGATTAGAGGTTTAGGGTTTAGGGGGTTAAATGGGTTAGGAATTTAGAGGTTTAGGGGCATAGGGGATTTAGAAGTTAAGGATTTTAGCTAGGGGTTAGGGGTTATGGGGTTAAGGGGTTAGAGGTTTAGGGTTTAGGGGTTTAAATGGGTTATAGGGGTTTAGAGGTTTAGGGGGTCAGGGTGTTTAGTAGTTAAGAATTTTTGGGGTTAAGGGTTAGGGTAGGGGGTTAAATGGGTTAGGGTTTTAGGGGGTTAAATGGGTTATGGGTTAAGGGATTAAGGGTTAAGGGTTAAGGGTTTAGAGGTTTAGGGTTTAGGGGTTAAATGGGTTAGGGGTTTAGAGGTTTATGGTTTAGGGGGTTAAATGGGTTAGGGGTTGGGAATTAGGGTTTAATGGGTTAGGTATTAAGGGGTTATAGGTTTAGGGTTTAGGGGGTTAAATGGGTTAGGGGTTAAGGGTTTAGAGGTTTATGGTTTAGGGTTTAGAGGTTTATGGTTTAGGGGTTAAATGGGCGGGGTTTCAATTAGGGTTTAATGGGTTAGGTGTTAAGGTTATAGTTTTAGGGTTTAGGGGTTAAATGGGTTAGGGGTTAGGGGTTTAGGGGTTAGGGGTTAACGGTTTAGGAGTTTTATGTTTAGGGAGTTAAATAGTTGGGGTTTAGAGGTTTAGGGGGGTTAAATGGGTTAGGGGTTAAGGGTTTAGGTTTAGGGTTTAGGGGTTAAATGGGTTAGGGGGGTTTTAGGGGTTAGGGGTTACTTGATTAAGGATTTTAGGGGTTAGAAGTTAGGGGCTAATGGGGTTAGGTTTTATGGTTAAATGGGTTAGGGGTTAGGGAATTAGTTTAAGGGGTTAGGGTTAAGAGGGTTTAATGGTTTAGGGTTTAAGGGGTTAGGGTTAAGGGTTTATAGGTTTATGGTTTTAGGGGTTAAATGGATTAGGGGTTTAGTGGGTTGGGGATTTAGAAATTATGGTTTAGGGGTTAGAAGTTGAGGATTTAATGGGGGTTAGGTTTTAGGGGTTAGAGGTTTATATGTTTTAGGAGTTTAGGGGTTAAATGGGTTAGGGGTTTACTAGGGTTTAGGGGGGTTAAATGGGTTATGGGTTAGGGTTTAGGGGTTAGGGGGTTAAGGGTTTAGAGGTTTTATGGTTTAGGGTTTTAGAGGTTTAGGGGTTAATGGGTTAGGGTTTTAGGGGTTTAGGGGGGTTAAATGGGTTAGCAGGGGTTGGGAATTAGTGTTTAAGGGGTTAGGGGTTATGGGTTAGAAGTTTAGGGTTTAGGGGTTAAATGGGTTAGGCACACATTTAGAGGTTTAGGGGCTTGGGGGATTGAGCAGTTAAGGATTTTAGCTAGGGGTTAGGGGTTAAGGGGTTAGAGGTTTAGGTTTAGGGGTTTAAATGGGTTATATGGGTTTAGAGGTTTAGGGGGTTAGGGGATTTAGTAGTTAAGGATTTTTGGGGTTAAGGGTTAGGGTAGGGGGTTAAATGGGTTAGGGTTTTAGGGGGTTAAATGGGTCAGGGGTTAAGGGTTTAAGGGTTAGTGGTTAAGGATTTAAGGGTTAGTGGTTAAAGGTTTAGAGGTTTAGGGTTTAGGGGTTAAATGGGTTAGGGGTTTAGAGGTTTATTTTTTAGGGGGTTAAATGGGTAAGGGGTTGGGAATTAGGGTTTAATGGGTTAGGTGTTAAGGGGTTATAGGTTTAGGGTTTATGGGGTTAAATGGGTTAGGGGTTAAGGTTTAAGGGTTTAGAGGTTTAGGGGGTTAAATGGGTTAGGGGTTAAGGGGTTATAGGTTTATGGTTTAGGGGGTTAGGGGATTTAGCAGTTAAGAATTTTATGGGTTATAAGTTAGGGGCTAATGGGGTTAGGTTTTAGGGAGTTAGATGGGTTAGGGGTTGGGAATTAGGATTTAAGGGGTTAGGGTTAAGGGTTTAATGGTTTAGGGTTTAAGGGGTTAGGGGTTAAGGGTTTATAGGTTTAGGGTTTAGGGGGTTAAATGGGTTCGGGGTTTACTAGGGGTTTAGGAGGTTAAATGGGCTAGAAGTTAAGGGTTTAGGGGTTAGGGGTTAAGGGTTTAGAGGTTTATGGTTTAGGGGTTAAATGGGTTAGGGGTTTAGAGGTTTAGGGGGTTAAATGGGTTAGGGGTTGGGAGTTAGTGTTTAAGGGGTTAGGGGTTAAGATGATAGTTTCATTGGTCTCTGTTTGTGCACATTAGTTGCTTACTCTTTGCATCTCAATGTAACAATTTTGTAAGTTTTGTTGCTTGTTTCCATCTCTTCTTTATTTATCAATTTATAGTATTTTTTAGCCATTGCTTTACATTTATTGATGAAAATGTCTATTGCAATGAAACCAAATGTATGTTCAATCTCTAGTTTCAAACTCAGCCACAGTGTTGTCACAAAATATAAGTCTAGAGAATGGCCATCTAATGAAGTCTTGATAACCAGACTACAACTCATGACTACTCCAGAAAATCTTAAGTTCAAGTGTCCCACATTCATGAGAAATTTGGCTCTTATACTCTTGCTCCACCTGACTGTGTCCTGGAAATACCCTTTTTTATTGCAAAAACATCCTAATGTTGTCGACCTTGTCTCTTAATAGACCAAGGAAACATATGTGACTGAGAGGAATAAAAAGCACTAAAAAGTTGAAGAGAGTACAAAAGACTAAGATGGTTTAAAGGATAAGCTTGAAGAATATTGTAGCAGTTTTGAAACAACCAAAATTTGTCCCAAACAAATAGTTGATAATGCGAAAAATTCTTCTGTACCAGTCAAGCAAGACAACATTCATGTGAGAGAAAGAAGAGGCCAAGCGATTCATAGGCATAGCCTAGAAGATAGGGTATGGTTCCCTCTTTTTGATGGGAGAAAATGGAAAACAGGCCGCCTGAACATGCACAAGGCACCTGGGCAGTCATAACTTAGCAAAACTGATTCGGGCACCCTCGAACGAAACGGGCCAACCCGAATGCGCCCGGTCGGGTGACCTCACATGGTGTGACATGGTGCGCCCGACTGAACGATGCCACATGGGAGAAAATGGAAAACATGCTGCCGGAATGTGCACAAGGCACCGGGGCGGTCACAACTTAGCAAAACTGATACGGGCGCCCTCGAATGAAAGGGCTCGACCTGAACATGCCTGGTCGAGTGACCTCACACGACGCGACACAGTGTGCCGGACCGAATGATTCCACATGGGAGAAAATGGAAAACGGGCCGCCCAAACGTGCACAATGCACCCAGGCGGTCACAACTTAGAAAAACTAATACGGGTGCCCTCAAATGAAATGGGCTGACCTGAACACACTTATTCGAGCAACCTCACACGACGCGCCCGACCGAACGATGCCACATGGGAGAAAATGGCAAACGGGCCGCCCGAACAAGCACAAGGCACCCGGGCGATCACAACTTAGCAAAACTGATACGGGCGCCCTCGAACGAAATGTACCGACTCAAACGTGCCCGGTCAGGCCACCTCACATGGCGCGACACGGTGGGCATGACCAAACGATGCCACAAGGGAGAAAACGGAAAATGGGCCGCCCGAATGTGCATAAGGCACTCGGGTGGTCACAACTTAGCAAAACTGATACGGGTGCCCTTGAATGAAATGGCCCGACCCGAACGCGCTCGGTCCGTGACCTCACACGGCGCGACACGGCACGCCTAATCGAACGAAGCCACATGGGAGCAAATGGAAAACGGGCTGCCCGAATGTGCACAATGCACCCAGGTGGTCACAACTTAGCAAAACTGATACGGGTGCCCTCGAATGAAACGGGCCGACCTAAACACGCCCGGTCGGGCGACCTCACACGACGTGACACGACACGCCCAACCGAACGATGCCACAAGGGAGAAAATGGAAAATGGGCTGCCCAAACATGCACAAGGCACCCGGGAAGTCACAACTTAGCAAAAATAATATGGGTGCCCTCAAACGAAATGGCCCGACCCGAACGCGCCCGGTCGGGCGACCTCACACGGCGCAACACGATGCGCCCGACCGAACGATGCCACATGGGAGAAAACTGCAAACGGGCTGCCCGAACGTGCACAATGCACCCAGGTGGTCACAACTTAACAAAATTGATACAACACCCTCGAACGAAACGGGTCAACCTGAATGCGCCTGGTCGAGCGACCTCACACGACGCAACACGGCGCGCCCGACTGAACGATGCCGCATGGGAGCAAATGAAAAATAGGCCGCCCAAACATGCACAAGGCACCCAAGCGATCACAACTTAGAAAAACTAATACGAGCGCCCTCGAATGAAACGGCCCGACCCGAACGCGCCTGATCTGGCGACCTCACACAGCACGACACGGCGCGCCCGACCGAATGATGCCACAAGGGAGCAAACAGAAAATGGGCTGCCCGAATGTGCGCAAGGCGCCCGGGTGGTCACAACTTAGAAAAATTGATAAGGGCGCCCCTGAAGGAAACGGACCAACCCGAACGCGCTCGGTCAAGCGACCTCACACAGCGCGACACGATGTGCCCGACCGAACAATGCCACATGGGAGAAAATGGCAAACGGGTTGCCCGAAGGTGCACAAGGCACCCGAGCAGTCACAACTTGGAAAAACTGATACGAGTGCCCTCGAACAAAATGGCCCGACTCGAACGTGCCTGGTCGGGCGACCTCACACAGCGCGACACGGCGCGCCCGACTGAACGATGCCACAAGGGAGAAAATGGAAAACTAGCGCAAACGTGCATAAGGCGCCCGGGCGGTCACAACTTAGCAAAATTGATACGGGCGCCCTTGAATGAAACGACCCGACCCAAATGTGCCCGGTCGGGTGACCTCACATGGCGCAACACGGCGTGCCCGACCAAACGATGCCACATGGGAGAAAATGAAAAATGGGTCGCCCGAACATGCACAAGGCACTCGGGCAGTCACAACTTATCAAAACTGATACGGGCGCCCTTGAACGAAAGGGTCCGACCCGAAGGTGCCCGGTCATTCGACCTTACACAGCGCGACACGACGTGCTCGACCGAATGATGCCACATGGGAGCAAATGGAAAATGGGCCACCCAAATGTGCACAAGGCATTCGAGCAGTCACAACTTAGCAAAACTGATACGGGCACCCTCGAACGAAACGGCCCGACTCGAACGCGCCCGGTCGGGCGACCTCACACGACACGACACGACGCGCCCGACCTAACGATGCCACATGAGAGAAAATGGAAAATGGGCCACCTGAACGCATTTCCTTTGGTGCCCTCATACGACCCTATCACACGACTTGAAACATTGTTCCTAAACAATAAAACTGATCACATGACCCAATACATTGTTCCTAAATCCTAAAATACAACCCCCAAACCCTAAACCCTAAGATTGTTCCTAAACACTAACAACACTTACCTCCTAAAGGTCACAATACCGACACTTGACACAACTGTCGCAATGTCGACACTTATTCTAACTGCCGGAATACCGACAGTTATCTCTATGACGTCTTAATACTGACGCTTTGCCTGCAACCATCGTAATACCGACACTTTGCACGCAATTGTCGCAATATCGATGCTTTCCTCCAAACATCGCAATAGCGACACTTAGGTCTAAGTGTTGCAAGACCGACATATTTCTCCCATCCGTCACAATTCTGACGCTTTTGTACAAACGTCACAAGACCGACACTTACCTCTGTCGCAATACCGACACTTGTCTCCAAATGTCGGTATAGCAATAGTTGTGGCTGGGATTTCAAAATTTGATAAAATTTGGGGAAATTCCCAACATTTGGTCAAAAGTGTCGGAACTGAAGTGTCGGAATTTCCACCAAATGTACTAGTGATACTTAGAATGCACCCAAAGTGTCAAAATTGCATTTCTCAAGTTAAGATATGCATTACAGCCTAACTTGATTGGACACAACCTCCTACAGATGTACCTATGGAGAAGTCTTAAAATATAGTGCTATATTATTTCTCCTTGTGCATACTCCTACACTTCCATAATTCTAATTTACACCTTCAAGTG
This sequence comes from Pinus albicaulis, assembly GCA_034641835.2. Lineage (NCBI taxonomy): Eukaryota > Viridiplantae > Streptophyta > Pinopsida > Pinales > Pinaceae > Pinus > Pinus albicaulis. Next base: position 995,196,087 of record CM076582.1, read on the forward strand.
AGTGTACTAAGTCTACCAAAAAAAATTGAGTGATTTCATCTTTTTCTAAGTGCAGGTAGTCTTTAGTTACATGCATATCCAAGGCTCACTAAAGATCAAAATTCTGATTTTCAAATTTTTGTGCAGTTCTTAAAACATTATTGGTATTTTTTCATTGTTAGAGTTTCACTTCCAATCTAAGACACTAGTATGCAAAAAATACCGCGAAACTGCCAATTTACACAACATGAAAAATTAGGTTAGGGTGCCTTCAGAATTTTATATGCCAGGACATACATGAGCACATATGGTGAAATATATAGGTTGATAGCTAGAGTATCTTATGGTCTACAGCCCTACAGAATAAAATTCCCAAGAACAATCTCCAACTGTTAGTTATTAAGCATCAACCATAGAAATATGTTTGGTTTTGCACTTTTCTCCAACTCTAGAAACACACGCAGGCTTAAAATAAATTTCATAACCTATTCTCATTAAAAATATGAATGCCAATTCTTGAAGTCTATGGTCTTCTCACGAAACCAAACACAAATAAAAGAGGAATATTTACATGGAATCAAAGGTATGAGTATTAACTATCTTATTTGCTTCCATGGCATTACCTCAACAACAAAACGACCCTAGATCTTTTCACTACGAGCTTCCATGACTCCCTTTAAAATCATAAGCCACAAACCTCAAATGATGTCAGCTATTTCAAATAAGAGATGCGACTCCTAAAAAAGCATCTAAAATATTGGTGAGAACCAGCACAATGTAACATGACAACGTTAAACCATGTTTCAAAATAGAAAAAATGAGTTATTGAGTGCATATAGAAACCTTGTTAATCTAAAAATTTAACTGACCTTTATAAGAAATTTTCGGGGCTAACTCATATTATCCACTATGATAGGGCACCTGATGGTTTTACCACCCAATTCCACTTTCCAGGTTACCTTTTGTAAGAAGGCCACAATCCTTATCAAGGACCTACATAGTTTCCAAGCAAATAAACAATTATACTTGACTAGAAATTTTACAATGACATATTTTTTAACTGTTGGAAGAAGAAATTTATTAGCTAGAGAAAAAAAATCATTGCACAGATGGACAATACATAAATAAGCACAAGTGTAAATCCACAGTATATAAAAATGGCAATGTAATATTTTAAAGCACTAGTTACACCAAGAATGGAGATGAAAAACTAGTCAGTATTTATCTGAAGGACTAGCAGGAAAACACAAAATGATTAGTTTATGCAATATTTTAAAGCTAGATCCTTTAGGAAATAAAATAAGAAATATCAAGGTTGAAGGAAGATATTATCACACAACACCATTGGCATAGAAAATGATAAATAATATTGACACTTACATTTTTGTAAATGTTCATCTTGGTTTTTTCCGACCTGCATGGAGGAAAATGCAGAATAGTCACTAAGGGGTTAGAGCTTAGGGGGTTCATGGATTTTAGGTTAGTAAACATGATTTTTTATATTATTAGATACATTTTAGTAGCCTTTGTTTGTGATGACATCTGTATATCTTTATAACTCTGTAATTTCTTGTTGAATCGTCCTATGTTATAAATGGTTTCTTGAGGGATCAAATGATTACTTAAATTCTTTATTATAATACTTGTGTATCCAATAAGAGCATAAGTGTTTCATAGAATAATGAGTACCATAATACTGCTAAAAAATACAATTCTTCCATGTGTTCATTGAAAACCCTAGCTCTGGATTGCACCCCATGGTCAATCTCCCCAAGAGAGACATGACATAGTCATTATGGGGAAGAGGGGGTACAAGGTTAATGAACATACTATCTGTAATATATTTCATATTTTATATGCTCTTCTATTGATAGCATCTCAGTTCTAAATCAATGTTTTGGCTTAATTAGTTTTTCATGCACAAATATACTGCACAGTTCCCTGAGTTAGAAAGGTCATGCAGGCATGAGGTTTCCCAACTTATTGAAAATCACAAATCTCTAGGAGATAACACTTCCCTTTTGACTCTCTTATCTCTCTGGCCAAGTGCAATAGGATTATGAGGTTTTATAGCCATTAGAGGTGATGTTTTGCATGCATCTAGATTAATTTTACCTCTTTTCTTCCTAGTTTACAAAGGAATAGCAAGGTGCACAATTTTGAAGCTAGAGAATTTGAGTTTGGAGTTGTTTCTTTCGATTTCTATTTTCAAATTTAATAGAAAATTAAAGATGTTTTTTTGTTTGTTCAGAAGTCCATGTTCGCTGATTTATTTTAGTAGCGGTATGTGTTTGTTGGTTAGGGAACCCCTAACATAAATTATTATTGGTGTTTTCCAGCTTTAATGATCTATAGTTATTAGATGAGTTTATTGTACAAAATCTACTCATCATGTTCTGATTTTTGACATTTTATTCATGTATGGTAGTTTATTTAGGTATTTCATGATACTTTTATCTAAGGGAAAGAAGGCCAACTTCTCCTAGTATATGATAGGGCAAGGGGATATTTAGTGATTTCATAAAAACACAAACACTTTTCTAGCATTCCTTAGATTACTATTGAACCAAAATATGCAAAAATTAATAAATAGCCAAATTCCTAGACACAAATATTTCAATTATGAAAAGACATTTTGGTAATAAGGCATGTTGAATTTCATCGTAAGTTCATCTAAATGTCTTTAGGTCATTTAAAGCTACATGATAAGTTTAACAAGGAATGTTGCAAAGGTAGCAAGTCCCTAACTCGTATCTTCGTTTTTAGGGATATTCATATGGATAAATAATATGAGGATAGTAGTCTCCTTAATCATAATGTGCATAAGAAACTTATTTATTAAGTAAATTTCCCTGAGAACAATGTTGCATGAGTACTCTAATAAGAGGAATAACAAAAGGATTTCAAAGTGAAATACATATATTGGAATCCTGTTACACTACATGTCAGTTGAAGGAAAATTAAGTAAATATTGTAAATTCAAAGACTGTAATAATAAGGGACGAAGTCCCAACAAAAGCATAGATTTTCATCTAGCATACAAAATCCATACAATTATTCCAGATACCAAGAGCTTCAATATCTCTCCTCATTGTAGAGATCATCAGGGAAGTACAAGGTACAATGAATGCTCCTCCTTGAGCCAACCTTTTGGCATGCTCAAGTTGTTTAATAATAAGCATAGTATGTGTTCACAAAGAGAAAGCCCTAGGCCCCAGTGCTTTCATCTCTAAAATTGGAGTCACCAACATTTCGGAGAAGCCACATATGAAATATCTATGCCAACATACTAGAATCACAACAAAATATGTTATTTGGAGGCTCCTTACAACCATCTACTCCCTCCATTATTGCATGAAATTTCACCAAAAATAAAAATCATTCTGAGTTGCTCCATTAGCCACTAATTTCCCAGAAAAATCCAAGTCTCTTGTATCCTGCAAAGACCCATTGTGCCCATCATGCTCAAACATCAATGGCCTTTTAAATTGTTCCTAGTTGATCTTGTACCATGAATCCTTCAAAAAATTTAAAGAAAATTATTTATGCTTTTTATAGAGATCAAAAGTAAATTTAATTTTCTTAGCATGGATTGTGTGGATTATTAAAAGCTCAAAATTGTTTACAATGGCATAACCAAAAACAAAGTTTGATAGTGAATTTCATAAAAAAAAATTATGTGCAAAATGTGGCTACAAGGCTTTAGATTTCAAGTATAACTTGTTTCATATTTCAGTCCAGAGAATTGAGTTAGCCTTCTCAGTCAACTAGTTATTTTTATTTAGACTGAACATGACTGAGGATGACCAACTTGTAATCCTAATGTTCCCTTTCTGGAACAATATCTTTTACAATTTCGAAATGCAGATTAATATCAATCCAACAACTAATATGACTTAGGCTTGACTAAAATTGGACTGTAGAGCAATACAGATGATGATAGCACGATTATTCTCAAATTCACTAGAAAATTTAACTTTAGCATAACAAAAACCAACTCACACAAACCAAATCATGAGAGTGAAATTTGAACTACACCAAGGCCCAATGAAGTAATACAACGTGTAGAATGTGAAACAGAAACAAGACTTAGGGTGATCAACTTGCAATCCTAAAGTATCCTAATGTACCCTGTCTACAAAGGTTGAGGGTGGTCAACTTGCAATCCTAATGTATCCTAATGTACCCTGTCTACAAAGACTAATGGTGGTAAACTTGCAATCCTAATGTACTCTCTCTACAATTATGCTTACTACAATTTCCAAATGCACGCCAATACCTATCCAAGAACTACTATTGAGTAAGAACTGTTACTGGACCATTTTAACCAAAGTGTATGATGCAATCTAGTGCCTCAACTGTACTTGATGTGAATGTGAGGAGAATATGATGAAAAAACCATTAATTTAATTCATTACCAACTCAGAAGTATTAATAAGATGTAATACGTTTTTTTCCACTTGTAATTTCTCTGGTGATTAGCGTAGTATGCCTTGTTTTGATGGTCTAGATGTTAGTTCATCTTGTTTATTTTTATTCCTTAAATTATAAATATATTTTTTCTCTTGGGAAGATTGGTAGAGGACTAACTAGAATACCGACAAGTATCAACTGAAGGTGCTATCAAACTCTAGAATCTAATAAATGGCAATCTTCAATTGCATCTGTTGCATCTTGCTAACTTCAGAGTACATAGCAACGAAATCATTTCGGTCTACACAAATGCTTCTTATCCCATAACCTTATGCTCTAACAAATACACCATCACCTAGAAATTGCCAAAAAATAATTAACAGATAGAAAATAAAATCATAGGGCTCTTACAGAGGGAGAATAATATTAGAGACAAATAGGCATACAAACTTATTAAATATGCAGAGTAATTTTGAATTGTTTTGAAGATGGGGTACCAATTTCCCATCCATTATTTTGAAAAATAAATATAATTGGAACACATAAATGCTACAAATTTTAAGGTAGCATGACAATCTCCCTCAGAAAAAAAAGGGAAAAATGCATCAGTTAGAAGACATAGACATTTCTAATTGACATTAGGAACTGTGCTAGTGAAAAATGTGATTGTTGTGAGTTGATACTGACCTCACTTGTGCCACATTCACCAAAAAGGTTACTGCAAAAGATTTCCTCTTGTCCATTTTTAGGGAATATGTTGGACCTATTGAATAAGGAAGTTTTCTCCTGGAATATGCACAAGATACATGGAATGCAGTAAGAACTTGCAAAAAACCCAAAATATATTTTTTAAAATAAACCCAATGAACAATATACCTCATAGGTAAATTTATAAAGATAAAAAACATTCAAGTGGAGGAGATACTTACACTATAGGGGATGATATAGTGAATAAATTTAATGCATTTAATCCATAATGGATAGGCATCTGTCACCCTTTTCCATAATCCACATGATTCCCAAAGCACTGGTTTGCAAATTATTACATTGTGAAATTGCACCAAGGACTCATGGTTCTCGATACTACAACACATTAAAAACATCAACCCTTTCATTTAAGCTTACTATAGTCTTAAGTATTTTTGCAGTACATTCTACCATCTATAAAATAATTATAGAAGAATAATATAGACCTGAAGGTGTTTATTAATGAAAGAATACATAACCTTGGTGGGATGCTGGGGTTGGTTTAAAAGTGGTATTCTTATCTATATGAAAATGATGCAAAACCACAGTGTATAGGAAATTGGTAGGCTAGCTCTTGCTTCAGAACAACCATACAAGTTAATATTCCATTCTCAACCAAGGTCTTTAGCATTGAAGAATCCAATTAAGCTAATGTTTTAGAAAACATTTTTATTCTCAATTTCTAAACTAACACATCTTGATAAAACAATGTACCTGGAAAAATACCACATCATCAATAGTCAAATTTGTTGCTGATGCAATATTTATGGCCTCTTCTCCATTGCTCGTAAGATATAAAGGAATTTTTCCATGCCTTTGTGCTTCGTAAAATATGATTTCAATAACTTGAAGAGTTACCATACTCTTCATATGTTTTCAATACCAAGTCCTTGCTAATATGTCAAACACCAAAATTATGGATATTAATGTCACAGATACACTCATGATTATATATACATTAAATAAGTTCCCCATCAAATAAATGGAGCTCATTGAATATTAATAAGAACATAGATCATGTGATTGAAGCCATGAATGGAAGTCTAACTCCAAACTTCATTCAGAATTCTGCAGTAAGGTATACATTTATTTGAAGACTCATATATCAAGTTCATTTAGTAAGTCAGATCAACTTTCCCACCTTGAATATCCAGAAACAGTAAATTCAAAAAAACAAACTCAAAACAAAATTTTAATAGTACTCATTCATTTTCTAGCATTTAAATCTGCATTTCAGAATATAATCTACACGGCTTTGATTCTCCCTTATTTTCAAACATGTTTCGATTATGATAGATTGTAGGTTTCTGTGGTGTAGATATTTAGATGAAAAACTCAGAATCTCCACAGTCTTCATTTTTTAGTCTACGTTTCAAGTCTAAATCAAGACTCATCTTTAGGACAAACCTGCTAAGAAGAGAACAGATTAGGGTGAATAAATAGAGGAAAAAGATGATGGGTAAAAGAGCCGACCAGTTCCTAAATTTTTGTTTTTTTTAGGAACTGGTCGGCTCTTTTACCCATCATCTTTTTCCTCTATTTATTCACCCTAATATATTCTCTTCTTAGCAGGTTTTTCCTAAATATGAATCTTGATTTAGAATCGAAATGTAGACTAAAAAATGAAGACTGTGGAGATTCTGAGTTTTGCATGTTTTGATGATGTTGAATTAATGAATAATTTTTAATAAATTGTTTCAACATTAAGCTTTCTAAATGCATTTTTGAACTCTAAGGAGCTTTGAAAATGCAGTTTTGAAGTCTGAGTCAAACTGAAACAAAGGCATCACAGGTAAGAGGTTTTACAAAACTACTTTCAAATGAAAATATGCTCAAGCTGATATTTCAATAGATAATAGAAGTGTTGATTCTAAATAAGGTTATGTACAACCAATATTCAATTTGAATGAGATTTAGTAGCCATCATGAAGAGCTTAAACTGTAACTAAATTATCTATAAATGAAAATTCAATAATCCCAACATCACTAGACATAGACTGAGGGATGAGGTGCAACCAAATACCTAAAGTAATCCACCACAGGGAGGAAAGCAGAGATTCTATTGATAAATAAAGGGAGGTACAAATCAGATTTTACCTATGGAGAGGTGGCTTCCTAAATTCTCTTTATTCAGTTTTTGGTCTTCTCTTGGACTTCTACAAGTCCTTGGACTTCAACCAACAATATTCCTTCATTTGGCAGGGGTCAAAGAGGGTCAATCACTTAAGTTCTCACAACAAGTTTTCTGCACAACCTTGCAGTTAAAGGTTCTTTGTTAAACCAAATAAAAAAATGTTGCTCTCTCCAAAAGGTGTTTAATGGATTCCCTGAGTTTATATTTTCCCAGTCCCAAGAGAGCTTGGAATATTAAACCCCAAACATGACCGTCTGCGAGTAATTTTAAGAGAAGCAAGTACGAATATACGATATGCATATTCATTGCCAAAGAAATCTACAATATATATATATATATATTTTATTTTTATTTTTTTTCCAACAAAACATTTTTTAACTTTCCAACAGAAACCTGAGTGTCAAGGAGAATAAATCGTTTAACATATATCCTTAGTTCAATGCCAAAACTATAATTCCTTGTTATGGCTCTAATTTCTTTTAACTACACTGGAAAATGAGAAAGCACCCTTGCAAGCAACAACTTAAATAAGTATACAATACAAGAAAGATAGTTCTTAGATGAGTTTATTAGTTGCATACCCCATCCAAGGATTAAATAAATTCAAAATACTTAAAATAAAATAGTAGCATTGCACATCTATAACACACGAAACTACAAATCAATGAGAAGAGGTTGAAAAAATACAATAGAAGTTTTTCATGGAGAAACTCTCTTTCTCATGTGATCGAAATTTTAAAATTGTAGCTGTAACAACATTAATAAGCTATTAAAGAGTGTCACACTGAGATTTTGCAAATTAACTATCACTTTAGATTGCAGTGAATCTTGTTGATACAAAAGCACAAAATTTTCTTGATCTTATAACACAATATAATTGCCAAGAGTGTCATTTATTTAAGGAGAAGTAATTCCGGGGATAATTTCATCAAATTTTGTGCAATATCAAAATGGGAATACTCTAAATCGTATTCCTCTTATTTTTTTCTAAACCCATGCAACACCCAAAAAAATAAATACAAAAGTGGGGGGAGAAGATGTAAATCCACAGGGCGAAGCCACATCATTTAAATACATGTGGAAATCACATCTAGTCATTATTGTGCCAACAAGTATTCTAATTCCTACTAGCCTATGCTCCCATAAATATTTTTATTATGAATGAAAAAGGGCCAAGAAAAGGCATCCTAATACAATGGAGGGGGGGGGGATCTTCGAAAATTTTCAATACTATAGAATTTATCAGAGCACACATGCACAACAAAATGTACAAAGGCCCCTCCATCCTCCATGCAACCTTCTAAGGTGCCTCCTTCCAAAGCGCTTGAAAGAAAGGCAACCCCGCGTGTGATTTGTTGCTTTGGTTGCCTACACATTGTCATGTCAGTTTTAAGGCTTGTCCAGTCTAGGTCACACTCTTTTGGAATAAAAACCAGTGACGTTGGTGGAAATTGATGGTAGGTGAAATTTTTTTAGGCTTTTCCAGTGTGGGACCACACTAGTTTGGATGCAAAACCAGTGACCTTGGTGGCAGGTGAAACTGAGGGTATTGACATTCAGGGGGCTGAATTCACTGATTTTGGTTGTTTTTTAAAGTTCTAAGCCCACTGCATAGGTTCAACATCTTCACTGGAAGAAAAACCAATGACCTTGGTGGCATATGGTGGTATTTGAAATGTTTTGAGGCTTTCCCAATTTGGGATACACTCAGTTGGAAGAAAAACCAGTGATCTTGGTGGAAACTAGTGGCAGGTGAAACTTAGGGCATTTACATTGAGGGTGCTAAATTCATTGATTTTTTCCCTTTTTAAAGGTATAAGATGTTGCATAGGTCATGAATCTTCAATTTTTGAGTGATAAGGGACCTAATGGTGTCCTTAATTCTATGTAATGGTCAAAACATTAAAATATGATATAGGCTAGATGACTTGGTGTTAAGGATACTCTTATATATTATTGAAGCAGGGATATGATATGTTTCCCACTCATTCACATTATTGGAGGGTATATGAGAAAAGCAAGAGAATTATTAGCAAAATCCCAAATTGTGGAAATGTTACATTTTTCCTCCTGTTGTGGAAAAGCTGTCCAATAAACCCTGTTAAAGTGATTTATTTTGTTGGTTTGCTTCTCTATTTTGTAAGGACATAAGTCTATCCTCTCTTTTGTGATAGATTTTTCACCATCAAGGCTTTTGTTTTGATATGTTAGGGTTAGTGGGAACTTTTTGGAACATCTTTTAAATAATTTTTTTAATGTAAAAGATGCACAACATCCAAGAAACGATTGCAGGGTGGTTTCCAGGTTCCAGAAATGCACTCGAGACCCACTAGAAACCAATTTCAGGGATGCATAGAATAAAAGACTACTAAATTGAAAATTGTTATGTTTTACATCAAATATTTTGAATTAGAACTTTGATTGATCCAATGTTGAGTTATATAGGTGGTGCCTTTGAAGTGGAAAAGACACATCAGATGTTCAACCACCTGATAAAGGTAATAAATCTATTGTAAATAAATGAAGAAGCATACATGTACACACATTTGTGTTGTTGACATGTGAACGCTTAAGAAAAATATACATTGTTATTTATTAGTTCATCTAAACTCTCGTAATTCTGAGTCATCTCATTTAAAATTTGAAACGATGGTATTATTTTAGAGAAACTTGTTGATTAACTATTTTGGAATAAATAACCTTGAGTGTTTGTTGTGCAAAGAATTTAGATTTGAGTGGGTGTATCTTATGCACCATTTCAGTCATTATGGGTATGAATCTAGAATTTAGATATGAGTGGGTGTATCCTATGCATTGTTTCAGTCATTCTGGGTCTGAATCTGGTTGCATTATGTGCTATGTGGAGGAAAAAGGTGCCATAATGAGCATTATTTATGTTCCTAATTTCATGGTAAACCTTGCTTTCCCGGTAATTGGGACTTAAAATCGTTGGATGTAGGCTAAGGGATGAGGTGTAACCAATTACCTAAGGTAATGCACCACTAGTGCTAGAGATAGATATATTTAGGGAAGAGGCCTTCAGATGTTACTTGGCATGGCCTAATGAAAGCTCGTAATAAAAGCTACATTCACTTTAATGAATTAGCCAATACTTTCCAGGTTGAACTCTCATATTTAGCTCTTAATAATCTTATCACCACACAGTCAGTTGTGTAGAAATTTATTAATACTGATGTATTACCGGATCCTCCTAATCTCACAATATTTATCTTCTTGCAAAATACAGAATCCTTCCACTGTTAAACTTGTAGAAATTTAAAATTCAATTGCAAACACATGTGAATAAATTCAATCGCACATAACACAGTTGTTTAACAGGAAATCTTAAAGCTAAAAACGCCAACTATCATATATTATGTATAACAAATGGAATCATGTAATAATCTCATACAAAGCTTAGTACATCAATCTCTTAGTACAATGTAGATTCATTACACACTTTCATGCAAAAATTTTCATATCTATGCACCAATTTCTTGCCTCCTGACAACCTACCTCCACTGCGTAATCCCTACTGAAGAAGACCCCTGAATGAATTCGAATTGGCCTTGCCTTGACTGTGCAATCCTCATTAGAAACTCCAATGTGTGTCAGATGCATTGAATGCATCACTATAGTCACAATGGATAGTCCATCTCACCCTTTCACCTATCTCTCCACTAGGTCTCCACTGGAACTGACATGCACTATAGTTAACTATTGTTTCTATTCATTTGTTAGTGAGTTATTAGTTGTGAATTAATTAACTAATTAATTCACTTAACTCTCACTAGTGTATCTTTTAGTTAGACTAGATACAACGAGCTCAACTGAGTTTAACTCACTTAACTAAGTCAAACTGAATAACAACTCCATAAAATACTCTTACAACTCTGTCATAACTTTGCCACTTTAGTTCTAACTGAGTCCTCCATGCATGAGCCACCAATAAACCCTAGGAATTGTGTAATTCCTTCAGCCCACTGATTTTCCAAATCTGTTCACTTAAATAAAGTGCTCCAAGAGAATAAGTTGATGTTTATTGTCAGATTATTATTAAGGGCTAATAATAATTGACAGCAACCTATTTTTAGATCTATGATCTATAAATAGACTTTTCCTAATATTCTAAAAATAGAATTTCATCTATTTTCCACATTTGAACAACCATCTACAAATAGCATCCTGTAACTTATAGAATATGCTCACCATGTCTAAAAATAGACATACACCTAAAAATAGCCTTTGAGCCCCACTTAGTGAAGGTGTTTAATTTTCACTAAGCTCATCATCTTGTTGAATCTCAACACTCCCTCTCAACAAGATAGCGATTATCCTTCACCCCGATCATGTCTCTATGGTATTTGAATTTTCTCCTGCCGAGCGCCTTCGTCATAATGTCTGCATCCTGATCTTCCGTAGGAATGTACTGAAGCAACATGATCTTCCACTGCACACAATCTCTGATATGATGATACCGAATATCAATTTTTTTAGATCTATCATGAAACACAAGATTAATTGAGATTTTAATGAAACTATGATTATCACAATGTATCATTTTAGGATCCAAATGTGAACCGAATAAACCGACCAGGATCTTCCTCATCCAGATAGCCTCACATGCATCTTAAATTGCTTCCATGTATTCTGCTTCCGCTGAACTGAGTTCCATGGATCTTTGTTTCCTACTGTACCAAGAAACTGTTGTAGATCCGATACTGAAAACCCTTCCTGATGTGCTCTTTCTGTCCATTGGACTGCCTGCCCAATCTGCATCCATGAAGCCATGCAACTTCACCTCATCCATCTGTCTGTACCATAATCCATACTCAGATGTGCCCCTGAGATACCTCAGGACATGCTTGCTTGCCTTCCAAAAGAGCTTGGTAGGCTTAGCCATCACTTTTGAAAGCTGGTTCACTGCATAGCATATGTCCAGTCTTGTATTAACTAAATACATGAACGAACCCACCAACTGTTGATAAACAGTGGCATCTACTATCTCTGCCGATGTAGCATCCTCTTTCCTCCAATTTCCTGGAAGAGGAGTATCCATGGGGGGCTTGCAGTCCTCCATGTGAAACTTACCAAGTATCTCTCGAGCATACTTTCCTTGAGACACAAACAGTTCACCTTCTCACTTCCATATTTCCAATCCAAGGAAATAATGAAGGAGGCCCAAATCCTTCATCTCAAAATCCTTTGCAAGATCTGCCTTGCATGAGTGAATCAACTGCTCATCACCCGTTAGTATTAAATCATCAACATAAAGAACGATGATTGAAAGCTTACCCTCCACCACAATTTGATATATTTTTGCATCTGCCTCACTCTTGGTGAAGCCAAGTCTAGTGAAATAGTTGTCGATCCGTGTGTACCAAGCACATGGTGCTTGCTTCAGCCCATACAACACTCTTTTGAGTCTGCACACATGCGAATCACTGCTAAAGATCTCAAATCCTTGAGGCTACTCAATGTACACCTCTTCCTCAATGATCCCATTAAGGAACACAATCTTCACATCCATCTGATGAATGTGCCAACCTACCTACGCTGAGAGAGCAAGGATGGTCCTTATGGAAGAATATCATGTGACAGGTGCAAAGGTTTCTTCATAATCAATCCACTCGATCTATGAGAATCCCCGGGCAACAAATCTTGCCTTATACTTCTTGATGCTCCCATCAACAGCTTGCTTTACCTTGTAGATCCATTTCGAATCTACCACTGATTTAACCACTGGCCTTGGAATGATCTCCCAAGCACTGTTTCTGACGATGGAGTCATAATCCTCCACCATGGCATCTACCCACGTGGGCTCCTGGGCTGCTTCTTCAAAAGAAGATGGCTTTGTCATGATACACTTGCTCATAAGAGCCATGTATCCAGTAAATTGGTCCAGTGAATGTCTCTGTCTACGCTGTGATGTAGGGACTCTTACATTCTGTGCCGCATCAAGCTTCATTTTCTCAGCTTCTATGGTATGCTTTCTTCCTGTTCTGATGTTTGGTTTTGCATGAGTGGACTCCTCCACTCCATGAATCTCCTCCTGTTGTTGATCCACATCTAGAGGCTCATCTTTGGGAACAAGAAGTTCCTCCTCTGCATGCAAGTGTAGCTCCCTCTCAAGCAACAACTTCATGGCTTTCACCTCATTGAATTTTATATCCCGTCGCACCAAATTCATTCTATTTGTTTGTAAAATACCACATGATAATTATGGGGTGTTTTTTTGTGTACCCCAAATATCCCAACATAGATGTCTCTAGATTCTTCACATCCTTTGTCATGAATGTAAACAGATGAGCCAAAAATCTTCAAATGAGAAATATCAAGCTTCTTACCAGTAAAATCTTCTTCAGGTGTACTCATGCCAAGTACTCTATGAGGACAACGGTTTTGTACATAAAACGTTGTGTTGCATGCTTCCGCCCACAAGTGCATTGGTAGGCCTTGGTCATGCAACATATCTCGTGCAAAACCCACAATCGTTATGTTCTTCCTCTCTGCGACCCCTTTCTGATATGGGTTATGAGGTGCTATGATTTCTCTTCGAATTCCTTCTTTGCTACAGAAGTATTTGAATTCGTTCGAGATATATTCACCACCATTATCGCTCTACAGAGCCTTCACTTGCTTCCTCGACTCCCTCTCCACCAATGCTTTAAACTCACAGAACTTTGAGAATGTTTCGCTCTTCTTCTGCATGAAGAAGATCCAACATCTACGAGAATAGTCATCAACAAATATAACATAATACTTGTGTTTTATTGTTGAAGCAACAAAGAAAGGTCCACACACGTCTGTGTGAATTCTTTCCAGGATCACCAAAGCACGGTTCTCCTTCTCATGAAATGTGATCTTCACAAACTTACCCATAGCAGATCCCTTGCACTGATCTGATGGCGCTAGAGTACCCTTGGGAAGTCCAGTAGAAATCTGCTGCAAAATCTTCAAGGCACCATGGTGAAGATGACCTAATCTCCTGTGCCATAATTCACCCTCATCCCGGCTCACCACTTCTTCTGCTTTGCCCATCATTGTAGCGCAACCAGATACCTCTAGCTTGTACAGATTATTAACTCAAATCCCTATCCTCTTAGTTTGACCCGTTTTTTTGTGTCTCAGGAAATCTTTTCCCTTGCTGAAAACAACGTCATAACCTCTATCTTCCAACATTGCGACCGAGACCAAGTTCTTCTTCAGACCTGGAACATGCATAACATTTTTCAACAGAAATGGTTTACCTGACTCCCTCTCAAAGGTAATGGTTCCAATGCCAACTGCAGTGATGTATCTGCCATCGTTGCCCATCTCTATATGCATTTGGAGATCCTTCTCCTCCAAGTCACTAAACAACTCCTTGTCTCCCATCATATGGAAAGACACACCTCTATCAAGATACCACACCGATCCCATTGAGCTTGAAACCAAGCATGCGATAAAAGAGAAATAAAGTTCAAATTTTGAGGCTAAGACCTCTCTAGCTACAACTCCAGCAGCCTTCTTGTTCTTCTTTTTCTGTGGGCAGTTAGTGGTGAGATGCCCATGTTCGTGACAATGAAAACACTTCACTTTGAACAAATCCAACTTCTTGCCTTTAGCTTCGGATTTGGGATGGTATTTATTCCCCTTCCCTTTCTTTGCTTTGGTAGCCAAAGTGAAATTCTCTTCATCATCATTCTTCGATGGAGAGAAATCCCTGGTACTTCGCCTTATCTCCTCCTGCACAAGATCCGACCAAAGTCTCTCCCAACCAGGCAGTTTCTCCCGTCCATTGACAGAGTCTTCGTAACTATACCAACTCTTCGGAAGCCCAAGGAGAGCCAAGCTCACCAAGTCATCATCATCAACAGTAATCCCCACACTTCCCATTTCATACCTACAATGGAAAAACTTCGTGAGATATTTTGGAATACTTTTTCCCTTCTCCATTTTTATTTTTCTGAGCTTATCTTTCAGCGCCAACTTCCTTTGATCGCTGATGCTTTAGAAAATATATTTCAAAGCCTTCCACATTGCAAATGGAGTGGCATTCTCGTGAAGGATTGACACAATATGGTGCTTCACACCTTCCAACAGAAGTCTACTTTTCTTTGCTACCTTCTTTTTCCATGCGTCAAGTCCTGTAGCATCGCTAGAAGTAGGCTTAGGAACATCGCTATTGATGAACTCCTTCAAACCATTATCTTCAAGCACTGCCTCCATCCTATTCTTCCAGGCTATGTAATTCGAGCTACCATCAAGGGCATACTCCAATCGCAACCCATTGAATGACATTTCAATGAATGCTCAATTGTCGCACCAAGAAATTTCTGCAGCAAATTCAAATTGTCCACCAGCACAAAAAACTCAGCAATTATTCACAATTGAAATACCCAGTGATCAATACTACTTTGATACTATGTAGAAATTTATTAATACTGATGTATTACCAGATCCTCCCGATCTCACAATATTTATGTTCTTGCAAAATACAGAATCCTTCCACTGTTAAACTTTCGGAAATTTAAAATTCAATTGCAAACACATGTGAATAAATTCAATTGCACATAAAACAGTTGTTTAATGGGAAAGCTTAAAGATAAAAATCCAAAATATCATATATTATGTATATCAATGGAATCATTTAATAATCTCATACAAATCTTAGTACATCAATCTCTCAGTACAATGTAGATTCATTACACACTGTCATGCAGAAATTTGCATATCTATGCACCAATTTCTTGCCTCCTGATAGCCTGCCTCCACTACGCAATCCCTGCTGAAGAAGACCCCTGAATGAATTCGAATTGGCCTTTCCTTGACTGCAAAATCCTCATTGGAAACTCCAATGTGTTTCAGATGCATTGAATGCATCACTATAGTCACAATGGATAGTCCATCTCACCCTTTCACCTATCTCTCAACTGGGTCTCCACTGGAATTGACATGTGTTGTAGTTAACTACTGATTCTTTTCAGTTGTTAGTGAGTTATTAGTTGTGAATTAATTAACTAATTAATTCACTTAACTCTCACTATTGTATCTTTCAGTTAGACTAGATATAACTAGCTCAACTTAGTTTAACTCACTTAACTGAGTCAAACTGAATAACAACTTCATAAAATACTCTTCCAACTCTGTCATAACTTTGCCACTTTAGTTCTAACTAAGTC
The DNA here is from genome assembly GCA_034641835.2 of Pinus albicaulis. NCBI lineage: Eukaryota > Viridiplantae > Streptophyta > Pinopsida > Pinales > Pinaceae > Pinus > Pinus albicaulis. The sequence goes on from CM076582.1 coordinate 995,212,524, forward strand.
CTCCATGCATAAGCCACCAATAAACCCTAGGAATTGTGTAATTCCTTCAGCCCACTGATTTTCCAAATCTATTCATTGAAATAAAGTGCTCCAAGAGAATAAGTTGATGTTTATTGTCGAATTATTATTAAGGGTTAATAATAATCGACATGCACCTATTTTTAGATCGACGATCTATAAATAGACTTCGCCCAATATTCTAAAAATAGAATGTCATCTATTTTCCACATTTGACCAAAAATCTACAAATAGTATCCTGCAACTTATAGAATATTCTCACCATGTCTAAAAATAGACATACACCTAAAAATAGCATGCGGGCCCCACTTAGTGAAGGTGCTTAATTTTCACTAAGCTCATCATCTTGTTGAATCTAAACAACTTGGTAAAGCTATAGGTGCTGGTGTAGCTAATAACATAAAAGAAGTGTACGATCTCAATTCAAATAATAATAAGCCCAATGGTTTCATCATAGCTGAGAAAACTTCTCAACAAACTTCTCTCGTGAATACAAATGATAAAATATCCAAAGTAACTTTTTCAAATGTGGAAAAAAACGAAATTAAGAGAATAAATGAGAGTTATATGGTCCTTATAGTCGGTTTTTATTTCACAAGTAAATGTTTAGTGATCAGGTATGGATGGATGCATACAAGGGAGCTATTTTGAACAATCCTTCTCTTTTTAAGCGAGCTATGGTTATGGATATTGGATATGGAATAGGGATTTTAAGTTTATTTGTAGCTCAAGGAGGAGATGTAAAAGTAATTGCAGTCTAAGCAAGTGAGAATACGACATTTGTAGTTTTTCAGGTTCCAAAAGAAAATAAAATTCTCAAAGAATAAAGTGAGAATGCCAAAAATTCGAACTCGCGTGGATTTATTACTGTAGTCCACAGCATGATATAATATTTTGATAAATGCATGGAAATTGAAAGTCAAAGTGTAGATGGGATAGTGAGTGAGTGGATGTGATACTTCCTATTTTATGAATCATTTCCCAACTCAGTTATTTATGCTTGTGATCATTGGTTGAAATCTGGTGGAGCAATCCTTCTTCACATATCTAAGATGTATGTGGCCGGTGTTGGAAAATCTGGAACTAGTCTATCATTTTGGGAAAATGTATATGGATTCAACATGTCTTGTAATGGTAAGGAAGTGGTTGAAGATGTTTCTCAATAGATAGTAGTTGATGTTGTGGATAGCTAGGATATAGTGGCAGATACTTTGTCTTACATACATATGATATTATGATGATAAAAGTAATCCCTTTGATTCCCTTTATGCAATAACATAGTAAAAGAATATTATGATTCTATAACTCTAGAAAATTACAATGATGTTTTTTTTGTGTAAAATTGAAATAAAATATGCAATAATATGACAAGTGGGTTTTTAAAGGCTCATTACCATTTGGTTTTCTGGAACAGGTGCTGCTCTGAAACATGTTCGAATCTGGGTTGCCTGGAACTATGCCATTCAACATTGAGATGAAAAGGTTGATATGTCATTAAAAGATTGAGTAATTGAAGAGAAAATCTACGGAACCCTGAGAAAGCCCTAAAAAGCACTTGGATAAAATTAAGGATAGCTCATCCTGACCTTTTTATTGAGCCAATTTCTGCAACTTGGGAATCTCTTCATGCAATCTAGCCTTGGTGTGTCGAATTTTAGCATTCATGGTCGAGACCACTTCCCTATTATTCTACTTTGCGAGATGTTTGACTTTATGGTACCAAAAAAGCCATAGAATTTAGCAGTTTTTCCCAACTATTAGTGTAAGTAGTCAATCCTTGACTACTTAATGAGTAAGCCTTACACATAATAGTTCATTTCAAATTTTAAAGGGGTTGTTTGAGTGGTGGGATGGATTTCTCAAATATTTTGAAATGATTTTATGTTCTTTAAGACTTTCATGCATTTGGAAAGTTGTGGCAAGTATAAATTGTGTGGGTAAAATGTAGTATAGGGAGCCAAGTGTACAAGTGGAAGAAGATGAATATATGGTACCTATTCTAGGAAATAACCCTATCCTAAATCAGTCACACAACTATGATGATGCCTCTTTACATCAAATCAGTTTATGCAAAGCAAACAACATTCAAAAAATAGATTTCATGTATAAATTATTCCACAAATCCTTTATAAAATCTTCAGTGACATGTTCTATAATGCACATATAACTTGCATAAAACTGAAAGCAGATAATTTACTGCTAAATCATTTAATAGCTTATCACTCACACCTTAATAGTTGCCACAGTTCATATTTTAGAAGAAATTAACAAAGAAAAGATACACACCACACATTAGATGTTCCTTGAGTCACAAAATCCTCCAACATGAAGAAATTTTTTATTTATTATATTCAGTCTTCAGGTACACTAACATCCAACCTGGGAAAATTATTTACAAGTGGTATATCTAGCAAGAGAGGAACCAACTCCATCTCTTCTAAAAAGAAGGAAACATTAATTATAAAATAACATATGTGTCAAAAGACATTACATCCTTATCTCATAGAAATATAACAGAAAGGATAGATGAAGAAAGAGGAAGAGAAGAATTTTGGGTTGGAATGTTGAGTGTGTTTTCATGTTGCCCCTTTTTCTACTGAATTATCCTCTTATGTCTTGGGTCATTAATAACCATGTAGCTCCATTTAATAAGACCTCAAACAACCTCATAACCACCTCTCACCATCACTTGTATTATCCATTTGGTTATGGGTTCTTATACATCCTTAATTGGATCAGGAAAAACTTGCTGATAGGTATCAAAATTAAGTTAAAAAAGGTGTTGCCAGTAAAAACCTCTAACTGCACAAAATATGGAATGCTACCGAAAATTCCACTAGCACCCTATTTCTTTTTCAAAATACACAGAAATTGCTGAAAATTCTGTGCATACTTGTATTATATGACACTAGGATGTTGTTCAAAATTTTTAACGAATAAGAAAAAAGGGTACTTGCATCAAAAACATTTTTTTCCTTTCCTCTATGTGTGTTGCAGCTTCAACCAGTTTATCTAAGTCAGTTTTGTTGTCAGCAGCTAATGTTTTGGATTTGGTTTCTCTTGTAGTTTCCTCCTTGACAGTGTCTTTGTCCTCCTTAGAACCCTTTTGTTTTTTTCTTTTCTTTGAGGGCTATGAGCATTGTTCTGAAGGGGTTCTGTTCTTGTTTTTATTCATGTATTTTTCTATTTTTGAACCTTCATATTTACCTTCAATATCAATGACCTTTTTCATTAGGCTTGGATTGTGTAGACCCTTGGAATTAAGCCTAAACTTATTGTTGTCTCTTGTGTGCCTCTTTCTAGTGCTAGCAATAGGTTTAGCTTCTTATTTATTCTTCTTATTGTTGATTTCATATCGAGCATCCTTGAGGGGTTCTTCATCTGATGGTGTAGGCTGATATTCTTACAGGTGTGGCTTATATTCACCTCTGGAATCTTGTCTGAAATCCAAAATACTTCTCAAAGTATGACTCTCAGCAATTCAAATCCCAGCAACTAAAACTTCGAATGACATTTTCTTGATTTTTAGGTGGTTTTAAAACTAGAACTTGGTCCATCACCCCATGCAAATTTTCCTCCATCATTGAAAATATTCCTCACCATGATGTGCACCATGTGATACACCATCACCACCTTTAGTTGGATGCGTTTTCCGTATGAGAGCTCTAGATGGCTTGTGGAAAGTGTGTTCTTGACTTGCAGTCACCTCTGCAGTCTTTGTTGTTGATTGGTAGGAATTTCAGGCAGCACCGTTGTGTAGCCAACCAAAAAATTATGGCATGTAGTGTGATAACTACGATCTCCTTGATTCAAAAAAAAAAAAAAACGTACCTAGATACACAGAACTGACTTGCTGTTGACAGGAATGATGTGTAACGGTTCAATCCATAACTGTGGATGACACATGTGGCTCAACATATATAACGACTTGAATTTAGCTAATTGACTGTAATAACCTATCATTAGATCTAAAAATATTTAAAAAATATTTTAGACGTATTTACACTATGACATGAGGTTTAACTAAAGCAGATGCGCTTTTTTGTTTTATTTTAAAAAACAAAGTATGCTTCCAGAAATTCTGGTAGCATCGAAAAATAAAAATAAATAAATAAACAGAAACAAGAAAATAAAAGACTGTCCAAGAGGCTAAAAATGGATGCTTCTGGAAATTCCAGTAGCGACCAAAAAAAAAAAAAATTGAATTTTTTTAAGTTTAATCCTAAAAATAAAATTATGGAATGGACTCATGACTTAGAAAAGAACTATGCTAACACCAACATTTTAAAAATTGATCCATGGGAAACGTAGGGCTTACTAACCTGCTTTGCAGCCTCAATGTCGAACTCGACAACAGTATAAAGCTTGAAGAAGGCGTCGTTGCTGGAGATTTGATTCGCCCTCTATTTGTCAATATCGTACTTTCATACTTGTTGCAGATGGTGTTCCCTCTGTTTGTCAATATCGTACTTTCATACTTGTTGTAGATGGTATCGACCCGCATCATAATTTCGATGATGCTCATCTTCACAGTGATCATATATGATGTGCTCCATGCATGTTATTTCAGATCTACATTTTCCCTCAGAATTCCTTCCCACAGACGAAAAATACAAGGATTCTAACCTAAGGCCTTATTTCAAATATCTTGCAATCAATCTTAATTGAAGGCTTATTAAACAAATCTGACTAAAAGATTGACTAAACAACTAGATGTACACTAAACATCTAGATATAGACTAAACAACTAGATGTAGATTGCTAGTGTGTCACCCTTCAAAATTTGTGAGTGGCCCAACTTGGAAGTGAAATTAAGTTGGTTGAAATTTCAACTCTTGTGGAATTAGTAGTGGTTTATAGGAATTTGGAATTTCGGGTTGAATAAAGTTGTGGTAGTCCAAAGGATTTTTGTGTTCATTTATTTATTCACAAGTTTTGCATAGTTTATGTCATTTCTAAAAACGATGTAATGTTATTTTAGTATGGTTTCTAGTAAAATCACTACAAGGAAAGACCCTCTAGTGGATGTTTTTGAGGAACCCCTTATAAAAATACCCCAGACATCCATTTTTAGCGGATGTTACTAGAGGAGGTTGGAAGGTGGAGATTTTTGTGGATGTTTTTCGTCCAGTGCGCTTATCATCCTAAACCGCACAGGTGCATTCAACAAGAGAAAGCACCGATGCACAAAAAACATTGGCACACTGGGACACCGTGAGCTCTGTACAAACCCGCCTGGTGCATCTTATTACTGTAGTGCACAGGTTCTTTACAAATATTCCGCACCAGTTTGCCCTAAAACCCCGCGCCAAAACTGAAACCGCCCAGTGCGGTCTTAAGAAACCACACTGGTGCGCCTATAAAACTCCACGCATCGAAACAGGGTTAAATAAAAAAAAGTTATGACCAAAAAACCACATTTTTCACTTTTCAGTGCTCCAGATATCTCAAGCACTGGTGCAAATTTTCCTTGTCTGAGGCGCCCTGACATCGGTGCTCCCATTGCACCCATTGCACGCACTGCTGTTGTGCATTGCCCACCATATCCATTTTGAATTTTGCAAAACGGTGGGAAAATTTAGTTTTTGAAATACTACAGGCAATATGCCTCCTTGACGGCCAAATGTATAGGGATTTTCTTTTTTTTCCCATAATTAAATCTTTTATCGGATTAGAATTGTAAATTAACTTAAAATTAACCTTAAAAAAAAATGTTTCCCACGCAGTACGCTCGAGCCGTTCGGCTCGCACCGGTTCATGGTGCTGCCTGTAAATTTCCAGGCCACACCGCAACCGGTGCTAATGGTATCCACACCAGTTCCAGGGCAGTACCGAAAGGCACATCGTGATATTTTAATAAAAAAATGTGCGGTGCGATCGGGTAACCGGCCGCATCGTTGACCCTGTGGAATAGCAGCAATGTGGTGCATTGACCAAAATATCTTCCCCAGGGTGGGTAATTTTGTCAGCACACCACATTCCAGCATTTCGACACTGTCAATGGTGCGGCCTGGTAAAAGACTGCATCGTTGACTATGTATTGATGTTAGGAGGTTGGTGCGCTGACCAAACTATACTCCCCGGGGCATATAGTTTGGCAAGCGCACCATCCTCCTGACACTGGTCCATAGTCAACGGTGCGGTCTATTATACCACTGCACCGTTGACTTTGGAACAATTCCAGGAGGGCCGTGCACTAAAAATTTGCAGGTGCACCGCCTCTAGTGCACTACAAATTTTCTGGTGCACCGCCTCAGGTGCATGACAAAAAAAGACGCACCGTGAGCGGTGCATGCCTATTTCTTGTGGCACACTGACTATTTTTTTTTTCAAAAAAAATTATATGTGTATATTCCTAAATACATGTCTCATTTAATAAAAAAAATTATTTAATATCTCAATCATTCAGAGACGTGAAAGGAGAGAAGAGAGGGAACAACAACAACAACAACAACAGGTGGACCAATATAACATGGTTCACTTGTAGGAGGCACGAGAGAGGGAGAGAGATGTGTACCCTTGCCCTATTACAGTAGCTACCCAGGGGCTCCTAAGGCAGGTAGGCCTCCCCAAGTTATATGAAGAGGCTACTTCTCTAAAGGGCCATGGTTTGTTTTTGCGACATCTTATTCGTAGGTGGAATGCCCACCTACAGTTTTCTAGGTTGGTCCTAACCAGTGGTATGCGCCGACTGAGGAGTACATCTATTTAATTACAGGGCTATCAAGGAGAGGGGTGGATTTTCCCTCATTCCTAGAGGTTCTAGTTGGCTATGCAGTAGGGAGTTAGTTGGTGTACTCCCAGAGATACATTAGCACGAATATACTATCTCCTTTAGATTTTTAGGTCTCCAGAGGTCAGTTACATATTGTTGCATTTGGTAGTGAGGTGGTGACGTGCCTCTCACTTCTGATTTCGACCATTTCACACAACACCAGTGATGGGCAACGCATTAGTTTCCCGCTTCTATATTATGTTGATTCTTTAGTACAGAAGCCACGACTTGTCAGGTGGTCTTCCATTTTTTGTGGAAGTTTTGTATAGCCTTAGATAGATGTCGTGCTCATGCACAAGGGAGGGTGAACTTCCCTTTTGCTTCAAATATTTTTTGTTTATTTTTTGAGAGGTTTCTAGAGATGAGGTCTACTTTTGTTCGGCAGCCTCGTAGGCCGATGCTAGATGCATGGATGCACATGTGGGAACCGATGATTCCCAAGAGGGGTGAGACAAAGTTTTCCGCGAGGATATCGCATGATGCACTGGAGTTACTAGCCAGTGTTGACGAGCATCCCTTCGTTATGGTCCCATGTCTTTATGCTGGTTTGTATTGGCGAGGGTGTGCCAACATCCTCTTCATAGATGATGAGTTGTCGGATGATAGAGGTAATATTACTGCTTTATTTAAATTTATTCTAACATGTTCTTTAACTTGTTTTTATTAAATTGTGTAATGAAATTGTCTAATTATTGTTGTGTACTTGTATATATTTTGCAAACATTGAGTCTTTTGATAGCAAGGACATGCCAACACCACCAAATGATTCAAGCATGGATCCTGATGATGATCAAGATATGGCAGATGTTGAGGATCATGAGGTCGGTGCAGAAAGACTTGCTTCTATTGGTGCACCGGTACCGCCTTTTTATAGGCACGATATGCTTGATAGTAGATTGAGGATGGAGTTGGGTTACCAACTCCGTGCACTGTTTGTTGAGGCAAGATTCAGGCCCGCTACTATGAGAGACATACAGGCCAATGGTAGGCTAGTACATATGTGGTGAGGCATGCCGTGTGACATGTACAGCCTGATGCAGCATGTTGTAGGAGCTACGACCTTAGTTACGCGGTTGAGGAGTGCCCTTGCACGTTATAGGCGTGGTCGAGACGTAGCATGTGACCAAAATTCTACAAGCAGTGACGCATCATCTGATGATCACGATCAGGGGAGTGATCATCATTCACCTCACACTGCGCCATATGAGTAGCCTCCACTAACATTGACTAGTAGTCATCATGGAGAGCAAGCTGGACCATCAGCCACGTCGAGTCAGTAGCCTACAGCATCCAACAGTACTCATGATCATGAGCAGGTTGTACCATCGACCATGTCGAGTCATCACGATGAGTAGCTAACAGTTGATCCTGATCAGCATGAGGCACTAGTACCGGATCATCAGGCACGTGATGATCAGCATGTATCTAAGCTTGTCGAGGCTACACCATTGACTGAGCAGGCCTCAACTAGTACTATTATTGATGATGTACCACCAGCTGATATATGACATTTATATTACAATTGTATATTTTTGACATTATTCAGTTATATATATATATATATATATATATATATATATATAGATAGTACATGTATTTTATGTTCATGTTGCAGTTGTACTTAATTTACATGTTGGCGATCATCATGATGTGTATATTGTTAGGTCATGTTAGATATGTTCATTTAATGTGCATCTTGCAGATATATGTGTATGTGATTGCAGTTATTTCACATGAGTTGTATATTTGATGTTTGTGTTGTGATGATGTTATACAATGCTAATTGTGTTTTGTTAGATGATCATGATCACGATGATGTTAGCGAATTTGAATGTGTTTTTTGGTCGAATATGATGTTTGTACGATGGTTATCATGACGGTGATGTTTATTAATTAATTTAATATTAAATGATCCTAATATTGTAAAATTGTAATTCTAATTCTAATTAAAATTCTAAAATTGTAATTGTATTAGTAATTGTAATTTTAATTGTAATTGTATGTAAAATATTTGTAAAATTTTAATTGTAATTGTAATATTTAATTTATTGTGAAATGATTGTAATCGTAATTTTAATTGTAATCGTATATATGTAAAATTGTAAAATTGTAATTATGAAATTGTAAAATGGTAAAATTGTAATTGTATGTAAAATTATAAAATTGTAATTGTAATTTTAATTGTAATTGTATGTGGAATTGTAAAATTGTAATTGTAATTGTAATTCTAATTCTAATTCTAATTCTAATTGTATGTAAAATATTTGTAAAATTTTAATTGTATTAATGTGAAATGATTTTATTAAAAATTTTAAATTTGTAAATTTGTAAAATTTTAAATAATTGTAAAATAATAAATCTAGAATAATATGAACTTTTGTAACATAATAAAGTTTAGAAAATAATGCAAATAAATTCATGTACTTTAGAATTATCATTATTTTAATATGATCTTACATACAAAAAAAGAACTTTATACAGTACGCCATTGTTTTTGAGATCAACATAATTGCAAATTATCAAGTGAAATATTGATTTTAACATTAACACAATGCAAATTACCAATTAATTCAAAATACATATTATAATGTTTTGAAAAAACCATCTTAAAAAGTATAAATATTGATGAAATAACACATGTACCATATCACTCTCGGTTCTCATGATCACCCTCATTATCTTCCATCTCACATGGCATGATAACACTATTATTCTCAAAAATATGTTTTTATCTAGGGTCGTGTCTCAATACGAACCACCAATCCCTATCCAACACATCTAGGTAAAAAAACACCTGGTTGCAGTGTTTGGGGAAAACATAGGGCTCCTCAGCTTCATCCCACATCTTTCTAGAGTTTATTCATATCAACCTACTATCGCGATCTTCCTTTAAATTATTCTGATCAAAGGTGTCCTACCACTTGCACCTAAAAATAACACATTGGAAAGAAGAGAAATCCACTTCAATGATCTATTGTATCTTTCCGACGTAACCTAACGTCACTTGTACTATGTTTTGATCACGGTGGCTAGATCGGCTAGATTTATCGAACTCGACTTCCACTCCATAGTCTTTTGTGATGTGTCCAACATTAGGATTTTCTGTGCGAAAATGGTGTCCATATGCCCACATAGATGGGAACAAATGCACCTTTAATAAAAAAAGTTAAAAAATCATAGTGTCATGTGTCTTATAATAACCCAAAAGTTAAAATATGAAATATAGATGTAATTACATTTAAAAGGTGCATTATTAAGTTTCAAATTTACATATAAATTAAATAGATTATTACCGAGTTGCTGCAGCCAATCCCTACGTTTAGCACATCCTCTTCAGCACTCGAGTAACGATCGGTTACACTGTATTTCTCTCTGACTTGGTCAACAACCCAACTATTGGGGCATTTTTTAGCATATTTTATTTTAAATGATTGGGATAAGGCTCACTTATTCCATTCAGCCGTCTGAATTATTTCTTGTCACTATCCCATTTCATCCTCTTTTGTTCATACAATGTGACCCACGTTTGTGTCACTTCATAATTGTAAAGAACGAATTTATTGATTGATTCAATTTCTACATTCACTGATGAAATCAAGCTGACATTATATAGTACATAGAGATCAAAATATACATTATATCGAAGTTAAACATGAATATTTAATTTGTGTAAATTCGAAAAATTATAAGTCGCTTACTCTTTATCAAGCGTTTTTTTCCACTCATTTTGAGCAACTCCCCTTCTCTTTTGTCCTCATCCCTTTCATCATCCTAAATCACTGTACATGGTCTGCTTTCGATCTGCTTGATGTACTCACTGGCATAATAGGAAGACTCATACAATATGTACCCCTCTGCCATAGATCCCTTGGGTTTTTCCCTTTGTCGAACAAAACCTTTCAATTTCTTCATGTACCTCTCTAACAAGAACATCCAACGACAAGAAACCACCCCAACTAATTCAACCTCATCTACTAGGTGGATTAGAAGATGAACCTGCAAGTCCATGAAACTCGTTAGCAGTTCCTTCTCAAACATACAAACAATCTCAACTATCTCTTGACGCCAGCATGGAATGCTAGCCACATGAATCTCCTTTGACGTGATTCAACGTAAAAATGTAGATAATTTATATATGACACATCCTAGGTCTTGAAGGAATTCATGTTTCACACACCCACGCATGAAAAAAGGATAATGACACTACAAAGTTATAAACACGTGCAATAATATACAAAATTAGTTATTTTCTATGATCCCGGAATGGGATAAAATTTATTAATATAACAAATAATAAAATCATGCTTTTGACATTATACGTACTCTTAGAAGATTCAAATTCTCATGCGATTTCAACCCCGAAAATGGTCATCCACGGTTAAGTAGCATCGTAGTGAAGACCTGTATGAAGATGGCACCCTCACACCCATTATAATTTCCTTTACCAAAGAAATATCATCTTTTTTAAAAATCCATGGGACATCACCTTCTTTGAAATACCATGAATTAGAGGGACCAACGCCTGCCTCAGATCCTATAATTTCTAATTGTCTTGGCCAATGTTTTTTTTATTTTTTGAAGTAATAAGATGTTTCCTAACAACCAATGTGTCACTTTTTTTTGATGATATGTTCCTCCATAAAGAAGATGAAACATTGTTAAATATATGCATGGGATCTAATAAGTGGGTAATCTTAAGATGCTCCCAATATGGGAGGTTATAAAAGATAGATTTCCTTTTCATCCCAATGGGAAATTTCTCAACATAAGTGTCGAATAATTTTGGATCATCGAACATAGGCTCCCTATTTGAATCGAACATTTCTATGAACTCCTTCTCCTTCTCTCTCTCATATGCTCTAATCCATTCAACTAGTGTCGTTATTGGAGGCCTTTGGGTTCTCTCTCATTTACCATTGAAAGCAGATGCAGCTCTTCTATAAGGGTGTTCTTCAGGGAGGAATACCCTGGAGAAATCATACACTGGCTTTCATAGGTCCTTGGACCATCTAGCTTTTAGTGAAGGTCCACAACATTTACATCCAAAATACCCTTTTGTTACAAGACCTGCGAGATTATTGTATACAATTTATATGCATGGCACGTTAAAGAATATCATGAATATCAGAACAATTACAAAGAATTAAATAACTAATATGTGAAAGAATATTATTACGTATTTAAACAAATCAATAAATATGTAATTTACCATAGCAAACTCCTAATCCTGGATAATAATGTGTCATGTAAGCACATATGCCATACAATGTAAAACTCCTCTCTACCGCGATGGGTCTTGATACATCGTATACATTTATCCCATCCCATAATTCCTTCAATTCATCTACCAGTGGTTGTCAGTAGACAGCCATATTATTCACTTTTCTTCTACTAGGGACTATGAGAGCCGACATAAGGTGTTCATTCTTCATAGAAAACCATGGGGGAATATTGTTATTGATCACTACTACAGGCCAAACATAATAATTGGTGTTCTAGAGGGAATATGGGTTGACACCATCCATGGCTATGCTGAGTCGTAGACTTCGTACTTCATCCTTGAATTTTTCAGGCCATGTATCCTCTATATGCTTCATGGCTATTGAATCAATTGGGATTCGCATAACTCCCAACTCACTTCTGTGTGAGGCATGCCATCCCTGCAACATAACTAATTCTTTGCAACAAAAGAGCCTTTGAATCCTTAGGATTATAGGCATGTACCTCAATATCTTAAAAGGAGGACCACGTGATTTACCCTTATTTTTTTATTTAGCATACCTGTCATGCCCACATTTCAGACACATCTCTTTGTCTACATATTCTCCTCTATATAGAATACAATCATTTGGAAATGCATGATATGATATGTACTTGTTACACAGCATTTTGTCACCGTCCCTGCAATTCCTCGTCCCGCACATTGGAGAGATTTTCCCGTGACCTTTGAGCAGTGAAATGACCTAAAACCACTTTCATGGCATTCCCTTACATAAGAAAAATCATTCCTCTGAAGAAATTTTCCTCTGAAAAACCCTAAAAACAAATCTTTTTTCCTTGGCGTGACTAGCCTGTTCAACCCTCATGCCAATGGGGAAAATCTACCATAGAGGGCACGCCAACTGGCGCTCTGTCCCTGTGTCTCACTCGCGCCAAGCTTAATAAGGGATGTTTTTTAAAAATAAATGGTGGAATTTTGATTCCAACAAACTCCTGAACGAGTCACTAAAAGGATTGGGTGGTTTGGCTCTGGAACTCCATGTATGGGAAGTGGTTTTCCACCTATCATGGAAGCTTCCTTAGAGATAGGGCCAATCCCATGATTATAGGGATCCCAAATCCCCTTCCTCCATCTACAAAAGCTTGTCTTCTCCCTTAGCAAGCTAGTTGAACTTGTAGGAAGGAAACTATAGCCAGACAGCTGTTGAGAGCCACGCCAAAGAGAGAGAGCTTCGTCCCGTTTCCGACAAGCTTTGTTGAGACGTGCTCCACTGTCAGCCCCGCCGAAGGACGATCAAGCATCAGAGCTTTGGGTTGTATATTTCCTTTGTTATTTTAATGATAAGCGACTTTGATTATGGTTCTATTCATGTGTCTATTTCTTTATGAAATGAATTACATCCTCTCTGACTGATGTATGGTTACAGGCTTTAGATTTTATGTTGTATATTATTGTATCCTTTGCATGTGTGAAGGTGTTTAGACGTGTCGAGCGGAAGAATCGTGATCTACCAAGCGAGGGATAGAAAGTGTCATCATTTATTCAACGACCACTGCGTAGGATTTGAGGTAGGCAATTCGTTATGGTTTTTGTCGTTTTGTAACTAGGAACCTGCGTCAGTGCGTGACCTGATTGTTGCTAGACCCAATCTGGGCTAGTAGGGATTTCCTCTGTCCACAGAGGGGATTTACCTCTCCAACAAACTGGTGACTCCACTGGGGACTCAGTTGGAGTTAGTTTTGTCTCTTTTGGATGTTTTTGGCTTTTGATTGATTGATTTTCTCTTCTGGTTTGCCTCCTTTGGTGTAAAACCCCTGTTCAGCCCCCAGAAGACCTGATCTACTCTTTGTTTGCTCTTTTTTCATTTCTTCCCATAGTAAACTCGATTGGCATGGTTTATAGCCTAACAGTCACGCCAACTGGTGCTTTTTTCTAGTTAGGCCCTCGCGCCAACGTTGTTTTGGCGTAGAATATACCCAAACAGTCATGCCAACTCTGTTTGGTGTTAGGGTTTGCTTGTTTTTGAGCCCTTTGAGTTTGATTTCTTGTCCTGGTGTCATTTTTATGAGTGATTGAATGCCTTGAAGTCCTTGTTGACTATTTTTGACCCTTATCCTCTAGTTGTTTTCCCTTTACCATCATCTTTGCATTCTAGCCCTAGGGTTTCCAGGTACTATAGTGTGCTGAGCCTCCCATGGGAGTTTTTGGTTCTCAATTTTCCAATCAACTTCATTTTCTCTTCTTTGCATTCGTTTTGCTGGATTCCATTGTATCATTATGTTAGTTGAGTGATTGCTCTGTTTTTCATTCAAGTTTCACTTTGTCTCATTTCGAGCCTAGATTACACGGTTTGTATGAGTATTTTTGAGATTCTTCTTTGATTTGAGGGATTTCTCCATCAGTTTAGTTCTGATTGTGTGTGTTTGAATTGAGTGAAATTGCTTGTTTTGACTCTCTCACTGTCATTTATCGAATTGGTTTCTTCATTAGTTTTTCATTTCGTTTGGTGCATTTGCTCTAAAACATTGAAAAATACAAAAACAAATCTCTTTGCTTTTTTATTAGTTTAGTGAAAATTGAAAGCTTTTCTGCATTATTATTGTTATATAACTCTAAGAGAAAAGTTTTTAGTTTCATTAGCGTGCATTAGAGATAGTAGTGGATGTTTTGTGATCATTTTGTTGTTATTTGAAAAGCTGTCAACCTTCCCGTAGTTAGCTCTTCATCGAACAAAGTGATACATTGTGGCATGTAGTGTGCATTTAGAGGATTTTTGAGATACAACATTCGATAGGGCCTGAAATTGAAACATAATTTAAAGATCAAATATAAAATTTATTCAATTAACCTAAGGCAACATTGAAACATTAATGGAATATCTAGAGGTCTAGGCTAGTGACGTGTTTCGGTGTCGTTAAACCTAGTAGCTGTCATTCACCTTTTGGCTTTAGACAACGCTAGTATGGACTTGTGCTCCCCATACCGTCGCGTATATAAAGGGAGACCTGAGTAGGTTGCTATCCTTTATCCATAGGAAGCCAATTCTACCGCCTTTTACCCGTGATACACCGGACACAGCATTCGAGGAGATTACCTGCACGTACGTCAAGTCCTTGGTTGATTTCTCTTTCATTTTCTAACCAAGGTGTATATGGAAGTTCATGGATATCTGGTACACCCATCTGCCTAGATTACCAGAGCAGTCATTTCGATCTTTTCTGACTCATTAAATTTGAAAATATCATCAAGCGCTTGTCCTTTCACGCTTGTTTCCAAATTTAAAGAGTTAGAGTCATCTTTTACTTGTTTCTAGACTCTTAAAACATGAAATAGTAAAATTTTCCAAGTTTCAATGTGGTAAAATTAATCACCTACGATCAGACGCCTATTTAGAAATTGTTTTTTGGACTGTTGGTTGTTTGCCTTGGTTTTTTCCCGTGTGTCTTTGTTTTGATCTCTTCCTCTTTTTGTTACAGTCACAGTGGCGAAACCCTCAGTTTTGTCTTTTGGTAGTCCTTATATAGACGATTCATCAAAGGTATCTCAGTCCTCTGCTAAACATCAGCAGCCTATTGTATCCGAGTTTCCCAAGGGGGGACCAGTTATATCTGAGCTTCCCTTTGGAGGACCAATTGACTTCAATTAGCCCTTGTCCAACGCTTGGTTTGGATTTGGAGTAGGGGAACACTTCCCTCCTCTTAAATCAGGATCGCCTTTCTTAGTTGTTGTTATACCTCCTAGTCCTCGCCGTCTTTTAGAAGATCTTGTGGCAGGGTCAGATATGGACTCACCCAGTCCTTCTCCTAGTGAGGAAATTCCTACATCTAGTGAAGATTACTAGCTTTTTCCAGAAAACATCCCCGAGTCTTATGTCATGTCTTCACCTGGTCCTTCGCTTCCAGCGGGATGTAGGTACTTGAGTCAGGTCATGGCCGTTGTGGCCTCTATGGGAATATCGACTCCATCCATGAGGCCGGTTATTCCTTCGTTAGGGATGTCACCATAGAAACCTCTCACATCATCTCCTTTCATCACATCAATACCTGTTAGGCCTATTGTCTGCGTAGCTACATCTACACCCACTGTCACTACTCAATCAACCAGGACCTCATCAGTTTCTAAAGACATTTACATAGCTTCTGCTATTCTAGAGAATATTTCTCTCGAGGAGTATTGATTGTCTTTACAACCGTTGAACTCTGAGGTTGTTCAGTCCTCTCAAGATCCCAACCATCCTTACTTTTCCCATTATGGACCGAATGGTACCCCAATCTACGTCTTTCCTTATCAATATGATGAGCAGGGCAACCCTCTTCGTTTTCCTGCTCCTGAGGCTTATCAGTACATTAATGGTTTTCTTTCTGCCCAGGCTGGGCAACCTTCTAACCCACAAGGACAACCCTTCCAGGGGCAACCTTTGACCCAGCCAGGTTATCTATATGACCTGCAAGGACAACCCTTACAGGGGCCACCTTCGGGCTAGCAGGGATTGTTGTATGGTTTGCAAGGACAATCCTACAACCCTCAAGGTCAACCTCTACAGCCTCACCCTGTGGTCCAACGAGGGCAACCTCAAGGCCCCACAGGCCAACCGGGCTATCAACCTGGACCGTTGTACGGTCTTGGGGGGAAAATCCATCCTTCTCAACCTTTGGTGCAACCTCAACAACCTCAGTTTCCAATTGGTCTGAATCTTATGGTCCTGTCACAGGTCAACCTGGTTATTAGGTACAACCTGGCCCTCTCTTGCCATCAGGCCAACCTGCTCAGCTGAGGTAGCCTGGTGTCCTTCATCAGCCAGGTCAACCTGTTCAACCAGGACAACCCGTTCAGCCAGGCCAACCTGTTCAACCAGGGCAGCCTGCACAGCCAGGTCAACCTATTCAACCAAGACAACCTGCACATCTAGTTAAATCTGCTCAACAGCTGATCTATTCTATGCCACAGCCGAACCCGCTTGTGCGCCCAACTTATCAGGCTCAGCAAGGCCCCACTTACTAGCAGCCCACTCAACCCTGAGGCGGTTAGTACCTTCAAGGTCAGTCTCGATCAGCTTACAACCCGCCCCAAGGTTCTGGTATTACCTCCAATAGTCAGGTTATACTTATACTCAGCAGTCAAATCCATACACTGCTCAAATGGGGCCTACATATAATCAAGGTCAGTACCCTGGTTATCAACCCCCATACACTGGTTATTGGCAACCATATCAACCCAATTATACAGCTTATACCCCCTATGGTCATAATCCTCCAGGACAAAAACAATGGGGGCGGAACTATTCTCAACCAGGGTGGAGTAAGGGTACAGGTCCTTATCGAGGACCTGGCATGCCTTTTAATCCTCAGTTACCTTTCCTTGCCACGTTGTAATTACCGAATGTATCTAAATTGACCAATGATCCGATTCTTCATAATCAGTATTGGCCTCCGGTTCCGACGAAGGTACCGGGAGACTGTCCCAAGTTTGACGGTAAAGCTGGAGAAGACCCCCAAGCCCATGTCATGACCTACCATTTGTGGTGTTCTTCGAACTCTTGGGTTGATGACTCGATCCGTCTACGTCTTTTCCAGCGCACTCTTACTGGCACAGCTGCTAAGTGGTATATAGAACTATCCCGCGGTATTTTTCAAGACTTTAATACTTTAGCTATGGCATTCCTGACACATTTCTAGTTACCGGTTCATTATGAAGCTGGGACACATCTCCTGACATCTATGAAGTAGGATAAAGCCACTCATATTTCAGATCATATTCATGAGTGGTGATGTCATCGTCGTCTAATCAAGTTTGATATTCCTGATCAGCTTCTAACTCACTGGTTCACTACCTCCTTTTTCAACAAGATCGCTCAAGATATTGCTATGGGGGCATGTGTAACCGAGGAACAAGCCATCGCTCGTGCCCAGTACCTCGATTTAGTGTACTCTCAGTCCGACACGTTATATGATATCTTGACTGATGCCCTGCGGCCAGGGACCTCTACAGCACCACCTACCCCATCGGTTGATAGTATTATTGGTTCCGTCTCTCATATTTCTCGTAAGTTCTCTAATGGGAAGCAAAAATCGAATTCTTCCAATAATTCTGCTCCTCCCACCACTCTAGACTCTAGTAAGATCGCGGAGGTAAATGTCATTCAGGCCAATCCTGCGGAAAATACCTCCAAAGGGAAGAAGAAGGACAAAGGAAAGTCCAAATCCGATGCCCCGAAACCAGAATCCTCCAAACCACGTGTTGATGATGGTTCGCAATGAAAACCGAAGTACCCTTGCCTGATCTGTGATGGAGACCACTACACCAAATATTTTCCTTGACGATCCAAGGTTAGTAAACTTCTTAAAGGCTCTAAGGGAACTTCGGTAGTTCTTAAGGAACATTTTCCATCTCAGCAGACCCAGATGGTTGAGCAGCCTTCACCATCTGCACCGTTTGGGTCCCAAGTTTTCATGATGAATGGTGTTGTACCTGTTTTGATTGCCACTCACTCGAAGGATTATGTCGAATCACGCTAAGCATCTGGGAAGGAAATCGTTGATGGCCCGCCTCCCCCACCTACCTCTGGTCCTTTAGAAATTGAGAAGCCAAGTGTTAGTATGAATCCTTTGTCGAAGTGTACGAAAAAGGACCACTTTAGCTACGCATAACTAATAGCCCTAACATCAAATAAGGCTGCCAATATCTTCAGATATGCAGTTAATTGATCAAGACAAGAGCTACAAAAAACCAGATCTATGCATAGAAAGACATTAAGCAGAAAAAAGAAGGGTTTGCTCCATATATCGAATAGACAAGACAAGAACAATTTTTGAAAGAATTTTTGTAATAAGGGCACCTGGGAGGAAAACAAGAAGATGTTTCCAATTCTCCTCAATGGGATGGGTTCTTGGAAGTCCTCAGCACTTCAAATCTAGCATTTCTCTCTCCTGTTGGTGTAGAAAACCCAGACAAAGATAGAACTCAAAGGGAGCTCACAAAGCAAATAATGGAAAAGATGACAATGATAATGGCTCAAAGTCAGACCAAGAGTTTAGATCCAGAGTGATATAATAGGCAAAAAAAGGTGAAGAATGGTAGGAAAAACCCTCCTATTTATAACAAAATATTGGGTCATTCTAGATCTTGGTGCATGATTAAAATAATGTTAACCAAATATAGATCCACCTTTTATGGAATATTTTATTATATTTGTTGGAGGAAAAAAGTATTTGACTTGGGTCAAATCCCTTTATTTGTTAATAATAAATAAATAAATGATTTATTTATCTTTTTAAGGAAGTGGTTGAAGGATAATCAAATAAATAATGATTTATTTAATTATTTGTGGGTGATGTGGTCATATTTAACAAGGAATATTATCTAAATAATATTTAAATAATTATTCCTAGAAAATAATAAGATAAATAAAGGTTTATATAATTAATTTCTTTGTTTTGGGTTAAACATGATTAGGAATAATAATTAAATTATGGTTTAATTAATTATTCCGTGAGGAAAATCAAACAAATATAGGTTTGTTTAATATTTCCTTTTGGGGTTTCCTGTTTAGACCATAAACAACCTAATAAATGTGGTTTATTAAGTTATTTTACATAATGAAAGAAATTTTACTTAGGGTAAAATTAGTCTTACATGGTGTACTTGGGTCCATCTAATGATAATAGGTTAGATGACCAAAAAAATGGTGTAACAGATTGCCCCCCAGCGTGCGAGTGTTAGGAGCAAATCATATGACCAAAGTACGTTGTAAGAACTCAATCACCAGACATCAAGAGGGAAGTCAGAGAGAGAAATGTGAGATAGACTAAGGTGTTGAAGAACTAGACCCTGAGGAGACGAGACTTACAGGTGCAACAAGTCTCTTTTTATGAGAGGGTACCTGTGCTAAAGGCGGCGGGGGAGGCATACCTATGCCCGCCGAGACAAAGTACAAAAGAATAGTGTGTCCAGTAAACAAGGGACCGAACCATAAAGTACAGCCGGCATAAACATGAGCTAGATAAAAATACAATGAGGGATCCCACATACATGCTGTGCCTGGGATAACAGCCAGGACTTATACAATAATATCTGAGTACATGAGATACAAATACAACCCAAATGCCCCCTATAAGCGGGGAAGGGCTCACAAAATCTGACTGATACATGAAAATCAAAGAGGCACTGCAAGCAGCTAAGGCCGACATCATCAAATATATGGAGCTACATCAAGGGCTGCAATGAAGAGGTCATCCGGGCATGTGGCGGGCTACCTGCAGGGCCACCTCCTCATGAGGGCTGAGCCATCTCACACACACCCGAGAATCACCAAGAGCTGCTGCTGCATCACTGAACCGTCAAGTATACGGATCTCGATCATGCTGAAAGGAGCTGGAGTGGAGAAACAATCAAGTCAAAGGGAAATGATAGATCCCTTTGCCTGATCCTAGGCACTGAACAAGAGTGGAAGCTAGAACCAACGTACACCGCCCTCTAGACCTATCTTATGGAATGAAGGAGTTGATGTCGGCAGAAGGAGGTCTGCCATAGGTGAGGCAATGAGAGATCCTCAACTAAGGCACGAGAGAAAATAGTAGAGCGACGGACAGACTAAGACCAATGATGATGGTGGAATGGAGGGAACTGAGTAGCGAATGGAAGACTTCCCTTGCTAGAGCATAAAGGGCATGAATGACATGGCAACGACTGACACAATATCATCAGGGATAAGGGACAGTGGGACTGAAGGCCATAATGTGCGACACAAGAGAGAAACCAAGCAATGAGGGATGGAGGACTATAGCGGGGTACAAAGGGACTCGGGATAGACTCCATGACTGCGATGATGACTCAACTTGGATGCTATAAACAAGGGCGACTCGATGGTGTTGCCACACAGTATAAGTCCGATGGGGGACCAGGAAAACATGAGTACAAGATGGTATCTCATGATGAAAATCGACACGAACATGGAAAAGTATGGAGGCAAAGTGGTGCCCCAAGTACAAGTGTTGTAAGTGAGGAAATTCGATTTAAAGGGGAGGTGAAGTGACCCTTCTTGGAAAAAATGTGTCTTGGTGAAGTATCAAATCACAAAAAACTAATAGATACCCATTTGCGGGCTCGGTGAGAGCTTTCCAACGGTGCAGACGGTTTGTCGAATGGAGCTACGGTGTGGTCGCAGCAGGTGAAAGAAGAAACAAGGGTTCTCTTTTAATAAGGCGGTTTTCCCTCCAAATCCACTCATTTGCTAGTGTTGCTGTGGTGAATGTAGAGAGGAGAGAAGGCCCTAAATCTTGCGGCGAGCGTAGTGGACAAACCGACCGTTGGAATCAAGATCCTTCAATTGCAGGTAAGAGGCCTAACCTTACTCTTTCATTTTGATGGATTGAAAGTTCAGATTAGGGCCCAGAATCTCAGGAACAGCCCCCCTTGCATCTTTTTGGCCGGGTCGCACTTTTTGGGCCAAAATCTATGACCTGGGATGCAGGTTTTGAGCCAAAAGGTGCGACCTATCCCAGGATTTGGCAGAAAAGTGCGACCTGGAAGATGAGGGGGTTTTAGTGCTGTTTGATGGCTGAGAGTTGGGTTTTTTGTGTTTGGTTACAGTATTCCCTATCTGTAGGCTGAAAAATATGATGTTTTTGTGCAGATATGACAGATATACAGATGAAATGGAGAGAGAGAGACCTGGGTACATTACGGGCAGAGATCCAGGCAGATCAGGGTGTCCATCGTGTGTTGGCCAGGTTTGGGGTTCTGAAGTTTTTGGAGAACCCTTTGATGAGAGCTGGAGAGCCCTTGTTGGCCCGGATTATCAGTTATTTGGATCCAGAGCATGAGGTATTTGTAGTGCAGGGGCACAGGATCGAACTGACAGTCCAGGATGTGTATTTCCTGACAGGTCTCCCGCCACTTGGGATGGTGGGAAATACATAGCTAGTGTTACCGCGGGGGCGGAACATCATGGAGTTTGTGGAGCGGCATTGTCGACCGGGTCTCCGAGTCAAAGGGACGTGGATATCGATCGAGGACCTAGAAAGACTGGAGACCCGGGCAGTGGCCGCAATGGTGTTGTTGATCCTGGGCAGCCAGGTGTTCCATCACATCACTGGGGGGCATATGATTATCGTAGAGAGTGTGTTGAGTGGGACCTACTATGGGTGGGCCCAAATGATGTTGGTGTCATTAAAACAACAGTTGTCGCTGTGCAAGCGGCAAGTGAACCACGATTTCTCATATGGGACTTTGTTGTGTTCCTTCTTTTTTGAGAAGATCCCGAGCTTACGACCTCGTATAAAGCTCCTAGATGGGGGCCCGAGAGAGCCCAGGATGCGCCGGTGGGGGCGGCTACTATGCAGAGGAGGGGGAGGGGCGGTCGGATGAGTGTTTCGACCTGAGTTCTTTGCCCATTGGGATCAGATGCCGTTATACATAGACGACTATCCCTATAGTGGGATGAGTTATTGTGGGGATCCGGACCTACCACTTCCGCCTGGTCGAGTATGGGGACCTGATGGTAAGTGATAAGTAACTATTCTTTTTTGGGCATGTTACAGTTAGTGAATAGTAGATAGGGTACTGATTCCTGTATTGTTGGTATGCAGATATAGCTCCGGTAAAACCGGCCGGATATATGCGACGACCGGCAGCATCTGGAGTTGCAGGTCCGAGTGGGTCGAGAGCAGCACGTAATGAGGACGCGGCCGCCCTTCTGGAGGAAATCCGCCGTAGATGCGAGAGGTTGCTGACCGGAGTGTCAGAGCGCGGGTGGCTAGACTTAGATGACCAGTACATAGAGCCATGCATTGGTCTACCCTCGGAATGGCGAGGTGTCATGCAGCACATGGCGATGGCCGATCAGGGGATACGTGATCTACAGGCTGCAGGATCAGAGCCATTGGCTCTGGATCCGCCAGATAGTGATTAGGTGTGGGGCATGTGGTGCCCCCTAGTGTGTATGTAAGGGCAGGTGGTGCCCCCAGTTTTGAGTTTTTTGTAACATGCTATAGGCATGTCATATGTATCAGAGTAGATGGACTCTAAACACATGTTTTGCAACACATATTATGGATATGCATATTTTTTAATGATTATGAATGTTATTGTCTTGTATGAAATGCGTGTGATAAATGCCAATCTAGAACATGGTTTGCAATACTATCTACATAGTGATTCTGTTCTCGAGGTACATGGTTGAAAGTTATGGTTTCAAATTCTCGTATCAAGAGTTTCACTCGTAAATATCGTCTAAACAGCACAGGGTTATGCACACGATAGACACCATTGAGTTGCATGACAAGAAGTAGGGAATCTAAACGAACATGCAGATGGAGGATGCGATGGAAGAGGGCATCGGCTAAGAGACCACGCACTGCATCATATTCGGCCTGATTGTTGGTGGCAGTACCAATGCAGACCCCATTTGAGAGAACAAGGGCATGCAAGGGGGTGAAAATGGCCCAACTTGCCGAGGCTAGATTCCGGGAGTAACGACTTGCACCATCGGCGTAACCGATATAGGGTGGGGACGGGAGGTCCTGCAGAATGGTGTTACAAGACAACAAGTGGGGGGAGGAGATATAATGACGGCAGCGTGAGTGGACAGAAGACATCGAGCGGAAACTGCGGGAGGGAGTGTGATGAGAAGGATGGCTATGACTCATATACAAACTAGAGGGTGGTATATGAAGGCTATAGGAGGTATGGCGGGGACTCGGGCTACGGAGGTCAACAGAGATACGGGTGGAGTGATCTCGGGTATGGGCAGAAAAGAGGGGGTCAAGGGTGGAAAGGTCACCACATGACGCGGCAACATTATCTAAACCATCCGTAGGGGAGGAAAGGCGTGCATACGGATCGTCATGGGGAATGGCGGAAGAACAGGGAAACAAATGGTTAAAATATGGGGAGCCCAGGGTGATCACTGAAGGGGGGTCAAGTGAAACAACAGGGGAGGATTCAACGGGAATGTGCTCCAAGGGTCTCACAGAGGATGATAGGTAAAGAATGGTCGTAGTAGACTCTGTCATCTGGACATCAGGGGGGGAATTTCGATGGGAGCGGGGGGATCCTCAAGCTGACCCGAAGCATATTGCGCGAGTATGGGAGAAGCAGATTGATTTTTTTCAACCT
The DNA here is from genome assembly GCA_034641835.2 of Pinus albicaulis. Lineage (NCBI taxonomy): Eukaryota > Viridiplantae > Streptophyta > Pinopsida > Pinales > Pinaceae > Pinus > Pinus albicaulis. Next base: position 995,236,652 of record CM076582.1, read on the forward strand.
CATACTCTCGGACTACTTCTAAAGAGGCGCGGTAATGCATCAGGTGAGGAAAATGGTGGGAATAATGGCCATGGATACCGCACAAAGCACAGGGTTTTCTAGTGCAAATAGTTTTTGGGTTCTTGGTTACGGACAAGGACGGAAGGGAAGGGTCGGAGACCGTAGACTCAGGGAACGCGACTTTAACCATGGGTTGAATGTGGGGCAACTTAGGACAAGTATGGGTGGCATGACCGACGACATCACACAAGGCGCAAGGCTTTGCGGGCGGAGGAGGAGCTGGGTCAGTCGGGGTGGCCTTGTCTTTGGATGCCCCCTTGCGAGCTTTGCCTTTTTTTCCTGGAGCGGTAACCACAGGGGTAGGGTCCTGGGTAGGTGCCGGGGGCATGGTAGCAACGGAGGGAGCGAGGGGGACCGGTTGAACCAGTGTCAAAGAAAGATAGGGTTTGGGGTGACCAGGAGGGGTGGCGGCTGGAGGGTCAAGGTACCAGACGGGAATACCCAAGGTCAGGTTAGGAAGAGAGAGGGTGGCCATGACGAGGACCGAATAGACTCCGGGAGGGGGAGCCAGGAAAGGTATCTGACCCGCGGGATAATGACCAGGAGGGACGGCTCTGAGATGATTAAGGCCTGGGGGAACCGATCCAGGGGGATAAAGGGGTTCAGGGATACCATCTCTAGGAGAAGGGCCAGAAGGAGGAGGTCCGGCTGGCGGAGATGAAGGGCTAGGAGCAGGTTGCGGTGGGCGAGGTTGAGTCTAAGGTTGCTGACTAGCCGAAGCGGGTCGCTTAAGGGCAGCCCGAGATGATTGCATCATGCAAACATTCGATAAGCTGGGATCAGAGATATGAGGAGGGGGAATACCAGGAAAAGTTCCAAGTAGGGAGGAATATTTGTAAACGCCGGGGGAGACACTGGTCAAGGAATCAACGGTTTGCTTATTGGCTACAAAAGAGATGGTCGTCTCCGGAGAGGTTTGAGACGGTGGCTCATGGTAAGTCAACTGGTCAATGGTGACTATCTTTCCATTATGAGGAAAATACATCTTGCGAAAAACCGCGGATGGGACAGTAGACATGGCATAGGTGTAGCTTCGCCCCAATAGAATGTTGTAGTCTAGAGGGGCGTCAATGACTTCGACGTCAACGCAAACGGTCTTACCGGCGAGGGTGATAGGACAATTGTGAAAAAGGCCAATGGTCTGGGAGGCGTGGTCATCCCACACTCGAAGGGTGATCGTGGAAGGGGCCAACTCAGGAGATCTGAGTTGCTTCCAAACCGAAGCGGACATCACACAGGTGGATGCCCCCTCATAAATTATACACCGAGAAATGTTGGCATTCCAGATTTTGACTGGGATTTGGAAGGTGACGGAAGCAGGAAGAGGAGGATGCTCTGATTGATGGGCATCGAAAACAATCATTTGGTCATCAACAGGATCTACAGTGCCCATGGCAGATATCAGAGCCTTCTTTTGGGAAGGGCACGACTAGAGGAGTTCCAACGTGGAAATGGCAGCAGGAGATTGCGCCAAATCATCTACTATGCCATACGAATGAGCAGCTCGACCAGAAGCAGCATTTCGACGTAACGGTCCTTTAGGAATCTTGGTATGGACCTCAACTTTGGGTTGAGGGATATGTAAGGGACCATTGGATGTCGAAAGAGGCTCTGTAGAACCGGAAGAAGAGGACTCGGAGGCAGACTGAGCGGGAGGCTTGGGGTACTAACGAGACCGAGTTTGAAGGTGAAGGTCGACGGTTGGGGATGGATCAGAGGTCATCATGAGGATCTGGTAATCGGAGGAACCAGAAAGGGAAGGTGGAGTGGCGACCTGTCCATCGGGTGGTTGGGTAGCCATGAATCCTTGCTAAGGGAAAGGATCAGTAAACACAGCTGGTTGAGTAGTGGCCACATTAGGGGGAGCATGAGGGGAGGCATGTTGTCCTCACAATGTGGCTTGATACTCCCACATCTGCCGCATTTGTGGTAAGAGGGGAGAATCATGGGTGTAATGACCATAAACACCGCAACACGAACAAGGCTTATTTGTGCGAAGAGGCCTATCTGGCTTGGGCTGAGTGCCCTGTTGCTGGTTAGCAGTGGTAGGGTCAACACCTTGAAGATTGGGTCCACGAGTACCAGGGGTAGATTGGTTTTGATTGCCTCTCCGCCTTCTTTGAGAAGAAGGGGGATTAGTCACGCCCTGCTGTGCAAATACTTGCCCTGGAGGGGGTTGTAGGTGCTATTGCGGGGTTGGAGGAGGCAAGGGAGGTGGAAGCGCATATGCTGGAGGAGCTGGTGCACCAGGCTACAGATAAGGGTAATGGTTAGGTTGGGAAACATTGAGGTAAGCAGGAGGTTGGGCAAAAGGAGGAGGAATGTCGTATCCTGGATACATGCTACCTGGAGGGGGAAAAGTGCTAAAGGTGTTGGCCCCTCCCTGAGGGAGACCGTAGCCCATAGGAGGTTAAGCATACAGATGAGAAAGGGCTCCAACGATACCATCGGCAGAATGAGATGCCCCCGGGGCATTAGCGCCTCCGGTCCTGGGGAGGTCAGGAAGGACGGTATAAACATAACCAGACTGAGCGTAGATCAGGTCATATTTCAAGGCTATTTGGAGGGAGGCTTCTTCGGTTTAAGGGAAATGGGAGGCAACATCTTTGCCAATGGGAGCTAAGAGAGTGCCAAGTAACCAGTCCATATAAACCCGATCTTCGAAGGGGGGAGCTCGACATAAGCTTCGTCTTCTTTGCCATTCCTGGACATGAGTGGAAAGGTGGGTTGAAGAGGTTTGCTTAAAAGAGGTCAAAAGCTCCGTACCAGTATCGTATAGGAGAGGGAGCTGGAAATAAGATAAAAAGGCTTGGGCAATGGTCACAAAGGTGGTATGGGAAGAAGTGGCTTGGTCAACATACCATTTAGAAGCTTCGTCGATAAGCGTGCATTGGAACAACCGAAGACGGATGGAATCATCGGTAATGGAATTGGAAGAACACCACATGTGGAAAGATCAGACATGATTGGTTGGATCTTCTCCAGCAAGGCCTTCGAACTTAGGGATGTTGGAGGGGAGCTTGGTTGGCATAGCAGGCCAACCAACATCGTGGCGGATAGGGTCATTGATCAACTGATTGAAATCGGGGAGGCTGAGGCCTGCGATGTATAGCAGCAAGGGTGCAGTCGAGGTAGTTCCTGTGGCGGTTCCGCTAGTAGTAGTTCCGACATTAGGGCCGAGAGCACCGCTAGCGTTAGGCCCTGGACCAGACATAGTGAAGGTGACAGGGGGAGAACCAGAAGTAAAAGGAGAACCCAATGAATCAGAAGAGGAGTCGTAGTGCGGACTCGGAGGAAGACTGGCTCGACGACGGCGGGACGGAGCAGGTCGATCGACCGGAAACTGAGGGTGAAGGCCAAGAAGTCTTCGGGAAGCGTGCCTTGGGGGCGCAATGATGGCAACACAAACACGTCACGAGGGGAAGAAGAACGACCGACAGAGGTAGGGAGGTGCAGAATGAAGTGATTACAATGTCGAAACAAGGGCGAAAAGGGGTAGTGTCAATTGATTTTAAAGTCTTTGCCTGGCGGTGGAAACCAGGCTCTTCTTCACTTAGGGTGAGTGTGTGGCATGCGTTAATTTTAATTTTTAAACCCTTTTCATTTTGAGAGCAAGAAAAAAAATGTGCTGCGTAACTGAAAATAATGCTGCAAAAACAGTATATAATGCTGAAATAACAGAAAATTAACAGCTACTAGTGCATTTATTCAACCCAAAAAGGCGGGTCTCTCAAAACTAATCTAAAAGAGGGAAAAAATCTAGTCAAAACGCATTAAAAAGAGGCCAATAGATCTAGGGTCGAAAGGGACAGGAATCTAAAGGGAAAAGCTGCTGAAAAGAGGTGCAGATCACAGCCAAGAGGCAGAGGCAAGGTGGCTGGAAAAAAGGAGGAAATCAGCAAAAAGTAGAAGGGGCAAGGAGAAGGCCCTAAAATTAGATCCAAACAAATCTTCAGGAGGTGATTTGAAAGGGAGAAGAGCTGATTAAAAGAGGTCTGAAAAGGAGGTATCAGATCTGGAAAAAGGGGGGCTGAAACTCTGAAAAAACAGACCTGAAACAGATAAAAACTCTTCCACAAAAATTGGAGGGTACTGAAGCCCTAGGGGGCTATGTTCCCACTTAGATGAGCAAAAACAGATCAGAACCAGGTCGAAACGGGCTGAGACAGAGGCTGGAAAACCCTGACAGAAGCTTCAGAAAAACCTAGAAAAATTGTGGAAAAATAGCTGAAAAATTGGCAGGTCGCAGGTTCTGACCTGTTTTCAGTGCAGGTCGCAGAAAATCGACTGAAAAGTGCGACCTAGAGGTCTAGGTCGCACTTTATGGGCTGAAAAGTGCGACCTGAAGCTCCGGGTGTCTCGGCGGTAGATTTCCGGAAAAGTTGCCGTCTCAGTTGCGGCTGATGTCTGTCACCTGCGCAATAGGTCCGGAAACACACGGAAGTTAGAAATTTTAATGTTTTAGGGTTTTATAGGGGAAAAAAAACATGAAAATAGGAAAAGCAAAATGCTGAAAAGAAACCCTAGGGTCTGAAGTAGCTGGATATGCAGGAATATGAAAAACGACAGCGGTCGTAATTGAAAACCCATGTGGAGTCGACAATTTTTAGTATGAATCCTTTGTCGAAGTGTACGAAAAAGGACCACTTTAGCTACGCATAACTAATAGCCCTAACATAAAATAAGGCTGCCAATATCTTCATATCTGCAGTTAATTGATCAAGACAAGAGCTGCAAAAAACCAGATCTATGCATAGAAAGACATTAAGCAGAAAAAAGAAGGGTTTGCTCCATATATCCAATAGACAAGACAAGAACAATTTTTGAAAGAATTTTTGTATTAAGGGCACCTGGGAGGAAAACAAGAAGGCGTATTCAATTCTCCTCAATGGGATGGGTTCTTGGAAGTCCTCAGCACTTCAGATCTAGAATCTCTCTCTCTTGTTGGTGTAGAAAACCCAGACAAAGATAGAACTCAAAGGGAGCTCACGCAGCAAATAATGTAGAAAAATGTGACCAAGTGTATAGATCCAGAGTGATCTAATAGGCAACAAAAGGTGAAGAATGGTAGGAAAAACCCTCCTATTTATAACAAAATATTGGGTCATTCTAGATCTTGGTGCATGATAAAAATAATGTTAACCAAATCTAGATCCACCTTTTATGGAATATTTTATTATATTTGTTGGAGGGAAAAAGTATTTGACTTGGGTCAAATCCCTTTATTTGCTAATAATAAATAAATAAATGATTTATTTATCTTTTTAAGGAAGTGGTTGAAGGATAATTAAATAAATAATGATTTATTTAATTATTTGTGGGTGATTTGGTCATATTTAACAAGGAATATTATCTAAATAAGATTTAAATAATTATTCCTAGAAAATAATAAGATAAATAAAGGTTTATTTAATTAATTTCTTTGTTTTGGGTTAAACATGATTAGGAATAATAATTAAATTATGGTTTAATTAATTATTCCATGAGGAAAATCAAACAAATATAGGTTTGTTTAATATTTCCTTTTGGGGTTTCCTGTTTAGACCGTAAACAACCTAATAAATGTGGTTTATTAAGTTATTTTACATAGTGAAAGCAATTTTACTTAGGGTAAAATTGGTCTTACATGGTGTACTTGGGTCCATCTAATGATAATAGGTTAGATGACCAAAAAAATGGTGTAACACCAAGCGCTGAACCCATTGTACAGCCACCTTCCAAAGGTGTTCTTAAAAAATCTTCCTATAATCCAAACGCCTGTGCTGCTCAGAATTACAAAATTGTTGAGGATTTGGCACAGGCGCCTTCTGCAATGTCTGCGTTGGAAGTTCTTCAAAGTTTCCCATCTCAACGGAAAGCTCTGTTATCTGCAATTGGTGGAATTGATCCTGCCGATTCTAGTCTTCTCACCTTCGATCTAGAGAATTTCGTCCCTTGACTTCCACATCAAATCGCCCTTGTTATACAAGTCGGTATCAACGGCCTCAACATTCACAGAGCAGTTGTAGATGAAGGTGCCTCTACTTGCATTATGTCATCTGCCTGCTGGAAGGCCATTAGCTCTCCAGTTCTTACTTCATCTCCCAATGCCCTCGAGGCATTCGATGGTAGGGAATCAAAACCCTTGGGTGTTCTCGCGAGTTTTCCGATCACATTACAAGGTAAGATAGTCAATGTTGAAGTAGAAGTGGTTCATGCCAAACTCAACTACAATATTCTTCTTGGTCGCAGCTAGACCCACGCCATGCTATGCGTTCCGTCCACCCTCTTTCAGCTTTTAAAGTTTCCACATGAGGGTAAGATTATTACTGTCAATCAGTTGTCTTTATTTACCTCGTCCTCCGAGAACAACGTGCCATACGTGGATCAAATTCCTAATCCCCCTGATAGTGTAGGACCTGGTATTTTCAAGGACCCCGTTCTCATGGGTATTTTTCCCATGCCACCACCAAACACCGTTCAAGTCAACATGATCTCTAGATCAGATGACCCGTGGATCATCCCTTCTCCTGAACAGGTGACCGCTTTTGGAGAATTGATGCCTTTGACCCCAGTTGAAATTAATTATTGCAAGATCGTTGCAGCATCAGATCCTCCTCCTACTGAAAATTCTCCTTTTAGCATGGCTCTAGATGTTTATTCTCAATCCCCTTGGCTCGACGATGAAAATTTGCCTGATCCTTTGAGAGAATTCTTTATGTCTGACGAAGTTATCATGGAGACAATGTCTCTCGAAGATCTGTCGTGGAGCGATGGACATCATCGTTCCTCATTTATGCCCGGCTTGGGGGAAACGCCTGATTGTCTCGAGCCTTTTGTATCCGGTTATCCCCCTCCTGAGCCTCCTCCTCTGAGCTCATTGGAGCATAGTTCCTCTTCTTGTGTCAAGCTCCTAAAACAATGAAACAAGCTGCTCCGAGGACAGTTCTGAAGTGTGTCAACCTCGTTAACAATGAAACACATCCCTGTTCAATTCGAGTTTTGTTAGATTTCAATCGCATCTCTTGTGTTTTGAACCTTCACTCCATTTTCTATGGACTGAAGCTTGGGGGACATGTACCTCGAATTGAGACACCATGCTGGGGGAATGCCCGTTTTTCCTTATCATTTCAAGCATAGTTTATATTTTTGTTTTAAGCTTGCATAAAAAATAAAACTCATTTCCAAGCATAGTTTGCATGTGTGCTTTTAAGCTTGCGTAAAAATAAAATATGATTGGTGTGATGCATTTTGTGAACTTTGACTTTTCCATTGGGTCGTTTTTTATGCAGATTATGTAACTAATGCATTATATAACATTGTATTAGACATTTTGCATAACATATTGAAAAATATTATCATATGTGAAAAAGATCCATCCAGAAATATATATATATATATATATATATATGTCCAATGTTTGCAGTTTGTGTGTATCACATAAAATCCAAAAAATATACATGTCTGTTTTAATAATATCCAGAGACAACATGTCTCTCAAAAATATGCATATAAAATCCTAGGCGACTAATCAGCATGGTGCTCATGGTAGCATGTTACTACTCACACCAATCTCCTTAGTAAACGATGAAGGCGACTAGGCACCCCCACGGTGTGCCTCTGATAAGCCATAGGGACATCTGCTAGGCGAGCATAATCAGGAATCCCACGGGCAATTCCCTCTAAGTTTTGAACCAGCTCATTCCCCTCGCCCCCCTCACCTTGAGGGTCATAGGCGAGAGGGGTCCTCCGCACGATCAGCGACATCCTGGCGGGCCTCTCTGGGCCAACATCTGCATACATATAGGATCATTTGTTAGAACATACATGTATACCAAAAAAAATTATAAAGTTCATAAAATCAAAAAGAGTCTTACCCAGCTCCTCATCCCAATCCTCTCCTTTCGGGAGTGGAAGGTCTGGGTCTCCTGTGAAGTCACTACCGGCGTAGGGTCACTCCTCTACGACGATCAACTATCGCCGAAGCCATCCGAAGAACTCGGGCCGCCATGACATTTGCTGCCCCCCTCCTGCTCTGGACATCAATGCTGCCCATCGAGCCATCTGTGGCTCTCTCAAAGGTGGATCTGCAACTATCGCCCCCTGGCCCTGGAAGATAGGTAGTCGTTCGAGGATGAACGATACCAAGATTGACCCATACCCAAACTGCTTTAGTTTGGTCTTTTTACACTTAGTCAATTGCAGTTTGATATTCATGGTTACGGCTGTAGCCCAATCAAATAACACCGGGTTCATACATTCTGATGCTAAAAGGAGCTGTGTTTTGGTGGCCTCATGCGGAACCTGTGACCCCGCGGCCCATGTAATGGTATGGAGCACCACTTTGAGTGCTAAATCGAGAACAGTGTGAATGTCAACTTTCCCACTACCTGATCCTGTTTGTGCCCCTGGGCACACTCTTTCCATAACCATTGACATCTTTTCGCCAGAAGGCCTAATACCTGTCATGATCGAAACTAGGCCTCTGTGAGACAATACAGTGCTGAAGTAAACATTGGACACTTCGAGTTCCAGTACTTGATCTTGAAGCCTAAACTTCTCCTCATTCTCATCCCAGATACCGATTAAGTATTGCAACAATTCAGGTTGTGCCCTGAGACATGGTGTCAAGAAGAATTTCTTTAAACCACAATCCCGGAGAGCATTCATGCATTTCTCATTCCCCATTTCCATTTCTTCCTCTTCACTACGCTCCCTTTCTTTCCATTCGATCACCATTGTGGCTTTATACCTACATCAAAATGATCATAAGCACATCATAAGATCCCGTGGGTTTGGGTAATTCAAAAATCTAGTTGATTGGTTCATTTTTTGTAAAAATTGAGTGGAAAATAAGGTTGCGTGATTGGCGCAACTATTTTGGTGATAGTCGCGCCAGCTGGCACGACCCCTTTGCAAAAAAAACTCAATTGGTGCGGGTCCATGCCTCATACCCGCGCCAATTGAGTGAGCCCTAAATTTGCAAATGTTCCCCTCAGGGATCCCAAATCACAATGGAATGCTATGAAATATGGATTAAAATGTAGCTAATGGAAATTCCTCTTACCTGAAAAAGACAGGATTTAGAATGATGCACCAGATTGTCCACAATTGTCACCGCAAGTTCGCAAGGAAAAAACTCACTGTTGCTCTCCACAAGAGGTAAAAAGTAAAATTAAATATGTTTTTACTATTTTGGTCATATTTATAACTTTTCAAAATAAAATTAGGTTTTGAAGCTTATTTTTCCAATATTTTATTATATTTTATCGAAAAATGGGTTTTACGCTTGTTTTTTGTGTAGCGACAGGTTTTCACACGACTAGGGACAACGATACGAGTTGTATTTTATACTTTTTCGGACTCGGTAAAAACACGAAAAAGTCACTACTGGAGTCATATTTCAGCTCTTTTCTAACTCTCTAAAAATGAAAATATTGTCGAGTCGTTTATCGTTTTGATCTCGTTAAATTGGCTGCAAAACTATATCTACCCAGTATACGTTTACCCCTTTTTCGGGCTGGGATAGATTATTTACGAAAAAAGAATACCCTAGCCTATCGCGACTAGGAGGTTTTCTCAGACACAGTTTTCTACCTTTTTGGATCTGAGGAACTATCTACGAAAAGGGACTGTTGGAGTTTACTTTTTCGCTGTCTTTTCAAACTCTCTAAACATGAAAAGGCGTCGAGTTCTTCCTTTGTCAGACTCATTAAAACCGGATGACATCGGACTCCGTCGTAATGACGACACTCAAGTTCCTCCTTCCTAGGGCTCGTTAAATTTACTAGGTTGGATTTATTCGAAGGACAGACTTATATCGCAAGCACATGCTATCCCCTTCAAGCTTGTTTTCAAAAATAATTGGGGTGCTCGTCAGAAATGGCGAGGGAAAAATGGAACCAGTGTCACTGTCGTATCGGTAGTATGTCACTCTTAAACATAGCACTCGTCTGCATTCATGTCAGGTTGGGGACATCTCATCTCATTTTCTGCTTGCCTCCATGGGTTTGGGTAATCCTTTTTGACTACTCATCTGCTCTTTGCCACGTCATCATGACCTCAAATCCTTTGATGTCAAATACTGCCAAATCCAGTGTCGTGCTGCCGATATGTTCAAGAGAAGTTGGCCTCTGCAGTTTTCAACCTCCCTCTAATTCTATACTGATCCTGATTCACAAACATTTTGTTCCTCTGTCTCGCATCGATGATGTGAGAAAAATTATGGACAACCTTCGATCAAGGTCACTTCCTGTCGACTTCAGCTCATTATCCAGGAAGTTGATCTAGAGACTCCCTTATGGTACCTTGGAGCCTGCATGCCTCAATGGCAGGTTCTTCGCATTCGACGCAAGGTTTTCATCATTGGACTTTGGTCGAGTGATTCTATGGGTGTTCGATGCCATCTCACTGTTCACATTCCATGGATTGTACCTATTGTACCTTGAGGGCCATCCTCATTATTGGTGGTACCTCTCGCGTCTGTTAAACGACTTTCATTATTGGTTGGTAATCAAACGATGTCCTTGCATGTTCAACTTCAGCTCACTTATTCACATGCTGGGACTTGTACTCTGTTCAGGTCGAGATGGAGTGCAAGACCTTGGGTTTTGTCTGATGGAATCCAGGTTGTGGGTTTTATGGATTATCATGATTGGTTACATGACTCATTTGATTGGATGGCTGTGACCATACCTAAGTCTACTTGTTGATCCTTCTATTATGGATGGCTGCGTCCATACCATGGATCCTAGTTATTGTACACTTTATTATGGATGGATGCACCCATACCACATATCATGTATCAGAGATATCAGTTGTATTTGTATGCAGGTCTTCCGACAACAGTGTTTTTTTTTGGGCACGTTCTCATAAATCATTTAACCCCTCTCTTTCTCGGGCCTCATGCTTTAGGGGGCATCTGTTACACAGCATTTTTTCACCATCCCTACAATCCCCCGTCCCGCACATTGGAGGGATTTTCCTGTGACCTGTGAGCAGTGACATGACTTGAAACCACTTTCATGGCATTCCCTTGCATAAGGAAAAACATTCCTATGAAAAACCCTAAAAACAGATCTTTTTGCCTTGGTGCAACTAGCCAGTTCAGTCGTCATGCCAATGGGGAAAATCCACCATAGAGGGTGCGCCAACTAGCGCTCTGTCCCTGTGTCTCACTTGCACCAAGCTTAATAAGGAATATTTTTTAAAAATAAATGGCGGAAGTTTGATTCCAACAAACTCCTGAACGAGTCACTAAAAGGAGTTGGGTGGTTTGGCTCTAGATCTCCATGTATGGGAAGGGGTTTTCCACCTATCATGGAAGCTTCCTTAGAGATAGGGCCAATCCCATGATTATAGGGATCCCAACTCCCCTTTATCCATCTATAAAAGCTTGCCTTCTCCCTTAGAAAGCTAGCTGAACTTGTAGGAAGGAAACTATAGGTAGACAACTGTTGAGAGCCAAGCCGAAGAGAGAGAGCTTCGTCGCGTTTCCGACAAGATTTTTTGAGACGTGCTTCGCTGTCAGCCCTGCCGAAGGAAGATCAAGCGTCAGATATTTGGGTTATATATTTCCTTTGTTATTTTAATGATAAGCGACTTTGATCATGGTTCTATTCATGAGTCTATTTCTTTATGCAATGAATTACATCCTTTCTGACTAATGTATGGTTATAGGCTTTAGATTTTACATTGCATATCATTGTATCCTTTTCATGTATGCAGGTGTTCATACGTGTCAAGCGGAAGAATCGTGATCTGCCAAGTGAGGGACGGAAAGCATCATCCTTTCTTCAATGACCACTGCGTAGGATTTGAGTTAGGCAATTCGTTATGATTTTTGTCATTTTGGAACTAGGAACCTCCGTCACTACGTGACCTGATTGTTGCTAGACTCGATCTGGGCTAGTAGGGATCACCTCTATCCACAGAGGTGATTTACCTCTCCAACAGTACTCAACACCCAACATTTTCAACAATTTGTTTACCTCTTCGCAGCTAATGGGAAAGACATTATCACTCAAAAGAACCTTATCTTTGAATAACCTGTAGTTGGTGACCATGGAAAACATTAATAAATTTACATTAATGCCGATATAATTATTAACGTTCATAAAATTGACCATTTGTAATGTTCATTGTGTACTGATTATATTTCTCAAATTTATATAAGGGAGGACTTTATGATAACTTACCTCAAAATTTCCGAGAAACATGCATTCAACAAGCCAAAATTTGCTTTCAAGTTATACAGTAACATCATTGTCCCCAAGTGGGTAGACTTTGACTGACCAACGAGTCCAAAGAGAGGGTTGGTGGAAACAAATTTAAGGCTTTCGAAAAAGGTGTCAGCGATATTAGCTAGTTGATCATCATTTTGGAATGCATCTAACAACATTTTCTCCATGGAAATCGTATCCCTTAAGTAATCATCCATACCAACCTCTATTTGATTGCCTCCATCACCAGCTTGTGAAGAACTAATATTGTTGTATTCATTCCTAATTGGTGAATCTGGACATAGCGGGAATTGAATCGGAGGTTGATTCAACCATTCTTGGTATCGTTCCTCTCCAATTTTTTCTCTTAATTCAGCCTTCTCTCGATTTGACATTGACATGGAGTGCAACGGAAGACGATAGGTAGGTCGCTCATCATCACTAGAATCCTAATAATTTCAAAAAAAATATTTGAAAATGATTAGTACAAAATATATGATATCAATTAGTAAGCACATTGAAAATATTGCATGATTAATTTATTTTGCATTGAAATAATTACACTAATCAAAATAACAAACAATTATAATTATTACCATCATTATCCCAGGATTGTGGCTAGAAGATGCAATATTGTTACAATTAGCAAGGTGAAGCAGTTGTCCATTTTCATCTACCAAATGCGCCTTGCGGTATGCTACTCCCGATAAGAGCTTCCGACGTTTTGGAGTTGTTTGAATATTTTGTGCATTTGAACTCGATTATGAATCAACATGAACCTACAAATTTGTATAAATTATAAATGTAATTAAGCTGTGCATGATTGACATGGATAAAAAACATAAAATCAATTAGATAATGAAAATATACATAAAATCTGAAGTAAATATAATGTCTTGAGATGGATAGGGAGAACTCCATGATGGACTTTGAGAAATATTATGGAATGAGATGGATTTTGAAGAATTGTCTATTCGATATAATTATGATATTTTCTCCCTACATTTAAGAAAAATCAACAATAAATTATGGTGTACACACCTAAAAGTAATTTCGGTGCCTTAAAAATGGACTTCTTGTTATCAGTGCTAATGTACAGATAACCGCACTAGTGTGTTTTACTTACCGCGCACCGGTGTCGTGTTATCAACAGACACACCAGTGCGGTGCTATTAAGTGACTCACCGATGATGAATAACCACAAATAAAAAAAAAGCACAACTCTATTTTTTTAAGTGAAAAAAAAAAAAAAACGATGAATTGAAAAATGGGTGCTAAAATATTTTCGAAAAATCTAATTTCATAAAACAATTCTTTAAATACTAAAAACTTTTCATTATTTCACTATTTTTGCAAAAAAAATTAGCAAGTGATTTGTAGGAGACATACTTGGAGCAAGAGTGCATGAGAGCACTGTGGAGCAACGAAATATGTTCGAACATAAGTATTTAGACAGTCAGAATTCCAAACCTATCGTGATTCAAACCCTGTAGCTTAGAATTTCAAACGATCTAGTGATTAAATTTTATTTTATTTTTACTTTTTTTTGTATTTTTTTCACGCAGTAAGTAAAAAATTTCAATTTTTTTTTCATTTTCAAAAAAAAAAAAATAAAACAAAATAAAAATCCATTTTACCCTAAACCCTTCATTTTTTTTTTTGCCCTTTCTTCTCCCTATTTCTGTGATTTCAGAATTATGGATTTTCATTTTAGATTTAAAGAGTTTGTATTTCTCTATATAGGCCCATGACATCCAACCCATGAGATGACTTACATAGTTGGATCCCAATCCATGTCAGTCCTTGCGTGAATTTAAAAAAAAAACTAAATTTTTTTAATGGTATGCCAACATAACCTAACGCACCTGGGCGCTGGCTTATCCCAGCGCACCACGCACGTAATGTTTGATAAAAAATGATTTATTTTTTTATTTTTTTTAAATCTGTGCACCATATGTAAAATAGGGCACCGATGCACTGTCATTATGGTGCACTACGAACGTACTGTTTCGCAAAAAAAATATATATATATTGTGTTAATCGGTGCATCATGTAACATATAACGCACTACACCTAGTCTCCTAATTGATAGAGAGCACCATACGGTGGTCCCTTGTTTGCATGGGGTATTTATAAGAATAGGTCGCACCGCCCCCTCCATGACACCATATGCTACAAAAACTTACACTAGACGATTTTTATTATTTTTCTGTGTTAATTGGTGGAGTGGTTGACATGTAATGCACCGGTGCTCTTTGTTGCAATAGTGCACCATACGGTGTCTTATACTGTTTGGGTAGTGCGTTTATAAGACCCCCACGCATCGATGTCGGTGCGTACACCATGAAAACCGTACCGATTTCTTGATATATATTTTTTTAACCTGAAAAGTTGACAATTTATTTATAAAATATATTAATGAATGATATGGTACACATTTCATATTGATAAATAAATGGCTAATAAGATATCAAGTAACAAAAATACTGATAACACATCAAGAAAAGCAAAAAAGGCAAGTTCTTTGTAAATTATTTACGAAAAATATTATTTTTGAACTATATGTAAGTTTAACTAATATGTATTGTTTACTGTGTATCATGCAGAGCCACAAAATGATGAAGCTAGATAATATTATTTCTGATCTAGGACCAAAAGAGTTTAAAATCTTGATGGAAAAATTGCAAAAGGATGAATCAGATAAATAAAAAAATACTATCGATCCAATATGAGTTTCTTTTTTTAATTTTCATTAATAATATACTTAAAATTATTAGATAACATGTTTCAAACAATTTATTAATTCACATCTGTTTAATGTTCTACAGGGACCAACAACTCTGAAAAATAATGTTGTTAAAAGAAAATAAAGAAAAATAGAACATGCAAATGAAAATGAATTGCTCCTTAGCTCATCTGGAGTGGTGTTGGAGGTTAACGAAAGGGGGAAAAACTTTTACAAAAGTTTGAGGGATCTAGTGGAATGAATGTATAGATGTTATTTCCACTTACAATACAAAAATTAATCCAATGATTCCAAGAACCAAATTTTATCAAAACTACAGGAAGATTTTCCATAGAATTGGTCAATGAGACATGTGAGACTTTTAATAGCAAAAATGTACAACAACAAAAAATAAGGAATGAAAAAGTAACATTCCTTTAAATGTTTTTCTAAAATTATTTATAAACATCAATTTTGTTATATTTAATTTTCATATATCAATATAAAAATTAAATAGTTTATTGTCATGTTACATTTTCAGGAAGATTATGAAAATCTCAAAAGATGAAGGAGTTGATATTAGAAATATGCCGGTAGGAATGTCCAAAAAGGTGTACAAGGAGATGGTCAAAGAAATGGACAAATTTGCATCGTAGGAGGAGCCATCTCAACAACAATGTGATTCAAATGTAATATTTAATCATTGAATTTTTTGATCATTAGGTACAGTAAATAAACAATTTAGCATTAAATATTAATTTTCAAGTATCTTCTTGCAGAAAATAAAATAAAATGGGACCCATTTAGCACATAAAACAAGACGACAAGGAAGAAAATGGTTGATATCTAAGTTTGTGAGTAATTATTACTACCTTATAACAACTTAAATAGATTTCATTTTTGTATATTTTAAGTTGTTTTACAAAAATAATCATTGAATGTATTTAAATAGGTGGCTAACATACAAATAAGAACCATCAGACGAATTGATTAACATTGGGTTAAATATGGGTTGTGAGTATATCTTGGCATATCAGAAATTAATTGTGGAATTTGTAAGCACCTATCGATCTTATTTTACTTAGCTCCTTCTATAATTAATAGAACAAAAAAAACTTTTATATTAAATAAATGATTTGTTATGGGGTATAAAACTTGCAGGAAACAAAGTATGGAACTATGCCAACAGATGAAATCTTGAAAGATGGCATACTATATGGCTTTGAAAGAATGTGTATAGTTCATGAGTCAATTTTTGCTATGGTATGTAATTTCTTTTCGATTTACATTGATGTATATTATTTAATATTGCAACTTTCATCATTCTCACCAATGTATATACACTCATTACAGTTTATTTTTATGTTTGTAGATGGAAGGTGAAGAAGAAGAATAAAATCAACACCGTGAACAAAACATTCTTGAAAATAACCCAAGTCATGGAAGTAGCTCGAGCAGTGACAATAGTTCAAAAGAAGAATGATGATCATTATGTTTGGATATCAAAGCAAGGCGTTGTATTTTTTGAAATATTTTCCTGTGAAATCAAACATTTTGTTTAATGTAATGGACATAGTGTCCCAATTGAAAGACAAAGGGATACCAATAACTGTCCCATTTTGTATGACAAAGACCGTCTTATATATATATATATATATATATATATATGTTTTAATTTATTCTATTGTGTTCTCCATTGTCACTGTGAAATGTAACACCATTGATTAAATTTATGGATGATTAAATATTATAATGAAGAGATGTGAAATATGATGATATGATATAACAAATTAATCCAAACATCACATTCAAATGCATTAATAAGAATAATTTTATAATATGTGTCGATTTTTGATGAATAATGAATTTTAAAAAATCACAATAATTGCACTATCACAAGTCGATGTTTCTAAAAAATATAAAATGAACACCGGTGCATGTCAGTTACTGAACACCGATGTGTTTGTATGATACAGCGCACCGGTGCATTTCTACGACCTATGGGCACTTCACAAATACCAATACCAAGTATAAATCGCGGTGTGTTTGTACGATACTATGCACCGGTGCTTTTATGTGAGATTGTGCACCGGTGTGTTTCAACGACCTATGGGCACCACACAAATACCAATACGAATTACAACAATCAATGTGTTTGTCTGATACTACACACCGGTGCACTTCTATAAGACTATGTACCAGTGCATTGATATGACATATGGGCACCACACAAATCCCAATACCAATTAGAACAGCCCCGTATATTGTATCAGCTACAGTGCACTCGGTGCAGTTGTATACCTTTACTGCCCGGTGCATGCACCTTTGACCACCCCAGGGTGACCGTTTATATAACACGCACTGGTGCATTGAAACCATAGTAGCGCACCAATGAAAAAAACATACATAATAACCTCCGGGTGCCCAGGTCTTTTTAGTTTTGTTGAAATTTCGTTAAAAGCTCTGCCAAAACCTCCGTTACCAAAAACGGATATTGTAGCAAATGTTTTTTTGACAATTTTGGCCAATTTTATAACAATAAAAACCTCCTTTATAACCTTTGTTAAATGGTCTTTTCCTTGTAGTGAATGATGTAATGCCATTTTAGTATGGTTTTTAGTGTTGATTTTTGGGTAGCATCGAATGTGCTCTAGCTCCAAAATTTTGTGGAGGGGCTAGAACACATGAGATCTCCAAGACACAAAAATCGTTTGGAGAAATTCCGCCTCGAGTGCATGTTATTCAAATAATTAATAATTTTTAATTGAGCCTAAGTTAAAACTTAGGAAATTAAAATAATTAAATTGAATTAATGTAAATGTGGGTGAGAAGCTTCTAAGAGATGAGGATCAAGTTTTTTTTAATATTAGTCGTTGATTAAAGATTTGATCATGGTCGTTGATATCTCAACAGGAAAAGTATAAAGGAAGGCTTTAAGGTCAATTGGAGAACACAAAGACAGTGAATCTTGAGATCAAATTATTTTGACGGAGCAGTGCTCAAACGAAGATAAGATCCAAGTGATTCAGTGTAGTGAGGGGCAGAAGCAGTTATTGGTTGGAGGATATTATCCGGGATGAAGAGTACATAGCAGAGAGGCAGTAGATATAGTAGAGGAAGAAACAAAACCACCAGGAGAGGTGACGTAATCCCTAGAAGGGGTGAATCAGTCCCATGCACAATAGAAGTAGGGACTGCGTAGTGTTTCCAAGAGACATTCTGAGTTTTGCTGGAGATCGGGGTTTATGAGCCAGGAGGGCTGAAAATTGGTTTTTCGAGAATTAGATCGATTATGATAAGAGGTGACGCAATCCCCAACCATCCCCACACATGCCTACGCATCTATTCTGTAGAGGCGGCACAGAGGGATCCGGGGTTTCACTAGTTCAGATCAGGATCAGCCGGGACTTACAGGGTGAGGTAAAACTCACTATTTTTGTCTATCGTGAATTTTCTATACTGGATATCCAACAAGGCATCCAGAGATGTACTCAGAAAAATGTTTCTTAATAATACAAACCCTTAGATCTGTTGCACCATTTTTCTCACATTGCATTTTTCCGGGGATGTTTAGTCCAAAAATAAGTATGTTTTTTGTGTGATTGTATCATCTTACTTTTCAGTACTTGATATGTATATTGGTGTAGGTTGTATTGTATTTGCATTAATGATTACTGAAGAATGTTGTAAATAACTTGTTAATTAAAGATCACAAGTAGGAAATGAAAATCGGTTAAATGTAGTAGGATTTTGTTTGTTAGATTCATAAATTTTCACATGGTATCAGAGCGACTACAGATCAAGGAGGACTGAAGCCATTAGTGAAAGGACAAAAGAAAATATGTTGTAGGAAAGCATTTTTCCCGAGAGACAACACAGTTTTGGCCAGAGAGGCATAGGAAGGGTGACACAGTCACTAAGGAAGGCTCATGCAGAGCTTGCGTTAGCCTGTTAGGGTGATTTTGTAGCTACAGAAGGCAATAAAATGATTGTTGCGCTAGCGCAGAGGCTATTGAGTCTCATTTTTTTGGGTTTCCGTGGATGGAGGTGCAGTACATATTCTATCTAGAGTTGCTGGTGGGATGTTGATTTTGTTGGTACATAACAATGTCTAGTGGGGCAGAAGCAAAGTAGATGGAATCAATTCCTCGGAATATTTCTATCCAAGAAGTCTAGATCCAGTGATGAGCATCAGCAAAGAGAGATCAGAGAGGGGTGATTCGACATTTGTTGGCAGAAGGAGTTCCATGAAGGAAATCAAGATTCATAGGGAGCTTGTTCCTTAAAGGATTTCTAGCGCCAAAGAAATATATATCCGAGTTTTGTTGGCGAAACAATGAAAGAGGGAGAAAGGAAATTGTTCGATATTTAGCTGAGCATATATGGACGCAAGTGGACTGAGGGATCAATACAGGTTGGATGGAGCATCCAACTTTTTCATCTGGAAGGCCAAGATCCTAGAATTTTTGGATGAACATCGCATCAAGGATCATGCCTTCAACAAAAATTGTTGTTTCGGTTGATGTTGATCCTCTCAAGAGGTAAAAGGAAGCTCAAGAAAAAGCAAAGCACATGCTCATGGACAGAGTCAAGTATCATGTGATCCCACATATTTCTGAGAAGAACACAGCAAGGGAAATGTGGGCAGCCTTGACCACATTTTACAAGGGATCTTCCATCTAGTGGAAGATGTTGCTTGAGAATTAGTTGAGATTGTTTTAGATGTAGAAGGGAGAAGAAATTGATTCTCTCCTTATCATATTGCAAGGTATACGATATCAGCTAGCTTCCGTAGGGGATACACCAGATGTTGGATTTATGGTTAGGACTGCCCTGAATGCAGTCACTGAAGGCTCGAAAACTTTTTTCCAAAGAATTTTGGGTAGGGCTACTCTTCCTTCAGATGTGGAGAATGGGACATTTTTCCACAAATTTCCCTTTGAAGAAGAAGGGAAAAGAAGAAAAGACTGACTCGAAGGCTACTCCACCATAAGCAGATGAGGAGGATGACAATGAATGCACCATGAGTTATCATGCATGTCTAGAGAAGAGGTGGGGCGAAATGGAACTATAGTTGGAGCTATAAAGGGAGAGGGGCATGGTCCTTGAGGTACCCAAAATCTTGGATCACATATGGCTATGGGAGCCCTTAATGACAGTAGAAGATTGATGGGTGTGAATTGGTATGAGGGATGATGGAGCGACAATGGAAGAGCTATAGTGCCAAAGTCTGAAGCATCAAAGTAGAGTGTTGCAGTAATGTGGGAGTCACAGAGTTGAAACAAAAGTAGCGTAGAAGCATCAGAGGGTCATCGCAGATCAAAAATAGAGGAAGCTTCAACATTGAGGTGCATCCAAGATGACTAGTATGTCAGGATTTGGGATGTCTTTCAGTTTCTTAACTCTAAGAAACTAAGTTGTAGTGCATCATTTAGCAGTGGTGGTGATATGTGCAGCATGATGCAACATATTGAGAGGGAGCTATAGTACATATTTAGCAGTAACAGTGGAAGAGCCATGCACAACAGTACATATTGTAGCAACATAGTGGATGAGGGCCAGTAGACTGAGCATCAACAATGCAAAGGACTGATGTCGTGGATCAGGGTTGTTAACACCAAAAAATCGTACAGGCAAAAGACATTAAAAATTTCAAGCATAAGGTATAGATGAAGATTTTCAAAGAAGGAATACATTAGATCAGACTAAAATTTAATTTTCCTGAGGTTTAGAAGGCAATTAAATGACATCGCACCTGCATCAAAGGAATTTTTCACACAACACAGTTATTCCTTCGATAGCCGCGTGGTCCTGAATATGGAAAAATGTCACCATCTGGGACCACTTGGCACACTTGGTTATGATGATTCTCCGCCCATTACTATCAAGGACAACCAAATTTGAGCCACCTTTAAGAGTAAATGCAACCCACGAAGGAATCCCTCCTCCACTCGTATATCACTATCGATCTTGGGCCAAGAGACTCTTCATTGTGTCAGGTCTGGTGTTTGTGTGAGACTCTTGTCATTTTTTCCTTGTTTTTAATGACCAACGACCTTTATGTCTGCACAGTAGTGCTGGCAGCGTTGTTCTATATAGTACAGTTGCACTCATTAGCCTTTTAGCACCCATCTTCTTAGCACAGAAGCATTGATATCAATCTTTAGGAAAAAATTATTTTCCCTTTTGATTTTCTAGTGTGTCCTGGCCCTTGAAGGAGTCCGTGAGATCTCAGTTATCTCCTTGCTATGTGTTTGACTTACCTATATTATTTGAGTGAGTTTTCTTCATCTCTTTGATTTGTTTTTAATTTTGGGAATTCATCGCCATTTCAAACACCCTTTGTCGCATTGTTCTTGTCTTGTTTTGAAGTGAATTTTTGTGTTCTTTGGTCATCTTTACATCTCTAATTTTCCCTTCAGTTTAGTTTCGAGCATAGGATCACAATTTGTTTGGCGAACAAGTCTAGAAGAGTGTGTTTTTGTCTAAATTCAAAAGGAATTGGAAGTGATTTTCATATTGATTTTGATTTTGATTATCTTTGTCATTTTGAGAACAGTGAAAAGCATCTCATTCATGCATTCTTTAAAGATATTTTTGTTTGGTTCGATTGAAATAAAAGTGAAAGAATTTTTCATTTATTCCTTCGTTCATTTGTTTTCTTTTGATTACATTTCAAAGTGAAAAACAAAAAAAATATTTTCGTGCATCTTAGTGAAAGGAAAATCATTTTCATTTTTTGATAAGTTGCATTTGTTGGGAAAGTGAATTCAATTGAAAAGAATTGCATTTCAAAAATTTGAACTAGTTTGGGGAGCATTATTTTTGCTACATTGATTGCATTTGTGCTTGTCTCTCTTTCCTAAATAGTTTAGGATTCATTGAAATTGAAAGCTTTCCTTTTTTCATGTAGTCTGCACCATAAGGATTCAGGGGACATTCGTTTTGAGCCTTGAAACTGAAACTTTAATCAAGATCAACTCAAAATGAACCCAATTTACCTTAAGTAACATTGGAATTAACACGAATATTTAGTGGTCTAGGCTAGAGACGTGTTCCAGTGTCATTAAATGTAGGATTTGTCGATAAAAGCTTGTGTTAAAACTCAGGGGTGATATCATGTCTCATGTATGGAAGTATATTGATTTATGATAAGTATATTTGGGGCGCTCTCATTGAACAATTACACATTAGACAACACTACTACGAACTGGAATCTCACGTACTGTCGCATATATTTGGGGAGACACCACTAGGTTGCAAGCCTAACATACGTAACTGAGTCGGCCACCTTGTAAACATGATACACCAAACACAACATTCGAGGAGATTGGTGTCGTATGTTAAGTCCTTGGTAATTTTTCTATCATTTGATCACAAAGGTGTATATTACAGTTCACCGATACTTCGTAAACCTTTATTCCTAGCACATCCTTTTCTATTTATTTTTTGTTAATTCTAAAATCAAGTGCCCACGAAAAAATCTCACCTGTGCAGTTCTCCAGCCTTTTATTTCTTGGTAAATTGTGATTTTTTCACCTCCTCCTTTTTTATCTTCTTTTGAAAGGTCATCGTGGCTAATCGTTGAATTCGCCTAGTCCCTCATCTGACAGATCTCAAGAACCTCATCCTGAGGTCCCTCATTTTCCAGTTGGCCCTCTTGAAGCGCAAGGTGAAGAGCTTAGGATTGTCATCAGTGTTCAACCCATATCATCTTGAGCACCGCCTTATGATTATCCTTGGACAACATCGGAATAATATGAGCTGGAAAGCCTCGAACCATCTACACAATTCTTTGGCTTTCCTTCAAATGAGCTCATTTATCCGATCGTAGTCTCACCTAAGCAACCTTATAGCTCTTTTGATAAACCCTAAATCCCTTTTCAGGCTTCTTCAATAGCATCCCATTCTATTGTCCATTGATTTTTCCCTGACGAAATGGCATCCAATGCTAACCGTGTTCCATTCAGGAGCGCTCCTCAAACCACTCTTCAGGAAACCTCTGGCTCTTATATCCAAGAAGCTTCTTCATTGGTTTTTCCCTTCGAGTGAGATTTGTTCAAATCCACACCTCATCATTCAGGTAGTGGGACCGAAATATCGTCTATTCATGTTGCGTCTACACTCCCGCACGGTTATACCTCCTTGAGAAAACTTATTTCCGAAGCTTCCAGTGGTACACCTTTATTTTTTGATCTTGTTTGGTCAACGGGTATTCCTCCGTCTTCCAGCCCATTATTTTTGAATGTGGTCGCGATGTCTCAACCTGTTGTTCGACCAATGGTCACCATTGGTGAAATGACCGTGTCGATCAGATCCTCTATCCCCTATTCACCATCTACGATTACTGCAGTCCCACCGTTGAGTGGGAAATCCATGGTTTCGTTCGTGCCTTGGGGGCAGTCTAACCCTCTTTATGTACTATTGGAGAGAGGTCCCCTGAGGCACAAGTTTCAATGACCTTTTTTGTATGTTTGTATGTTCACGCTGCGCAGATGTAGTCAAAGGGATTTTTCCCCAATTTTGGAAATAAATTAAGCTTAAATGTAAATTATGGGCCTCAGACCATGGTTTGAGACCATAGTATCTACGCGCTAGGCACCTTATAAATAGATAGATATTTTCTAATTCAAGTAATTCTAAGTTAAGATAGAAGTGATATGTGACATTGATATTCGGATAATATATGCGTCTGTAAGGGTTTTGGGTTGGGTGAAAGGCTCCTAATGGCTGTGTGCATGGAGACCTAGTCCTGGCTGTTTGCGGACTCTATTGGATGTGTGCGTAGAAGGGTTTTGTAAGGGTTTCTAAAGGAAAACTAATGTATTGACAAATCAGAAGAATCAATAGAAGGAACAGTTTTGGTGAATTATCTATGTGATATGTTATGTGTTATGCTTACGGTTTATGTTTCATTTAGATCACATTATCTATTTACTGTCTACTGTGTATGCGAAGTTATTTGATATGATTATGAATGGTTATTAATGAACTGTTAGATAATTATCATGCTTAAGATCTAGATTTGGCTCTAATCTATTGGCCGCGCTGAAGATAGTACTATTCTTGTGTTGTTCTACTAGTTATTCCGTTGTCTCTATTTTTTTTTATAAACTTATATGCACATCTGTATAAGATCGGTTAGGGTTTTTCCGAAGGACCACTTCATTAAAATCTCTCTAAGGCTGCAGAAACCTGGTTCCAACACCCCCCATACTACTTTGAGTAAGACTTTGGCCTGCGCAAGCAGATCATTGCCGAAAGGGCCAATAGTTGGAGGGTTTGTTGGTTTATCCATAAAATTTGAACCTGGTTCAAGACCCCTCAAGCCAACATATGGTTCCATTTTCGGGACCGAGATCATCATTTTGAGGGAGATTTGATGTTGTGGCACAATTCGCGCAATGAATTGCAAGAATGGTTAGATAGAAAGATCATGAAATTTGCGTTACAAGAGAAAAAAATTTCTAAACTAACTGATGAAAAATGGGTACAGAAGTATATTTATACAGAAGTGCATGAATTTTTCATTTGTTCCTTTGTGCACGAAGTGCAAGACTGGTTTTCGTGCTTGGTTGATTTCCATTGTAATATCCAAAAATTGGGAAGCAACAATATATGAACACAATAATGGAAATAGCAGTGATAAATCAACTCATGAAATGTGAGAAGAAAATATAGCCATAATATTCGTATTATAGCAGAAAAATTGTACAATATCTTGAGGAAAGAGTCACTCAAGATAGGAAAAATCAGCCTCAAGAAACATGTACATAAAATATAAGATCACTGCTACATAGAAAAGTGTCCAAGGCTATGACAGCGTAGTTTTATTAAGAATAAATGTTGCTAGATAATTTCAATACATAGATCTAAAATAATATATCTCATAAAATATTGGGAGCAAATATCTAAATCCCCAAACTGAATTTCTAGACAATCTAGAAAGGATTTCCGGAAATATGCAAAAATGGAAAAATGCCGAAGTTGCAGTCCTAGGACTGAGTAGCAGCTACAACTCAAGAACTAGATGGAGATGGATGAAGATGTTGCACCAGATAAATATACCTCCTCTAATGGATCTTTCAAGTGAAAGGTTTATCCTAACACTGAAGATCTCACCCTCCAACAATCACTGCAAACCCTCACTGCAAATACTCACTGAAAATAACACAGTCACTAAGGGATACTGCGCTGTAGGAGATAGAAAATGTGTTGGCCAAGTTCCAAGATTTGAAAATTAGCTCAAAGTCTTCCTCACTGATCTCCCAAAGGAAACGAGGCTTCCTCCTTAGAAAAACAAGCTCCGAAAGTGGTGTTGTGGAACCTCCACTGCAACACCCTGCAACACAACGTTATACTTCAGCAGAAATAACACTGTAGCTGAAGGAAGTGGCTTGGCCTGAATCCTAGATGTGGAGAAATGAAGTACAAAATCCTTCAAGAGGCCTCTCAAGAAAGGAGAAGGAATTCCTAAATAGGAATGCCTTGTGCTAAGTAGGACATCAATCTCAACTAAACAATTGAAGAAAGCACAAAGTCATATAGACCACAAATTCAATATTCAATAACCTATTTTGCTATGGCTGACTTGCCCTCCTTAAATAAAAATGGAAGCCTTCTCATCTTGGGTCCCACTCATTAGGGTTTCCTACACCAAGGAATCTTCCTCTCACTATCTCTGTGTTGTCTCCATAGATGATCTCCAGCTCTTATCCCAGCGCTGTTGACTTGGTCAAACTTGACCTTGTCCACATGCAAAAATCCCTTTTCACACATGAGGGTGTGAAATCCAGCTCCTATGATGATCCCTTTTCACAATATGAGGGATTTTATTCATATTTTTATTATGCATGGGCCTCCTTACCCTTTTATTCAACTGCTAGGTGAGAAAAACAAAAATCAATATTCCAATTAGCTGCATGGTAATTTTGGAATATTACATCCATCACTGCATACATACGACATAGTCACTGAGTGGACTCCTGAATTGATTCAAAAAGTAGAGAAAATTTAAAATAATATCACTGGTGTGGTAGATCATTGGATCGATCGCCTTCTAGGCGGATTTGCGACTGAATATTCTTTTCACCAATTTGTGTCATATTCTGAAGTTGAAAGAAGGTTTTTCAAAGGCACTAGAGGTCATTAAAATTATTACTGAAAATGCTATTGTGCGAAAGGGGTTGTTTTTGTGAGCATACTTCTTGAATGCATCAAAAAGGTTTAGTAACGCGCAGTGGTAGAAATTATCGCAAAGACTCTAAAAAAGTCATGTATAGTCCCCTAAAGCCTAGATCTGATAGTGAACCTAAACCTGAGAATGATAGCTCAAGTGATTTTGAAGAATAAAACTCGTCATATCAGAAACCCTTGAATCTATTTCCCACTCCATCCACTCCACTTCTGAGTTCACATTGTTGATCACCCAATCCACAGTGTATTCCATCGCCACCTTCACCTCCACCTCCACCTGAAGTAGGGTTGCATCGATGAAATTACCGAATTTAAGAGGTATTGGAAATGAAGATAATGGACACTTTTGGTTCATGACTGCGGCCGTATGGTAGGCTCAGCAAGTAAACAATATTGGTATCAGAAAAACAGGGTTGGCTACTTCATTTCAAAATCGTGCTCTAGACTGGTACATTAGGTATGTGTAAGCAAACCCTAATGCTACTTTGGAGGAAATTAAATATGCCCTAAAAGAACAGTTTAAGAAACCTAATTCATACGTGCAGATCGTAACATAAATGAAGGATATTCATCCAGAACCTAGTGAATCTGTATGGGAAGTTGATCAAAGGATGAAGTGCACAATTAGAGATGGTGGATTTATCATTGATGATACTCAGCATAAGGAATGGTTCTTTGCTATGTTTCTTTCGCATCTACGCCAACCATTAGGTCAGCAAAATATTGAAACACAAGCTGAGGCTGTAGAGGTTGCAATGAAACTGGAAGCTACCCCAACACCTGTTTCGTTGGGAACTCAACAGATTCAGAGTCAGCTGGAAGCAATGCATATGGAAATTCAAAATTTGCACAAGGACAAAGGCAAGGAATCTGGTGTATAAATTGCAAAGCTTCTGAGCATCATAAATACCAGTATCCTATTCTCAACAACTATCTAAATGTTGGAGGTCCTAGTCCATTGAAGATACCTGTATGTGTAATATATGCCAGATCGATAGACTGCATGAGACTGATTCCTGCCCAAGGGTTGGAAAATATCAGCCTGAATTATAGCAGCCATTATGCAAGTTTTGTTCATCATTAGGACACGATGAGCATCATTTCTAGACCTATGATATGATTTTGGATAAATCAGAGATCTATAGAATGCAGGTTGAGCCTACATCACCAACATCCCCTTTTGGGCACGGAGGATTCCAAGGCAGAGGAAGAGGGCGATGAGGTGGATCAGCTGGTAGAGGAAGAGGACAAGTAATTTTTTATAAATATGGTGATGTTGTTCATTATGCACGTGACTGTATGAATCCAGCTAGATAGTCTTGCAGATACTGTAGACAATTTAATCATATTATAGAATATTGTCTTATCTTGATTGCTAAAATGCAGGAAAAGAAGACTCCAACGCATAATCTTCAAATTTTTCGTGCTAAGACTCGAGAGGAAGATCCAAGTGTGAATGTAGTAACCAAGGGTGGTGTGGTTACCAATGAAGATAGAGGAAAGCAACCTACCATTGATGTATGGATCTGAAAAGCACCTTAAACCAAAGAAGGCCTTAATCTTTAGCGCTCAAAAGAAACCTTTGTTAAAGCAAGGAAAGAGTTCATGGAAGGAAATACTTCAACAAGTGGTAGAACACTGAAAGGAGCCAGAGGAGAAGAATATTAAGTCTTTTTACAAGCATGTATAAATTTTTTGCACAACAAGAAGGATGCTGAAAATTTGCAAGCATTGATAGATAATTTCACAGAAAAAGAACAGCCTCTAGTAGAACAACGTGCAGTCAAAGAAATATATAAGAACAAGAAGAGAACGGGTAGAGACATGCATTTGAATGCGCAGGTCGGTGCTTATGAAATGAACCAATTCATTCTAGATTTGGGGTCAGATGCTAATGTTCTACCTAAGAAAACCTGGCAGCGCATGGGAGAATCAAATTTGTAATGGTCCACTATTCAACTACGCATGGAAAACCAACAGAAGATCATTTCTTTGGGAAGATTGTCAAAATTGGTGGTCAATATAGAAGGAGTTAAGGTATTGAAAAAATTTGAGGTCATACAAATTGTAGATGATATCGATCCTTACCCTGCACTGCTAGGATTGGATTGGGCCATTGACATGGATGGTGTTATCAATCTGAAGAAAATATGAATGGAATTTGAGAACAATGGAATTCGATTCATCATTCCTCTGGATCATGTAGAAGGCAAAAGGTATAATGAACTAGTGCACATAGAGGATGATATGGATCAAATCTATAAACTAACTTTGCGCAAGGAGGACTAGATTAATCCAACTGAAGACGGGAATCTAAAATGGGAGAAGGATATTTCTTGTTTTTTAGAATATGATGAATAAATAGAGAATTGGAAGAACCGAATGCATGATGTGTCTGCGTTGTGTTCTAATCGGGTTACCCATGCTCTACATTGCATAACAGCTGAGGTACGTGATTTCCCACATTATGATGGTTCAACTGATGTGAACACATTCCTAGGTAAACTGGAAGCAGACCAGAGGTTCCATGCTTTGGATCTTTGCTTGCATGCTACTCCAGCACGATGGTGAGAAACACATAAGGAAAATATGGGATATTGGGAGGAATGTGGACAGATGATGCGGCTACGATTTGAACGCCCAATGATTAAGGACGGAGACTTATACTCTGGCAAGGAGGACCCATGCAAACATCTGGCCAAATGGAATCAAGTATAGGGGATAGAACCAAGACCTGAATGGGTTCATATGTTTATTCATACATTGGGAAACTTTCCAAATAAATGGTACTTGGAAACAGAGTTGCGTAGAGGCACAAGCGACTGGTCTGCGTTGATAGAAATTTTTATTCTGACCTTTAGCTTTGAAAGTAGGTTTGAAACTATTTGTCGAGCATTGCATAGTATTCAAGATGTAATCTTTGATACCACTAAGCCTAGTCTGAAGTGTGCTCCACCAGTGTGCGATGCGCAGATGCAAGACATTGTGAAATGAAAAAACCTAACAATTGAGGACAATGAAGAAAACCCCAAAAATATCATCATTCCTGAGTCTGAGGGATAGCACGCAGTGGCTAGATCCTCCGTCACTTCATTGGATGTGACAAAGCCTCTAAAACTTAGAAAGGTGAATATTGGTACTGAAGAACAACCTAAGTTGGCAAATATTGGAGATTACTAGGATGATGATACGGTAGGCAACGTTGCAGATTTATTAACAGAATATCAAGATCCTTTCCCTACCAATTTTTCTGAATTGAAGGGAATTATTGGGGAACTTGGAGTGATGAAAATCACCTTGAATTTTGATGTGCACCCAATGAAACAACGCCCATACAGGCTAAACCCCAAATATAAGCAAAAAGTGAAAGAAGAGTTGGATAAAGTGGTGGGAGCAGGCATCATTGAGCCTGCGGAAGAATCTGACTGGGTAAGTCCAATGGTGGTGCAAGATAAGAAGACCAAAGGAGAAATCAAAATCTGTGTCGATCTGCGCAAACTAAATGATGCTTGTGTGCATGACCCATTCCCAACTCCATTTTCAGATGAAATTTTAGATAATGTTAGAGGTCAAGAAGCATATTATTTTACAGATGGGTTCTCAGGCTATCATCAGATCTGGATTGTGCCAGAAGATAGAATTAAGACCACTTTTTCTACTGAATTTGGATCCTTCCAATATACAGTTATGATCTTTGGATTGAAGAATTTTCCTGCTATCTTCTCACGCATTGTTGTTGATTCTTTTAAATAATACATTCACAAGTTTTTGGAGGTGTATTTTGATGATTGGATTTTCTTTGGGTTGTTAAATAAGAAAGTTTCCAATCTACGCTTAATGCTAGATACTTGTAGGAAGTATCATGTCTCATTAAACCTCAAGAAGTGGAATACTTCTCAGACACATTGTCTGTCAGTAGGGGTTGATAGTACATCCTACCAAGATTGTTGTCATAGTGAACTTGGAAGTCCTTGAGAATATTAAGTAGTTACGCTCGATCTTGGGGTATACTGGGTACTACAGAAATTTTATTCAAGGATATGCACTGATAACTGTAGACATGGAAAAAATGTTAAAGAAGGATGTGACGTTCTACTTGGATGCGGACTGCCAAAATAGTTTTGAGCTGCTCAAACAGAAGATGGTCACTGCGCCCATCTTTCTCTTCCCCAATTGGTCCAATTATTTTCATGTACATGTGGATTCCTCCTATATTGCACTCAGAACTGCGTTAGCACAGCTAGGGGAAGAGAACAATGATCATCCCATTGCTTATGCCAGTCGAAAAATTACTCAAACACGGAAAGGGAAGGACTTGCCATGGTGTATTCACTGCAGAAATTTTTTCATTATCTATTGGGAGGTCACTTTAAAATGTTCACTAACCATTTTGCTTTGAAGTACTTGGTCAATAAGCCTGTGTTGGGTAGGAATATTTGCAGGTGGTTGTTGTTGTTTCAGGAATATGATTTTGAAATTATAGTGAAACCAGGTCGATTAAATGGTGGCCTAAACCATTTGTCACGCATTGAATCAGGAGAAGATCCCACAAACATAGACGATGGATTATTCAATGCACAGTTATTTACGATCAAAGTAGTGGATGAGCATTTCCCTGATATCATTCAGTTTATAAGTATTGGTTGCACGCCTGAGGAATACACAGTGGAGCTGAAGAAAGAGCTTATGGCGTGCGCAGCAGACTTCACCATTATTTTTGGGAAATTGTACAAATTAGGCATGGACGAGGTCCTACAGAGATATGTATTGGAGTATGAAAGTCATGCAATCCTCAACGAAGCGCATGGAGGAGTTTTTGGTGTTCATTATGCAGGTAAGGCCACTACGCAAAAGATCTTGTGTGCTCGATTGTGGTGGCCCACACTGCACAATGATTCCTATGCACATTGTCATGCCTGTGATGTTTGTTAGAGAATGGGGAAACCTTCATGCGAGGAAGAGATGCCCCAGAATCCACAGATGGCGTTGCAGGTTTTTGAGAAATGGGCTATTGATTTTGTGGGACCTATTAATCCCCTGGGAAGGAAGTGTGGTGCACACTACATCATCATTGCAGTAGATTATGTAACCAGATGGGAAGAAGCAAAACCATTGAAATATTTTACTGTTGATACTGTTGCGCAGTTTATTTTTGAGAATATAGGGACTCGGTTTGGTTGTCCTAAGATCCCGATCAACAATCAAGGTACACATTTTGTAAATTCCACTATCGAAGCTTTAACTGAGGATTTGAAGATGCGTCATCAGAAGAGCTCTCCTTATCATCCTTGGGAAAATGGGGCAGTTGAAGCTTTCAATAAGATCTTGGAGACCACTCTCACTATGGTATGCAATGCTAACATAAATTATTTGGATGGGAAAGTGCATGTAGTCCTCTAGGCCTACATGACCACTTGCAAAAAAATTACTGGGAGGACACCTTTTAGGATTGTATATGGGAAAGATGTTGTGTTTCCCATGGAGTTCATTGTTTCCAACCTATGCATTTCCGCATTTACCAATATGGCCAAATAAGATGCATTGGAAGAATGGTTGTCGTAGTTGGTTACTTTGGAAGAAAACTTGTTTATTTCCAACTATCACCAAAAAGTCCAAAAAGCACGCGAGAAAGCCTGGCATGTCAAGCATATCAAGAAAAAGGTGTTTAAAGAGGATGATCTAATCTTACTATATGACAACAAGTTTTTGCGCCACCTGGGAAAGTTGAAGATGCACTGGCTAGGCCCTTATGTTGTCAAGGAAATCACTGATGGAGGAGAAGTGCGCCTGACCACATTTAATGGTGAATACCTGTTAGGATATGTCAACGGAGGCCGTCTAAAGTTGTACAAGGATGACCCTATGCTTACCAAATGACTATGTGGCCGGAGTATTAGGACCGTGCCACAGGGATGGCAAATGCACAGCAAGGTGCGGCATGCACATAGTATATGTGAAGGGGGATTAACTGGTGCACAAAAGTGTCAAAAACTAGCCGTTGGAACAGTAAAATTGGATAAGAAAGAATTATTATTGTTTTTAGGAGCATCCAAGATGCAATTAATGAGGGGAATTTTCCAGTTTTGGGACCGTTTTGTCAGTAATGGAACCTCATTAATGCCCAAGGAGCCATTAAAGACGCGCCACAAGTATAAATCTGAATCATGGGTTTGCAATCATTCCCTTTGCGTTCTAAATTATTTTTATGCTCTAATTTGTTTATTTATATTTGCCTTTACTGCGTCTATGTCCATATTGGATCCTGAGTTTGAGGAATCATTGAGCCAAGTTGGTTTAGGATACATAATTCAGAGAAAAATGATAGCCACCAGACCTAGAGATAACCCTGTTGTGCAAGAGGTTCCTGTGGTAGAGAACCCTATGTCGTCTAAAACAATGAAGGTACACACATATGAAATGCACAAGTTCTCGAGAGAAAATACCCCCAGACCTCACCATTCTTCCGGAGAGAAGATGAAGAAACCCATGCCTGAACGCCCGAAAACTATCGAAGAAGGGGATGATGACGTAGTAGAAATAGCACCATTCTTGCGGCTGCCTGGTTACATTGTGCCGCACAAACCTACAGTGAAAGTGTCGAAGGACTTAGATAAGGTGTCCACAGGTATCCAAGTGCCCCTAATCCCAAAAAACATCCCAATGGAGGGGGACATGCTTGCAAAAATTCCTCAGTTGCACTTCGATGACTAGGACATCGAAGACATTGAAAAAATTTAGGGCTCGCGCCAAAAATTTATCTTGATCTAGTTCTTTGTGCAAGAGGTCTGGTGCACTTTGAGCCTAAGAGAGAAATTTTAGGTTTGCACAAGGCATGCCTCCTCAATAATTTATATATCCCCCATTTCGGGTGCAACCCCATTAATGATATCTACGTCAGGTAGTTATTGGCCTTGGTGCATGACGATGCGCTAGGGTTGGGAGACCACATCCTGATTGACGCAGATCTAATTCACAGAATCACAGGATTTCCAAACAAGGGGGCTGACCCTATGGCCAATTTCGATGGAAAGGCATAGGAAAAATCATTGGCATACAAGATCAAGAAGAAGTACAATGTTATGCGCAAATACCAGTTATTTTTGGTAGAATAAATTAATGACCCGGGAGTCTGTTTCAACATGGTAATCTTGCATTGAAAACTAATGCGAAAGTGTAGGCCAAAGGAAGTGCTCGCACATGTGATTGCGCTCGATGAGAGATGTAAAAAAGAAGTCATATACAACTGGTGTGCATACCTGTGTAAAGAATTTATGGACAATGTGAACGAAGTCCAGGAGGAGGGCAAGCATTTTCAGTATGCTTGGCTCTTATTGTTAATCACATTGATTGGGTGGAAAACCCCTGAAGATACCCAGTTCCTGAAACTTGCAGAACTGATGTGCGAAGATGCATGCTACGCAACCGTTTGGAACTCGTCTAACCCTATGTGAGCAAAAGAAAAAAAGATCTTTTGGGTCTTATATGATGCAAGCTTATACCAAGTAGTACAGTCAAATCCACGTATGTCTCCCAACCTTTACGAGAAGTACAAGACGGTAGCTCACTTTAAGCATACATTCCAGAATATCCACATCCACTCGAAGGGTGTTGGAGGTTGTCTAGTATGAGTTATCATACTTAATGATTGAGGACGATTTTATTAGAGTCACATCAGACTGGTCGTCGGCTTGGTTGACTCCACGAACACAACCATGCACCCCAACTAGTAAATCAACAGAGCAGGGAGAAAATCCTGCTGAAACAATACTGCCAATGGTCATTGAAAAACTTGGTGAGAAGGAACCGAAGACGACAACAACAGGAGAAATTGTTGACACAACAATGCTAGAAAATAATGGCTCAATGCCCAAATAAACTGAAGAAAACACATTAAAAGGAATAAAGAATGGTGCATAGGCCATGGTTGGGTCAAGAAAGAAGCAGAAGGGTTCTAAGCAAACAGGACAGGAGGTCCTGACACTTACTGAAGACGATCTCAATGAGATCGCAAATATAGTAATGATCGCGCAGGATGACCGATGTATGGACATGGAGTTCCAATATAAGTCTGCATTGGAGATTGTACAGGTTGGCCTACAAGAATTAAAAATGAAAGTAATCCAGATCCAGGCGAGCGTGATTCAAGCGAGTCGGACCAGCACACCTATTACTAGTGCACAACCCTTGGACGTAGCCTTACCATCATCCGAGGAGGGGCGATTTTTTCATATCCCCTTTCCAACATTCCAAATGGACACGAGCCAGCATGCTTAGTTAACTGGTACAGGTGATGTGCATATTAACCTTGTCATGTTACTTGCAGGAAAAATCCACTTATTGCACTCAGTTATTGCTGATGAGATCCATTTCTGAAAGCAGTCGCACATATGCAGACCAAGGATGCAAAGAATCAGGTTGCACAAGCGCATGAGAAACGCTGACAAGAAGAAGCAGAGCCCCAGCATGCTATGTTGGAAGCCAAGATCAACCAAGTATGCAGAGGTATCTCAGTTGTTGCAGCCACAGATGTGCCTACAGAGAAATTGGATGGACTAGCTGCTGCAATCAAAGTTGTGCGTGTAGAAACTCACACAATCTGAGCTGAATATGAACAACAGATTGTGGACCTTCAGACCAAGTTTCTAATATAGGCACCACCATAATTTCGTGCAAAGAGAGGAGCTGAGGTGAAACTAGCCCAAGAGAGTATCGCCACCGCAGTCACTCAATGTGACCAGTCTCTAGCTGAGGCCATGGACATTTGGGCCTCTGTCCAGAATGATTTGGTCATGCAGCAGCTACATGACACAATCAGCACCAAGGAACAACAATTTGAAGAAATCCGCATAGTAGCACCCACCTTGGTGGTTCAGTAGAGACTTTCCCGCCTGCAAGAAGGTCACCAACTCCAAGGAGAAATTGCAGAATTGCGCCGCAAGGAACAAGTGCTCTCAGAACAAATGAAACCATGGGAAGAGGAAGCATTGCAACTTTTTCAAATGCTGGACAACACACTCAAAATTATTCAACAGACCCAACGTAGTGTGGAGATTGCCGCTGAAGGGCCTACGACCGATAAAATGGTTCAACAAGCTCAGGATTTAGCTACAAAGAGCCTTGAACTCATGCTCCCTCTCGAGAATTCTGTCAAATCACTCAAGGAAAAAACCAAGGAGACAATGCCTTAGTGACTCAAAACAAGTCACATCTTTGTGTTGGGGGCCTATTGGAGCGAGGTCCCCTGAGGAACAAGTTCCAATGACATTTTTTGTATGTTTGTATGTGTGCATTGCATGGATGTTGTCAAAGGGATTTTGCCCCAATTTTGGACATAAATTAAGCTTAAATGTAAACTGTAGGCCTCAAACCATGGTTTTATACCATAGTATTTACGTGCTAGGTGCCTTATAAATAGATAGAGACTGGCTAAGTCAAGTAGTTATAAGTTAAGATAGAAGTGATATTTGACATTGATATTCGGATAATATCTGTGTCTGTAAGGTTTTTTGGTTGGGTAAAAGGCTCTGGCTGGCTGTGTGCAGGGAGACCTAGTCCTGGTTGTGTGCGGACTCCGCTGGCTATGTGCATAGAAGTTTTTTGTAAGGGTTTCTGAAGGAAAGTTGATGTATTAACAGATTAGAAGAATCAATAGAAGGAACAGTTTTGGCGAACTATCTATGTGATATGTTATGTGTTATGCTTATAGTTTATGTTTGATTTATATCGCATTATCTGTTTACTGGTTACTGTGTGTGCGAATACTGGTTATCTATTTACTGGTTTATGTTTGATTTATATCTCATTATTTGTTATGATTATGTATGGTTATTAATGAACTGTTAGATCATTTTCGTGCTTAAGATCTAGATTTGGCTCTGATCTCTTTTCTATGTTGAAACTAGTACTATTCCTATGTTATTCTATTGTTTATTTCGTCGTCTTTGTGTTTCTGTTATAAACTTATGCATGCATCTATATAAGATCAGTTAAAATCTCTCTTAGGGTGTGGAAACCTAGTTCTGTCACCCCCCCATACTGCTTCGGATGAGACTTTGGTCTGCGCAAGTAGATCATTTCCCAATGGGC
This sequence comes from Pinus albicaulis, assembly GCA_034641835.2. NCBI lineage: Eukaryota > Viridiplantae > Streptophyta > Pinopsida > Pinales > Pinaceae > Pinus > Pinus albicaulis. The sequence continues at coordinate 995,272,919 of CM076582.1, forward strand.
CAGTAATTGGAGGGTTTGTTGGTTTATCCATAAAATATAAACCTAGGTCAGAACCCTTCAATCCAACATGTGCCTCCCCATTTTGGGTGTGGGGCAGCCGATTTCTGGGTATATTCCTGGGTCAGGAAAGCCTCATGTTCAATATACTTAGGTTTAACATCCCCTTCAGCAATCGAACGTAGTATTTTTATGTTCAGCAACCTAACATTCCTTATGTTCAAAGGTTGAACATACAATATCAGTATGTTCCTCAACTAGACGTATCTCAGTAGTACATCCAACATCCCCAGCCTTTGGTGAGTGTTTTTGCGACTAATCCTCAGTTTGGTTCATACACCCAAGATGGTCTGAATCTCCTTCTAGGCCAATCTGGTTCTTTCCCTCATCAATCTGATGCTCAATACCAGCCTTTTCCTCAAGGTCAATACCAGCAACCCTAGTCTGGGCCTCAGCCTGGTGCTTCATATCAGCAAATGCCTCAGTACCAGCAAGCTAAATCAGGACCTCAGGCTGGAACCTATGTTCAGCAAGGACCGGAGGCTAAACCCTATGTTCAACAGGGACCTCAAGCTGGACCCTATGTTCAGTAGGGACCAAAAGCTGGACCCTAAATTAAATAGGGACTGCAAATTGGACCTCATGTTCAGCAGGGACCTTATCCTGGACCACATGTCCAACAAGGTCTGCAACCTCAATTCCCACAGGGTTCGTATCAACAACCCCAAAAAGGTCTCTACCAACAATATTTGCAACAAGGTCCTTACCAACCCTTGGGTAAATATGCATATCTAGGTCATAAGCCTCCCTATTGGGGGCAGAATCTGTATCAATCAAGTTGGAACCCCCAACCTTTATCCCCTCATCATCCTCTCTTGCAATTCCTGGCTACGTTGGAATTGTCGGATGTGTCAAAGGTCACAAATGACCCCATCCAACATTAGCTACATTGGCCACCAATTCCAACCAAGATTCCAAGAGATTGTCCCAAGTTTGAAGGAAAATATGGGGAAGACCCCCAAACCCATTTTATGACATACCATTTGTGGTGTTCCTCTAATTCTTGGGTTGACTATTCTATTCGTGTTCGTCTTTTCCAGCACATTTTGACTGGTGCCGGGGCCAAATGGTAATTGAGCTACCTTGAGGGATTTTATTCGATTTCAACTCCTTCATTATGGCCTTTCTCACTCACTTCCTATTAGCTGCCCAGTATGAAACCGGAACCCATATTCTCACCTCGCTAAAATATTCAACTGCTACACATATCTCGGATCACATTCATGAATGACGGTGTTTCTGTCGCCTTATCAAATTTGAGATTCATGATCAATTGTTGACTGAATGGTTTACGAAATCATTCGTTCCCGGGATTGCAAAAGATCTTGCAATGGATTGGCGTGTCACAGAAGAGGAGGTTATTTCCATAGCCCAATACCTCTATTTAGTCTATTCCCAGTTTGGGACTCTATATGAGTTATTACCTGATGCGCTGCATCCTTCGAGTGATCCCACATCATATCACTATCTCGTTACTCCTCCAGTGGATGTTGTTATTGGGATAGTGGCTCATACTGATAGTAGTACGCCTAAAACTTCTTCGAAGTCTAAATCCATTGATGCTGCTACACCTTTATTCCTTCCAATAGCTAGAAGAATTTTGGTAAAACCTTAGAGGTAAATTTTGTTCAATCTACCACAGCAGATAAATCCTCGAAGGGTATGAAAAAGGGTAAAGGAAATTCTAAATCCAAAAACCCTAAACAGGATTCAAAGAATTCATCTACTAGTGATTCTTCAACACGTAAGCCCAAATATCCTTGTCTAATATGTGATGACAATAATTACACCAAGGATTGTCCTTGGCATTCTGAAGTTGCCTATCTTCTGAAGCGTGCACCCGAGACTCCGACCATTTTGAAAGAACCCTTCCCTTCTCAGCAGACACAAATGGTAGATCAAGCTCAATCATCTAGAAGTTCTTAGGGGTTCATGGATGGAACACAATCTGTTGCCATAAACACGAGAATGAAAGATTATCTCAATCCATCCAAGGCTCCTATGAAACCAAAAGTTACATATAACCCTTCCTCTTCCACACCTCCTACCTCTGGTCCTCTCCAGTTTGAGAGACCGAGTAGTGACTCCATCATTCGTCCACCCCCAAAAGGTGTTCTTCAAAAATCGTCTTACAATCTGAATGCGAGAGCAGCACAACATTACAATATTGTAGAAGATATGGCTCAAGTGCCTTCAGCAATGTCGGCTTTTGAGGTCCTTCAGTCATGCCCATCACAATGGAAAGCACTACTCTTTGCTATTGGAGGGATTGATCCTACAGGTTCTAATCTGATCAATTTCGATCTTAAGAATTTTGCTCCTCGCCTCCCATCTCATGTAGCTTTTCTGATCCAGGTTACCATTATGGGAAAGAATATTCATAAGATTTTCATGATGAAGGTGCTTTGACCCACATCATGTCTGTCGCATGTTCGAAAGCCATCGAATCTCCCCCATTGAGTCAGTCCCCGAATACCTTAGAAGATTTTGATGGTCAAGATTCTCGACCGTACAGTATTCTCAAGGCATTTCCCATCTTGTGAGGGGGAAAACGGTATCCATGGAAGTTGAAGTGGTATACGCCAACTTGAACTAAAATATCCTTCTTGGACGTAGTTGGAAAAATGCTATGGTTTGTGTGGTATCCACCCTCTTTCATGTCCTTTGTTTCCCTCATCAAGGGAAGATAGTGACTGTTGATCAGTTGGCTTTCTTCCCCTCTGAATCTTCAGCAAGTAACATTTTGTATGTTGGGAAGGTCACTACTCCTTATGAGAAAATTGGGTTAGATCTATTTAAAGACTTGTCCCTTATGGGAGTTTTTCCGCTTCCACCTTTGAATGTCGCCTCCATCAATATGATTTGATTTGGTCACGATCCATGTATTTCTCCCAATCCCGACCAACTCAAGAGTTTTGGTGACATTATGCCTCTTAACCCAGCATAGAAAATGTATCAAGCCATTCTCACAGCTTCTCAAGCTGCATTTGAAACCAATACTCATTTAGTTTCCTCTCTAGACACTTATGTGTAGCCTCCTTGGTTTTTTTCTTAGGACTCTGATGATCCCTTGAATGAGACTTTCCCCACCAAAGAGAGTATCCTGGAGTTAATGTCTCTTGAAGAAAATCCATGGGATGATGGACATCATCATTCCTCGTTTCTCCCAATCCCAAGTGACATCTCCGCGTGTCTAGGATCCGATGCTTCGCTAGTACCGACTAACCCACTTCAAAATCCAACATTGATTCATGAATTATTGTCCAAATAGAACATGGGAAATATTACTCTGAAAATTCCATTTGACATCTCTGTGATTGTCGAGAATGTCTTTTTCCAGGTTTCTTGTTCTCCCCATGAGCTCAAGATTTACACTGCTTTTCTCAAAAATCATGACCCACCCACTCCCTTCGACCTTGCTCTTACCGTTTGGTCACTTTCCGTCAGGGGAATTATTTCCATGGTTCATAACCCTTACTCGGCTAGGGGGAATGGGCACTTCACTACTACTGTGAATTTTCTCATGAAATGCCTGGGCTCCTACCACTCTCATGATGCAATGTAGTATTGTGCACAGGGGAAGCACTGTGATGGAATAAATGTATACCTTCCCACTCTCTATTTTCCATGCCATAGGACAGTATCTTTTGGTGATCATGTTGGTACTCTCACCCGCTATGCGAGCTCTGGAGAGTTGGATCCTCTCCCCTCTCCTGGAAAGTCCAGTGATTAAATAGATGTCTGTCACCTCTAGCTCTAACTCTTGGTCCTCGATGAAAAACAATTGTCGGTCCACATCCCATATATTTTTCAAGTATTGGAGTAGATCGAGTTGAGCTCTTAGACCAGATGTTTGGAAAAATTTCAGCAATCTGTAATTGCGCAAAGCATTGACGCAATATTGGTCTTGCAAATCTTGGTGGTCTTCCACCTCATGGCCTCGTTCTTTCCATTCGACCGACATATTTGATGAAAGAACTTGTAAAAAATGTCCAATTGGATTTTTAGGAGCTTTCATTGAAGTATTTTTAGAAACTAACAGTGGATTTGGGTGGATTTATTTTTTTTAAATCCTTCCCGCGGCTAGTGCGACTGTCTGAATTAATTCGGCATTGGTGGCGCGCTACCCTAATGGGATAAATGCGACCAACACGACCCCGATAACTTGAAATCATGCTAGTCGCAGATGATTTTAAAGTTTTAAATTCCTCCCTCTAAAATCCCTATTTCTGAAATTACATGGAAAATGATTGGAATCAAAATGAAAAGGAAGTTTAGAGCTCTTACCTGATGCTGATGGGTCAACGAATGGTGTCCTGGATCGGCCGCACTACTGATTTGAAATTTGGAAGGAAAATGGATAAAATTCTCTTCTCGAAATAGAAAGGTGAAAATGAATTTTTTTTTTGGTCTATTTATAGATTTTTGAAAAACATTCGCCAATATTTTATTATTTTTCATCGTTATACGTGATGTTTGATTTTTATGTGCAGTACAAGACTTCCACACTATTGATGATTGTTTCTGATGCAAATGAGTTGAATTTTATCTCTTTTTCGGGCTCGTTAAATGTTTATGAAAAATGAACCCCCCTGTAGTCAACTTTCAGCTCTTTTTTGACTCTCAAAAAATGAAAATATTGTTGAGTAATTGTCATTTCGAACTCGTTAAAGTGAATGAACTGACGTGGTCTCAGTATATGTTTACCCCTTTTTTAGGCTGAGATTTACTATTTACGAAAAAGGAATACCTTGATTTAACATGGTCAAGAGGTTCTCTCAGATATTTTTTTCTACCTCTTCTGATTCGAGAGACGACTTATGAAAAGAGACATGATGGAGTTTCCCTTTTGTTTCTTTTCAAATTCCTTAAACATGAAAAGTCATCGATTTACCCTTTCATTGGACTAGTTAAATATTAAATGATGAAAGACATGTCACCATGAAGAGATTGAGTTCCTCCTTCCTATGGCTCATTAAAATTACTGGGATGGATTCATTCGAAGAATGAACTTGCATGCTCAACATATGCTATCCTCTTCACGTTGGCTATAAAAAATGAATAAGTACTCGTTAGTAATAACGAGGGAAAATTGAAAGTGAACATCCTATGTGTATTTTTGGAAGCTTGTCGCTATTGAACATGACACTCATCTATAGTTTTTGTTGGGTTGGAGACATCCTATATTTGTCACTTTGCTTCCATGGGTTTGGGAAATCTGTTTTCCTCTCATTTGATTACCAATTTTGTCAACATGACCTCTGATCCTATTTGAGTCAAGTGTTGCCATACTCTAGAGTCGTGTTTCAAATATTTTTAAGAGAATTCCTTTTTTTCAAACATCTTATGCTTATATGACCACCTCTGTTACAATCCTGAATCACTCCTATCATCTTAAGATATCTGTCGTTTCGTGTCGATGATGTGGGAATCATCATGGCCCTCCTTCGACGAATCACCTCCTGTCAACTTCAACTCATTATCCGGGAAGGTGATTTAGAAAATTCTCTAAGTACATTGGAGATTACATGCCTCAATGGAAAGTTATTCATGTTCGACGACAAGTTCAAATCATTGGCCTTCGATCAAATGATTCTGCAAGTATTCGACTTCAACACATTCATTCACACTTGTAGATTATGCTATTGTACCTTGAGGTCCATCATCATTATTGGTGGTCTCTCTTGCGTCTATTAACAATTTTCATCATTGATCAGTAATCAGGTGATTTCTATCATGTTTTTCACCAACACATTTATTCACATGGCTAGATTCATAAATTGGGTTGATTGAGATTACGGTGAAGACCTTGGGTCACTTCTGATTTTTGGTCCAGGCTGTGAGGAGTTATTGAGTATTCATGATTGTATACATGATCTTGTCTATACGGATGGTTGCGTCCATACCACAGATCCATTTCTAACATCTCGTTTAGATGGATGGTTGTGAATATACCGTGGGTTCATGTGTCATTTGATGCCTAGTGCAGCATTTTTTTGTTAGGCATATTTTTACTAGAGATGTCATATATTGTAAAATGTTTGATTTGGCAGGTTTTCTAAAGGTGGTATGCACTCTTTGCCTTGGTTCATAAATCATTTCAGCCATCACTCTCTGTTCTGCCTTCATGCTTTAGGGGGCATCTGTTACACAGTAATTTTTCACCATGCTCATTTTCCCATTCTTGATCCTCAAATGCCCCATGACAAATCTTGTGCAATGTTTCCATCATCAAGAAATATGATAACATATCCCCTTGAAGATCTAAAGAAGACTTCCTTGAAAGAATATTGAAAAAACTTGGCCAAATTCCTAGTTTCCTGGGTCAGCGCTCTTCCTATTGCCATGACCGTGTTGATGTCCTTTTCATAGTTCTGGCCCAGCGCTGTCAATGCCCTAATTTCTTGGAAAACTGCATTTATCCCCTTTCTCACACTGCTTCCTCAAATGGAGGAGAAGCTTCGACATCTAGAAGCTCAAGGGTGGCAAGTTGGTTGTGGAACAGTGATGATAAGGTCGAGCTCTCTAAATTTAGAGCCTTGATCTCATCCATGGGGAATCATCCCTTAGAAAGTGGGACTTCCTCCTCCTTTCATGGGCTCCCAACCTCTTCTCCCTTGCTATAAATTCATATCCCTCATTCCCCCAAGTTTAGAGCTTGGTTGATCATTGTTAGACTCGTCTAAACTCTCGTCCCTTTGCATGTTAGCATCGTGATAAATTCTAAGTGCTTGAGAGAAGGAATTATTTTGAGATTCGGTGAAGGACTCATAGTTTCACCTAAATATGGCTCCAACATCAAGGCCTAGTTGTAAGCTCTCCTTTTGTAATTTATCAATAATAACACATTGTTACACAACATTTTTCCATTGTCCATGTACTCCTTGTTCCTAGATCTTGGAGAACCCCTATAGTGGTCCCTGTGTACTTTTCCCATTAAGGAAAACATGCCTTTGGATCTCATACAGTCTAAAAATCAATCTCTCTTTTATCATTTTTAGAGTAGCTCCCTAAAAACCCACTTTTTTGGAGCGACGCCACCCGTCAGTGTCTCACCAACGTTGATGGCCAAACCTTAGCCTGTGACCAGCACTGATCGACGCTAGTATGGACCCCATATCCGTGCCGATCTACTTCTGGAATCTCTTTAAAAATGGAAACAAAGCTTCATGGCCTAGAAGCTTCGAGAGCGGAGATCTGGATGGTTTTTGATCATGATATGGCCAAGCTTCCTCCTTTGGGCCTCGTGTTCCTATAAAAGAGGAACCACCCAAGGAGATAAGCCTTTATCCCATCTTAAGTGGATCCATGTCCCCTCCTCCATCACTTTAAATTGATCACCTTCCAATACATCTACAAGTGAGAACAAAATAGAAGAGAAGAACATTAGAGAAAGGTTTGAAGATTGTCTTAGGCATAGAAGGAGAGAGTTGATACCCTTAGCCTTCTCGCATTGAGTTTGAAAAAGAGTGCTTTGGAGACGTGCTCGGATTCAGAACCGTCGAAGGAGAGCTTCGACATCAAGGTGCAGGTTGTAAGTCCCCTTTTTATTAATAATATGATGCAACTAGTATTTGCTTTCCATTCTTGACTATGGTTGTGATAAGAAGTCTAGCACTCCTTGATCAGTTAGATAGATTACTTTTGGTATATTCTTTTTGCACCTTTATGTTTGTTGTTGTGTTTTGGTCACTTGTGCAGGTATTCCAATGCTGGTAGCAGTGTAGATCGCGCTTGGAAGAGAGAAATACCAAAAGGCTTCAACGAGGAGCAACATCATAGCATCAGACTGAGGTAGGCCATCTTCTTTGTTTTATGTTTCAATTGTAATCTAGGAGAGTATATATTTGTTTGTTCCCTTTGTAGATAGACCCACTCCATAGCTAGAGGGATCTTCTATGTCCACAGAGAGGATTTACCTAGAAAACATCTTAGCGACTTCGTTGGGGATCAGCCTCTAGTCTCTTTGCACTTTATGAGATTTTGATTTTTCGTCCATTTTCGTCGAATTTCTATTTCTCCTTTGTTTTTGTCTTATGTGATTACTTATAGCCATCAATCTCCTTTCTAAAGTGATAAGTCTGGCCTTCTCTGAGCAAACCCTTTGTTTTTTGTAATTTTCCTTGATTCGCTGCTAATTCCCAGACAGAAGCGCTGATCGATGCTAGATATTTTAAAACAAAGGCACTTATCCCCTTCCAGCACGAGGTGAAACCTCACAGGTGCATCGATTTCTGAGTAATTTTTCTTAGGATTTCTCTTTATCGATTTCCAATGTGTCTTACCCTTATAGACTTCCTTCTCTGCTCACTTTGCTCTATTTCTCTTCTGTTCAATGACTTGATTGTCTCAATTATTTCATATTTGGTCTTCTTTCTTTCAAACTGTGCATCCTCATCATCCTAGGGTTTCTAGGTGCTTTGTGTCTTTTGAATGGTTTCATTCTTCGCTGAATTCTAGACCTTATATTAAGTCATTTTTTTCGTCTATTTCAAACCTTTAGGTTTGGTTGTTTTTTTTTTGGTTTATTTATGTGATTAGAGTTGTCAAGTGTCCATTCCGTGTGCATTTAGTTCTCTCTTCCATCAACAAGCATAGATTACATTACTTGTCTTCATGAACTGAAACATCTTTCTTTGTGTGTCAATTAGTGTGAAAAGTGAAGAATGTTCTGTTTTGAGGAAATGATTTGGGATTTATCTTTGGTATTTTGATTAATTCATCTTGTAGAATTTTGAGGAATTTCATTAGATAAGTACTCAAAGAAAGTGATTACATTTGAAATGCACTTTGCATCTTTTTGCATTGTTTTTATATAAAAAACAAAAACAAAAATTGCATTTATTTTTCATCTCAAGTGAAAAACTTCATTTCGATTTCTTCTAGTGCATTTAGTGAAAACTAGGAAAGTGAAAGAGATTTTCATTTTTCTTTGGATTATGCACTTAAAGAAGTAGTGAAAAATTGTCATCTAGTACATATACTTGACCATTGCATTGATTGTGTGAACCTCTTCCTCTCAATTAGTGTAGTTCTACATTGAAATGAACAGTTATATTTTTCTCATATAGTTTCATTTTAGGGATTTAGGTGACATCGGTAAGGCCTTAAAATGGAGACTTAAATTCAAGATAAACTTTAAAATTTATTCAGTGAATCTAAGGAGCACTTGTAACTTAACGTAAAACATTTCTAAGGCTAGGCTAGAAACGTGTTCCATCATCTATAAACCTGGAAGCTGTTGTTAACAACCAGTGTTGCATTCTGGGAGTGAAACCATGTCCCACGTATGGAAGCATATAACACTTGTGGCACGTATGATAAGTTTATGGGGACACTCTCACTGAACGATTACACATTAAACAACGCCAAAAAAATCTTGTGCTCCCCGTACCATCGGGTATATAATGGGAGAGCCCACTAGGTTGCTATCCTTTAGCCACAAATAACCGAGTCTACCACCTCGTAAACGTGATACGTTTAACACAAAATTCAGGGAGATTGTATATCCTTACTTATTGGTTCGCCAAGAGGTATTCTGCAGTTCACGGGTGCTTGGTAAACCCTCTCGCCTAAATTACCCATTTTTGGTTTATTTTGTGTTTAATTTCTAAAATTTATTATCCACGTTTAACATTTTACTCGTGCTCATCTTCTTAGCATACTTTAGGTTGGGATTAATGGAAACATTTCCTGAGTTTACCAATCAAGGAATCCCCTCAGATGGGAATCTTGGTCCTTTCCCTTCTTTTGGAAATGTTGGTGCTCCCTATATGGCAACATTATCCATCCCGGGATTAACCATTGGTTTTTCAGTTTGGTTATTCTCAACCCCCGTGATTTCAAACATCCAAGCTGCTTCTCAACCAAGTTCTCCCTCACCTAAACAGTGTCAACCCCATGTTGACCTTAAGGTTGACCCCTCACCTTCTTCACCTATTTCTTCACCATGTTCTTCCTCTTTGCCTGGTGAAAGTTTGAATTCTAGTAACCAGGTGGCTAAGAAGAAGAAGAAGAGGTCGAAGAAGAAGAAGGACAATAAGCAAGGGGGAAACCTAGCGACCATTACTACCAATGCGACTAATGATGAAAAACCTTCCACTTTATCCCGTAAAGTCAAATTCCCATGCAAGCTATATAAGGGTGACAACCTTCTTAGATATTTTCCTAGTATTCCCAGGGTGTTAGAAATATGGTCTACCGACTCAAATCAACCTTTGTCATCGGCCTCTAGAAATCATGTTGGTGACAAACCTTTAACTGGTGATAATAAGGCCCATGGAAAAAAGGGTAAAGTCAAATTTCCCTGTAGGTTATGTGAATGGAATCATCCCATTCACCTTTTTCCTCATATGGATGAAGCCTCCAAAGTGTTGGATACCCTTGCAGCATCTCAACCCTGCCTTCCAGTTGGTTACCAGAAGTTTCCCCCTAATCCTCCGCTAGTTGATCAAGTGATTGATCAAATTTCGTCCCTGGTCAATCCCAATCTCTCTGAAAGTCAATCTCATGAGTCCCTTCATGAACAAACATTGGTTGATAAAATGGTCGACCTGGTTCCACCTATGGTTATTTAAGCCCTTCATGTAGAGAGTGAATCTCATACCACTCAGATTCTCTTTGTTTCTTCAGATTCCCAGGGAAATTTTTCCATTCCAGAGATATAGGAGGGTGACCCGTTTGTTCCTGTAACACAAGGGGGTAGTTCTCCCATTCCCACGACACCCCCTCCAAGTACTTTGATCACTTCTTTCGATTGGAGTCTACTAATGGGATATCATATTCCTTCTTATGTACCCCTTGAGATCACAGTACAAGCCTACAATGTGGTCATACTTAGCACCATAATAGATGAAGCCACATATGTTAGTATTATGTTCTCAACTACCTGGAAATCTTTTGGTTCCCTACAGCTTGTGCCTGTTACTCAGAATTTGTTGGATTTTAATAAAGGAATCAATCAACCCTTAGGGATCCTTCCTAGGTTTCCTATCACCTTGGCTGGAAAGATTGTCTATATAGACGTGATGGTTGTCCAAGGCCCCTTGGATTTTAACTTACTCCTTGGGCGTGACTACACTTATGTCATGGGAGGTCTTGTCTCTTCTTTCTTTCATGTGATTTGTTTTCCACATGAGGGAGCCATTGTGACCGTTGATCAGAGGTATTTGATTGGTCCTAATGTGGTGCCTAGTCTACCATCATCCCTAAATGGTCCTTAGAGGCCAGTGGTATCTTCCTTGCCACAGGTTAATTATGTAGCAACATGTTCCATGCTGACATCCATTGATGATTCAATCAGCGATATAGTGTAACAACCCTAATTTTAACATGAAATTAATTATATCAAATATGAAATTCATAATCAACACAAAATTTGTTTAACTAATCATCATAGAAATTTCAGAAACACGAGCAAAGATGACTTACTTGTAATGGCGATATTCCTTACTTTAGATTCCAAATTTGAATGCTATCTGAATCCTGATAACCGCAAAAAAGTTTTGGGGACAATACTCCACCCAACCGTAGGTTCAAATGGACATAATATTTCCACAGCTAGCCACCCTCGAGCCCTCAATCAATGTTCTATTGCTAGGGTATCCTTTGCCTCACCATACCTTTCTCTTCATAGAATGGATGAAAAAATGACCCATGAATCTTCCTCAATCTCTATTAAATAGACCAAACAATGGAATGGGAACCACATGCATACATTCACTGTGTCAACATGCAACTTTTATTTATTTAAGTTTACTTAATTTAGTGTTTTTCTTAGTTTAACTTATTTTTTGTTAACTTTACTTAATTTAGTGTTTCTCATAGTTTAACTTACTTTTTGTTAAATTTACTTAATTTATAGTTTCTTAGTTAAACTCTTTCTTAATTTATTCCTTTTTACTTTTGTTAATTAACTCTTAACTTCACTTATTTATTTACTATTTAGGACTCGAGTTTATTATTTAGTATTTTATTTAGAACTCTTATTATTTTTTACTATTTTATTTATTATTTTTATTATTCTCTTGACTTATTATTTATTTAATTATATTATATTATTTATTATTTTATAATTATTAGGGACATTACATACTCCCCCTCTTCAAGGAACTTCGTCTCGAAGTTAAGTATTTAATTATATTATATTATTTATTTAGTTATTTATTACTTCATGTGTGACCAACACCCTCTGTTGAACTAGTATAACCAACAGGCATCGAAAGTTCCCATAACTCCCGAGAAATCTCAAGGAATCTCTGTCCTTTTTCCCACCTTTGGAACCAGGCATAAGCCTCCTCAGTTTTTACCGTAGTCAAGGCTCACGCCCAACTCAAGCCTCATCTACCCCAAGGCAGGCACCCTTCTCAGTACTCTATGCAATAGTACTCCAGGCATCTCGCAAGGTTAGACCACTCCCTCCACAACTCACTAAGGTGCACAACCTCAGGCATCGAAGTCTTACACCCACTTCCAGACTTCGGCGTCCCCATCCAACACCAGGCACTTGGCCTACAATATCAGGCCCTTGGCTTTCTCAAGATGGTCCCACAACCTTCAAGAGCTATACAAGACAAATGAACCACTGGCATATGTAGTGTTGATTGATTTTTTCCCCAGCCCATATGGTGTTACATATTCTCCCTCGTAGGTATGGGCTCCCATGAGATCATCAAATAAACTGGTGCTCTTGGCCTATTTGTGGATTTCCTGCCAATCACCTCATCTCAATATGCATCCAATGCATTAGTTATAATCATAACATCATAGAAAATAATTCACATCCTAACTCTTGCATTTCATCATGATAATATAACATCTTGTTAATAACCACATTATAAATAGTAAAGAACTGCATCCTCGTGTATGTCACAAAATCTGCATCGATTCCACATGCTTCACATCATGAAATACCATCATAAGTTATAACATCAACATACATAATAAACTAATCACATGTCAATATAACCTCAAATCATAACATCATAATCCCTATGCATATCTATAAGTAAGAACCACGTGTGCATTATTACCATAATCTCATAACAGTTAATTTAAAATCCATAATTGAAATCATAGAGTATGATTTAGATGTATCAACAAAATTTAAACAATAAGACAAGATCTAGATGCTCCATAAAAAGTATCTATCTAAGCTAAGTTATGTAATCCTATGTAGTTCACCACAAATTAACCAAAAAGATAAAGAAGGTCACATTGGAGCAAGGTCAATCAAATAATCTTTATATATGCTTAAATAATCACCATGAGTCATCTCATATAGTTTTAATAAATTTCCAATTCATAAGTCAAATCTTTAATTCTAAATGTCAATTTTGAAATCCCATCAATGCTTGTATGTTGACATTTCATTTGATTGTATGTTGTCATTTCATTTGTTTGGACATCAATATTTCCTTATTGTATGTTTCTATTTCATTTATTTAGACATCAAAATTTACTTACTTTAGTGTGCACTTCAACCAATTATCCAACTCAATAATTAAATATCGTAGTATCCAATTAGTATATATTAAACTATATACTTAAAATTTTATAATTTTTTCCCATTATAAAATTAAATACACTTATCTTTATACATTTATATCATACATGCATCATATGTCAAAATATTTCTTATAGCATAATACAAATAAACCATTTAAAATAATATATAAGTTTTATTATTTTTACACGTTACACTATAAAATTCCAAAATATATATATATATATATTACAAAAGAAATATTCTACAAATATAATTTTATTAAAACAAAATTTTATTAAAATTAAACTCAGTCAGAAGTCCAATGGTTGAATTTCCCCAATGACACCATGATTAAATGTTTACTCTCTTTCAATTACTGGAACAAGGCTATCCTTGCCTCCATGGATTATCAATATGTTTTATATTTAGCTTTCAATTTGTAAATAAAAAGTTTGTTGTAAAGTAAAAATGTTTAGTTTTTATAGATTGCTCCTTCTATTATGATAGGCAAAAAGTAAAATTAAAATATATATATATATATATATTTTTATCAAACTTCTTACGAATAAAAGAAAAAAAAGTCAGATATTATAGAAATTAAGGTTTATATTTACTTGTACTTTCTATTTTTCAAGTTATTTATTAATTCATCATTGCTTTAAAAATCTATTTAATTCCGTGCGTGGCATTATAAATTTGAACTATAATTTCTTAAGTATGGTCTGGCTAGGCAACTAAGTTTAATGCAATCTGTAATCCACAGCAGAGCATCTATCACATTTCTCAAAACCAAATTTCTAAATTTAATTTTTTTTATACCATATTATTCATATGATCTTTAATTTCTTATACCCACAAAAACTTAGAAACTTAACCAAAAAAAATCCTTAACCACTAAACATAATATATCTAAATAGATGACAATAATTCTAATTCTAAGTGAAACGAACAAAAACTAAGTAAATTATGGTTGAGCATAATCATAATCATTGCCATAGTGTAACTTGATTATTTTTTTGGCTCGAAATTTTGGTAAGATTTAAAAAAAATTGACTGAAATTTTTGTAAATCCATGTTATAACTATCAAACATTGATATTTTGGGTGTGTTATAAGTTTTTTATAATATTGAATCTATTTCTACTATCAAAATCATGATTCAAACACTATAACTATAAAATTTCTTAAATTTTTTTTAACTCAGATTTCAACCAATTTACAATTCCTCTAATAAAAATTTTGGAAAACGAGGCTGATTTATATAAGCATGCGAAGATTATAACCGGTGTTTGATATGGGCCCACAACATATGGTTGGAATAGTAGGCCCATTTTAACCTCAACTTCATTCCTTTTACGTCCTAAGAAACTTCACTAAACTAATATTTTAAGGAACTTCCTAAGAAACTTCACTAAACTAATATTTTAAGGAACTTCCTAATCAACTAGTCGAAACAATAATGTTTAAAAAATGTTTAAAAAATCGTCGGGTTTTGCAGCAACGCGTGGTCCTTCCTCCTTTGCGTGCCATAAAGCATATTTTGAGCAAAAATAAATCCTATGATTTTTTTTTTAAAATCTCTTTATTCTTTCAAATAGGATACAATCTTTTAATGGAATAATATTTCTATATTTTAGAATATTAAATAGGATATAATCTTTTAATGGAATAATATTTATATATTTTAGAATATTAGTAATACACAATTTTAATGGTATAGTTTCAATAATTTACATGTAAATAATTATTTGGATTTTCACAACCTATTACTATATATAGAAAAAATTAACAAATAACATAATTAATAATGTTATTAGCATGAATTTCACCAGAAATAAAACTACTAATAAATTTAATTAAATATTTTCTTAACTCAAATTTTTATTTAGACGCCATATAGTAAACTCGCTGTATTATATGTAACAATCTCAATTTTAACATGCAATTAATTATATCAAATATGCAATTCATAATCAACATAAAAATTGTTTAACTAATCATTATAGAAATTTCAGAAACAAGAGCAAAGATGACTTAACTGTAATGACAATATTCCTTACTTGAGATTCCAAAGTTGAACGCTATCTGAATCCTGCTAACCGCAACAAAGTTTTGGGGACAAATCTCCACCTAGCCGTAAGCTCAGTTGGACATAATATTTCCATAATTAGCCACCCTTGAGCCCTCAATCAACGTACTACTGTGAGGGTATCCTTTGCCTCACCATACCTTTCTCTCCAGAGAATGGATGAAAGAATGACCCATGAATCTTCCTCAATGTGTATTAAATAGACCAAACAATGGAATGGGAACCATATGCACACATTAACTGTGTCAACATGTAACTTTTATTTATTTAAATTTGACTTAATTTAGCGTTTCTCTTATTTTAACTTATTTTTTGTTAACTTTACTTAATTTAGTGTTTCTCTTAGTTTAACTTACTTTTTGTTAACTTTACTTAATTTATAGTTTCTTAGTTAAACTCTTTCTTAATTTATTTCTTTTTACTTTTGTTAATTAACTCTTAACTTCACTTATTTATTTACGGTTTAGGACTCCAGTTTATTATTTCGTATTTTATTTAGAACTTCTTTTATTGTTTATTATTTTTATTATTCTCTTGGCTTATTATTTATTTACTTATTTATTTAATTATATTATATTATTTATATATTATTTATTATTTTATAATTATTAGGGGACATTACATATAGTGTACCATGTACTTGAGGAATTGCATCATCACTTCCAAAGTGTTGCTCTTTAATCAAATGAGAACCTCTTGGAAGCCATGAATTCTTATGGGTCATGATCCAGTTCTTCGGAGTAAAGTTATTTTCTTGTTTCAAGCTCCTTAAAAAACGAAGCAATATCTTCGGAGCAGAGTTCATTTTTTTGTGTCAAGCTCCTTAAAAAATGAATCAAGGTCTTCGGAGAATAGTTCGTTTTCTTGTGTCAAGCTCAAAAAATTAAACAGGATCTTCGGAACAAAGTTCGTTTTCTTGTGTCAAACTCCTTAAAAAATGAAACAAACTATTCGGAACATAGTTCGATTTCTTGTGTCAAGCTCCGTAAAAAATGAAACAAGCTCTTCGGAGTAGAGTTTGTTTTCTTGTGTCAAGCTCCTTAAAAAATGAAACAAGCTCTTCAGAGCATAGTTTAGTTTCTTGTTTCAAGATCCTTAAAAAATGAAACAAGCTCTTCAGAGCAGAGTTACTTTTCTTGTGTTAATCTCTTTAAAAACATGAAACAAGGTGTCGTGCGGATACTCTGTCAACCTCATTAATAAATGAAATAGGCCTCTGTGAGCATAGTTCTTTTACTATGTCAACCTCATTAAAAAATGAAATAGGTCCCTATGAGCATAGTTATTTTAATGTGTGAAGCTCTTTAAAAAATGAAACAAGTTCCCCTTCAATTCAAATCTTTGATGAGATCTCGTAAAATCCTAGTCGAGTCTTTCACTTGATCTCGCAATCGAACCTTCAATATTCCATCCACCTGTTAGTAACCAACAGTCTACTTTGGTGAATGAAATGAATTTTGGGGGGCATGTACCTCAATCTAAGTCAAAATGTTGGGGGCATGAAAACTTATTTCAAGCATAGTTTGTCTCTATTTCAAGCTAGTGTAAAAATGAAACCAATTTCAAGCATAGTTTCCTGTGTTTCAAGCTTGTGTAAAAATGAAACCATCTATTTCAAGCTTGTGATTACCATTTTATCAGCTTGTTTTGCCAGATGTGTCTTGGTTTTCTCATTCCATTGTCACCATCTGCTTGGTTGATCATACGCCTTCACTTGGTTATTTTACCCATTCTTGAGGAATCATTGCAATGAGTGATCGTGTTAGCAAGCCTCTTCACCTTTACATGTTTTGAGGAGTTCCACAATTACCAGAACTAGTTTCTATCCTTTATACCACTCGTTCCTCCAAGAGGATTTATCTTTAAGTTCTTTTCTGACTCTCAAAATATGAAAAGACTGTCAAGTATTTGTCATTTTGAACTCGTAAAATAAACGAAACATTGTTTACCCAGTATACATTTACCCCTTTTTCGGGCTAGGATCTACTATTTACAAAAAAGGAATACCTTAGTCAATCACGACTGAGAGGTTCTCTCGAACTTTGTTTTCTACCTTTTAAGATTCGAGGGACTATCTATGAAAAGGTCCCTATGGATTTTTCTTTTCAACCTCTTTTCAAACTCTCTAAACATGAAAACGCACTGAGTTTCACCTTTTTTTGGGCTCATTAAAATTTAACGACATTGGACTCGTCACCATGACGATACCGAGTTCCTCCTTCCTAGGGCTCGTAAAATGTTCTAGGATGGATTTGTCTGAACGAAAAACTTATATGAAAAGCATATGCTACCCTATTCAAGCTTGTATTCAAAATAATTGGGGTACTCACTAGAAATGGTGGGGGAAAATGAAAGTATTTATCAATTGTGTCGGCAGTATATCGCTCTTGAACATGACACATCCTCTGTTTCGTGTTAGGTTGGGGACATCCTACATTTTTCTTTTTTCCTCCATGGGTTTGTGAAATCCGTTTGCCTCTCATTCAATTACCAATATTTTCAACATGACCTCTAATCCTCTTCGAATCAAATGCTGCCATACTCCAGAGTCATGTCGCCGATATGTTCAAAAGTAGTTCCTTTTATAGTTCATTTCTTACCTGATTCTCTGTTCCGGTCTTGATTCACAGCCATCATGTTTCCTCTATCTCATGTCAATGATGTGGGATACATCATGACCCTCCTTTGACGGGTCGCTTCCTGTCGACTTCAGCTCATTATTCGGGAAGTTGATCTAGAGACTACTTTCCAGTAGGTTAGAGCCTGCAATGCCCCAATGGCAGGTTGTTCGCATTCGACGATAGGTTCACATCATTGGCCTTCAATCGAGTGATTTCACGAGTGTTTAACTTCAGTTCCTTGTTCACATCTCGTGGATTGTACTGCTAGTGCCTTGAGGGCCATTTTCATTATTTTTGGTCTCTCTCATGCATGTTAACAGTTTATATCATTGACTCGTAATCAGGCAATTTTATTGCATGTTCGTCATCAACTCACTCATTCAGATGCCTGAATTTGTACTTGATTAGGTCGTGAAAAAGTGCAAGACACTGGAATTTGTCTTATAAATTCTAGGTTGTGAGGAGATATGAGTTATTCATGATTATATACATGACTCTTCTAGCTGGATGGTTGCTACCATAGCTGAGTCCATATTTTTGATCCATCTTATTGCTGGATGGTTATGTCAATAGCATGGATCCTATTACATGATCTCTTTTATGGATGGTTGCGTCCATGCCTTATGTTCATGTGTTTATATCAAATATTTCATTTATGTGTATATGTACTTGATTTGGAGGTTTTACGATGGTAGCTTCCTAGTCCCGACATGTACTCGTAAAGAATTTAACCCCTCAATCTCGTTCTACCTTCATGATTTAGGGGGCATTTGTTACACAACATTTTGTCATTGTCCCTGTACTCCCTATTCTCGGATCTTGGAGAACCCTACAGTGGTCCCTATGTACTTTTCCCATCATGGAAAACATGCCTTTGGATCCCATACAGTCTGAAGATCAATCTCTCTTTTAATCATTTTTGGATTAGCTCCCTAAAAACCCACTTTTTTGGAGTAGCGCAACCCTTCGGTGTCTCACCAGCGTTAATGGCCAATCCTTAGCCTGTGACCAGCGTTGATCAGTGCTAGTATGGACCCCATAGTCACACCTATCTACTTCTTTAAGCTTTTTAAAAATGGAAACGAGCTTAATGGCCTAGAAGCTTCAAGAGCAGAGAGATGGATGTTTGTTGA
Organism: Pinus albicaulis; assembly: GCA_034641835.2. Lineage (NCBI taxonomy): Eukaryota > Viridiplantae > Streptophyta > Pinopsida > Pinales > Pinaceae > Pinus > Pinus albicaulis. The sequence goes on from CM076582.1 coordinate 995,292,304, forward strand.
TCAAGATATGGCCGAGCTTCCTTATTTGGGCCTCTTGTTCCTAAAAAATAGGAACCACCCAAGGATATAATCCTTTCTCCCATTTTAAGTGGATCCATGTCCCCTCCATCACTATAAATTTATCACCTTCTAATACCTCTACTAGTGAGAATAGGATAGAAGAGAAGAACAATAGAGAAAGGTTTGAAGATTGTCTTAGGCATATAAGGAGAGAGTTGAGACCCTTAGCCTTCTTGCATTGAGTTGGAAAAAGAGTTTTTTTGAGACGTTCCTAGATTCAGACCCGTCAAAGGAGAGCTTTGACATCAAGGCATAGGTTGTAACTCCCATTTTTATGAATAATATGATGCAACTGGTATTTTCTTTCCATTCTTGTCTGTGTTTATGATATGAAGTTTAGCACTCCTTTATCAGTTAGATTAATTTTGGTATATGCTTGTTGCACCTTTACAATTTTTGTTGTGTTTTGGTCACTTATGCAGGTAGTCAAATGCTGGTAGCAGTGAAGATCGAGCTTGGAAGAGTGAAAGACCAAAAGGCTTCAACGAGGAGAAACATCATAGCATCATACCGAGGTAGGCCATATTCTTCATTCTATGTTTTAAGTGTAATCTAGGAGAGTAGATATTTGTTTGTTCCCTTTGTTATACCTATACCCAGTCTAGGGCTAGAGGGACCGTCTCTGTCCGTAGAGAGGATTTACTTAGAAAACACATCTGATATTTTCTTTCTATATTTGTCTACATGTTTATGAAAATATTTTGGTACTCCTTGATATGCTGGGTAGCTAGTTTTTATGTTTATTATGTATTGTATCATGTTCAATGTTGTCTCTTGATCATCTGCAGGTATTCACGCTCCATTATTAGCAGGAAGTGGACCTACAAGGATCGTGGATCAAGGTCACCATAAATGGATCCAAGTATAGCGATTAGAAAAGGTATTTATGTCCCTTTCCTCATTGCATTGTAAACATTAGTTAAGAAATCTCTGTGTTAGAAATAATCTCATGTTTCTAGACCCATTCTAGGGCTAGAAAGATCACCTTTGTCCGCAAAGGGGATTTATCTTGACAACAATGTCTATATAAGTGAGCCTTTGGAAGAATAATTGGAGACACATTGTTATGCTGGCCAAATTTCTTCATAGAAAACCAACTTACATAATAAAGTAGTAGAGGGATTGGAAGGAATCATATGTTGGTCAACCAACATCTCAGTCCAAGAGAGAGAGGTTCACCACTTGATCTTGATCTACCATCCTTTGAGAGACGGAAGAGATGCTTGCAGGAACTCTAGGGAAGGAGACCTACTTGTTTTGGGTATTTGAGCTCCATAGATCAAAGGACCTCTTTAAGTGTTTAGCATTGTATCTTTTACACCACTAGCACCTAATAAAGGGAGAACTCTCCACTTGTGTTGTTAGGTTATTTCTCCATCGAGTTTTTGTATTTTGTATCTTGTGTTTTTTATTGTTCTAAGTGTTGTATGCTTAGTTTTCCCTCAACCTTAGTTTACATTGTGTCGAATATGTTCCACTAATAGTATACAATCATTTTCCTCTGTGACTTTGTGCAGGTAGCAGCCAGCTTGCTAAAGAAGTGTATTTCATATGCCCTCTCGTCAAATACACCACCACGGGAATGATGAATCCACTAGATTCTTTCTTTTTGAGTTAATGATGGTTGATGCAGGTTGTTCTTCCTGCTCAGCTTATTGCAAACCACCCTTACATCCTCTGAGCATATCCAGTCACACTCAGTGAAAAGTTTTGCACAACAAAGGAATAAATTTTTCTTCATTCTTCCCGACAACGCGCTTTGTGCTCCGACAGACGCGTGCTCCACGCTTGTGGGAAGATAACCCGCGCAGTAGACCAGCAAGCAAAAAAAATTTCTACTTTTTCCCATTTTTAAGGTGACTGGAAACCCCTAATGAATTTCCATCACTTTGTCTTTGTATTTCACTACTATTAGGATACCCAAGTGCTACGTTTAACCTCAAATTGGCTTAGCAACTAAGTATTTTTAGTTTTAGTATTTTATTTCACAAATTACACATAGTTTAAATAGGGGACAAGTAAGTGGCCTTAAATCCACATATGTTTTCCAAACAAATTATTTTTTGATAAAAGATACAAAACACGTAGCCTAATTAGTAAAGGGTAAGTGACCCATATATCCACATATATTTTGCTAGTTCAAGTTTGTCAAATTTTTGCATTAGATTAGTTAAATTTTGCATTAGGAATTGGGACTAGGACCAAACTATTGAAAATAAAGCAAGTAATCTCTGCCACCCTTGCACCTCACGGTGAGCCTCGGTATGCATATGAACGCTTTCATAAGGAAATTTTCCATCTACTTATAGTGCGAACATAGTCTAACTAGACAAGGTGTAAATGGCCCATAATTCGCACACCATTTTAAATTTTTGCAAGGAACAATCACACATAGGGTAATTAGAAAAAGGATTGTAAAGGATTCGTGCATATCCACATCTCATAACACTTGTGATTGTTCACTCCATATCACACACAAAGTATCGGTAATCATTGGACCATAAGGCACCCAATGTATTGGGACCTTTATCCTCTTCTTATAGTTACTTCGCCAAAACACACCCTAAGAAAAATTGAGACTCTCTAAAAAATAATCATTAACCTAACTCACTAGATTCTCTCCACAAGGGCCACAAAATATTATATTCCAGATTAGGACCATCAAGGGTAGGCATCCAATAATCCATCATTATCACAATACGTTTGAAACATAGATTCTAACTTTTTAGGGAGCTTCAAATTCGTCTATTTGCCCACGGAACGAATACCCGAGTGTTACCAGAAACTCGTTTCAGAGGGGGTTAAGCTTAGGCCCAGTGCATGTGGTGCTTTTTGGGGCTAACTGATCCATCTAGTTCTCGGTACTGGTAGTTGATTATCAAGAATCTCAAGACTTAAATGCTCACGTGGGACAACAATACTTTATTGGTTAAAACTAGGGCAGCCTTCCCTATAGGTGACGGTGCAAGTAGCACTTGATCCTCATACCATTACCTTGGTTGATTCTTCAGCTACTAGAAGGTGTCACCAGTTCTTTCGGGACATTAGCCCTAGTACCCATCAAAATATATCCTCGCAAGGCCTAGTTACATTGAGAGTGTAAGGAAGAGTAGGTATATATAGGCTTTTGGGTATCATAAGCAAAACAAACAAAACCTCATTTTTTTCTTGATTTATCACATAAATATAAATTAAAAGAAAAATTACCTCTTATTTCTTTGTTTTTTTTATGCATATGATTGTATTTGCTTTGATAGAAATCCTCCTTCCTCTTAAAAACCAAAAACATCAACCAGATTATGCTAGTCAACACCATAGCAGACCCAGCAGGACCCCAACGATCTAGACAATCCTTGGAACTCCCCCCATTAGAGGGAGGAGTTCCAGGTCTCCCTCCATTTAGGTGTCGAGGATGACACGCTGCCACTATTATCGATTCATCATTTATCGGGGCATCTGTGATTGGAAACCCCCAAGGGTCACGCAACACCACACCAGTGGAAACTCCAGCAGGGTCACCACACTCAACCTCTCCTACAACCCATATAGGACATGCACACCACAGGGTAATATTCCCCAAGCACCTCCCCTAAACCATCACATTTAGATACCTATTTTTACATAGTATACAATGGAAGTCAATACACAGTTACCCTTCTTAGCATCACTTAATCTTCCATATCTAACGAATTTAACTAATGACCCCATTTATCATGGCCCTAAATGGCCCCCCATGCCCACGAATCTCCCTTCAGATATGCCAAAATTGGAAGGGAAGTAAGTGGAAGACCCAAGAAATCATATCATGAATTTCCACCTGTGGTGTTCGTTCAATAGTATCATTGATGATACCATTAGAGTAAGACTCTTTCAATGCACCCTAATAGTGCCTGCATTGAAATGGTATGTTGAGAAGCCTTTTGCTTCTCATGGAACCTTTAGTGCCCTCGCTACCACATTCCTCACCTATTTTCACTTGCCCATCCATCATGATTCAGGAATGGAACTACTGACACATTTTAGACAAACACCAGTTGTCCATATAATGGACCATCTCCATGAATGGTGGTGAAGTTGTAGTTTGTGTAAAGCCAAACTCGATGACAAAATATTGTTGGACTTATTTTTGAAAAATTTCACCATGGAGATTTCAAAATACATGGAAATGCAGAAACCCACCTCCAAGGAGGACACCATTAGAAAGGTCCAATAGCTTTAACTCATATACACCCAATCGAGATATATTTACAACGTCCTGCCAAATTATCCGCGCCTGCAAAATTATAGGGAATTATTAGGTGCCTCGAATATTGAAGACAATTTGATCGCTTCCTTAGCCCAAGGTCACCTAAGCAACAATAACCATTACCTAGGATACTCGTATGATTCTACTTAGAACTTATCTCAACCTGGATACCATCAAAGTCATTCTGCACCTTTGCAGAATAAGATGAATAGAGCAATGCCATACCATTAATATTAGGGAGGCTCATATCCTCCCTTGCAAGGGAACCAGTACTTAGGTAGGAGTGTTGATGCAAGAGAGCTTCCCCAACAATCATACACCAATCAGGGACATGGGAACCTATACCCCCCTTTTCCTGCGCAAAATCCACCACTAACGTAGAACAATGCACTGGTGAACCTTGTGAAACCATCCCAAGCTCAATAATGAAAATCTTATGATTAGGAGAACAACAATAATCCTCCAAACGCTATAAAGAAGAAGCCAAGGAAAAAGTAAAAGGGAGACTCTGGACAGGGGGACAATAATCAACAACTCCCCCCGCAATCTCAGTTTGGGGACAACCCCAATCGAAACCAAAACCAGGACCCAAATAGTAACTCCCATGGGAAAAACAAGAGACCCATTCAAAGGAAAAATCACTCTTGTTCCATATGTGGTGAATATGGCCATTACACTCACCACTATCTCGAACTCCCCAAATTGTAAAAACTTCAAGGTAACCAAGGATAAGGGGGACCTACCCAAAAACCTATGGTAATGCAAGAACCTTTCCCCCACTAAGTAGTGGTTAACATTCGTCAACAACAACCACCCCAAAATGATACCGGAGGAGGCAACCATGAGATGTACATGGTTGGTGAAGAATTGTTATTCCAAACAAGGAATAAGAACTACAATACACTTACAGATGCCAACCCATCAGGTACAAGTAAGAGCGCACCTACCGCACCATTAACTATCTCCAAAGTACCTACTGTGCCCCTTCTAGGAACGGTCAAAGGTACAACCAGGCGTGTTGGACATCACTCCAAAGCTGCTCATATCTATATTATAGTGGATGATTTAGCTTAATCACCAGCTGCCATGTCAGCTTTGGAAGTTCTGCAATCATGCTTAAGACAATGGAAAGATTTACTTTCCACGTTAGGCACAATCGACCTTCCGATTCACGCCTAATGGTTTTCAATCTATACAAGGCAAGCCCTAGGCTTTCATCTCGAGTCACTTTCCAGATACCGGTTTCGGTTTAGAATATCACCATACAGCGATGCATTGTGGATGAATGAGCATCCACATGTATCATGTCCAAATTAGTTTGGAAAAAGTTAGGATCACCTGAATTAAAAACATCTGAAATCATGCTTAGAGCATACGACGAGTTCCCATCATCCCCCGTCGATCTTTATCAAAATGTCTCAGTAAACCTGGCCAACAAGATGGTTCTTATAGACATTGAGGTCTTAGAAGAACAACTAGACTACAATTTACTCCTCGGGTGGAGTTATATGTATGCCATGACTGCAATCACATCCTGTGTCTTTAGGGTGATGATGTTCCCCCACGATGACCGGATCATCACCATCAACCAACTCACATACTACGACAAGAAACCCATGACCACTCTAGATGTCGTACTACAATATGTAGACATAACCACAGAACCACTCATGAAGTATACAGAGTTCGGGCCAAGCCAATTAAATCCATCATCTATCTTAGACTCATTCCTAGGAGATCCCCTTATTACACTAGGGGAAGTCCCTGAAAGCACGAGGGTGTCGGTGTGCATGATGCTCTCAGCGAACACCGAAACTAGCCTAAATGCAGAAAAAAAATTACGAACGCAGAAGCCACATGTACAACATTCCTAACGTATGCCATTTCAAAAACCCCATTTTTGTATCCCCCACTTGGTTTTGTATCAAAACAGGTCATGGAAACTATTACATTGCCAAATATGGCTTTTGCAATACCCGTATGGTATTTGGTCCCTCTAGCCATGCTGGAAATCCTAAGCATTACCTCTATAGGAATAACCCTTATTTGCCCTCAATAGGTCATATCAATTAAAGAAACACCTTTAGTAGCGCCAGCTGACACGACCAAGAAGAATAAAAAAATGGAAAAAAGTTGAAACCCCCAAGTTACCTAGGACATTATAACCTTGTGCATTGTGCAATGTCGTAGGTCATCCTACTAATATTTTCCTAGAGTTAGAAGAATTAAAACCCCTTCTGCACATCGAAAGAAATGTCATGGCCTCAAGTTCCCATAAAAAGGAACAGGTCACGAACAACCAAGGGAAAGCATTATGTACCAATCATGTGCTTCCCATATGCGACCATTATGGGCATTATACCCATCACTTCCCATATATGTCGTGATATAGGGACGGCTTGCAAGCCTTAGAAAAATTTTACCAGGAGGACCCTCAGAACCATCCATGCAAACAGACGAGGGTGAACCCAAAACCATAATGCACATATGAGAGGAACCTACATCTTTCTCGTACACAGTCACCCCAACGGCCCAAATACTGTAAACAGATGCCACACCACATGTCCCAGTTTTCACATTATGTGATGAGCCTAATCACTAATCACACAATGCCCCAATTTAAGGGCGTTCAACCATTGGTATCAAACCCTGCATGTTTCCCAAAGAAACTTAGTTCGGCACAGATGACATACGTGTCAAATTTTTCAGAGCAATAACAACATGTGACGTTGTCCCCACATATGTCGATTTCGATCTATGTTGGATTTCATGTGATGCTTCATTGCTGAAAACCCCAACTTAGCCGACTCGGACACAGAATCCACAAGCAGTACTACAACTCAAAGGACAAAAGCAATGGGAACCATATTGTATATGTCAAAGGTGAGATGTGTTGAGAATTTGGAGGGCTGTAGGTTAATACAAATTCTCTTCTTGATAATTACTTGTGAACATACTTGAGGTACTTATGTCTTCTCTTATTTTAGTTAAGTTAATATTTCATCAAGTAAATTATCAAAACACAAGACACAAGGTTAGGCTTCTAGAACCAAGGAAAAAACCTCTCCCTCTTAGAGAGGATAACCCACAAAGAGTTCTTCTTATTGATCTTCATTTGACAAGTACCATGACCCAGACTTAGACCCTAGATCTAGATTTTGCTTTCAGAACTTCACTCTTCACCTTGTGATGACTGTCTTAACTTCAACACATTCTTTATTCAGATTAACAACCCTTAAAAACTATATATCAACAACTGTATCCTTCTTGCACTAACCTGAAAATTTTTGGCATCAATCCGAAATTCAATACACTTGTTATCCTTAATTCTCTTCCTGTATTCCACAGTAATCTTCTTCCTGCATTACACCGCAATCTTCTTCCTAGACCACTGTCTTAAGTCCACACTTTGTGATGCCCCTTATCCACACTATATCCTTCCCTTATCCACACTATAAACTTAAAAATATCCGCACTGTAATCTTCATAAATATCCGCACTGATCTCTGAGTTATCTGCAAATTTTCACTGTAAAATCGTAGAGACAAAGACAGTTGATCATCAACTAATGATCTGCAGTTGACAAGGTTATATATAGTGTTTTTTCTGGTTTTTAGGCCGACTTTCCCAATTAATATAGGTTGACATGAAGAACTATAATTTCAGTGTTAATGTGGCATCCTTTACTGTAACTATAGCTTGTCTTTCATCGTTGATTGAGGGTTGTTGTGAGCTATTCTTCCAGCCTAGTTAGGTGTCCTTCATCTTCAAGGTCTTGGGGCATATATTTGCTAGATGAACGTGACAGTTAATTACAATTTATACCTAGAGGATACAAAACCTAATGGACATCAAGAAGAAGTCCATATATTTAATAAATGAAACAAAAATACATTTTATTATTTTGACTTCTTCTTTTCATAATTACATAGTAAACATGAAGACCGACCTAGTTACACTTTTCAACACTCCCTCTTAACTAGGGAGGTATTCATACATGTACATGGTTACTATCAAAATGAAGAATCTCATAAGAAGAATCGGATTGGTAATCTCATCAGTATAGCATCATATCAACTAGCATTGTCCTAGTGTAAGGCCTTGACTAACAACCCCATCTCTCAATGAGACAATGGGCTACAATTTTGGTGAGACACATGACTTATAGACACCATCATCATTGTCTCTCCAAGGTAAATACTCCACCCGGGTGTTCCCAAAGTATGACGTTCTTGGACTATTCTTCTCTTGGGTAGCTAGCCCTCAAAGAATATCAATCCCCGACTACTCTTATCTTGAATTCCCTAACACATTCTAAAAGAGTATCGAATGTCAGATGATTACCCAATTCTCCATTCTGTCTTCCCAAGTGAAGACCAGAATTATTTGTCTATCTATCCCTCTCAACTAGGGAGGACCTATTCCACAAGAAAATGTACTCATTCCTATACAAAGAACGTACCTAAGATCATTCTTAAGAATTACCAAGTTTCTTCCAAGTAAGAAACTTATCATCAGGCTCCCTCTTAACCAGGGACCTCCAGCAGCAATGGTGAGACACCCAACTGCTCATGAATAATTCCTATCCTCAATGTCATGGATTTCGATATTGAGGAATCTTCAACTTTTAGCTTCATAGGGCACAGATCATCCATCACTTCCATCCTGAGTCATGTTAGCTATCATAGAGTGATTCATCAAACTTCCTTTATCTGGTCCATTGTTATGCCATGTTGCTTTCCTTCGAATCATTTCCAAGGATCATACATCCTTTCTCATGATTAGAAACCCTGCACAAATTCATCCAGATAAACATATTCATATTAACTTTTAGAACTAAAGTTACATTAGTGATGATCTTTCACCATGACATTTTCTTCTAGGCATCGACATCCTTCATACAGATTGACACATCTCCTAATGTATGTTTTTCCAAGGGTTTTCTTCTTTACAAGACTTCTGTTAAAGTCTACATATCTTCCCAGGAGATCTCTTAGTCACATATTCTTGGTCTCTAGATGATAACTGCCTCTTGACATGGTTGCATTTCATGATCTCTTCCTTTCTGTGCATTCTCCATTCCCAGGAACTTACACATTTTCCAATTCCTTGTTCATATACAGCCACCTCATATTTCATGAGGACATATTATGTTGATTTCATCTGTCCATGCATCGAGATATAATCTTCCATATATCATACTTCTAAATACATAATTCCATTTCTTGCAACCATATGACATGACTTCACAACATCCAATGTCAACATATAAAAATATACATACCTCATACATTTTTCATTAAGTCATCCTGTAGCAATTTCTCTTGAATGAAGAGCTTCATTCCTTTGACCTACTTCACCTTTATGTCATCACATCCCAAAATTTTGTCTCCATGATGAACCTTGATCTGATGACTGCTTTACTTTTAGTAGAGAGGTTTTCCCGAAGCTTTTTTACCAAGAGATCCTTGCATTCTTTTATCGATATGCTTCTTAATGTACATTTTATCATCCAATTTTACAACTAATCAAAGATCACTTACAGAGGAAGATGATCTCAATCATAATAGAGAACTCTTGCTTCCTCCTTCTTAGATATTTTAGCATAAGGTTCTTCTTTTTCATTAGTGATATGGGCTTCTTCCTTTTTCCTTTTCCAATTTCTAGATTTAGGACAATATCTTTTATAATGTCCAAGCTCATCACATCCAAAGCATCTCATGTTGTCCATATTTCTTCTTTTATTGTGAGGGCCAAATTTTTCGAATCTTCCTTTCTTCCTGTATGAGGCTGCAAAGGCATGATTCTCTTCACTTGGTCCTGTATCAGCTTTGGCCTTTAGTCTTGTTTCCTCTATTTTACATAGAGACCATAAATCATGGAATGGAGTGGCTTCTTTCTTCCCATATAGACTATAAGTGAAGCTTCCCCATTCCTCTGGTAGAGCATTCAACACCACTATTGTCATCTCAGTGTCAGACATCACTTCTCCTAGTTCCTTCAGTTGATCTCTTATTTCATAAATCCTCATAAAGTATGGAGCGATTCCTGCTTCCATTGATAGTTTCATTTTGTATAGTTCTTGTCTTAGAGAGATTTCTTCTCCAGTAGTACTCACGGAGAATAGCTCCACCAGTTTCTCATATATTTGTTGTGCACTCTTTAGTTTTGATACATAGGGAATGAGAGAGTCTTTGATGTATTCTATGAGAATCCTTTCGACTCTACTTTCTCCCTTCATGTACTTGGCATGGGCTAAAGTATCTTCTTTTTGAGGTTGAACATTAGATCCTTCGATATAGTCCATTATTTCATCTTCAATTAAATTCAAGTCTCTTCTCTTCTTTCATGCACTTAAGTTTGATGATCCAACCAGCTTGTTGCTTTCTTTAAAAAAAGGCATCTTGATAGATAGGGTCATGAATACTTACTTGAGTGGATTTTCTTGCAACTTCCTTGATGATGATTGAGAATGAAGTCAAGGGTTTCCTTTCTTCAATGTTGTTGTACTTGAACCCTTGATTATAATGACTATCTTCAGAAGTTGAGATTTCCTTCAAATAATGTCTTGAGTGAAAATATTTTGATGGTGAAGATTACTTTCTTGAAGGAGTTGATCTTTTGAATGAGATAGGAGATCTCACTTGAAGTAGCTAGATAGTCTTCCTTGCAAACTGATTTGACTTTCCAACCCAAACTTTGATCTTCGCTTCTTTGAGTGTCTTTGTTGACAAGAAACCCTTATGTTCAGCACCTTAGCTTTGATACCATGTTGAGAATTTGGAGGGTTGTAGGTTAATACAAATTCTCTTCTTGATAATTACTTGTGAACATACTTGAGGTACTTATGTCTTCCCTTCTTTTAGTTAAGTTAATCTTTCATCAATTAAATTATCAAAACACACGACACAAAGTTTAGGCTCCTAGAGCCAGGGCAAAAACCTCTCCCTCTTGGAGAGGAAAACCCTCAAACAATTCTTCTTATTGATCTTCAAATGACAAGTACCATGACCCTGACTTAGACCCTAGACCTAGATTTTGAGTTTAGAACTTTGCTCTTCACCTTGTGATGGCTGTCTTAACTTCAACACATTATTTATTTAGATTAACAACCCTTAACAACTATATATCGACAACTGTATCCTTCATGCACTAATCGGAAATCTTGTTGCATCAATCTGCAATTCAATACACTTGTTATCCTTAATTCTCTTCCTATATTCCACAGTAATCTTCTTCCTGCATTACACCACAATATTCTTCTTGCATCACTGTATTAAGTCCACACTTTGTGCTGTCCCTTATCCACATTATATCCTTCCCTTATTCGCACTGTAAACTTAGAAATATCGCACTGTAATCTCTGACTTATCCGAAAACTTTTCACTGTAAAATCGCAGAGACAGTCGTAGTTAATGATCAGCTAATGAGCCACAGTTGATAGGGTTATATATAGCATTATGTCTGGCTTTTATGCCGACCTATAGGCCTACTTTCCCAATGAATATAGGTTGACATGAAGGACTATAATTTTAGCGTTAATGTGGCATCCTTTACTGTAACTATAGCTTGTCTTTCATCGTTGATTGAGGGTTTTTGTGAGCTATTTTTGCAGCCTAGTTAGGTGTCCTTCTTCTTCAAGGTCTTGGGGCATATATTTTTTGGATGAACATGACACTTAATTACAGTTTATACCTAGAGGACACAAAACCTAATGGACATCAATAAGAATTCCATCTATTTAATAATTGAAACAAAAATACATTTTATTATTTTGACTTCTTCTTTTCATAATTACATAGTCAACATGAAGACTAACCTAGTTACACTTTTCAACAATATGGTTGCCTGAACAAACACCTATCCCCCATAACCATCCTCAAGCTCCAGTCTAACTTTGCACACTCTGCGATGAACATCATTACTTCATCGCTGACTGTGTAGTGCTAGAGTTGTTTCAAAGATGTTACCCGGTCAACCCGATGTACTACGATGGCTTACGAGCAATTCAATATTCTTATCGGGTGTGTCAAGATAACCACCTGATTTGTCATTGTCCCTACATCCCCTGTTTCTGTTTGGAATTATATTGTCTACGTCGAGCCATAACCCATCTTTCCGAAGAGGACGGATTGGACTTGGAGTCAATATAAAGTTCCACAACCCAAGAGAATGAGGCAACCAGGTCCATCATCTTCATATCTGAAGAGAAATGGTCACAAAGGGGGCATATTCCCACCCCCAACCACCCTCAATGCCCAATCACAACTTGTGTACTGTGTAACAAACATGATCATTTGATCACTCAGTTCTTAGAGTTAGAATCATTTCAAAAATGGTACTCATTCGCCACCAATAATATAGATATAGTCGATTTCGAGTTTCTACAGCCTAGGAAGCTAGGAGTAATTATAACTCCCCTCCATTGTCACCTAACCACTAGAAAAGGTAAGGCAACCAATCATCTTAGTAAGGGGTGACACCAGCCAAGAATTTCATGTGCCCTATGTAATAAAAAGGACCACATGGTAAATCAATGTTAGGAACTCAATAAATACACCGACAGTCTTCGCATTGTCACACACATACATTACATTCATCTCTATAATCAAGAGAAAATCACACATTTTTATTGCCAATTTTTCTCACAATTACACCATACGATGAATTTCCATTTCCTTCCAAGGCTAAGAGTGACTAAAGTAGCATTAGAAGAAAAAATCCCACAGGAGCCAAATCACACTAAGTCTAAGAATAGGAGATGACAGAAAATAATAAACACACGTTCTCGTAATCATCTCCCATCATCATCCTCTAATATGATTAGTAGTACTAGACCCCATACAATATACTTGGTGAGTACATTTACTCCATGCAACATATGCACGAGCCATGATCATGATACAAAGAAATTCCCTATGTTGTGAACATTTCAGTGCCTCCTCATCCATCAAAATATTCACACAAAATAAGACACTTGTACCCTTCATACACCACCAAAATATCGTGAATTTTCTCTCGCTAAGAAACAACGTCCAAACATCACAAAAATTCTTCCACCATGTAATGCTGACAACACACGACACCATATATGATTCATACCATCATGTGTGGGAACCATGACTCGTGTTGTTTTCTCACCTTTCCTTGGCATCGAGACCACTGCAACTACTGAAACAGTAGTAGTACCTTCGACGATGCAAACCTAACTCGTCTACACCCTGCAAACCTCATCTGGTTCCAAGGCATCAACCACAAAATCATATTCATTTCTATCGACCAACATTGTTTGGCCCGAACCAATTCCTCATGGCCTCAAACAAACTAATTTCCCCTTAGACATATTGTTTCACTCTTATGAGGATATTTTTGAGGCTATGATGGAACCAGATTGTCTGTGGGACGCAATGCATCACCGCTCGTTTTTTCCTCCAGAAAAACATTCATGCCTAGTAGCACAAAAAACCAGGATGTTTATGCCATTGAATCCAAATACTTCCTTCCATCAAGAATTATTTTGATTCAAAAACCCTATCCCAGCACTCGACGTGTTTGAAGAAGGGAAAATGTTGAAAATTTTTCCAACCATTAAGGTGAATATCTCAATAAAACAAGGAAAAACCAAAGAAATCGTGCTAGGGGCAGCATGCTCCCCAAATGAGGTAGTCACTTATACAGACTTATTACAAGAGTACAAGGATATCTTCGCATGGGATTATTCATAAATGGCAGAGCTAAGCCCCACCATCATAGAACACCACATTGACACTTGGCCTGACGTATCACCAGGCCACCAAAAGTAATGTTAATTACACCCATCCAAATCATAAGTGATCAAACAAGAGATAGAAAAGCTCCATAAATATGTATTCATCTACCCAATCACTTACAAATCATGGGTTTCCAACCCTGTACCCATCATGAAATAACAAGGCACCATCTGAGTCTGCATCAATTTTCGAGATTTAATTTTTTTTTTTTCCAAAGACAACTACACTACCCCTTTCATCGACCAAGTCATTTATGCTTGTGCCAGTCACGAGGCCTTGTCCTTCATTGATGGATTCTTAGGGTACAACCAAGTTCAAATCCGACATACAGATCGGTATAAGACCATGTTCACCACCCCCCTGGGGCACGTTCGCATATCAAGTTATGAATTTCTATCTTAAAAACGTTGGAGCCACCTTTCAGCGGGCTTTGAATTATATCTTCCACGATCTCGCTCACCTCATCTTAGACTACTTGGACGACCTCACAGTACGATCCAAGAAACAAGGTGAACATCTGGAGGATTTACGGTTGGTATTCCAATGGTGTTGACACTACAACCTAAGCTTCAACCCCCTCAAGTGTGTCTTCTACATTAATGCAGGCAGACTGTTAGGATTCATAGTATCCCAACAAGGAATCAGAGTTGAATCCCTCAAGGTCTAGGCAATAAAAGAAGTACCACCACCCAAAACTCGCAAGTAACATCAAATCTTGCAGGGGAAAGCCAACTTCTTATGATGCTTTGTCCCTGACTATGCCACTTGCACACAAAGCATCCTATGCCTACTCCATCAAGACATTCCATTCAAATGGGATGATCAGGCTCAAAGGTCATTTGAAGCACTAAACGACACCTTTTCTTCAGCCCCCTTGATTAGCCCACCCCATTACGACAAAGACTGTACCTTATATCTATCTGCATCATACACAGCCATAGTTGGGGTGTTAGTCTAAGATAGAAGAGATAATAAAGATCATGTAATTTATTATGTTAGCAAGAACCTAGTTGGCCCTGCTTTAAGGTATAAGCCAGAAGAAAAAACTTTCCCAACCCTAGTACACGTAGTACAAAATATTCTCCATTACATCATCCTAAGAACTACAATAGTCATAGCAACTATCAACCCCATGCGATATTTTCTAACCCGCCTTATGATGAACCATAAGTACGCTCGATGGATAGTTTTATTGCAGGAATTCGACCTACAATTCAACTCCCCAAAGAGAAAGAAAGAATTAATCCTTTCTGAATTTATCCATAATATCCCAAGTACGACTCAAGGATCCCCAATTAATGACTCACTATCGGATGAACATTTATTCTTAGTGACAACTGAGGACCCTTGGTATGGAGACATCCTTCTATTCTTGCAAACTTAAAAGTTCAAACTGTAGCTCACCCGTGACAACCGAAGGCGCATATGCCATTATGCCCCCCGATACCTTCTCATGGGGGACACCCTTTATCAAAGAGGCATTGACACTATTTTACATTGATGCCTCACACATGACCAAACTGAGAAAGCCCTAAATTACTGCCATAGTGGGGCTTGTGACAACCACCTATCAGGGATGGCCACTGCCCAAAAAATCTTGCGGGCTGGTTATTTTTGGCCCACCTTATTCCAAAATTGCATTCAAGCAATCAAAAGGAGAAAGCGATGCCAACACTTCTCCCACAAGGCAAGAGAGTCCCCTACTCCTCTTCACCAGGTCATTGTAGCAAGTCCCTTTTATAAAAGGGGCATCGACTTTATGACTTGCAACCCTACGTCGTCTAGAAACCACAAATACATCATAGTAGTCGTCCACTATTTCACCAAATGGGCAGAAACCATGCCCACATAGGATAACACGGCAGAAACCGCAGCTCGGTTTCTCTTCAACCATGTCATTGCATGATTCGGCGTGCCCAAGGAGTTAGTCTCTGACCATGGAAATAATTTCGAGATTGAAATATTTCAGAAGCTATACCAACATCTAGGGTACACACACAAGTTTGTGTCACCATACTACCCCTAGTCCAATGGCCTGGTAGAAGTTGTTTACAAAGTACTCAAAACAATGTTACAACCTATGGTAAACAACCATAAAACTAACTGGAACCATATGTTATTTTCAACCTTATGGGCATATCGTACAACAGTCAAATCCTCAACAGGGTTCACACCTTTCCAGTTGGTATACGGAGTGGAGGTCATGCTTCCCATTGAATGTGAAATCCCCAACATACACGAAGCTATCGAACTCCTCACTGATACCCAACCTTTAGAGCATCAGTTGGTACAATTAGAGCTCATCGACGAGAGTCTCTCCAACATAATGAGGTTCATAAGAAAAGAGTAAAAGCATCATTCAACTGCAACATCACCCCTATCTCATTTTCTGAGGGAGAGCTATTCCTCCGCTACGACGTTGCAAAATAAGCCTTAGGATACGGGATGTTCGAAACATTATGGAATGGTCCTTACATCATCAAACATTGTCTCCTCAAAGGAGCATACATTATGTCTGAGTCCGACGGTACATGCCTAGCTAATCCTGCCAATGGGCTCTACCTCAAAAAATTCCACCCATAGGGTAGGAAGTCTCAACCTTAGAGATAAAGTGAATGTAACATAAATTTTAATGATGGCCACAATCATCGTGGACTAGTTCTAAAAACAATTATCTTGTATCACAAATGGATCTTCCTCCCATCCATTATTTTGGGCTGATGAAGCCTCTAAATGGTCACAAAATCTATCTGTAGATGCTTGGGCCATATACTCTTCTGTCTGATCACCATTCCTCACCAACAGAGTATGTATTGGATCAGCTACAAATATGCAGTCATCGGGTTGTTGAGTGATGCCTCCAACCAAGGCATTAGCCATATACATGTCTTTCTTGATTCCTAGTTAGTGGTATCGCAGTTAAATCAAGCTTTACAAGTACGAGATTCACACCTATTTAGAAGATACTTGCATGCGTGATGGTTAAGTCGTTACGTTGATCAAATTACATTTACACACATACCAAGAAATCAAAATCAGGTAGTCAATCGCATAGCTAACTGTATCCTAGACTGGAATGCATATTGTATAAACCATCATTCATGAAAAATAAAATCATGAAGCATAACATCTATCATAGGTGTTAGTGTCCTGTAATTTGGCAGATTGGTAAACCAAATGACAGGGTAACATCAGACCAATCTTTGGAGTCCTAGGACCTAGCCTTCCTAGACTCAAAGAGGGCTCTCTCTATTATGCGAAGGATGTGAACTTGTTCACTTAGTATCTTCGATTTTAGGCTAGTTGTTAAGTATATTTTGGTTTTTTTTGGTTTTGAGGTAAAACTAATCAAGTAGGAAAAATAGAAAGAGATTTCATCAAATGAACAGGGCTATGTGGTCAGATAAAGTCAAGGATGTCTAGATGATGGACAAGGTGTACTGCAGGGCTGATTTAGCAAGGTCAATGGATCCTTTGGGTGAAGTGTGAGGTGAAATGAACATTAAGTTTGTGAAAAAACGAAGAAGTATTAAACATACATAGTTTGAAAGCAAATACTCATGAGGTAGGGAAAACCATTAATCTCTATGAACAATACTCAAACTGATAAACATGAAAGATAAACGTTCAGGTAAGGCATAGAAGCATAAGAACTCCTAACTTTAGAAATTCACCTTTCAATTGTTGGGAAAACATATAAGATTAAAAAAATAACTTAATATATGGAGAGGGAACTCCTAAAAAAAATATATCAAACTATCAAGATCTCTAAAACAAGTTGGTAAGCATGGGAAAAGGGCAAGATCGAACAAGAACTCTTTAACTTAACCTAAGCAATCAGTATTTCATAGAAAGGTTTCAGAAATAGAGTTTTGAGAACTTCAAATAAGCAGGGCATACCTTGAATCAGATTTGATAGCTAACATACTGACCATTAATGAAACAAATAAACAAGTTCTTGGTAGACCTTAGGAGCAGTTAAGAATTCCTTATAATGACCAAGAAGAAGAAAACATCAAAGTTGTAATAAACAGGAGGCTTGAGGTGCTTTCATGAGCATATATCAACCTATACTTTTCTGATCTACAGAAAACAAGAAGCATGAAACATTAATGAAAATAAGAAGACATAAACAAATCAGGGAAACATCACCATTCACCAAGCTATGGAATCCTGCACACAATGCTCCTCCACCATCAAGCCAAGCAAGACATTCATCCACTTCATAAAACTAGTATTTTCTTCAAGCTCATAAAACTATGTATTTCTCTTAACATGTCAAGTTATCCCTTTTTTTTACAATTATTCCTCAGGGTTTGTATAAACCAAGAGGAGAAAGATCTCACTAGAGCAACTAGAAGGCCATTCGCCAAAGCAAAATATCTAAAATTTTCCTTGAGGCCTTACAAGGTCCAAGTCACAAAATATCTCTCTAAAATATCTTTTTCGGACCAAAATAGAAAAAATATTGACTTTTAGGCTCTGACATACATGATAAAACTTGCCTAATGCACATTTTACTTGCCCTCACACAGGAATGCAGAAAAATGTCTCTTTTTAGCAGAATTTCCAGGCGCGCAGCACCAAAAAAGGTCTTTTTGCAATGAGCTTTTTGAGTATTCCCGATGTCAAAAAAGGATCTGTGATGGCCCGTTAGAAAGATATGGATGTCTACTTTCCAAATATACTTGTTTTTTTTCAATATGATCTCTGGAAGCTGCTCAAAAAGTGGAAAAGGTACAGAAACCCAGGAGCGCAGCACCTGCTCAGAAACAGTGGCAGAAAGGTGAAAAAATGGTTGTTTTTGGGCCTTTTGAGGGACCAAACCAGCTCCAAATGAGCTGAGAATTTATGAGCATACTCCCCTAGTGCCAAGGAATCCAAAAATGTAAACTTTTCATGCTAAAGATTCTCTGAGAAAAATCGCAACGTCCAGGGTACTGCGCTCCTAGGCTTAAAAATTCACAAAAAGCAAAATGGTGTCCAATTTTTCCCAAATTTGGTGAGTGGATCCCTCAAGGATCCATAGAGACCTGTAATGAAGCTTGAGCCAATATTCTGAACCTAGCTTGGTCATTTCCATATTTTTGCGTCGAGCGCCTCCTTTGGGCAACTTTGAGCTTTTTTCTAGCAAACTGATTAAGCTTTTTGTAATGCTGAGTCATCTTTCTTTGTAAGCCTAAACCCTTGTTTGCTTTCTCCAATTTGGCCTCTAAATGCAGGTTTTCCCTTTCTAGCCATGATTCTTTGTCATTTTCAATTTCCAAGGCTAAGAACTCAGTGAGAGGGAATCATTGCACTCGGGCTGATTCTTCTTCTCTTTGTTTTTCTAATGCTCTCCTAAGACCCATAGTCTTAGGCCTCTTCCTAGCTAGCCCTTCTTCTTCATCATCTTCTTCATAGTCACCCACATACTCTTCTAGCTTCACTTGTGATTTCTGAGCCTCTCTTTTGTAATTGAGAGCCCGGGCTTCATAAATGGAAATTTGACCACTCATTTGCGTGTTTTGTGTTTGTAGGAAATGAATGATATGTTTTGATCTTTCCAAATCATTTACCAAATCTCTAACTTGTGCATCCCGGTCTTGTAAGAGGGAATTAAGAATCCTTGTTTCATTGTCCTCATCACTATCAATGTGGATGAGTTCAAATTCCCTCTCCTTTTCATGGTTGCTTTCTTGTTCTTCCTTTGCCTTCTTTCCTTTTTCCTTCATGGGCTTCTTACCCTTGTCTTTCTTTGGAAATCCACCCTTGCCTTTATTTGGCAGTTTACCTCTGCTCTTAATGCCCTGGTGACATTGCTCTTCACTGCTTGAGTGACTTTTATTTTCACTATTTTGGTGATTTTTTCCTTCACTGGTCTTGAGGAGGAGCGCATGGCCCCTTGCCTTTTGGAGGCAGCAAACACATGCCTCCTACCTTTCTGATAAGGGATGATGGGAGGCATTAAAGACTACGCTTGTTCAATTTGATCACCTACAATTTTAGAGTTGTGTTCTTCTCCAAGAATGTTTTCAGTGGACATGTCCTTGTTACTTTGTTGTGGGAAGTCCTTTGGATTATCAATTTCAACATTTGTAATGATCTTACCACCAGGAGGATCTTTAAAAAGGTCATGCTCGGTTTCTGTGTGGTGGGAGGTGCCCAAGTCTAATATTTTTTCATCTTCAAGACTCTCCTTGTCTTTACCCTTTTTTCTGCTATCTAGACTATTCTCATCATTAGGATTTTTTCCATCATTTCCTTATGTATTTAAGACCACTCTGAAAACTGTCTCTGGACTATCCTCATCCATTTCCTCTTTGTTGTGACTATCTTCCTCTTGCTTCTTCTCTTTTTTTGTGCTGCTATTTCTGTTGTTTTGTCCTTCGCTGCCAGTGTCTTTGCTATTTTTACTGTGCTGCCCTTTGCTGTCTTCATTTTCTCTGCTGTTTTTTTCATCTTCCCCTTGGCTGCCTTCATCCTTGTTGTTTTCCTCTTGCTTGTCACTGTCTGATATGAGGCTGTTAGTGTATTTTTCTTCACTAGGAGTCTTAGCACCTTGTGCTTCTTCCTCATCATGGGTAATTTGATTATATTCTTCCTTACTCTCATCTTCCTCACACTTTTCCTCATTTTAATCATTTCTGATTTCTTCCTGATCATTTTTTTTAGAGCTGCTGCTATTTTTACTGCCCTCCTCTTGAATTCTTTCATCTTCTTCATTGTTTGCCTCATTTTCATTAATTTCCTCTTCTTCATTAATTTCCTCTATATCTTCAAATTGTCCTTTATTTTCATCAGTTTCCTTTTCACTGTCTTCATCAGTTTCCTCTTTGTTTTCTTCATCAGTTTTAGCAGTGCTTTCTTTAGGATTATCATTACTTTCTTTAAGGTCACTATTGCTTTCTTTAGGATCACTTCTATTTGGAGAAGGTTTTTGAAGAATGTTTTCTTGGGATAGTGATTCATGGGAGGAAAGTGAAACATAGTTAGTGGAGGGCGATGAAGGAGTATGAGGAATATTTTGAGAAGAGGATGGAACATTTTGCAATGGGATGGAGGATGAAGAGGTAAAGTCATCATGGGTGATGAAGGCTTCCCAAGGAATTCCTTGTTGCTCCACTTGATGATTTATAATGATTTTGACAAGAGAGTGATGAAATAGGCTTGCCATCTGCTGAGCTGGAGGTTTCTTTTTCATGATGGTAGACATTTTTCAATGCTTTTGAATTGGAAATAAGGCAAGCTCAGTAGCTTGGTCCTGGTGAAGTGCATGAGGAGCCGAATATGATATGAGTAGATCCGGGAGAACCTACCCTCACAGGTAAAATATTTCATGATAATCTTCAGGAGGAGGGCATACCTATCCAGTAGATATGAAAAGGGAAAAATGGTTTTATATGTAGCTTGAAAACTAGACTTTAGAAAAGGCTGATAATGGGTTAAGTCAAGATAATTTGTTTAAAACATTTCTCACCTATGCAAGGGATCCTAGTGGCTTTAGAGACAGCTTTAGGGGTCAACTCAAAATTTAACCCTGCGAGATGAACCTGATTCTTGTGAAGCCTTAAGGAGAATAACTCAGTCAATTTAGGATGGCTTTTGATTTCTTGTACCTTGTTGCAGAACTCAAAACATCCTAATTCTTGGAAATAAGACAAGACAGTAGGTGATGCAATCAGCTCTTTGGTGTCTGTACATTTGAATCTATTGGGCTTGCCTCCTTTCTTGGCCTGTCCTCTTGGTCTTTGAGGCTCATCACCTTCTTCTTGAGACATAATGACTAGGTTATCTTTCTTTCAATTTTGAAACCAAAAAGTCTTTGTAGATGAAGTGCAGAGGAGAGAGGCTTTCAGGAGTCTTAGGACATTTAAAACAAAGTAGGATGCTTAACAGAAAATAGGCCACACTGTCATTTAGATTTTTTATCTCAAACTACCTTAGACTTCAATCCTAACCTTAATTTTCACTTTCACATCTTGAAAACTGATTTAGGAGATATAAATTGATGGAATATACCCTTAGAAACTCTTCTTTGTGATAAGAAACAAATTCTATTGAAAACAGGCAATTTTGGCCTTTTCTGTGAATTCCTGGGCAGTGCTGTGCTTTTCCTTCAAGTGCGCAGCATCTGCTCGGGTGGCCTTTGCATGCGGCATGTGCGACGGGCACCGTGGTGGGTGTGGAGTACCCTCGGCCTGGGTGGCCTCTGCATGTGGAGATGCGATGAACGAAGTGTTGGGCGCACAGCACCCTCGCCCCGGGCGGCCTTTGCACGCGCGGTGCGATGAACGCAATGCTAGGCGCCCAGCACCCTTGACCCGGGCGGCCTATGCACAGCTTTCGGGTGGTGGCTTGGGCGCTGTCAGGTGATATTTCCTGCACGACGAGCAGTCAGAAGAACGCACAACACCGAATTTCAGGCGCGCAACGTCCGGTGTAAAAATGCACTGAATGTGTCTACAGGCACGCAACGCTAGTCTATAGGCACACAGCGTCTCTGGTTTTCTACTCGAGAAAGCTCTTCAAAAAATAAAAAACCCTCCTCCTCTTTTCCAAAGATGAAATGAACGGAAAAAGGCTGTAGGGGGTATTTATATCTCTGTTTGAAATGATTTAAGAGGAAAAACTTCTTCCCTTTAGTTCAAAAAAACAATATTCCTCATTTTCTCCTTTTGATTGTTTTTCTTTTAGTGTACACAACTTTCAGCCTTTATAAGCACATGAATGGGCCCATGATGTCCTTTGACATTTGCAAGGTGAATTACACAACCAGTTTGCCTCCTTCTTAGAGAAAAGTATGTGGCTGTTTTTTCGTGCAGCATTTTAACTTTCAAATTTTGATTTTTCCTCTTTTCAATGCAAAGGAACTCTTTGTATTTGAAAATAAAAAAATGTGACCTTTACTTATCTTTAAAAGATAACTCAGCAAAATCCTTACACCCTCTTAGGAAAACTTTTACATCCTCTGCTTGTTTATGAAGGAGGTGTTGTTTTTACCTCATAATGCCCACTTGCATATTCATCCAAATTTCTAGAAAAAAACTGAAAAACCTTCCCACTGTGAGGACAACAAACATATTTTGTAAACAACATGCCTATTGTTTTCCTCTTTTAGCATGACTGTCCCTTTGTAGTAGTCTTAGTCTTCTCCACTGATGGCGCCTTTGATGGTTTTTTGTCTTGTTTGCAGGGGCATGGAAAAATAACAATTGTCTCTCTCTCATTTATGTTCTGAGGCACAAAACTATCTCAAGGGCACCTTTGCCAAAATGTGTCATGTTGTTCCCATATTATTGATTTTTCTAAGATTTTGCACAAAGACTTGAATGATCAGTATGTTACCTCTTATAGTGACATCAAGATATCTGCAGTAGCCTCCAGTTTGCTGTGCTTTTTAGCCCTTATGGATGATGTTCTGAGATCTTCTAGTTATCCTTGATTTGTAGTAAAAAACTTGATTTTCTGGTGTTTTTAGCTCACTATACCTCTGTGCAAAATTCCAACTGTCTTTGACTGAAGCTTTTCTTTGGTGCCTCTATTTTGCTCTGTTTTGATTTAGGCCAAACATCAAGACATCCCTGCAGAGATGTATTTTATAGAGTGACCTAGTCTTGGAAAATTTTACTGTTGTTTCAGGAGGGGTCACCTTGGAGATTGTTCGAGTGCCTTATTTTTAGAAAAATGACCATGTCAGCTCTGCTTCTCTTGATTTTACCTTTGAGCTCTGTTGAAACAAAAATGCATGAGACATGATGGTGCATGACTTAAGGAAGACCATTAGATTTGTTAGCAAGGGTTTTAGGAAAGGGCTCTTGACTAATGGTTTAAAAACAGAGTTTTTTAACCAAACACAAGGCTTTTTAGATATTTTACCTAAGCACCATCACCTATAAACCTAGACACTTTGTCATTACTGTGAAGGGTTTTCTAGACACACTTTTGTCATCAATAGTGACTTGGGCAGCAGGAACATATAAGGAAAGACTTGGCTTATCTTGGCCAGACAATTTTGTGAAATAGGAGGATTTTAGGCATCAGAAGTAAGATTTTTACAGACATAAGTAATAATCATGGACAGAGCAAGGCCTACCAGTCTAGGATGGGTTTTTGAGAGGATGACCATTTTAATCACAGCAGATAAGAAAGTGAAAAAGTGAAAAAATTTCTCTGAGGGGATTTCTAGAGGAAAAAATGATTGTTTGAATTTGGTTTCTAGAAAACCTGGATAAAGCATATAGTCATCTAAACAGCTAAAAAATACTGATGACTAACAGTGGCTCCATTTGGAGAGGGCAGCTCCTTTTCGGGAGGTGTCCAGAATTTCAGATCTTTGGCTTGTGAAGACTAGTGCCTCATCCATTGGCACAATTTTCTCTTTAGTTACTACTTTCCTGAGATGGTGGTTTGAAAAACTGAAGGCATGATCAACTCAATTTCACTTTTACCTACCCACCTACTTTGCCTAACATTTTTCTTTCTTCCTTGGGTGCACTTGAACTGGCAAACCCCTTGACATCATATTTTTTGAAAGAGAGAACAAAATATCTACTTCTACACTTATATCCTCCAGGAGATCAGATTAAGCTAATGAACTCCTTTTGATTCTCTACCTATACTAGATCAACTATCAAGATTAAGATGTTTTATAGGATTTCATTCACTAGACTAAAAACATGAAATTTAAAACATGATTAAATCAGGGTTAGATAGTATGACTTGTCATGTGTTTGGGGCATAACAACAAGCTACACACAAATGTTATTTTTGTACAAAATGAGATTCAGAAAAATCGGGGCTAGGATACATAGTTTGCTTTTCATCCCTATTTTCCTCTTTGGTTCTATTTTGAGCGTGTGGAACCAGTATCTTTCTTTCCCAATCTAATTTCTTTGATAAGTCAAGCTTTCATAATTTGACTATCATTCTTTTCACTAAATTATCAGCAATCAATTTAAAACATGCTCAGCTATGATTAGGCTAGATAACTGAACAAGACATCCTTTTGGCACTAGCAGTGGCATTTAGACTTGCGCACTTTCAGTATGACTATTTTTTTTGGGTATGGGGTTGTACCATTGCTTCAGAATCTTCCCTCTTTTTCTACTTTTTTTTGTTGTTTTTGTATTTTCTGAATTCTGAATTTTTCTTCACACAATGATATGTACAATGAGTGAAAATTTAAAAAGCTAGGAATTTTTGCAGCAGTGGTACTTGAGCATCCTATCTTCAAAAGGATCTCCCAATACTCTTGGTTTATTTAGTTCTTGGGAAAAAATATCAGGGTTATTCTCATTTGCAAACATGGCATAATGATTTTTCCAGGGATCTTTAAATAACTCATATTCTGCTTGATGTTTTTCCTTATACTCTTGATCTCTATTCCTGCTTCTGTTACACATCTTCTTTAGGTAGAACAGGTATTCTTTGTCATTTAAAAAAAAATGATGATATCATCAAGGTATACCATAGTAAAGAAATTTAGAACTAGAAACATAGTTCTTTGGAAGGTGTCTCTGGTGTCCTTCAGATTGGAAAAAATTGGTTTGAACTTGAAACTGCTTCCTACGAACTTGAAAAAATCTTTGAGCTGATTGTTTTGAAGTGGTATCATTTGATGGTAACCTGAAATACTATCATGCAAGGGCACATGGCTAGAAACCCCTAGCTTTTGTGTATTATGATCTATTTTTGGAAGGAGGTGAGTGTTGTTTAGGAAAGGTTTATCTAGATTCCTAAAATATAAACACATCCTATGTCCAGATGTTTTCTTTTTAAG
Organism: Pinus albicaulis; assembly: GCA_034641835.2. NCBI lineage: Eukaryota > Viridiplantae > Streptophyta > Pinopsida > Pinales > Pinaceae > Pinus > Pinus albicaulis. Next base: position 995,318,141 of record CM076582.1, read on the forward strand.
TGATAATGCCTAATCACAGTTTTTGTGTTCTTTTTTGAAAGGGTGGTTTCTTGGAATGATGGTGGTGTCATGGTGTTTGAAACTATTTTCTCAACATATACTAGTGCTATGGAAATCTTGCAAAGCCTTGCACTTCTTAATTTCTTGTGTAAAGACGAGATTTTAGACAATTTAATGAGATCGGGTATCTCAAGATTGTTTTCGTCAAATCCCTCAATATCAAATTTACCAGACACCTTTTTAGGGTCTACAGAAGTGTTTGCAATAGTTAAATTTTCATTTGCAGGAGTAGAGTCTTTGGATGGTGAGGTTCTTAGGTAAGGTAAAAACATGAGGCTTTCTTGACCCTGATTTCCAAAGATTTTTGTCCCATGCAGGTTTTTTAGTGCTTTTGTATTGGAAAAAAGGGGTGTTTGCACTTTTGAGATTTGTCCTTGGTTTGAGCAACTTGCTTGAGATTTTGAAACACTTTCTATTTTTGAAGTTTTAATTTCCAGTTTTTTAAGATCAAGTTTTGTTTCATCAGGATGCAAATGTTATGAGTCAGGATATTTCTGAGTGTCAAGCTCATCATAAAGAAACTGATTTGACTGTTGGAATGTATCCAGATTAGTTTCAACTTCATTATACTGTTCATCAGTATCTTATTCGGTATGTAAAATGAAGGAATCAAGGTTCGAATGTACAGAATAAAGAAGTATGTTTTCTAGATTTTCTTGACTACTAACCATATACTTCATGTGTGATTCTCAGTATAATCTTCTTTTCTGATTAAAAACAGGGATGGTAGCATAAGACATATCTAGCTGAATATTTCCTTGAAGCTTGGATCCCCAAGACCTGGATAAAATAATTCCATACTTGGGGGGAATTTCTGCCACTACTATATCCATGACTAGGTGTTTAGCCAGTACTTGTGCCAGATTGACACAAAGATCTTTGATTAGACCTAAACATTTGACTCTAATTGAGTCAAATGAGTACAAATATTTGTAAGGTTTAGTTATTTCTAGGCCTAGTCCTTCCATCACTACCTTTGGCATGAGATTGTGAGAGGCACCGAAATCCAGCATGGCATTATGTAAGATTTGGTCGTGTACATTCAGGCTGATGTAAAAAGGAGGAGTGGTTCCTTCTTGATACTTTCCTTCTATTTTTGGTACAAACAAAAACTCAGGAGTGTCATCAGCCAAGTGTAAAGTGTCTGCATCATTTCCTATGTTTAGTACTTTCATAACTTGAGATTTGTACGAGCTTTGGGCAGTTAGTTCAGTGAGAGGCATGGTGATCTTAATTTTGGAAATTTCCCCTTCAAAACTGAAGGGTACTTGTATTTTAGATACATTTTCATCATTTTTTTCAGCCATCACATTTTATATTAGTTTATCTTGCTGATTCTGATTTGAAGTCTTGTTCACCAAAGTTTTTCCAGGGATCTTGGTAGCAGTACAGGACAGCTTGGGTCAATGTTTGTTTGGCTAGTTTTGTCTTTATTTGGATCAGTTTTCTTAGCCATGACATTGTTATTATCTACTATTATTTTAAGAATGGTTTCGGGAGCTTTCTTAACAACAGTGTCTGAGTTGTTTTTCCTAGATTTGTCTTGGTTTTTCTTACTCCTAAGATCATATTGCCTATGGACTTCCATTATGGTGTTTTGTAATCCTATTTTGGGATCTTCGGGATCCTCATAATTTGTTTCATCTTGGTTAGAGGAGAAAAAAACTTGTTCTTCTTCTGTGAGAAAAACCTTACCCTCATTTTCAGAGCCTATCAATTTTAGATGATTTTCATCTGGTTGTTCAATATCTCTTTCCCCTTCATCAACTTAGTTATCTTGGAAGGGTGGTCTGATCTGTTGATCATTTTCTCTTGGTTTTATTTGAGGCGGGTCTCTTCTAAAGTTCTGATTCCGGTTTCTGTTTTGGGGGTTTGGTTGGTTATCACTAGGGGGTGTTCTCTCACTTAAGTTTATCCTTTCCATAATTCTCTCCATGGTCCTAACCAGGCTATCTATTTTGGAATCTGAAGAGGAAGCGGAAGGCATGGTCTCATCTCGGTAAGTGACTTTCTTTTCTGATCTCATCATAGCCCTCTTTTGAGTGAGGTTGGCTTCAACACTAATAGATCCCCTTTGGATTTCTTCTAAATTTTTGGGATCTCTTTCTCTTAATTGATATGTCATGTCTGGATCGAAAAATTCTGGAAATTTTACTAGTGCTAGGCCGGGTGGAGGTTTCATGTGAGGCGGGAGGGCATTATAGACACTGTTGAACCTAGTGCAATAGTCTTGAACACTTTCCCTTGTGTTCCTTTTAATATTTCTATATTCAGAAAGAATTTGAAGGGGATTTTTCTTGATTTCCCATCTGTTTACGAAAGTTTGATAAAGTGATGGGAGATCATGTATACTATTAGGAGTCAAGTTTTTAAACCATTTTTTGGCTTCTCCTCCTAGGCTTTGGGTGAAAATTCTCATCTTCATGGTTTCCTCATCTAGTTCCATGTAATCGAAGGCATCATTCATTCTATATACATGTTGTTGGGCAGTGGTGGATTCAGCCCCGGTGAAGTGCGGGATTCTGGACTCGTAATCATTTGGCAAAGGTACCAAAGGCTGTGGTAACACTAAGGGCGCATACCATGTTGCCATGATGGGAGCTGATGGTGGATTTGTAGTGGGAAGATTTGCAGTATGGGATGAGGTGATTTTCACAGTGGTGATGTGAATGGGTGTGGCAGAAGTACTTGGACTTGTAAACTGATTTTGAGCAGACTTGGGGTGGAAAGAGTCGAAGTGGTGGAGAAGCTAAAAATCAAGTGGTGTAGTGGGGGATGCTTCTCTGCTAGAATTTTGCTGCAAGTCTATGGATTTAAGATCAGTATGGTCAATGCTATTTTGTGACTTGGTTCTAAAAGGTTTTTCGTATGGCGCAAGTCAAAATGGGGATCTTGCAAGGACGTAAGATGTTCAGGTATAAAGCTTGCTTTATGGATACTCCTATTGGTAGTTAAATTTCCAGTTTCAGAGGTTTCCCACAAAATATTTTCTGGGTCATCAACTATGGTAGGAGGAGTTGGGTCTGGATGTGATCTGGTATTAATTCTTCGTGAAGCCAGATTTCAAATCCAAAATATAGAGAGGCCGAAGTTTGTGATTGTTTTTGGAAGGATGTCCTCTCTAAGAGTTTATCAAACTTGCACAGTGTATGAATAAGCTCTTTAGACTTCTCAAGGCTGTTTGTGATGCAATCCTATAGGAGTCTATGGATGCTAGTAAAGTTTAGAAAGCCAACTGGGGCTAGCAGAGTCACCAGGTGGATGTTTTTAGTGATTTTGAAGTCTATAGTCCACCACCAATATAGGCAAAGGAAAAATTTTAAGAATTTTCTTTTTCAGAAATTTTTATGTAAACCAAAAACTTGTAATATTTTTCTAAAGCTAGATCATCATTTTGCTAGGATGGTGAGAAAGCTTAGAGTTATGTTCTTAGGCTATTTAGTTGAGTTTTATGTTTTGATGAAGTTTTATGAAGCTCTAAGTAATACTTAGTTTGCCACTGATTTCAAAGACTGCATCATGATTTTGAATTGGAAGGGTAAATCAACAGGATAGCATGCTTATGGAAGTTTTTGGTATTTGAACAAAGTAGTAGGCCTACTAGAGGCTAGTGGAGTCGCCAGGTGAATGTTTTTATCTTGTAGAGACAATTTTTTGTCATCCACCATCAATGACTAATAGAAACCAATCTAGGGATGTTTTGTGAGGTTTTTTATAGAGTTTTTATATGTAGCCTAGTTTGTAAGAGTGTCCTATATCTGACTCATCACTTAGCTAAGGTGGTGAAGCAAAGAGAGCCTAATCTAATGGCTTTATAGGCTGCTTGTCTGATTTTAATTTTGAAGGACAAATGAGTCTACAAAAGTTTGCTAGGCTGTTATGTACTCAGTGTCCCACCGTGATCGCCATTATGTTAGTGTCCCGTAATTTGGCAGATTAGTAAACCAAATGACAAGGTAACATCAGAACAATCTTTGGAGTCCTAGGACCTAGCCTTCCTGGACTTAGAGAGGGCTCTCTCTATTATGTGAAGGATGTGAACTTGTTCGCTTTGTATGTTTGATTTTAGGCTAGTTGTTAAATACATTTTGGTTTGTTTTGGTTTTGAGGTAAAATTGATCAAGTAGGACAAATATAAAGAGATTTCATCAAATAAACAAGGCTATGAGATCAGAGAAAGTCAAGGATGTCTAAATGATGGACAAGGTGTACTGCAGGGCCAATTTAGCAAGGTCAATGGATCCTTTGGGTGAGGTGTGAGGTGAAATGAACATTAAGTTTGTGAAAAAAAGAATAAGTCTTAAACATATATAGTTTGAAATAAAATACTCATGAGGTAGGGAAAACCATTAATCTCTATAAACAATACTCAAACTGATAAACACGGAAGATAAATGTTCAGGTGAGGCATAGAAGCATAAGAACTCCTAACTTTAGAAATTCACCTTGTAGTTGTTGGGAAAACCTATAATATTAAACAAATAACTTAATATATGGAGAGGGAACTCCTAAACAACATATATCAAACTATCGGAAACTCTGAAACAAGTTGGTAAGCATGGACAAAGGGCAAGATCGAACGAGACCTCTTTGACTTAACCTAAGCAATCAGTATTTCATAGAAAGGTTTCAGAAATAGAGTTTTGAGAACTTCAAATAAGCAGGGCATACCTTGAATCAGATTTGATAGCTAACATACTAACCATTAATGAAACAAATAAACAAGTTCTTGGTAGACCTAAGCAACAGTTAATAATTCCTTATAATGACCAAGAAGAAGAAAACATCAAAGCTGTAATAAATAGGAGGCTTGAGGTGCTTCCATGAGCATATCTCAACCTATACATTTCTGATCTACAACAAAAAAGAAACATGAAACATCAATGAAAACAAGAAGAAATAAACAAATCAAGGAAACATCACCATTCACCAAGCTATGGAATCCTGCACACAATGCTCCTCCACCATCAAGCCAAGCAAGACATTCATCCACTTCATAAAACCAATATTTTCTTCAAGCTCATAAAACTATGTATTTCTCTTAAAATGTCAAGTTCTCCCACCTTTTTACAATGAATCCTCAGGGTTTATATAATCCAAGAGGAGAAAGAGCTCACTAGAGCAACTAGAAGGCCATTGGCCAAAGCAAAATATCTAAAATTGTCCTTGAGGCCTTACAAGGTCCAAGGCACAAAATATCTCTCTAAAATATCTTTTTCGGACCAAAATAGCAAAAATATTGACTTTTATGCTCTTAAATACATGATAAAACTTTCCTAACGCACATTTTCCTTGTCCTCACATAGGAATACAGAAAACTGTCTCCTTTTAGCAGAATTTCCAGGCGCGTAGCACCAAAAAAGGTCTTTTTGCAGTGAGGTTTTGGAGGCCTTCCCGATGTCGAAAAAGGCTCCCTGATGGCCCGTTGGAAAGCTATGGATGTCTATTTTCCAAATATACTTTATTTTTTTCAATATGATCTCTAGAAGCTTCTAAAAAAATGGAAAAGGTGCATAAACCCAGGGGATTGACACCTACTTAGAAACAGTGGCAGAAAGGTGAAAAAATGGTTGTTTTTGGACCTTTTGAGGGACCAAAACAGCTCCAAATGAGATGAAACTTTATGAGCATACTCCCCTAGTGACAAGGAATCCAAAAATGTAAACTTTTCCTACTGAAGATGCTCTGAGAAAAAGCACAGTGTTTGGGGTGCTGCGCTCCTAGGCTTGAAAATTCACAAAAAACAAAATAGTGTCCAATTTTGCCCAAATTTGGTGAGTGGATCCCTCAAGGATCCATAGAGACCTGTAATGAAGCTTGAGCCAAGATTCCAAGCCTAGTTTGGTTGTTTCCATATTTTTGTGCCGGACGCCTGCTTTGGGCAACTTTAAGATTTTTTTTAGCAAACTGATTTAGCTTTTTGTAATGTTGAGTCATCTTTCTTTGTAAGCCTAAATCCTTGTTTCCTTTCTCCAATTTGGCCTCTAAATTCAGGTTTTCCTTTTCTAGCCATGATTCTTTGTCATTGTCAATTTCCAAGGCTAGGAGCTCAATGAGAGGGACTTGCTACACTCGGGTTGATTATTCTTCTCTCTTTTTTTCTAATGCTCTCCTAAGACCCATAGTCTTAGGCCTCTTCCTAGTTGGCCCTTCTTCTTCTTCATCATATTCTTCATAGTCACCCATGTACTCTTCTAGCTTCACTTGTGATTTTTGAGCCTCTCTTTTGTACTTGAGTGCCCCGGCTTCATAAATGGCAAGTTGGCCACTCATTTGTGCGTTTTGTGTTTGTAGGAAATGAATGATATGTTTTGATCTTTCCAAATAATTTACCAAATATCTAACTTATGCATCCCGGTCTTGAAAGAGGGGATTAAGAATCCTTGTTTCATTGTCCTCATCGCTATCAATTTAGATGAGTTCAAATTCCCTCTCTTTTTCATGGCTGCTTTCTTGTTATTCCATTGCCTTCTTGCCTTTTTCCTTCATGGGCTTCTTACCCTTGTCTTTCTTTGGCAATCCACCCTTGTCTTTCTTTGGCAATCCACCTCTGCTCCTTAGTGCCCTGGTGGCATTTCTCTTCACTGCTTGAGTGAATTTTCTTTTCACTGTTTTGGTAATTTTTTCCTTCACTGGTTTTGAGGAGGAGCGCATGGCTGCTTTCCTTTTGGAGGCAGCAAACACATGCCTCCTACCTTTTTGATAAGGAATGATGGGAGGTGTTAAAGATTGGGCTTGTTCAATTTTCTCACCTACAGTTTTACAACTGTGTTCTTCTCCAAGAATGTTTTCAGTGGACATCTCCTTGTTACTTTGCTGTGGGCAGTCCTCCGGATTATCAATTTCAATATTTGTAATGATCTTACCACTAGGAGGATCTTTAAAAAGTTCATGCTCATTTTTTGTGTGGTGGGAGGTGCCCAAGTCTGATATTTTTTCATCTTCAAGATTGTCCTTGTCTTTACCTTTTTTTCTGTTGTATTGAATGTTCTCATCATTAGGATTTTTGCCATCATTTCCTTGTGTATTTAAGACCACTCTAAAAACTATCTCTGGACTATCCTCATCAATTTCCTCTTTGGTGTGATTGTCTTCCTCTTGCTTCTTGTCTTTTTCTGTGCTGTTGTTTTTTCTTTTTTGTCCTTGGCTGCCAGTGTATTTGTTGTTTTTACCGTGCTGCCCTTTCCTGTCTTCATTTTCTCTGTTGTTTTTGTCGTCTTCCCCTTGGCTGCATTCATCCTTGTTGTTTTCCTCTTTCTTTTCATTGTCTGCTATGAGGCTATTAGTGTTTTTTAATTCACTAGGAGTCTCAACACCTTGTCCTTCTTCCTCACCGTGGGTACTTTGATTATCTTCTTCCTTACTCTCATCTTCCTCACACTTTTCCTCGTTTTGATCATTTCTGCTTTCCTCCTGATTAGTGTTTTTAGAGCTGCTGCTATTTTGACTGCCCTCCTCTTGGCTGCTTTCATATTCTTCATTGTTTGCCTCATCTTCATTAATTTCATCTGTATCTTCATATTGTCCCTTATTTTCATCAGTTTCCTTTTCACTATCTTCATCAGTTTCCTCTTTGTTGCCTTCACTAGTTTCAATAGTTATTTCTTCAGGATTATCATTACTTTCTTTAAGGTCACTACTGATTTCTTTAGGATCACTTCTTTTTGGAGAAGGTGTTTGAAGAATTTTTTCTTGGGAGAGTGATTCATGGGAGGAAAGTGAAACATAGTCAGTGGAGGGAAATGAAGGAGTACGAGTAAGATTTCGAGAAGAGGATGACACATTTTGCAATGGGATGGAGGATGAAGAGGTAAAGTCATCATGGGTGATAAAGGCTTCCTAAGGAATGCCTTGTTGCTCCAGTTGGTGAGTTATAATGATTTTTACAAGAGAGTGATGAAATAGGCTTGCCATCTGCTGAGCTGGAGGTTTCATTTTCATGATGGTAGACATTTTTTCAATGCTTTTTCATAGGAAATAAGGCAAGTTCAGCAGCTTGGTCTTGGTGAAGTGCATGAGGAGCCAAATATGATATGAGTAGATCCGGGATAACCTACCCTCACAGGTAAAATATTTCATGACAATCTTCATGAGGAGGGCATACCTGTCCAGTAGATGTGAAAAAGGAAAAATGGTTTTACATGCAGCTTGACAACTAGGCTTTAGAAAATGATGATAATGGGTTATGTCAAGATATGTTTTTTTAAAGCATTTCTCACCTATGCAAGGGATCCTAGTGGCTTTAGAGACAGTTTTAGGGGTCAACTCAAAATTTAACCCTGCGAGATGAACCTGATGCTTGTGAGGCCTTAAGGAAAATAACTCAATCAATTTAGGATGGCTTTTTATTTCTTGTACCTTGTTGCAGGACTAAAAACATCCTAATTCTTGGAAATAAGACAAGACAGTAGATGAGGCAATAAGCTCTTTGGTGTCTGTAGGTTCGAATCTGTTGGGATTGCCTCCTTTCTTGGCATGTCTTCTTGGTCTTTGAGGCTCATCACTTTCTTCTTGAGACATAATGACTAGGATATCTTTCTTTCAATTTTGAAACCAAAAACTCTTTGTAGATGAAGTGCAGAGGAGAGAGGCTTTCAGGAGTCTTAGGAACTTTAAAACAAAGCAGGATTCTTTCCAGAAAATAGGCCACACTGTCATTTAGATTTTTTATCTCAAACTACCTTAGACTTCAATCCTAACCTTAATTTGCACTTTCATAGCTTGAAAACCGATTGAGTAGATATAAATTGATGGAAAATACCTTTAGAAACTCTTCTTTGTGATAAGAAACAAATTCTGTTGAAAACAGACAATTTTGGCCTTTTCTATGAATTCCTGGGCGGTGTTGTGCTTTTCCTTCAGAAGCGCATCGTCTGCCCAGGTGGCCTCTGCACGTGGCATGTGCGATGGGCACACAGCACCCTCAGCCCAGGTGGCCTCTGCATGAGGAGATGTGATGAATGAAGTGTTGGGCACGCAGCACCCTCAGCTCGGGTGGCCTCTACACGTGGGGTGCGATGTATTTGAAAATAAAAAATTGTGACCTTTACTTATCTTTAAAAGATAACTCAGCAAAATCCTTACACCCTCTCAGGAAAAATTTTACACCCTCTGCTTGTCTATGAAGGAGGTGTTTTTTTTACCTCATAATGCCCACTTGCATATTCATCCAAATTTCTAAAAAAAAACCTGAAAAACCTTCCCACTGTGAGGACAACAAACGGATTTTGTAAACAACATGCCTATTGTTTTCCTCTTTTAGCATGACTGTCCCTTTGCAGTAGTCCTAGTCTTCTCCACTGATGGCGCCTTTGATGTTTTTTTGTCTTGTTTGCAGGGGCATGGAAAAAGAGTAGCTGTCTCTCTCTCATTTATGTTTTGAGGCACAAAACTGTCTCAAGGGCACCTTTGCCAAAATGTGTCATGATGTTCCCATATTACTGATTTTTCTAAGATTTTGCACAAAGACTTGAATGAGCAGTATGTTATCTCTTATAGTGACATCAAGATATTTACAGTAGCCTCCAGTTTGTTGTGCTTTTTATCCCTTATGGATGATGTTCTGAGATCTTCTAGGTATCCCTGAATTGTATTAAAAAGTTGTTTTTTCTGTGTTTTTAGCTCACTGTACCTCTGTGAAGAATGCCAACTATCTTTGACTGAAGCTTTTCTTCGGTGCCTATCTTTTGCCCTGTTTTGATTTAGGCCAAACACCAAGAGATCCCTGCAGAGATGTATTTGATAGGGTGACCTAGTCTTGGCAGATTTTACTGTTGTTTCAGGAGGGGTCACCTTGAAGATTGTTCGAGCACCTTCTTTTTAGAAAAATGACCATGTCAACTCTGCTTCTCTTGATTTTACCTTTGAGCTCTGTTGAAACAAAAATGCATGAGACATGATGGTGCATGACTTAAGGAAGACTATTAGATTTGTTAGCAAGGTTTTTAGGAAAGGGCTCTTGACTAATGGTTTAAAAACATATTTTTTTAACCAGACACGGGGCTTTTTAGATATTTTACCTAAGCACCATCACCTATAAACCTAGACACTTTTTCATTATTGTGAAGGGTTTTATAGACACACTTTTTTCATCAACAGTGACTTGGGCAGCAGGAACATATAAGGAAATACTTGGATTATCTTGGCGAGACAATTTTGTGAAATAGGAAGATTTTAGGGATCAGAAGTAAGATTTTTACAGACAAAAGTAATAATCACGGACAGAGTAAGGCCTACCAATCTAGGATGGGGTTTTGAGAGGATGACCATTTTAATCACAACAGATAAGAAAGGGAAAAAGTGAAAAAATTTCTTTGAGGGGATTTCTAAGGACAAAATGATTGTTTGAATTTGGTTTCTAGGAAACCTAGATAAATCATATAGTCATCTAAACAGCTGAAAAATACTGATGAATAACAATAGGTAAATAACATCCATCGTAAACATATACAAAAATAACAAAATAATAACAACCATAGACATATCATAAGAGCCACCAAACACATCTCGCATATATACATCAAAAAATATGTGTCCGGGTATGCAAAACAAGTCACTGACCATCATGTCAGTCAAAAATATGCATATCTTCAACGCAAGGAAGAATATTCATAATGGGTGCTTTCCGTGACCATACAAAATCTCTAGGGCTGAGTCTCGCCTATTGGGTCTTCTGGACCCACGTGAGTACTCGGTGCGAGTATAGGAGCAGCGGCCGCGACAGAAAGTGTTGCTCTACGTAAAGTTGGGTGATGCGCCCTCTCTCGAGCCATCACCATATCCAACCATATGTCATCTAGGTTGTCAAAACCCCTATTTGGAAAGCCTCGAGTCAACCTCTCCAATCGAATCCAAAAATCTGCTAGATCTGCAGCATGAGCATCAGTCACCTCAGCTTGAGCCTCTGATGCCAGCACTTGAATATCGGCAACATCTAATAACTCCTCGATTTTTGCAACCCGTGCATCAGCTGACTCAGTGCATGAAATAAGAGAAGCATCCCCACCGAAAGTTGTAACACTACTACCCTCACCTGAGGGACCCCTTGCATAAAATTTCCCCCCAATCTGGGCCTGACCCACCCCAAGCGGGTCCCTCCTCCTCGGCTGGTGGCCTACCAAATGAGTTGTAGGATTCCCTGCCAAACCCACATATGCAAGAGAAACCAAAAAACAATATCAGTGTCACCATCAAAGACAAATATATATACAATATGAATCCTCAAAATGCAGAAAATAACAAAGGTCATACCTGCTAGACCCCATGCATAGTCAAGAGGGAGATCCATGTCCGAGTCCCCTCGGAAATCCATCCCTGAATACGTGAACTCAAGGAACACTTGTGGGTTTGACTCGAACCACACCTCGATCGTCAAAACCTAGTAACGACCTGCCTCTCCCCCACCACCACAGGGCATCACAGGTGCCCATCGCTGCATCCAAGGATCCCTCAGAGGACCTAGTCGCACTGCCACAAAATGTCAGAGCATCACAACCCTCTCATACCTAATGATAAGAAGGATGCTCGCATAAGAAAAGGTCTTAATGGCACCCCTTTGGGCCTTGGCCAGCTAAGTGACCATGCCTTGGTAGACGTAGCAGGCCCAATAAAAAAAATGATTGGCCTGAAGCCGGCACAAAATCACAATCTGCAGACATGACACTCGATGGGTCGCCATCGACCCAGACATGCGAAATATCATCTCCAAGGAAAACCTATCAGCCAGTCCCGTGATACAACTCACATGGATACAGCCCTGGGTGATCGATTTAGGATCGAAAAGTCTCTCCTCCTCGGCCCAGCGATGGATTTCACTCCCCCAAGGGGAGTGGATAAGGAAGTGCCTCCCCCTGAGGTAAGAGATCTGTCACAAAATAAACGTGAATCTATGGATGGATCATGACATCTCTACGATGCAAGACCATGACACGTCGTCTCTTGTTCCAGCATTGGACCAGGTAGCACAAGAACCCATCATGGGACCTTATTATGTTGTTCCCTAAGAACTTTAGTAAACCATAAGGAATTAGGATCTCTCGAACACGCGGGTCTTTCACCACTGCCGCACGAAGATCAGGCTAGTCCTTATCTTGCCACAATATCCTGCCATCAGGAAAAACACCAAAAATTAGTGTTTGATAAAAAAATGAATAATTTTTTTTTTTAAATGGGGCCTCCCCACACCTATAAAAAACCTATGTGCGTTGACCACATGCCTGTAGTAGATACAAGCACGCAGCTCAGCGCACATAAGATTCCCCAACTGTGAGGGCCTCAGGAAAAACTCACCTTTTGCGCGAGGACCACGTGGGCCGTCCTTGATCGCACGTGCATTCCTACCAAAAAATGGGCATAAAATCCGTACAAATTCACATTTGTACGGACCAACCACTCATGAAAATGACAAAAATAAAAGGCAAGACGTTTAAGGTCCTACTTGACACTGACATCGTGAATCTCGGGTACTCAGGCTAACTGCAATGACAAGAGAATCTTAGGAAGGTAGCTTTGCTCTGACCGCATACCCTCAAAAGACACAAATGATTTGAAAATGAAAAATATTGGCCTATATATCACCTTTTTTTCATTTTTCAGCAAAGCATATCTGCATCTCAGATTACCTAATCACAAAATCACATTAAACACAATGATAAGCGCTTCATCATGTTCAAACGAGGCCCCATAAATCCACGTTTCAAAAAAATTCATTTTCAGGCACAACGCCCACCATACTTCAGTTTAGGTACACCCCCTCTTGTCACTTAGACATTTAAGTTATTTCAAATTCATTTATATAAAACGATTCTTTTACTTAAGTTATTTAAGTTATTTTTGGCCCACCCTATTCCATGATTGCATTCAAGCAGTCAAAAGGTGCGAGCAATGTCAACGCTTCTCCCATAAGGCAAGAGCACCTCCTACTCCTCTACAACGGGTCATTGCAGCAGGTCCCTTTTGTAAATGGGCCATCAACTTTATGACTTGCAACCCTACGTCATCTAGCAACCACAAATACATCATAGTAGTTGTTGAATATTTCACCAAATGGGCAGAAGCCATGCGCACATACAAAAACATGACAAAAACCGCAGCTCGGTTTCTCTTCAACCATGTCATTGCATGATTTGGTGTGCCTAAGGAGTTAATTTCTGACCATGGAAAGCATTTCGAGAATGAAATATTCCAGGAGCTATACCAACATCTAGGGTTCACGCATGAGTTTTCATCACCATACTACCCCTAGTCCAACGGCCAGGTAGAAGCTATTAACAAAGTACTCAAAATGATGTTATAGCGTATGGTAAAAAACCATAAAAATAACTAGAACCATATGGTATTTTCAGCCTTATGGGCATATCGCAAAGTGGTCAAATCCTCAACATGGTTCACAACTTTCTAGTTGGTATATGGAGTAGAGGTCATGCTTCCCATTGAACGTGAAATCCTCAACTTACACATAGTTATCGAACTCCTCACTAATACCCAACCTTTAGAGCAACAGTTGGTACAATTAGAGCTCATTGACTAAAGTCAACGAGAGTATCTCCAACATAATGGGGCTCACAAGAAAATAATAAAAGCATCATTCGACCACAACATCACCCCTTGCTCATTTTCTGAGGGAGAGCTAGTCCTCCATGATGATGTTGCAAAAGAAGCCTTAGGACACGAGAAGTTCAAAACATTATGGAAGGGTCCTTACATCATCAAAAACTATCTCCTCAAAAGAGCATACATTCTGTCTAAGCCCGATGGTACATGCCTAGCTAATCCCGTCAATGGGCTCTACCTCAAAAAACTCCACCCATAGGGCAGGAAGTCTCAGCCTTAGAGACAAAGTGAATATAACCTAAATTTTTATGATGACCATAATCATTGTGGAGTTGTTATAAAAATAATTCTCGTGTCACAGATGGATCGTCCTCCCATCCACTATTTTGGATTTGCTAATGGAGCCTCTCGATGGTCACAAAATCTAGCAGCAGCTGCCTGGGCCATATACTCTCCTGATCAGTCACCATTCCTCACCATCGGAGTATGTATCAGATCATCTACAAATAATCAAGTAGAATATGATGCAGTCATCAGGTTTTTGAGTGATGCCTCCAAGTAGGGAATCAACCATCTACATGTCTTTATTGATTCCCAGTTAGTGGTATCATAGTTAAACCAATATTTTCGAGTACGAGATTTGCACCTATTTAGGAGATACTTGCATCCGTGAAGGTTAAGTCGTCACTTTGATAAAATTACATTTATACACATACCAAGAAATCAAAATCATGTAGCCAATCACATAGCTAACCATATCCTAGACTGGAATTCATATCGTATAAACCATCATCCATGAAAAACAAAATCATAAAGAATAACATCCATGATAGGTACAAAACATCCATCGTAAACATATACAAACATAAAAAATAACAACAACCATAGACACATCATAAGAGATGCCAAAAAATACATCTCGCATATATACATCAAAAAAGATGTGTCCCAGTAAACAAAACAGGTCACTGACCATCATGTCAGTAAAAAATATACATATCGTCAACGCAAGGAAGCATCCTCATAATGGCTCCGTGACCATATAAAATATCTAGGATAAGCCTTGCCTAGTGGGTCTTCTGAACCCATCTGAGTACTCGGTGCCAGTATAGGAGTAGTAGTCGTGGCAACAAGTGATACTTTGCATAAAGTCGAGTGATGCACTCTATCCCGAGCCATCACCGTCTCCAACCATATCTCTTCCAGGTCATCAAAACCCCTGGTCGGAAAGCCTCAATTTAACCTCTCCAAACGACTCCACGAATCTACTATATCTACAACACGAGCATTAGCCGCTTCAGCTCAAGCCTTTGTTGCCAGCACTCGAATATCGGCATTAGCCAACAAGTCCTCGATCGCCGCCAACCATGCCTCGGCCAACTCAGTGTGTGCAAGAAGAGAAACATCCCCACCGGTAACTGCAACACTGATCCCCTCACCTAAGGGTCCCCCTGCACCAACCTATCCCCAAATCTGGGCCTGACCCGCCCCAAGCGAGTCCCTCCTCCTTGGTTGGTGGCCTACCAAACGAGCAGTAGGATGCCCTGCGAAACCCACATCTGCAAGAAAAACCAAAAAAATATATCAGTGTCACCATAAAAGACATATAGATATATATACAATAATAATCCTCAAAATGCATAAAATAACAAAGGTCATACCTGTTGGTCCCCAATGATGCATAGACAAGAGGGAGACCCATGTCTGGATCGCCCCATAAATCCATCCCTAAATACGGGAACTCAAGGAAAAATTGCGAGTTTGACTCGAACAACGCCTCAACCATCAGATCCCAGTAATGGCCTGCATCTCCCTCACCACTATGGGGCATCACAGGTGCCCTTCGGCTCATCTGAGGATCCCTCGAAGTACCTAGGGGTACCACCACAAAGGGTTGGAGCATCACAACCCTCTCATACATAATGCTACAGAGGATGCTCGCATAAGAAAAGGTCTTAATGACACCCCTCTGGGCCTTGGCCAGCTGAGTGACCATGCCCTAGTAGACATAGTAGACCCAAAAAAAAGGTGACTGGCCTGAAGGCGATGCGAAACCACAATCTGCAGATTCGACACCTGGTGGATCGCCATCGACCCAGACATGCAAACTATCATCGCCAAGGGAGCCCTCTCAACCAGGTCTGTGATAGAAATCACACAGATATAGCCCTGGGTGATCGAGTTAGGGCCACAATGTCTCTCCTCCTTGACCCAACGATGGATGTTGACTCCCCAGGGGGAATGGATAAGGAAGTGCCTCCCCCTGAGGAAAGAGATCTCTCACAAAATAAACATCGGTATTCAACTGGATCACGACATCTCTACGACGTAGGACCATAACACATTGTCTCTTATTATAGCATTAGACCAAGTAGCGCAGGAACCCATCCTGGGACCTCAGTATGTTGTTCTCTCAGAATTTCAATAAACTATACTGATCTAGGATCTCCCAAACACGGGAGTCCTGGGCCACTACCTAGCGGAGATCAGGAAAATCCCTCTCTCGCCACAACTGATCCGGATTTATGCAGGAACGCAACAAAATAAACACATAACCATAAATACAGAGATGTAGCATAAATAACACTTCATTTCATTAATATTAAAGAACTGAAATTTGCTTACAGACAGAATGGAAATAAAAATAGCTAGGGCGCTGGTAGCTATCTCTGATAAGAGATGTGGCGGCTACAGGCCTCTGAAATGAGTTACAATGAGGCTCGAGGGCCTATTTATTATTTAGAAACAATGGGAAATCCTAAACAACCAAAACCCTAACCCTAGGAGATGAAGCGCCAAAACTATGGGCCCCATTTGGGTAAATTGGTGTTTCAACTTCCCAGGGCGTAACTTTGGCATACGATCTCCGTTTGACATGCACCATACCTCGTTAGAAAGATCTATCCGAGGACTAAAAATTTTGAATGAGCAACATTGTTCCACCAATTTTGCTCTCCGTTTTCCCAAAAAAACGTCATTTAGGGCCTCAAAACGGCTCTGAAAGTTCAGGACCCGAAAAACTGCTAAAAATAGTAGTTGTGTTGAAACTGAAAAACTGAAAGAGACAATGGTGGGGCCCCAAGTGGAATAGGCGGGTGACCACCAATATCCACCTTGATCATTCCTCCCCCCTTAGGAAGAAATGGTCCCATTGCGTTAAGTTCCTCCATGAGATGAGGAAATTTTTGCTGAACTTGGTCCCTGGTGAACCACTTTCCTTGGTGCAGGAGTTGGCCAGCTTTGACAACCCGATACAATTGGATCTTCTGTTGGCGAGTGTTCTTGATTTTCATGTCCATGATACAATCTGTGGTGGCATGTTCCATGCAGTCTGGGTTTAACTCTATTGGTGTGAGTTGTTCTGCAATGTCCGAGGTGTCCAATAGAGGTGGGAAGTAAGGACGAAGGCAATCCAAATTGAAAACTAGGTGCAGACCAAGGAATGGTGGAATACTGAGCTCGAATTCATTGTTCCCTACAACCTTGGTGATGGTGTACGGCCCATATCGGAGCAGGCGAAGCTTGCGGTGGGGTCTAGTGAGGTGCTCCTTCTGCAAGTGTAGCCATACTTTGTCACCCACCTGGAAGTTGTGTGGCACCCGGTGTTGATCATGACGTTTCTTGTTCTTGGCATTTGCTCTAGCCAATATATCATGAACCTTTTGGCGGATGTGTTGAATGAGCTCGATGAAGCTACTTGCTTTGTCAACTACAGACTAGACATGAGCTGAGTCGGCCTGAGTAGCTGCAAATGGCATGGCTACGTCAATGGGACATAGTGGCTAGAATCCCAAGCCCACCTGAAAGGGGCTATGGCCGATGGAACTGTGGAGAGCCCGATTATAACTATGTTGTACATAGGGGAGGCTCTTGTCCCATGTGCGTGGATGCTTTGAATTTTACATGCACAGAATGTGTACAATCATTTTGTTGACGACCTCTGTCTGGCCATCTATTTGGGGATGGAAAGCTGTGGACTTGGTGAGCTTGGTATCCAACATTGACTAGAGGCTGGACCAAAATGTGCTGAGGAACCTGCTATCCCGATCTGATATGATAGACTGTGGGATCCCAAAGTGCACCCACACTCGTTTAAAGAAGAATTTAGCAGTGGCTTCTGCTGTGATATTCTTCTTGCAGGCTGCCATAATGGCCATCTTCGAGAATCTGTCGACGACCAAGAAAACACAGTCATTTCCCTGCTTAGTAGAAGGCAGGCCTGACATGTAATCCATGGAGATGGATTCCCAAGGTCAACTAGGGGTAGGTAGCAGATTATATAGGCCTTGCTTCTTGATGGTCGGTTTGGCAATGGCACAATCAGTGCAGGATCTGATGTGCTTCTCGACATCCTTTCTAAGGTACGGCCAATAGAAATACTTCTGTAGTATTGCTACTGTTTTCTCGACCCCGAAATGCCCAGCGACTCGACTGTAGTGTGCTTCCCATATCATCTTGGCACGCTTGCTTGAAGGAACACAAAGGTGTCCCAGGTGACATAAAAGTGCATCTTGGAGGTGAAAATTTGGAACTTGCGTACCCCCCAAGAGTGCCTTGTAAGTGTGGCCGAATTCTGGGTCACTCTCATAGAGAAACGACCAATCAGAAGTCTCGTGCCCACAAGAGTTGAGCACGGTGGTGAGCGCCACGATCGGTGGTCGGCTGAGGCAGTCTGCAACATTATTGGTGCTACCCTTCTTGTACTTGATGTTCAAATGAAACTGTTGCAGATATGTGGACCACTTGTGATGGCGATCATTCTGCAACTTCCCTTGTGTCTGTATGAACTGCAGGGGCCGGTGGTCTGTGTGGATGATTGTTTCCTTCCCCAAAATGTAATGCTTCCATTGTCAACAGGCTTTCACAATGGAATACATTTCTTTGTCATAGGTGGGATACTTGCGAACTGTCTCAGACAATGTCTCACTGTGATATGCCACTGGATGTCCCTGTTGAGTAAGAACTGCCCCAATAGCATAGTCAGAGGCATTTGTCTCGATCTCAAATAGCTATTGCAAGTCTGGTAATGTGAGCACTGGGGTAGAACAGAGGCGATTTTTCAATTCTGTGAACGCCTTCTGTTGAGGTTCCGACCAAAAGAATTTTGCTCTCACTCCTCCCTTGGTGACTTGACTCAAGGGCCAAGTGATATGAGAGAATCCCAACACGAACCTCCGGTAGAAATTAGCAAGACCCAGAAAGCTGCGAAGCTCTGTTATAGTGGTTGGGGCTGGCCAATCCCGAATGACTTGGATCTTGGCTGGATCCACATGTACCCCCCTTTCATCAATAATGTATCCCAGATATTGAACCTGGGTCATGCCAAAAGTGCACTTCTCCAAATTGGCACACAACTTGTGTTGTCGTAGTGTTTGGAGGACTTGTCGGATGTGGTGAAGGTGCTCTTCCCAAGTCTGGCTGAAGATCAGAATGTCATCCAAGTACACCACCACAAATGAGTTGGTGAATGGCCGCAAGATGTCGTCCATCATCCTCATGAAGGTTGCGGGAGCATTCGTCAACCCGAAAGGCATGACCAGCCATTCGAAAAGGCCTTCCTTGGCTTTGAAGGCAGTCTTCCACACATTGGAGGGTTCAATTGGTACCTGGTGATACCCAGACTTCAGGTCGATCTTGTTGAAATATTTTGCACCTTTGAGTTGGTCCAGAAGGTCATCAATCCGTGGGATTGGGTACCTATTCCAGACAGTGATCTTGTTCAACGCCCGATAGTCAATACAGAGTCTCCACGTCCCATCCTTCTTCTGTACCAACACGATCGGGCTCCCACAGGGCGATGAACTTGGTCGGATGTGACCTTTCTGCAGCAGCTCCTGAATCTGCCTCTTGATTTCACCGTTCTCCAGAATAGAGTGCCAATAGATCGGTCCATTGGGAAGCGGAGCACCTGGGGTTAGATCAATTGGGTGCTTGACCTGACAGTGTAGAGGAACCCCTGTGGGTGAGGTGAAGATGTCCCCATACTCCTCCACAACCTTATCCATTTGTTGTTGTCGTGCAGAGGAGCCATGTCCAGAGGTCGTGGCCACAGTATTCTTCTTGCCCTGGGGGCGGATCATCAGGAACACAAATTTCCTGGTTTGGGAAATGAGCTTACTGCATTGTTTTGCAGTAACCAAAGAGATAGCGGTAGGAGGTGGTACCTTTGGTATCCTGTACAAATTATTTCCCAAAGTAACAATAATAGCACGAGGCCGAGGCTCATACACAGCATGACGCTTCCACAAGTATGGTTTTCCTAATAATACATCAGAAACATCAATAGGAGCAATGTCACATAATACCTCATCCATGAAGGGCTTGATGCTATAAGGAAGGCGACACTGCTGGCTGACGCGGAGATCTCATCCTTGGTGACGCCACCCGATGGTGTATGGATGTGGGTGAGCTGTGGTCGGTAAGCCCAACCGCTTCATGGCGTCTGCTAAAATGAGGTTCTTTTGGCTCCCATTGTCGACAATGAACTGTACCGGGGAGCCCTTTACCCACATCTAGGAGTGGAAGAGATGTTCCTCCTCCTCTGAATCTTCTGGTTCCTCCTTCTGGATCTTTGTAGTGGCAACAATGGCATTGGGCTCCGAATCAATAATCTATTTCCATTTTTCATTCCCCTTGTCAGGTTCTGATTTAGAGTTGGAGCATGCATCTGAATCAAAAGCCCGCATCTCGGCCACCAGCGACTGCTTGGCCCGACACTCACTTGTGTTGTGAGTGGAGCTCTTATGGAACTCACACCACTTTCCCGTGTCCTTCTTTGGTTTTGCAGTGTTGTTCTTTGCTTGTGGCTTCAATAGGTTGTCGTGAGTCGCCATGCCTTGGATCTATCCTTTTTTTTGCGGTTTGGGAGCACCTTTCCCTTGCTTTTAATTCGCAGATCCAAAGTCTCGCTTCTTCTGTTTGAATTTCTGCTCAATCTTGGAAGCATACCGGTATGTTGTACCAAGCAAGGAGATGTCGAGGAACTCCATTTCCTCTTGAATGTATCTATGTAGACAACTGCAATACTTTAGCACCAGATGTTTCTCTGAATCTTTGATACCCAACTTGGTGCATAGGGTATGGAACAGATTCATCTGCTCATGCACATCTTGATCCCTTTGTTGTCGCAGCATGGTCCATTGTATGTACTTGTCCTCATAGCTCCCCATGGGATATTATTTTTCCTTGATGGTGTCTCGGAAAGAATTCCAAGTGGGTACGGCTGAGAACAAAGATGGTTCTGTCTCATCCTTTTTTTCACAGTGGATTTCCCACCAGTCCTTGACATGGGGGGTAGCTTTGAGGAGTGCAAAAATAATCTTCTCCTTGTCGGAAAAGTCATGAACCGAGAAATATCCTTCTAATAGATTCAACCATATATCTACGACATCTGCATCTATTTGACCCTCAAATATGGGAATTTCAAAATTTACTTGTACCTTAAAAGGAGTCGCACCTCTAGAGTGGCTGCTGGATGCAGATGCGCCGCCGGTGGGCAGCCGTTGAAGGATCTAGGAAAAGTTATCCATCATCGCATTCCTTTGTTTTTCGAGGGCCTCCTCGAGCAATATTTTGATAGGATATCCTACTCCCTCATCTTTCTTTTCTTCTCCCATGGGTGTCCGTCGAGGTTTGCGAGGTTGATCTTGCAAAGGTTCCACCAGATAGAGCCCTAACTCCTTATACCCCGACCTCGTTGGGGACATGCAAAGAAGGATCGAGAAAAAGCAAACCGCTCTGATACCACTGATCCGGATTTATGCAGGAACACAACAGAATAAACACATAACCATAAATATAGAGATGCAGTGGAAATAACGCTTCATTTCATTAATATCAAAGAACTGAAAATTGCTTACAGACAGAATGGAAATAAAACTAGCTAGGGCGCTGGTAGCTATCTCTGATAAGAGATGTGGTGGCTACAGGCCTCTGAACTGAGTTACAATGAGGCTTGAGGGCCTATTTATTATTTAGAAACAATGGGAAATCCTAAACAACCAAAACCCTAACCCTAGGAGATGAAGCGCCAAAACTATGGGCCTCGTTTGGGTAAATTGGTGTTTCAACTTCCTAGGGGCGTAACTTTGGCATACGATCTCCGTTTGACGTGTACCATACCTCGTTAGAAAGATATATCCGAGGACTACAAATTTTCCCAAAAAAACGTTGTTTAGGGCCTCAAAACGGCTCTGGAAGTTCAGGACCTGAAAAACTGCTAAAAATAGTAGTTGTGCTGAAACTGAAAAACTGAAAGAGACAATGGTGGGGCCCCAAGTGGAATAGGCAGGTGACCACCAATATCCACTTGGATCAACAACATCCCACCATCAGGAAAAACACCAAAAATCAGTGTTTGATCAAAAAATGAATAATTTTTTTTTTTAAATTGGTCCTCCTCGCACCAGTAAAAAACCTATGTGCATTGACTGCTCGCCTTTAGTAGATACAAGTGCGACTCAGCGCGCATATTTTTCCCTAGCCATGAGGGCCTCACGTAAAACTCACCTTCTATGCAAGGATTGCACAGGCCATCCTTGATCGCACACGCGGTCCTACCCAAAAATGGCATAAAATTCATACAAATTCACATTTGTACAGACCATCCACTCATGAAAATGACAGAAATAAAAAGCAGGATGTTTAAGGTCCTACCTAACACTGATAGCGTGAATCCCAGGTACTCAGGCTGATCGCAACGACAAGAGAAGCTCGGGAAGGTAGCTCTGCTTTGACCTCAGACCCTCAAAAGATACAAATGATATGAAAATGAAACATATTGGCCTATATATCACCCTTTTTTCATTTTTCAACAGACCATAACTGGATCTTAGAGTTCCTAATCACAAAACCGTGAGAAACACAATGATCAACACTTCATCATGTTCAAACCAGGCCCCATAGATCCACATTTCAGAAGAAAAAAAAAGTCATTTTCAGGCACAATGCCCACCATACTTCAGTTCAGGTACACCCCCTCTTTTCACTTAGAAATTTAAGTTATTTCAAATTTATTTGGATAAAAATATGCTTTTACCTAAGGGTATTGGCTGCAGGTATTGCAGGCATGCCAAGTCACCATATACCCTAGACAACAAAGGCACAAGAGCACGTATCATTCTACCCTCAACATGATAGGCTTCCCTAAAAATATTTGCATATCTTGACATCATTTATTCAAAGGAATAAACCATAGGATTCATTCACCCTTCCATGTTTATCATCACTCCACCTTGCACATGATAAGAACCCTTGCACATCAGTAGAGCCTCACCTTCCATGGCATCCATTACTCATGTAGACCATACGTCAATATCTGGAGCCATGGCCATAAAGCCTGGCCCAGGAACTACTTCATGTTCAGACATCCACCATCAAACATCAAGTCAAGTTTTACTCATTTCATGTCAAAGCCTCGTTCTTGGGCCACCATTCTCTACAAGCGGATCAACAAAAACACACCACCGTGTTTCACATTTTTCCTGTCACACCCCCATAAGCATAACCCATTTGTGATGTTTCATCCACCTCATCACCCACACATCGAGACCAACCAATGGGGCCCCCACACTCCGCAAAACACACCCATGACTTCAATGTGCAAGATCATCCATGTTTATGGGGCACCCATCTCCGTGGTTGTACATCCAAATCACTTTCATATTCCTTTGGAATTTGTACAAATATTTTTTAAGGAGAGGACTCCCACCCATCCATTTACATTTCTTACCCAGTAGTAGTACCTAATCACCCTTGGTCAGAGTTGTGCATTATTTACCACACTTAACCATGTCAATCATAGCAAAACATACACCCACCCTCGATGTCTTACCGACCCTAGGTATTTCCTCATCAGAAATCATTATGACTTTCATCGCTCACATTTATAGCTCTGACCTCGAGCCACTTAAATATCTTCACCAGTTATAACCATTTTTCATCATCATACCTAGTTAACCCATCACAAGGTGCCCTGCTACATCAGAAACCCTGGTCCCTTGCATCAGTACTCATTCATATTGGTTGATGCTTCCTTCTTGTCGACTTCAGAAACCACTTTCCAAGAAGGAGGAGTACCTTGGATGACTCATCACCTCAATAGTGGCATCCTTGGATGGAACGATGAGAATCATCATTGCTCATTGATGTCATCTATCCTCATGAAATTCATCATCAGCAGAAGTTTTCATGTCCAAGATGGTATCGTACTTCATAACCATTGCACTCTATCAGAATTTTTCAAAGACTTGTGAATCAGTAGGTATCTCTTTCAACAATGCTTACATGGGAAGGTCCCCAGTGGTCAAAAACCCATGCATACAATGAGCACCTTCTCTAAACGTGCCATACGAAGATTATGCATGTTGGTGCCACATTCAGCCTTTTTTCAAAGAAAAAATGCCCCCGAGGGCGTCAACAACCATCATCATTAACCAACAGTAGGTCACTACCAAAAGTGTGACAAGAACAGAACCATTATCTGTCAGATTAGATTAAATATTCAAACATCACGAGCATGGGACATGCTCGCCTCGTAGAAATATTGCTTATTTTATCTCTTGCAGGTTTACTACAGAGCATGGTGTCTTTTTTACTTAAGACAAGGTGTCTCCCAACTCAGTTTCAAAGCAAGTTATCCTCTTTCTCTATCTCAAAAGGATCACACAAAAAATAAAGCATAATGCATTTTGGCTATATAGTTCTTCCTAGACCTCATACATTAGAGGGAAATTGTTAACACCATAAAATCGTACAGGAAAAATACATTAAAAATGTCAAGCATAAGGTACAGGTGAATATTTTCAGAGAAGGAATACATTAGCGCAGACTAAAATTTATTTTTTCCTAAGGTTCAGAAGGCAATTAAATGACAACGCACCTGCATCAAAGGAATTTTGCACACAACGCAAGTATTCCTTCGATAGTCGAGCGGTCCTGAAGATGGCAAAATGCCACCATTTGAGACCACTTGGCACGCTTGGTTAAGATTATTCTCCGCCCAGTATTGTCAAGGAAAATCGACTTTGAGCCACCTTAAAGAGTAAATGCAACCCACAAAGGAATCCCTCCTCGACTCTTGTGTCACTATCCATCTTGGGCCAAGAGAAGATGGAGGAACTAAAAAAATGTCTATATAAGCCAGCGTTTGGAAGAAGAACTGGAGACACATTGTTATGCTGGCCAAATTGCTTCATAGAAAACCAACTTTCATAGTCCAGCAACAGAGGGATTGGAAGGACTCATATGTTGGCCAACCAACATCTCAGTCCAAGAGAGAGAAGTTCACCACTTGATCTTAATCTACCATCCTTTGAGAGAGGGAAGAGACACTTGCAGGAACTCGAGGGAAGGAGACCTCCTTGTTTTGGGTATTTGAGCTCCATAGCTCAAAGGACCCTCTTCAAGTGTTAAGCATTGTATATTTTTCATCACCAACACCTAATAAAGGGATAACTCTCCACCTGTGTTATTATACTGTTTGCTCCATCAAACTTTTGTATTTTGTATCTTGTATTTTGTTTTGTTATAAGTATTGTATGCTTATTTAAAATGTATTTTTAAATTATAAATAAATTCAACACCATAAAAATCCCTAAAACACTTAAATTATACAAATTACACATTTCAAATTTATGATTCTAACCCATCTTTATAAAAATTTAAGAAATATAGCAAATATGAGAGGATGACTAGTATCAATTAGAAGCTTAGTTTTGTCATGAGTTCTCTCTATTGATAAGCTTACTTGATTATATATAATATATAAATATAAAGAAATATTATCTTTTAGATGAGGTGGATGGTTCTTGTACATTAAAATGGAGTTGTCTAACCAGACAGACGAATTTCCCGGACGGTCAAAATTGGCGAATTCAGGCAAAAACAATTTAAGAAATATTACAATAACAGTGTTTGAATCATGATTTCGATGGTGGCAATGGATTTAGCGCCATCAAAAACCTCTAAGGCACCCAAAATATTAAAGTTTGATAGTTATAACCTGGATTTACAAAAATCCTGCCAGATTTTCTTAAAATCTCAACGAAATTTCTACAATTTTCAGGGCCAAAAAGCAATATAATTAGACTAGCCATTAAAATATTAAACAAAAAAACTAGAAAACATAGAGGCTTGGCAAAGAGGTGGAAAGAAAACTTCCCTATCAGTTTAGGTTTTTTTTTTTTTAAATGGTTGATGACCACCCACTTGGTTGTCATCTCACGGCCCTGTCGTGCTTGGCGGCAGGGCATCAATCCTCTTTATAGTTAGCGTGACAAAGCGGAAAAAAAAAATTCGCTGTTAGATGGCGGTATATTCGCCGGATAATATTCTTCGGTGATTGATCCTGATCGTCAATTTCATCTTCCCATCCTTTAAATCACAAGGTTAGGGTTAGGGCTTAGGAAGGAGGCACTCGTTAAATCTTGTTATCGATAGGTTCTGCGCGTGATGCTGTGTAGGGGTTTTGTCTTTGTTTTATGTTCTTACTTCGTCCATATAAAGATCAATTGGCCTTTTTTCCTAGTTTTTAATGAAGCACAATGCATCTTTAAGGTTTTATTTTGTGTATTCTGTTGGTTTTTAATTAAGCTCAATGCATCTGTAGGTTTTGTTTTGTGTATTAGGTTGTTTTTAATTTAAGCTCAATGCATCTTTAAGATTTAAGATTTTATTTTGTGTATCCATGACACAATCCAGATCTGACAGCTAGAGAATCGATCTTTTCGAGATTCTGTTTTTCACCGAGATATCATTTGTTAAACTTGAGGTTCGAGCCGTGGATTTAATGGATTAGGATTGAAGGACAGTTTTACGATGTATAATAAGGGATTTTATTTGCATATCGAGTGAGTCAGATGATTGAGGTACAGAGATATATTGATGTAATTTGTATATTGTATCGGGGCTGCAAGAGGCCATGTGAGGGTTTGTGTGTGCAAATAATTCCAAGGCCTTGCTTTTGCGGGTGCGCTTGCAGGTGGGTCTGAACATTATTGATAAGAATCATACTTTTTGTCTTGCTGAGAGGGTCGTCGCGGGCAGTTTTTGATAACGGTAAAAACCCACAATCCCCACTGATTCCTTCTATATAGCTTTGATTCTGTCCTTTTCATTACTAGGGGGTCTCCTTTTTTTTGTGTCAAATTTATTTATCAATTTCATAGAAATTGATAATTAAATACTTAAACTTAATATTATATATACCCGAATATATAAAATCCCTTGGTATTCTTATTTTCACGCGCACAGACCATACATCTATGGTTTTGTATCATAAGCTTGATCCCTCTTTTCATACGTGCTTATCTCTTATAATTTCTACCTCCCTTTGTATTTGGAACTTCCTTTGTATATGGAAACAAAGGTGAATACCCCAACTCTGACTTATAATACCATCGTTAATACCTTAAGGGTCTTTAAATCTCGACCTTAGCAACTAACATTAAACAATGGTTCGAACCCTTTTTATAACCTCCGACCTCAGGTTATAACAAAACATTAATAAAGTGCACCCAACCTACGACTCGCTTAACCAACACGACTACACTATCAACCCAACGACTACCTTGATACCTCACCAGGACACATTTTTCCCAAGAAGGGTCTCTTCACCTCTCCTCAAAATCGGATTTCCTCACTTACAAAACTTGTACTTGAGGCATCACTTTGCCTCCATACTTGTCCTTGTTCATGTTGATTTTCGTCATGAGTTAACATCTTGTACTCATGTTTTCATGGTCCCCCATTGGACCTTTTCTGTGTGGCAGCACCATTGAGTCGCCCTTGTTTAGAGCATCCGTGTTGAGTCATCATCGCATTTATGGAGTCTATCCCAAGTCCCTTTGTATCCCACTATAATCCTCCATCCTTCATTGCTTGGTCCCTCTATCATGTCGCACAATATGCCCTTTAGTCCCATTGGCCCCTATCCCTCATGATATTGTGTCAGTCGCTGCCAATCCATTCATGCCCTTTATGCTCTAACAAGGGAAGTCGTCCATCCGCTACTTAGTATCCCCCACTTCATCATCATCATTAGTGTCCGTCTGTTCGTCACTCTATTATTTTCTCTCGTGCCTTAGTTGGGGTTCCCTTATTGCCTCACCTATGGTGGGCCTCCTTCTATCGACATCAACTCATTCATTCCAGAAGACAGCTCTAGAGGGCGGTGTACCTTGCTCCAGCTCTTTTCAACATGATCGAGATCCGTATACTTGATGGTCTAGTGATGTAGCAGTAGCTATTCGTGATTCCTGGGTGTGTGTGAGATGTCTCAACCCTCATGAGGGGGTGGCCCTGCAGGTAGCCCCCCACATGCCTGGATGACCTCTTCATTCCAGCCTTTGATGCAGCTCCCTATATTTGATGATGTCGGCCTTAGCCGCTTGCAGCGCCTTTTCGATATGCATGTATCAGTCGGATTTTGTGAGCCCTTCCCCGTTTCTAGGGGGAATTTGGGTTGTATTTGTATCTCATGTACTCAGATATTATTGTATAAGTCCTGGCTATTATCCCAGGCACAACATGTATGTGGGATTCATCATTCTATTTTTTCTAGCTTGTGTTTATGCCAGCATGTACCTTATAGTTCGGTTCCTTGTTTACTGGACACACTATTCTTTTGTACTTTGTCTCGGCGGGCATAGGTATTCCTCCCCTGTCGCCTT
Organism: Pinus albicaulis; assembly: GCA_034641835.2. Classification (NCBI taxonomy): domain Eukaryota; kingdom Viridiplantae; phylum Streptophyta; class Pinopsida; order Pinales; family Pinaceae; genus Pinus; species Pinus albicaulis. The sequence goes on from CM076582.1 coordinate 995,346,421, forward strand.
TCGCACAGGTACCATCTCATAAACTAGAGACTTGTTGCACCTATAAGTCTCGTCTCCTAAGGGTCTAGTCCTTTAGCACATTAGACTACCTTACATTTCTCTCTCTGACTTCCCTCTCGATGTGTAGTGATTGAGTTCTTACAATGTACTTCAGTCATACGATTTGCTCCTAACACTCGTACGCTGGGGGGCAATCTGTTACACCATTTTTTGGTCATCTAAACTATTATCATTAGATGCACCCAAGTACACCATGTAAGACCAATTTTACCCTAAGTAAAATTGCTTTCACTATGTGAAATAACTTAGTAAAACACCTTTATTAAGTTGTTTATGGTCTAAATAGGAAACCCCAAAAGGAAATAATAAACAAATCTATATTTGTTTATGTTTCCTCAAGGAATAATTAGTTAAACATCAATTTAATTATTATTTCTGGTCATATTTAACCCAAAACAAGGAAATCAATTAAATAAATCCTTATTTATTTGATTATTTCCTAGGAATAAGTTATTTAATCCTTATTTAAATAATATTCCTAATTAAATTTGACTAAATCATTTATAAATAATTAAATAAATCATTATTTATTTAATTATATTTCCACCATTTCCTTAAAATAATAAATAAATCATTTATTTATTTATTATTTATAAATAAAGGAATTGACCCAAGTCAAAAATCCTTTTCCCTCCAACAAATATAATAAAATATTCCTAAAAGGTGGTTCTAGAATTTGGTTAATAATATTTTATTCATGCACCAAGTTCTAGATCCCCCTAATATTTTGTTATAAATAGAAGGGTTTTCCTATTCATTTGTCACCATTCATTGCATTAGATCACTCTGGATCTATACACTTGGTCACATTTTCCATTTTTGCCTTGTGAGCTCCCATTGAGTTCTATGTTTGTCTAGGTTTTCTACACCAACAAGAGAGAGAAATTTTAGATCTGAAATGCTGAGGACTTCCAAGAACCCATCCCATTGAGGAGAACTGGAAAACACCTTTCTTGTTTTCCTCTCTGGTGCCCCTTTTTAATATAATATAAAAATTCTTTCAAATACATTGTTCTTGTCTTGTCTATTGGATGCATGGAGCCACATTTTACTTTATCTGCTTAATGTCTTTTATGCTCATATCTAGATTTGTGCAGCATTATTTGGATCAACTAATTGCAGACTTAAAGATATTGGCAGCCATAATTGATATTAGGGCTATTTTTTATGCGTAGCTAAAGTGATCTTTTACGACGAAAGATTCATACTAACAATTTGCGACTCCACACGGGTTTTATTTTGCGACCGCTGTCATTTTATATATTCCTGCATATCCAGCTATTTCAGACCCTAGGGTTTCTCTTCAGTTTCTTGTTTTTCCTATTTTTATGGTGCTTTTCACCTCAAAAACCCTCAAACATTAAAATTTTTTAACTTCCGTGTGTTTCTGGCCCTATTGCGTGGGTAAAAGACATCAGCCGCAGCTAAGATGACAACTTTTTCTGAAATCTGCTGCTGATAGACCCATATCTTCAGGTCGCACTTATCGGCCCAAAAACTGCAACCTGGACTTAAGGGCGCACTTTTCTACCCCAAAACTTTGACCTGGACTGAAAACAAGTCAGAACCTGCAACATGCATTTTTTTCTGCAATTTTCCAGCAAATTTTCTGGGTTTGTCTGAAGCTTCTGTTAGGGTTTTCCAACCTCCGTCTTTGCCCGTTTAGACCTGTTTCTGATCTGTTTCACTAACCTAAGTGGGAATCCTTCCCCTTCGGGCTTTAGTACCATCCACTTTTTGTGGGTGAGTTTTAGCTATTTCAGACGTCTGAATTTTCATAGTTTTAGCCTTCTTCTTTTCAGATCTGATACCTCCTTTTTCAGATCCCCTTAGATCAACTCTTATCCCTTTCAAATCACCCCATATAGTTTTGTTTGGGTTTACCTCTAGGGCCACCTCTTTGCCCCTCCTACCTTTAGCTGATTTCCCCTTTTGTTACAGCATCCTTGCCTCTGCCTCTTTGTTGTTGTCTGCACCTCTTTTCAGCAAATTTATCCTTTAGATCCCTATCCCTCCCGACCTTAGATATATTGGCCTCTTTGTAGTGTGTTTTGATTAGATTTTTTCCCTCTTTTAGACTAGTTTTGAGAGACCCGCCTTCTTGGGTTAGATCGATGCATTGTTAGCTATTAATTTTCTGTTATTTCAGCCTTATTTACTGTTCTCTGCAGATCTATTTTCAGTTACGTAGCACACTTTTTCTTTTACTCTCAAAACGTTTGGGTTTAAAAATTAAAATTAACACACGCCACACAGTGACCCTAAGTAAAGAAGAGCCTAGTTAACACCGCCTAGCAAAGACTTTAAAATCAATTGACACTGTACCTCTCTTCCCTTGTTTTGACATTGACCTCACTTGATTCTGCACCTCCCCGCCTTTGCAGATTATTCTTCTTCCTATCATCATTGCACCTCCAAGGCGTTTATCCCGGAGGCTTCTTGGCCTTCACCCTCAGTTTCTGGTTGGTCAACTTACTCCTTCCCGCCGTCATCGAGTTATTCCTCCCCTGAGTTCGCACTCCGACTCCTCTTTTGATTGTTCAGGTTCTCCCCCTACTTCTGGTTCTCCCCCTATTACCTTCACCATGTCTAGTTCAAGACCTAACACTAGCAACCCCTGATCCTACTACTGGGTCCGATTCTAGCGGAACCACCACGGGAACTACCTCGACTGTCCCTTTTCTCCCTTATATGGCAGGTCTCAGTCTCCTCGATTTCAATCAGTTGACCAATGATCCTATCCACTACGATGTTAGTTGGCCTGCTATGCCATCCAAGCTCCCCTCCAACATTCCCAAGTTCGAAGGCCTTACTAGTGAAGATCCCTCCAACCATATCTGATCTTTCCACATGTGGTGTTCATCCAATTCCATTACCGATGATTCCATCCATCTTCGGTTGTTCCAACGCACGCTTACAGGCGAAGCTTCTAAGTGGTATGTTGACCAGCCCACCTCTTCCCATACCACCTTTATGACCCTTTCTCGCACCTTCTTATCTTATTTCCAGCTTCCCCCTCGTTATGACACTGGTATCAAACTTTTGACCTCTTTCCGTCAATCGTCTGCGACCCACCTATTCGATCATGTTAAAGAATGGCGGAGAAGAAAGAGCCTATGTCAAGCCCCTACCTTCGAAGACCGTGTCTACATGGACTGGTTCCTTAGATCTCTCTTACCCGCCATCGGCAAATATGTCGCATCCCATTTTCCACAAACCGAAGAAGCTGCCCTCCAAATAGCCTTGAAATATGACCTGATCTATGCTCAATCTGGTTATGTTTATATCGTCCTTCCTGACCTCCCCGGACCCGGTGGCACTGACGCACTGGGGACACCTCATGCCGCCGATGGTATTATTGGCACTCTCTCTCATCCATCCGCTCAACCTCCCATGAGCTATGGTTTTCCTGGGGGAGGGGGCACCACCTCCTGCACTTCTCCCCCTCCCGGTAGCATGCATCCAAGATCTGGCATGCCTTCTCTTTCTGCCCAACATTCTATTTACCACACTGTTACCCAACCCCCTTATTATTTGTATCCGTAGCTTCGTGCTCCAGCTCCTCCAACATTAGCACCTCTGCCTCCCTTGCCTTCTCAACCCCTGCAACAGCAGTAACCACCCCCTCAAGAGCAGGTGGATGCACAGCAGGGATTTGTGGCTACCCGACCACCTGACGGATAGGTGGCCACTCAACCTGCCCCTTTTGGTTCCTTCGATTACCAGATTCTCATGATGAAATCTGATCAACCTTTACCTGTCGACCTTAACCTTCAAACTCATTCTCATAACTACCCCAAGCCTCCCGCTCTGTCTGTCCCCGAGTCACCTTCTTCAGGTTCTACAGAGCCTCTTTCGACATCTAATGGTCCCTTGCATATCCCTCAGCCCAACGTTGAGGTTCATACTGAGATTCCTAAGGGCCCATTACACCGAAATTCCGCTTCTGGTCAAGCTGCTCATTCGTATAGCATAGTAGATGATTTGGCACAATCTCCTACTGCCATTTCAACACTGGAACTCCTCCAATCGTGTCCTTCTCAAAAGAAGGCTCTACTATCCGCCATGGGCGTTGTAGATCCTGCTGATGACCATTTAATTATTTTCGACACCTGTCAATCAGAACATCCTCCCCTTCCTTCTTCTGTAGCTTTCCAAATCCCAGTCAAAATCCGGAATGCTCACGTTTCTCAGTGTATTATTGATGAGGGGGCATCCACCTGTGTGATTTCTGCCTCGGTTTGGAAACAACTCGGATCTCCTGAGCTTGCCCCTTCTACAATCACCCTTCGTGCATGGGACGACCATGCCTCCCAGCCCATTGGCCTATTCCATAATTGTCCTATCACTCTTGCCGGCAAGACGGTTTGTGTTGACGTTGAAGTCATCGATGCCCCTCTTGATTATAATATTCTTTTGGGGCGTAGCTACACCTATGCCATGTCTATTGTCCCATCCGTAGTTCATCGCAAGATTTTTTTCCCTCATAATGGAAAGATAGTCACAATTGACCAGTTGACATATCATGAGCCAAAATCTTAGACATCCCCTGAGTCAATCATCTCTTCTGTTGCCAATAAGCCAACCGTCGATTCTTCGACCAGTGTCTCCACCGGTGTCTATAAAGACTCCTCCTTGCTTGGAACCTTCCCTAGTCTTCCGCCTCTTCTTGTCTCTGACCCCAGCTCAGCGAATGTTTGCATGATGCAATTGTCTTGGGCCGACCTCACGTGGCCCGCTTCAGCTAGTCAGCAATCTAAACCTCGCCCGCCGCAACCTGCTCCTAGCCCTTCGCCACCGCCAACTGGACCTCTTCCTTCTGGCTCTTCCCCTACAGCTAGTACCCATGAGCCTCTCTAGCCTCCTAGGTCAGTTCCCCCAAGTCTTAACCATCTTGGTGCCATCCCTCCTGGCCATTACCCTGCTGGTCAGATACCTTTCCTTGCTCCCCCTCCTGAATTCTATTCGATTCCCATCATGGCCACCCTCTCCCTCCCCAATTTGACCCTGAGCATACCCTTTTGGTACCTTTACCCTCCAGCCACTACCCCACCTGGTCAACCCAAACCTTATCTTGCTTTGACCCCGGTTCAACTGGTCCCCATGACTTCTCCTGCTGCAACAGTGCCTTAGTCACCTCAACAGGAACCACCTCCTGTCGCGACCGCTTCGAGTAAGAATGGCAAAACTCGCAGGGGGGCATCAAAGTACAAGGTTGCCTCGACAAACCCTGCCCCTCCTCGGCCTCCAAAGCATACCATCCAGTGTGCTTTGTGTGATGTTTTCGGCCACGCCACCCACACCTGTCCTGCACTGCCTCATCTCAAGCCCATGGTTATGTCACGTTCCCTGAGTCCATGATCCTGGAAGCCTCTGTTTCTTCCACGACTGTGGCCAAGAACCCCAAGACTATTCAGAACAACCACCCCTATGATTTTTGTGATCTCCATGGCCATTATACCCACCTTTGTCCCTGCCTCAAAGACTTCCGCACCTCTCTAGCTGCGGTCCGCCACATTGAGGCCAAGCGCAATGAGTCCACCTCTCCCTTATTTGTGCGTTTTGCTTCGGCAGCACTACCCGAAATGACTACTCCCATTGACATTCCCCCTCCTGATGTCAAGATGACAGAGCCTTCATCCACCATTTTCTACCTATCATCATCCTTGAGACCCTCGGGGAACATTCCCTCTGAATCCTCCCCTGTTGTTTCGCTTGACCTTCCTTTAGCGATCAACTTGGGCTCAGCATCGGTAGATCCTTTATCTGCTTACTCTTCGGTCACCCCTTGTTGTGATGCGCATGTGAACCTCTCTTCTCATGATGATGAGTTAGGTAGCATCGCCACGTCAAGTGGTCTTTCTTCCGCCAGTCACCCCATATTTTATCACGATGACGACAATATGGAAGACATCCCCACCCCTGACTTTATCTATTCCCCCTTACATTGAACCCATGGGTTCAAACCACATACACCTTGAGGCCATTACATTGACACCCAATGTTTGGGTAAGGGGGCACCCATATTTGAGAGACTAAGAGAAGCAGTTCTCCACAACTCTCCTAGTGTATCTGGTCGTGTCGACTCTAGTACCATTATTCTTCCACATTTAGAAGAACCTCTAGAGTCCCATATCACTTCAGATCACTCTAGGGATGATACCCCTTATCGTTCCTTCATCTTACATCAGCAACCCAGTCTTTTAGGCATTGTTGTTGACCATCCTATAGGTTTTCTAAGAGAGCATCAGTTCATTATCTCCAAATCCTCTTTTTGGGGTAGTGACACCAGGTATGCCAACCCAGGAAATTAAATTCCATTTGATTCATATATGCAGTACTAAAAGAGATTGGTAATCCTCTATTTCCTTTCTCAAACTGCATAACCATAACAAAAACAAATGGCGCACCATATCATTAAAATGTGCTTAGATTCACCTTTTTTCTAAATAAATTTTGGCATGATCACAACATGCTTGGGGGCACTTATGCCCCTCAACCATACAAAGCCCACATCTCAGCCAAAAACATCCTACAACCCCCTTCCTTTGACAGGTCACACTTTTCAGGTCATCTCCTAGGGCCAGTCGCAGTTTTCTGCCCAGTACTTGCTACCCTGGTCGCAGAACAAGCCCTAAAAAGTGTGACCTAGCCTGTTTATGAACTCTGGGTACCTGTTAGTTTTTAGTACCTTGATACTTCACCAGGACACTTTTTTCCCAGGAAGGGTCTCTTCACCTCTCCTCAAAATCGGATTTCCTCACTTACAAAACTTGTACTTGAGGCATCACTTTGCCTCCATACTTGTCCTTGTTCGTGTTGATTTTCGTCATGAGTTACCATATTGTACTCATGTTTTCATGGTCCCCCATTGGACCTTTACTGTGTGGAAGTACCATCGAGTCGCCCTTGTTTAGAGCGTCTGTGTTGAGTCATCATCGCATTTATGGAGTCTATCCCGAGTCCCTTTGTATCCCACTATACTCCTCCATCCTTCATTGCTTGGTCCCTCTCTCTTGTCGCACATTATGGCCTTCAGTCCCATTGGCCCCTATCCCTCATGATATTGTGTCAGTCACTGCCAATCCATTCATGCCCTTTATGCTCTAACAAGGGAAGTCATCCATCCGCTACTCAGTATCCCCCACTTCATCATCATCATTAGTGTCTGTCTGTTCGTCGCTCTACTATTTTCTCCCGTGCCTTAGTTGGGGTTCCCTTATTGCCTCACCTATGGTGGGCCTCCTTCTGTCGACATCAACTCATTCATTCCAGAAGACAGGTCTAGAGGGCGGTGTACCTTGCTCCAGCTCTTTTCAGCATGATCGAGATCCGTATACTTGATGGTCCAGTGATGCAGCAGCAGCTATTGGTGATTCCCGGGTGTGTGTGAGATGTCTCAACCCTCATGAGGGGGTGGCCGTGCAGGTAGCCCCCTACATGCCCGGATGACCTCTTCATTCCAGCCTTTGATGCAACTCCCTATATTTGATGATGTTGGCCTTAGCCGTTTGTAGCGCCTTTTCAATTTTCATGTATCAGTCGGATTTTGCGAACCCTTCCCTGTTTCTAGGGGGAATTTGGGTTGTATTTGTATCTCATGTACTCAGATATTATTGTATAAGTCCTGGTTGTTATCCCAGGCACAACATGTATGTGGGATTCATCATTCTATTTTTTTTGGCTTGTGTTTATGCCAGCATGTACTTTATAGTTCGGTTCCTTGTTTACTGGACACACTATTCTTTTGTACTTTGTCTCAGCGGGCATAGGTATGCCTCCCCCGCCGCCTTTCGCATAGGTACCATCTCATAAACTAGAGACTTGTTGCACCTATAAGTCTCGTCTCCTCAGGGATTAGTACTTTAACACATTAGACTACCTTACATTTCTCTCTCTGACTTCCCTCTCGATGTCTACTGATTGAGTTCTTACAATGTACTTCGGTCATACGATTTTCTCCTAACACTCGTACGCTGGGGAGAAATCTATTACACCATTTTTTGGTCATCTAAACTATTATCATTAGATGGGCCCAAGTACACCATGTAAGACCAATTTTACCCTAAGTAAAATTACTTTCACTATGTGAAATAACTTAGTAAAACACCTTTATTAAGTTGTTTATGGTCTAAACAGGAAACCCCAAAAGGAAATAATAAAAAAATCTATATTTGTTTATATTTCCTCAAGGAATAATTAGTTAAACATTAATTTAATTATTATTCCTGGTCATATTTAACCCAAAACAAGGAAATCAATTAAATAAATCCTTATTTATTTGTTTATTTCCTAGAAATAAGTTATTTAGTCCTTATTTAAATAATATTCCTAGTTAAATTTGACTAAATCATTTATAAATAATTAAATAAATCATCATTTATTTAATTGCATTTCCACCATTTCCTTAAAATAATAAATAAATCATTTATTTATTTATTATTTATAAATTAAGGAATTGACCCAAGTCAAAAATCCTTTTCCCTCCAACAAATATAATAAAATATTCCTAAAAGGTGGTTCTAGAATTTGGTTAATAATATTTTATTCATGCACCAAGTTCTAGATCGCCCTAATATTTTGTTATAAATAGAAGGGTTTTCCTATTCATTTGTCACCTTTCATTGCATTAGATCACTCTGGATCTATACACTTGGTCACATTTTCCATTTTTGCCTTGTGAGCTCCCATTGAGTTCTATGTTTGTCTGGGTTTTCTACACCAACAAGAGAGAGAAATTTTAGATCTGAAATGTTGAGGACTTCAAAGAACCCATCCCATTGAGGAGAACTAGAAAACACCTTTCTTGTTTTCCTCTCAGATGCTCCTTTTAAATATAATATAAAAATTCTTTCAAATACATTGTTCTTGTCTTGTCTATTGGATGCATGGAGCCACATTTTACTTTATCTGCTTAACGTCTTTTATGCTCAGATCTGGATTTGTGCAGCATTATTTGGATCAACTAATTGTAGACTTAAAGATATTGGTAGCCATAATTGATGTTAGGGCTATTTTTTATGCATAGTTAAAGTGATATTTACGACGAAAGATTCATACTAACAATTGGTGACTCCACATGGGTTTTATTTTGCGACCGCTGTCGTTTTATATATTCCTGCATATCCAGTTATTTCAGACCTTAGGGTTTCTCTTCAGTTTCCTGTTTTTCCTATTTTTATGGTGCTTTTCACCTCGAAAACCCTCAAACATTAAAAATTTTTAACTTCCGTTTGTTTTTGGCCCTATTGCACAGGTAACAGACATCAGCCACAGCTGAGACGACAAATTTTTCTGAAATCTACCACCGAGAGACCCGGATATGCAGGTTGCACTTATCGGCCCAAAAAATGCGACCTAGACTTGAGGGCACACTTTTCTGCCCCAAAACTACGTCCTAGACTGAAAACAGGTCAGAACCTGTGACCTGCATTTTTTTGTGCAATTTTCCAGCAATTTTCTGGGTTTGTTTGAAGCTTCTGTCAGGGTTTTCTAGCCTCTGTCTCTGCCCGTTTAGACTTGTTTCTAATATGTTTCACTCACCTAAGTGGGAATCTTGCCCCTTCGGGCTTTAGTACCCTTCACTTTTTTTGGGCGAGTTTTAGCTGTTTCAGATGTCTGAATTTTCAGAGTTTTAGCCTTCTTCTTTCAGATCTGATACCTCCTTTTTTAGATCCCCTTAGATCAGCTCTTATCCCTTTCAAATCACCTCATATAGTTTTGTTTGGGTTTACCTCTAGGGCCACCTCTTTTCCCCTCCTACCTTTAGCTGATTTCCCCTTTTGTTACAACATCCTTGCCTTTGCCTCTTTGCTATTGTCTGCACCTCTTTTCAGCAGATTTCTCCTTTAGATCCCTGTCCCTCCCGACCTTAGATCTATTGTCCTCTTTGTAGTGTGTTTTGATTAGATTTTTTCCCTCTTTTAGACTAGTTTTGAGAGACCCGCCTTCTTGGGTTAGATCGATGCATTGTTAGCTGTTAATTTTCTGTTATTTCAGCCTTATTTACTGTTCTTTGCAGATTTATTTTCAGTTACGCAACACACTTTTTCTTTTACTCTCAAAACATATGGGTTTAAAAATTAAAATTAACACATGCCACACACTGACCCTAAGTGAAGAAGAGCCTGGTTAACACCGCCTAGCAAAGACTTTAAAATCAATTGAAACTGCACCTCTCTGACCTTGTTTCGACATTGACCTCACTTGATTCTGCACCTCCCCGCCCTTGCTGGTTATTCTTCTTCCCATCATCATTGCACCTCCAAGGCATTTATCCCGGAGACTTCTTGGCCTTCACCCTCAGTTTCTGGTTGGTCGACTTACTCCTTCCCGCCGTCGTCGAGTTAGTCCTCCCCCGAGTCCACACTCCGACTCCTCTTCTGATTTTTTGGGTTCTCCCCCTACTTCTGTTTCTCCCCCTATTACCTTCACCATGTCTAGTTCAAAACCTAACGCTAGCAACCCCGGTCCTACTGCTGGGTCCAGTTCTAGAGGAACCACCACGGGAACTACCTTGACTGTCCCTTTTCTCCCTTATATGGCAGGTCTCAGTCTCCCCAATTTCAATCAGTTGACCAATGATCCTATCCACCACGATGTTCGTTGGCCCGCTATGCCAACCAGGCTCCCCTTCGACATTCCCAAGTTCGAAGGCCTTGCTAGTGAATATCCCTCCAACCATATCTGATCTTTCCACATGTGGTGTTCATCCAATTCCATTACCGATGATTCCATCCATCTTAGATTATTCCAACACACGCTTACAGGCGAAGCTTCTAACTGGTATTTTTACTAGCCCACCTCTTCCCATACCACCTTTGCGACCCTTGCCCGCGCCTTCTTATCTTATTTCCTGCTTCCCCCTCGTTATGACACTGGTATCGAACTTTTGACCTCTTTCCGTCAATCGTTTGCGACCCGCCTATTCAATCATGTTAAAGAATGGCGGAGAAGAAAGAGCCTATTTCAAGCCCCTACCTTCGAAGACCATGTCTACATGGACTAGTTCCTTAGATCTCTCTTACCCGCCATCAGCAAAGATGTCACATCCTATTTTCCTCAAACCGAAGAAGCTGCCCTCCAAATAGCCTTGAAATATGACCTGATCTATGCTCAATCTGGTTATGTTTATACCGTCCTTCCCGACCTCCCCAGACCTAGTAGCACTAACACACCGGGGACACCTCATGCCACCGACGGTATTTTTGGCACTCTCTCTCATCCATCTGCTCAACCTCCCATGAGCTATGGTTTTCCTAGGGGAGGGGGCACCACCTCCTGCACTTCTCCCCCTCCCAGTAGCACACATCCAGGATCTGGCATGCCTTCTCTTTCTGCCCAACCTCCTATTTACCACACTGTTACCCAACCCCCTTATTGTCCATATCCGCAGCTTCATGCTCCAGCTCCTCCAACATTAGCACATCTTCCTCCTTTTCCTTTTCAACCCCCACAACAGTAGTCACCGCCCCCTCAAGAGCAGGTGCATGCACAGCAGGGATTTGTGGCTACCTGACCACCTGACAAACAGGCGGCCACTCAACCTTCCCCTTCTGGTTCCTTCGATTACCAAATTCTCATGATGAAATCTGATCAACCTTTACCTGTCGACCTTAACCTTCAAACTCGGTCTCATCAGTACCCCAAGCCTCCCACTCCGTCTGTCCCCGAGTCACCTTCTTTAGGTTCTACAGAGCCTCTTTCGACATCTAATGGTCCCTTGCATATCCCTCAGCCCAACGTTGAGGCTCATACCGAGATTCCTAAGGGCCCATTACGCCGAAATGATGCTTCTGGTTGAGCTACTCATTCATATAGCATAGTAGATGATTTGGCACAATCTCGTGTTGCCATTTCAACACTAGAACTCCTCCAATCGTGTTCTTCTCAAAAGAAGTCTCTACTATCCGCCATGGGTGCTGTAGATCCTACTGATGACCAATTAATTGTCTTCAATGCCCGTCAATCAGAACATCCTCCCCTTCCTACTTCCGTAGCTTTCCAAATCCCAGTCAAAATCCGGAACGCTCACGTTTCTCGGTGTATTATTGATGAGGGGGCATCCACCTGTGTGATGTCTGCCACAATTTGGAAACAAATCGGATTTGTTGAGCTTGCCCCTTCCACAATCACCCTTCATGCATGGGATGGCCATGCCTCCCAGCCCATTGGCCTATTCCTTAATTGTCCTATCACTCTTGTCGGCAAGACGGTTTGCGTTGACGTTGAAGTCATCGACGCCCCTCTTGATTATAATATTCTTTTGGGACGTAGCTACACCTATGCCATATCTGTTGTCCCATCCGTGGTTCATCGCAAGATTTTTTTCCCTCATAATGGAAAGATAGTCACAATTGACCAGTTGACGTATCATGAGCCAAAATCTCAAACATCCCCTGAGTCAATCATCTCTTCTGTCGCCAATAAGCCAACCGTCGATTCTTTGACTAGTGTCTCCCCCAGCATCTACAAAGACTCCTCCTTGCTTGGAACCTTCCCTAGTCTTATGCCTCCTCTTGTCTCTGACCCTAGCTCATTGAATGTTTGCATGATGCAATCGTCTCGAGCCGACCTCACGCGGCCCGCTTCGGCTAGTCAGCAATCTCAACCTCGCCCGCCGCAACCTGCTCCTAGCCCTTCACCACCGCCAACTGGACCTCTTCCTTCTGGCTCTTCCCCTACAGCTAGTACCCATGAGCCTCTCTACCCTCCTGGGTTGGTTCCCCCAAGTCTTAACCGTCTTGGCACCGTCCCTCCTGGCCATTACCCTACTGGTTATATACCTTTCCTTGCTCCCCCTCCTAGAGTCTATTTGGTTCCCATCATGGGCCCCCTCTCCCTCCCCAATTTGACCCTGAGCATACTCGTATGGTACCTTGACCCTCCAGCCACTACCCTGCCTGATCAACCCAAACCTTATCTTTCTTTGACCCTAGTTCAACCGATCCCCATGACTTCTCCCGCTGCAACAGTGCCTCAGTCACCTCAACAAGAACCACCTCCTGTCGCGACCGCTTCAGGTAAGAATGGAAAAACTCACAGGGGGGCATCAAAGGACAAGGCTTCCGCGACAAACCCTTCCCCTCCTCGGCCTCCAAAGCATACCATCCAGTGTGCTTTGTGTGATGTTTTCGGCCACGCCACCCACACCTGTCATGAACTGCCTCATCTCAAGCCCATGGTTAACGTCACGTTCCCTAAGTCCACGATCCCAGAAGCCTCTGTTTCTTCCGTGACTGCGGCCAATAACCCTAAGACTATTCACACCAACCACCCCTATGCTTTGTGTGATCTCCATGGCCATTACCCACCTTTGTCCCCGCCTTGAAGACTTCCGCACTTCTCTAGCTGTGGTCCGCCACGTCGAGGCCAAGCGCAATGAGTCCACCTCTCCCTTATTTGTACGTTTTGCTTCGGCAGCACTACCCGACATGACTGCTCCCATTGACATTCATCCTCATGATGTGAGGATGACAGAGCCTTCATCCACCATTTTCTACCTATCATCATCCATGAGACCCTCGCGGAACATTCCCTCTGAATCCTCCCCTATTGTTTCGCTTGACCTTCCTTCAGCGATCACCTTGGGCTCAACATTGGTGGATCCTTTATCTGCTTACTCTTCGGTCACCCCTTGTGGCGATGCACATGTGAACCTATCTTCTCATGATGATGAGTCAGGTAGCTTCGTCGCGTCAGGTGGTCTTTCTTCCACCAGTCACCCCATCTTTTATCATGATGATGACATTATGGAAGACATCCCCACCCCTGACTTTATCTATTCCCCCTTACATTGAACCCATGGGTTCGAACCACATACACCTTGTAGCCATTACATTGACACCCAATGTTTGGGTAAGGGGGCACCCATATTTGAGAGACTAAGAGAAGCAATTCTGCACAAATCTCCTAGTGTATCTGGTCGTGTCGACTCCAGTACCATTATTCTTCCACATTTAGAAGAACATCTAGAGTCTCATATCACTTCAGATCACTCTAGGGATGATACCCCTTATCGTTCCTTCATCTTACATCAGCAACCCAGTCTTTTAGGCATTGTTGTTGACCATCCTATAGGTTTTCTAAGAGAGCATCAGTTCATTATCTCCAAATCCTCTTTTTTGGATAGTGACACTAGGTATGCCAACCCAGGAACTTAAAGTCCATTTGATTCATATATGCAGTACTAAAAGATATTGGTAATCCTCTATTTCCTTTCTCAAACTGCATAACCATAACAAAAACAAATGGTGCACCATATCATTAAAATGTGCTTAGATTCACCTTTTTTCTAGATACATTTTGCCATGATCACAACATTCTTGCGGGCACTTATTCCCCTCAACCATACAAATCCCACATCTCAGCCAAAAACAACCTACAACCCCCTTCCTCTGAGAGGTTGCACTTTTCAGGTCATTGTTGAGCCCCGAAGATGTCCTTCTTTTCCACCACATTTCACTTCAGTCTCTTTGTCCCTCATCAATTACAGGCTTAAATGATCAATAGGATTGATTAGGATTACTTTAAGAATGTATATAATGACTAACTTGCTATGTTTCCATGATTTTGTTATTGTAGCAATTTTTGACTAGACTGGCTACAGAACACAGTCATTCTGTAGGCAGTCGCCTATTTCATAGTCGTTCTCATGTTTACAAAGGTTCCAGCTGTCACCTCAAGGAAAAATTCATATGGTCATATTCCACATCACTCCCCCATCATTTATTGCTCTCCACGAAGTCTGAACTCGAGTCTACAGGTGGTTATGCACGTGGGAAACCAAAACTAGGTGACAGAATTCTAATAGGACAAGGACTGTATAGATGTCCTTAATCATAGAATGAGGCCACCACCAGAGTCCTAGTTTGATTTTAGTTTGAAAAGACAATTAATCATGTTTTATCTCAAATACAGTTATGTAATTTTGTTATAATTATGGCTCGGGAGACCGAGAAACAACTTAGCTAGAGTTATGTTTTATTGCTAGATCTCAGAAGACCGTAAATACTCTGTTTTGAAGAATTTCTCCTTTAATGAAAGAAGCATCACTTTATTGCAAGAGCTGAGTCAATATTGAGTAGATTTGTGTGCTAATCCGGTGGTAGAGGGCCCCTGCTACCTGAGAAGCTTTGTTCATATGGTTTAGATAAGTAACTTAGCCTTGTTTCATTATTAGTTTAATCAATTTTCTGAACTTTGTGTTTTTTTACTTACTTACAGCAGATGCCACAGTTAGTCTTATCCTTACGAACTCTCCCAAAATATCACTCAAATTGGATGGGATATAACTGTAGTATTTAGGAGTTAGTTGCATTTCTCTGAACTTTGTGATTTTGTGCTCAATTACATCAGTTGTTACAGCTAGTCGTGATCTTATAAACTCTTCCAAAATATCACTAATTCTAGATGAGACATAGCTGTGGTGTTTTAGAGCTTTGTTGTGTTTTGTTGAATTGTATGCTTTCATGCTCATTTACATAACATGTTGTAGCCATTCCTGTTCCATAAATTATTCCAAAATACCACTAATTCCGAATGAGACAGAGCTGAGACATTTTAGTGATTAGTTGCATCTTTAGTCTAGTTGTAGTACTCCAGAGGTAGATGTCACTTTAGTTTAATTCTGTCACTGTGTTTCAAGTTTGATAATGGCACTCTAGTATAACTCTGTTCACTGTACTTTAAGTTAGATTAGTGACATTCTAGTTCAGTTCCAAATCACTGTATTTCCAAGTTAGGATAAAAGCATTCTAGTTTAGTTGCGATCACTATGTTTTAAGCTTGATCAATTGCATTCTAGTTCAGTGTTATCCATTTTTCTTTTAGTTGTATTAACTGTCAAAATTAGACTTCACGACCTTCATTGTTTACAAACTAATCTTGTTCTGACTTTCTATTAATGCATCATCATATGAACAGGAATGAGTTAGTGATATCAGTTTAAGGTCTTGATTGTTCTGCAATCTTTTGCAATTTCACAATTAAACCTTTCTTTCCAAAAAATATTTTATAAAATCTCTAACTTTTGAATAAGTTTTAGTGGTGACAAGTTGAGCTGCATAATGAATTGATCTTAGAATCACAAGTTAATTCAGAGTAGAAATCTTATTGTGTTACAAATAGTATTTTTCCAATTGTGTTCCAATAAACTTTTAGCAATGGATGAGATTCTTTGTAATATTGTAAAGATGGTTGTTTACTTAGGAGAACCTAATTTGTGCTAACTTGTCCTTTTCTCAAGCTATTCCGACATATTTCTAATGAATGAATTGGATGAGTTTATGCTATGATTTATTGAGTTCATGTTGTGATTTATTTTCTTGCTATGAGTCATTATCAAAATTTGCATTCTCTGCTCTCTAGTATAGGCTTTTCTCTGTTGTTAGTGTGACCAACAACTGTTATTTTTCAACATTTAGTTCTCTTCATTCTTAACATAAAACCATAAAACCAAAAACATCATAAAAACACTAAACACAACATAGTGAGAAACAAATACCTAGGCACATATAGTGCACCACACTTCAGTAGTTTACTGACCCTGGTTGATAATTTATCACCTCAATTTAGGAGCACTAAGTTGAGCACAAAATTTTTGGCGCCGTTTCCGGGGAAGTGTAGCTAGGTAGCCTTGTTTCTTAGCTCACAAAAACAATGACATGCGTAGAGAAAGAGACTCAAGGGGTAGATTCATAAGAAGCAGAAGCTTGATTCCTAGAACACCACTTGTTTCACCAAGACCAAGAGCCAGTACACCTCCAACTCAAACCCACATTCCATCCTTTAGTGATCCTAGACTTCCAGAGGACTTAAGATCAGATATTCCATCAGAAATACCTTCCACCTTACCCACTGAACCTGTCTTGGAAGAAGATTCAGGAACCCCTGCTAGGGACTTAAACCTTTCGACTTCCACAGAAGAATCAACTATGGAAGAAGAAGGGTGAGGAGGAGTTTTTAATGGAGAACACACACTATTTGGAGGGGGTAGAGGTAGAGGTAAAGGAGAAGGAGGTAGAGGTGTAGAAGGAGAAGGAGGCAGAGGAAGAGGTAGAAGATAAATGGGAAGCTATTTTGGATTTCCTATAGTAGATGAAGAAACTAATACAACTATGAAAAACATTTCACCCTCTGTCCTTCCAAACTTTTATGGACTTAAAACTGAAGATCCTGAAACCTTCCTATTTGAATTTGAAGTCCTATGTAGAACCTATGACTACTTACAAGATGCTCAAAAATTTAAACTATTTCCTTCAGCATTGAAAGGAGCAGCATTGAAGTGGTTTATGAGTTTGATCAACAGTTCTATTAGGACATGAGAAGACATGAAACAAGCATTTCTAGAGCGGTATTTGGATTAATGTATGCCAGTCAACCATAAGGAGGAAGTGTTTAAAATGCTACAAAAAGAAGATGAAAATTTGGAAGATTTGTTGGAGAGATTTAACTACAACATCAAAAGAGAAAAAATGGAAAACTTAGTCCAAGACACCTTGAAAGCTCTCTTGTTGAAGACAATTAGGGATGAATGGTTAGATATCCTTAACATGATGGGAAAAGGGGATATATCTCAGCTCACATTACCTGAAATAGCTGAATTATGTATCAACCTTTCAAGAGGGAAATCTAAAACTGTAAAAGGACTAAGAGACCCTGCTCTTGCAAGGGAAAGTAAGTCTGCTTCTGGGACAGTAAGTAGGGAGAAATAGGACATATGATTGATGAGTTCAAATCTGATATCTTGGGGAGTCTTAGTGAACAGATAGACACCCTTAAGTTACAAAACAAGAAAAAAGCTGAATCTGATCCCTTAGCAATCTTTTGTCCCAAATGTAGAAAGAAACATGCCTTGAGAGAGTGCCCTTTGGATGAAAAAGTTGTAGAGACTTGTGTAATTTGCTTAGAAAAACATGAGACCAAGAGTTGTCCTTCACTTTCTAGTCTTAAAGCTGTCTTTCAAGAAGAAACTCCTACAAGTTCCACAGAATCTCTCAATTTTGTCTCCAGGAGGCCTTGGCAAGGACCTCAAACACAAGGATTTCATGATCAGTTGTATAATCAACCCCCACTAAATTGGAAGTCTTGGCAGCAACCTGGGCCCCAATTTCAAAATCAATAACAAACTTGGGTGCAAGGAGGACAAAATCCCTATGGAAGATACTCTCAGTATTACCAATATCCACCATCCTATCCACCATATCCACATTTCCCTCCTCAACAAAATCCTCAACAAAATTCTCAAAATATACAACATCAAAATAAACCACTTCCATTACCATTTCCTCAGAAAACAAATAAGTTGCCTGCCCAACCCATACCAAACCCCAACAATAAAAATCCTCAGAACACATACATGATATAAGGCCAACAGTTTCCAACTTATTTGATCACTCCTTTAGACCTTAGTGATGTTCAACTTAGGTCTGGAAGAATACTTGAAAAGAGGAAACCTTTTGTAATCATACAAGAGCAAGACAATTTTGAGGAAGATTCTCTACGGGTAAATAAAATTCTTGAAGAGAACACAACTTTCCAAGACTCAAACATTGAAAAATCAAAACAAAAAGAACCAATAATTTCAACTCATATATTAGAGAAACCATCAACATCCACTTCTACACCTCCTTTTCCAGAAATATTACAAATTGATAGGGGTGTAGAGAAACAAATTATGGTGCCTAATTATGATTTCCTAGATGAGCTGAGAAATGTTGGTATTAAAATCCCATTATTACAAGCCATCAAGGAAATTCCAATCTTAGCAAAGACAATAAAGGATTTGAGCATGAAGAAAACAAGGAAAAGAATAAGAGAGATAAAGAAAATTCAACTGGCAGGAAAAATAGCAGATATCATGATGGGTAAGATGGCTATTCCAAAGTATCTAGACCCAGGAAATCCAGTTGTTAAAATTTACATCAATGGAATTGAGATCCAAAACACACTTATTGATTTAGGAGCAGCAATCAATATCATGAGTAGACAAATCATGGATAAATTGAAACTTCCTAATCTTCTTTTTACACCCACATTATTACAATTAGCAAGAAAATCTGTGATCAAACCTGATGGGGTAATAGAAGATATTCCAGTGTCCCTAGATTCTTGGGAATATCCAGTGGATTTTATGATCCTCACTCCTAAGAATAATCTAGGGGGGCATCCTGTTATATTAGGAAGACCTTGGTTAGCTACAGCTGATGCTTTCATTAGTTGTAGTTCCGGTGATATGTACATCTCTGATGGTAGTTCAACCAAGAAATTTACCTTGTATCCTCCAAAAAAGACAATTATAGAATTAGATGATACTCAATGGATAGAGGATGAAGAAGACTTACAACCTCTCTTAACAATTTCAGAAATTAGTGAAGATAGCCAAATTATGAATACCTTAGAAAACTTTGAATCCTCTTTGGAATATAAGCATGAACAATTTCAAGAAGAATCCAACATTGAGTTTTTATCATCAAGACAGATGTCTCTTTACTCCATGTATAAATTTGGCAGCTCTACAATTGAGATATTTCCAGGAAAAACTTTAAACATAAACAAGAACCTAGAGAAATCTCAACAAGAAGAGCTAGTCAAGATATTATAGAGAAATTCTTCTGCATATTCATGGGAGTACATTGATATGAAAGGGATAAGCCCCAAGACTTGCACTCATCACATCTACATAGAGGAAAATTGTAAACCAATCAGACAACCTTAGAGAAGGATGAATCCAAATCTTAGGGAGATTGTTAAGGAAGAATTGCAGAAATTATTAAATGTTAAATTTATCTATCCCATTTCAGATAGTCAGTGGGTTTCTCCTTTGGTAATTGTGCCAAAGAAAAATGGTAAATGGAGGGTATGTATTGACTACCGGGAATTAAACAAAGCTACTCTTAAATATTATTTTCCCTTACCTTTCATAGATCAAGTGTTAGATACATTAGCTGGCAAAAAGTACTTTTCATTTCTAGATGGGTTTAGTGGTTATAACCAAATTCAGGTAGCACTTGAAGATCAAGACAAAACCACATTTACCTGTCCTTGGGGTACCTATGCTTACCGAGTATTTCCATTTGGACTATGCAATGTACCTGCAACATTTCAAAGGGTAGTACTAGGGATCTTTTCAGATCTAATACATGATTGTGTAGAGGTATATATGGATGATTTCACAGTTTATGGAAACACATTTGAAGAAGCTTTAACAAACTTGGAAAAAGTTTTAAAGAGATGTAAAGAAGAAAATCTTTCACTTAGTCATGAGAAGTGTTTTATGATGTTTACTGAAGGAATTGTTTTAGGACATCACATTTCAGGGGATGGGATTAGAGTTGATAAGTCAAAAGTTGAAGTCATCTCTAATTTATCTATTCCAAGTTGTCAAAAAGATGTTAGGAGTTTTCTAGGATTCACAGGATATTATCGAAAGTTTATAGAAAACTTCACCAAGATAGCATCTCCACTTTTCAAATTACTTACCAAAGACTGTGAAATCAAGTGGAATCTTGATTGCCAGTTAGCCTTTGAGACCCTAAAAACAAAAATCTCTGAAGCACCTATTTTAAGAGGACCTAACTGGAAGTTACCTTTTCATATTTCAACAGATGCCTCAGATACAGCTCTAGGAGCAGTATTGGGACAAAAAGACCTGATTCCTTATGCCATCTACTATACTAGTAAAAATTTGACTCCTGCAGAGTTAAACTATACTGTAATTGAAAAAGAGTTTTTAGCTGTTGTTCATGCCATAAACAAATTCAGACACTATATAACAGGCTATGAAACTTTTGTTCACACAGATCATTCTGCAATTAGATACTTAATGAACAAATCAATTACTAATGGCAGAGTCATAAGATGGTTATTTCTTTTACAAGAATTAAACATTACCATTCTAGATAGGCCTAGAAAACAAAACACAGTAGTTGATTTCCTATCTAGACTCCAAAACATCCAAGACAATACCCCGGTTGAAGATCAAATTCCCGATGAATATCTTTTTGCAATTTCTACTCAGACTCCTTGGTTTGCTGACATTGCTAATTATTTAGTTTTAGGAAAATTTCCTTCAATAATGAATGCAAGAGACAAAAGAAAAATCATTCATGACAGTGCAAAATATTCATGGGTTGCTAATGATTTATACAAGACAGGTCCATATTTTATCATTAGGAGATGTGTTCGGGAAGATGAGATGCCTGAGATTCTCAAGGCATGTCATGATGAACCTTGTGGCAGACACTTTGCTGATAAAAGGACAGCCTATAAGATCCTTCATTTAGGATATTATTGGCCATCCCTTTTTAAAGATGCTAAAGAGTATGTCAGAAGGTGTGACAGTTGCCAAAGGGTAGGGAAACCTTCTCCTTCAGATCAAGGAGCTCAATTTACATCAAAGCTAGTGGAACAAATGATGGAGAGGTACAAAATTAGACACAGAAAATCTACTTCTTATCATCCACAAGCAAATGGTCAAGTGGAATATACTAATAAGGTCATTGAAGGGATCCTAACGAAGACTGTTCATTTGCATAGAAGAGATTGGGCAGATAGGCTTCCTAAAGCCTTATGGGCCTATAGAACTACATGGAGGAGCACAACAGGCCATACTTCTTATGAACTTGTTTATGGAAAGCAAGTTTTGTTTCCCATAGAGTTCCAGATTCAAACTTTCAAAATGGCAGTTCAGCTAGGACTTGATCTAAAAGAGGCACAAAAGAAAATATTGGAGCAGATTAATGAATTGGATGAGATCAGACAAGATGTAGTTCAGAAAACAAGTATAGTCCAACATCAAAGGACTATGGCATGACAAGTACATCAAGGAAAATAAGTTCAAAGAAGGTGACTGGGCTCTCTTGTTTGATTCAAAGTTCAAGGATTTTCAAGGTAAATTTCAAACACATTAGCTTGGGCCATATGAAATTATAAGAATTTTTTATAATGGAGCAATAAAAATCAGGACAATAGATGAAGAGAAGGTCACTTTTCTTGTAAATGGTCATAGATTGAAGCTGTATCACAAGCCACTTTCAAGAGAAGAATTTGTCAGGAGATTTCAGGAAAATAGTAATGTGAAGTTAATGAAGAAGAATTTTTCTTCTTCATCAACTTAGTTGAATTTTCTGAATCCAAAAGCATAAAAAAAAAGAAAAAAAAAAGTATAAACATGAAAACTAATCACTGATTAGCATGTTTATATAGAAAAGATAGAGTGAAAATCAGAATTTTTCTAACACTCTAGCTTTTAAAATTTGTTCTTTTTTCTGCAAGCATCTATTACAAAATCATAAGTGTAAACCCATATTTCACTTATGATTCATTTCATTCCATTCATCCATACTTCATTTCATTCCATTCATCCATACTCCACTTCACTCCATACTTCATTCATTTCATTCCATGGTCCACCTCATTTTTCATCTCAGAGTTTTAAGAGTGATTTGTTTCTGGAATTGAATAATACAAATCATAAGTTGCAAGTCATTTTCCATACTTCACTCCACTTCATAATTGAGATTCATTTCATTCCATTATTCACTTCACCCATACTCCATTACACCATACTTCATTATCCACTTTTAACTCATTTCATACAAACATTCCATTCATGCTTCAAACCTTTCCATTCCATGTTTTAAGACTTCTACAGGTACATTTTGCAATCATTCAAACATTCTGCAGCCAGAGATCCTGAAGGCGCTATCTAGTAATCACTTGATTAAGAAACAAATTGATCCTGCATATCCAAGACAACAAGGAAAATCAAAGGAGTTATGAGGACTGAAGACCAATGACTTTTAAAGGAGGACAAGGCATATCAAAACCAAAAGAAAAAAATCAAAGGAAAGGCAAAGGTAAAAGTTATGAAATTATTATGGTAACAGATCATGAAATTTTAGCATAAGTTAAGTCATGTATGATTCAAAAAGGTTGTCTTAATTAGTCGTGTTGATCATGCCTATCAAACCTATCATAAAAACTTTGGACAAAATCCCTTCTATCTTGCCATATCCGATCATCATTTAAAACTTAACGGTTAAGTACTGAAGTGATTTGATCAGTCACGTCACTAGGCGAAAGTATTTAATGATGATTTTGAATTTCTCACAAAATATCTCTGCGGTCTTTTCTTCCATGATAACTCTCAACTCATTAATCCGTGTGAATAACCCGCACCGCATTATACTCATTTCATAACTACTCCATATCATTTCTTTCCGCAGCCACTTCTTAGCCATTCCGATCTGTATCTGTGGAGTAAAAACATCCTTTTAATAGTCATTTTCACCGTGAGCAAAGTTCCGCAGCCAATCTTAGCCATTCCGGTATGTAAAACAAAGGAAACATCTGTGGAATAAAAACATCTCTTTAATAGCCATTTTCACCGTGAGTAGAGGAGAAGTAATTTTAAGGTTGAAAAGATAAGTTATGGGTCTCATAGTAAGAACTGAACTAGTTGGAACCAAGTACTTGGAAGGCTATCCAAAAATTAGAGAAATGCTACAGCAGGCTGGGTGGTTGAAATTTTTAGAAAAATGCAGTGGTTTTCACAAAGAAGTGACTAAAACATTTGCATGGTCCTTCAATGGAGCGGAGGTCAAAATAGGAGATGTTAAATTCACCATTACAGAGGCTTTCATTGCAGAAGCAACGGAATTACCCAGGCAAGGAGAAAAGTGGTTCAAAAATAGGGAATTTCATAACGAGGCATGGAGGCAAATACTCAAAACACCGGGTATGGATGTTTCCATTTTTAAGAAAGGTATTCCTAGCTCTCCACTGAAGAAAAAATGGAGAAACATGTTGCTCATCTTGCAAAAATTTATAACTTGTGAAGGAATATTTGGTACCCTCTATGTTTATCATATTAGGTTAATGATGCATTTCTTAGGAGAAGAAATCAATTTTCCTTTTTTCCTACTTCATAGTCTGAAAAGAATGGCCTCAAATGTACAAAAGAGAGTTCAATTTCTGGAAACAACCTTGTATCACCATGGGTTAGTCAAAATATTAATTGAACATCATTTGGGAAAAATGGGAGATAATTGGGATGAGTTTCTAGTAAGGAATCATCTTGAGGAACCCAAGGAATCTTCACTTGAAGGCAAACCCATAAGAAGAAGCAAGAGAAAGGAAATTTCTAAGGCTGTTGAAACTAAAACTGATAAATCAATACAAGAGGACAACAAAGAGATGATTTCTGAGAAATTGGATCAAATTAAAAAGCAACTTAAGAAGGAAAGAATAATAAGAAAATATGCCAAAGACTGAGGAGAAAGGCCATCTCAACCGAGACGGAGCCACAGGCTTAGAGGTATACTAAAGAAAACAGAGGTTAGACAAACTGGAATCATAAACATTGAGGATGAAGAAACACCTATTGCTAGATCACCTGACTATCAGTATGAGGAGGATTTTGATGAAGGAGCCCCTGAAATAGACCCAGCACAACAAGAAATTTACAATTATGTTGAGACACTAGAGAAGAAAGCTTCAGAAAGTAGAGGCGGAACTCCTAGTCCACCAAATTCTGCAATTGATATGCTAAGAAGAGATAAATATGAGTTAGAATTACTCAATAGGCATATCAAGAATGAGAATGAAATTTTAAGGGAGCAGGTTAAGCTCAAAGGTGATATGAATACCACTCTGTCTCTACAAATGAAAAAGTTGCACAAGGCCAGTGAAAGATTGAAGAATAAAAACAAAAGGTTAAGCAGGGCACTTACAAATTTGAGATTCAAGTTAGTCATAAGGAAGCCCAGAAGACCACTGACTGTCAGGAAAAGCAGAAGAATAGGCTTATATATCCTAGCAAAGGTCTCAGAGTACATGGAATAGTTGCATGAGGACATGCAAAAGCCTTGCAGTGGGGGTATGTTGAGCCCCGAAGATGTCCTTCTTTTCCACCACATTTCACTTCAGTCTCTTTGTCCCTCATCAATTACAGGCTTAAATGATCAATAGGATTGATTAGGATTACTTTAAGAATTTATATAATGACTAACTTGCTATGTTTTCATGATTTTGTTATTGTAGCAATTTTTGACTAGACTGGCTACAGAACACAGTCATTCTGTAGCCAGTCGCCTATTCCGCAGCCGTTCTCATGTTTACGCAGGTTCCAGGTGTCACCTCAAGGAAAAATGCATATGGTCATATTCCACATCACTCCCCCATCATTTATTTCTCTCCATGAAGTCTGAGCTCGAGTCTACAGGCGGTTATGCACGTGGGAAACCAAAACTAGATGACAGACTTCTAATAGGACAAGGACTGTACAGATGTCCTTAATCATAGAACGAGGCCACCACCAGAGTCCTAGTTTGATTTTAGTTTGAAAAGACAATTAATCCTGTTTTATCTCAAAGACAATTATGTAATTTTGTTATAAGTATGGCTCGGGAGACTGAGAAACAGCTTAGCTAGATTTATGTTTTATTGCTAGATCTCAGAAGACCGTAAATACTCTGTTTTGAAGAATTTCTCCTTTAATTAAAGAAGCATCACTTTATTGCAAGAGCTGAGTCAATCTTGAGTATATTTGCGTGTTAATCCGGTGGTAGAGGGCCCCTGCTACCTGAGAAGCTTTGTTCATATGGTTTAGATAAGTAACTTAGCCTTGTTTCATTCTTAGTTTAATTAATTTTCTGAACTTTGTGTTTTTATGCTTACTTGCAGTGGATGCCACAGTTAGTCTTATCCTTACAAACTCTGCCAAAATATCACTCACATTGGATGGGATATAACTGTAGTATTTAGGATTTAGTTTCATTTCTTTGAACTTTATGATTTTATGCTCGATTACATCAGTTGTTACAGCTAGTCGTGATCTTATAAACTCTTCCAAAATATCACTAATTCTAGATGAGACATAGCTGTGGTGTTTTAGAGCTTCGTTGTGTTTTGTTGAATTGTATGCTTTCATGCTCATTTACATAACATGTTGCAGCCAGTCCTATTCCATAAATTATTCCAAAATACCACTAATTACGAATGAGACAGAGCTGAGACATTTTAGTGATTAGTTGCATCTTTAGTCTAGTTGTAGTACTCCGGAGGTAGATGAAACTTTAGTTTAATTCTGTCACTGTGTTTCAAGTTTGATAATGGCACTCTAGTATAACTTTGTTCACTATACTTTAAGTTAGATTAGTGACATTCTAGTTCAGTTCCAAATCACTGTATTTCAAAGTTAGGATAGAAACATTCTAGTTTAGTTGTGATCACTATGTTTTAAGCTTGATCAATTGCATTCTATTTCAGTGTTATCCATTGTTCTTTAAGTTGTATTAACTGTCAAAATTAGACTTCACGTCATTCATTGTTTACAAACTAATATTGTTCTAAATTTCTATTAATGCATCATCATATGAACAGGAATGAGTTAGTAATATCAGTTTAAGGCCTTGATTGTTCTGCAATCCTTTGCAATTTCACAATTAAGCCTTTCTTTTCAAAAACTATTTTAGAAAATCTCTAACTTTCGAATAAGGTTTAGTGGTGACAAGTTGATCTGCATAATGAATTGATCTTAGCATGACAAGTTAATTCAGAGTAGAAATCTTATTATGTTACAAATAGTCTTTTTCCAATTGTGTTCCAATAAACTTTTAGCCATGGATGAGATTCTTTGTAATATTGTAAAGATGGTTGTTTACTTAGGAGAACCTGATTTGTACTAAACTTGTCCTTTTCTCAAGCTATTCCAACATATTTCTAATGAATGAATTGGATGAGTTTATGTTATGAGTTATTGAAATCATGTTGTGATTTATTTTCTTGCTATGAGTCATTATCAAACTTTGCATTCTCTGTTCTCTAGTATAGGCTTTGCTCTGTTTTTAGTGTGACCAACAACTGTTCTTCTTCAACATTTAGTTCTTTTCCTCCTTAACATAAAACCACAAAACCAAAAACATCATAAAAACACTAAACACAACGTAGTGAGAAACAGATAGCTAGGCACATATAGTGCACCACACTTCAACAGTTTACTGACCCTGGTTGATAATTTATGACCTCAATTTAGGAACACTAAGTTGAGCACAACAGTCATCTCCCGGGGCCAGTCGGAGTTTTCTGCCCAGTACCTACTACCCCGGTCGCAGAAAAAACCTCAAAAAGTGCGACCTGGCCTGTTTATGAGCTCTAGGTACCTGTTAGTGTTTAGTACCTTGATACTTCACCAGGACACATTTTTCCCAATAAGGGTCTCTTCACCTCTCCTCAAAATCGGATTTCCTCACTTACAACACTTGTACTTGAGGCATCACTTTGCCTCCATACTTGTCCTTGTTCGTGTTGATTTTCATCGTGAGTTTCCATCTTGTACTCATGTTTTCATGGTCCCCCATTGGACCTTTACTGTGTGGCAGCACTGTTGAGTTGCCCTTGTTTAGAGCATCCATGTTGAGTCATCATCGCATTTATGGAGTCTATCCCGAGTCCCTTTGTATCCCACTATAATCCTCCATCCTTCATTTCTTCATCCCTCTCTCGTGTCACATATTATGGCCTTCAGTCCTATTGGCCCCCATCCCTCATGATATTGTGTCAATCAATGCCAAGCCATTCATGCCCTTTATGCTCTAACAAGGGAAGTCTTCCATCCGCTACTCAATATCCCCCACTTCATCATCATCATTAGTGTCCGTCTGTTCGTCGCTCTATTATTTTCTCTTGTGCCTTAGTTGGGGTTCCCTTATTGCCTCACCTATGGTGGGCCTCCTTCTGTCGACATCAACTCATTCATTCCAGAAGACAGGTCTAGAGGGCAGTGTACCTTGGTCCAGCTCTTTTCAGCATGATCGAGATCCGTATACTTGATGGTCCAGTGATGCAGCAACAGCTATTGGTGATTCTCGGGTGTGTGTGAGATGTCTCAACCCTCATGAGGGGGTGACCCTGCAGGTAGCCCCCCACATGCCCGGATGACCTCTTCATTCCAGACTTTGATGCAGCTCCCTATATTTGATGATGTTGGCCTTAGCTGCCTGCAGCGCCTTTTCGATTTGCATGTATCAGTCATATTTTGTGAGCCCTTCCCCGTTTCTAGGGGGAATTTGGGTTGTATTTGTATCTCATGTACTCAGATATTATTTTATAATTCTTGGCTATTATCCCAGACACATCATGTATGTGGGATTCATCATTCTATTTTTTATGGCTTGTGTTTATGACAGCATGTACTTTATAGTTTGATTCCTTGTTTACTGGACACACTATTCTTTTGTACTTTGTCTCGGCGGGCATAGGTATGCCTCCCCCGCCACCTTTCACACAGGTACCATCTCATAAACTAGAGACTTGTTGCACCTGTAAGTCTCGTCTCCTCAGGGTCTAGTCCTTTAGCACATTATACTACCTTACATTTCTCTCTCTGACTTCCCTCTCGATGTCTAGTGATTGAGTTCTTACAATGTACTTTGGTCATACGATTTTCTCCTAACACTCGTATGCTGGGGAGCAATCTGTTACACCATTTTTTGGTCATCTAAACTATTATCATTAGATGGACCCAAGTACACCATGTAAGACCAATTTTACCCTAAGTAAAATTGCTTTCACTATGTGAAATAACTTAGTAAAACACCTTTATTAAGTTGTTTATGGTCTAAACAGGAAACCCCAAAAGGAAATAACAAACAAATCTATATTTGTTTATATTTCCTCAAAGAATAATTAGTTAAACATTAATTTAATTATTATTCCTAGTCATATTTAACCCAAAACAAGGAAATCAATTAAATAAATCCTTATTTATTTGATTATTTCCTAGGAATAAGTTATTTAATCCTTATTTAAATAATATTACTAGTTAAATTTGACTAAATCATTTATAAATAATTAAATAAATCATTATTTATTTAATTATATTTCCACCATTTCCTTAAAATAATAAATAAATCATTTATTTATTTATTATTTATAAATAAAGGAATTGACCCAATTCAAAAATCCTTTTCCCTCCAACAAATATAATAAAATATTCCTAAAAGGTGGTTCTAGAATTTGGTTGATAATATTTTATTCATGCACCAAGTTCTAGATCGCCCTGATATTTTGCTATAAATAGAAGGGTTTTCCTATTCATTTGTCACCTTTCATTGCATTAGATCACTCTGGATCTATACACGTGGTCACATTTTCCATTTTTTCCTTGTGAGCTCCCATTGACTTCTATGTTTGTCTGGGTTTTCTACACCAACAAGAGAGAGAAATTTTAGATCTAAAATGCTGAGGACTTCAAAGAACCCATCCCATTGAGGAGAACGGGAAAACACCTTTCTTGTTTTCCTCTCAGGTGATCCTTTTTAATACAATATAAAAAATCTTTCAAATACATTGTTCTTGTCTTGTCTATTGGATGCATGGAGCCACATTTTACTTTATCTGCTTAATGTCTTTTATGCTCAGATCTGGATTTGTGCAGCATTATTTGGATCAACTAATTGCAGACTTAAAGATATTGGCAGCCATAATTGATGTTAGGGCTATTTTTTATGCGTAGCTAAAGTGATCTTTTACGACGAAATATTCATACTAACAAAAAGTACATATTTTCTCAGATTGAATTTAACAAGGGATAGGATGGACAAAGTGTGGGTTTAGCAAGACATAAGATGGATAACCATTCAAAAAATGAATTAATGTCAACATGGAAAGGAATCATTGTAATTTCTTAGGTTTGTATGTGATAAAGTGCTTATATCATTGTGGTAATGTATATATTGCTTATTGTTTATTTTTTGTTTTATGAAGAAAGTTTACCAACTTAATTTGCTGCATGTTAGTAAAGTATGGTAGTTTTTAAACGATTGAAAGTTTCGAAGTTTTTCTAAATATATTTCATGCATGTTGTGGGCCTGACAAAGGGCTTATAGAGTGTATGGTAAAAAGATAGACAACAATATTAGTTGCCCTCATTAATCAAAGAACAATTTGTCATTTGCAATAATGGATTATAGTTATGAAATAGTGGGGAAAAAAAAGATATATATTTTTTTTTTAAAGTTTGAAAGTAAATGTTAAGTTGTCCTTATTAATCAAAATACAGTTTGGCATTTGTAATAATGGATAATGGTCATGAAATAGTGGGAAAAAATGGATTTATTATTAGTTTGAAGGTAAATGTTTTTTGTTTATTTGTAATGGATTATGGTGACGAAATAGTGGGAAAAGAAATGGATTTATTGTTAATTTGAAGGTAAATGTTTTTTTTGTTTGCTTGGTAGTGTGAGAAAACACCAACTTATAGTTTGTACTCTTCAATGGTGAACCAAATCCTGTGAGCAGTTTGAAGGTAAATGTTATATATATATATATATATATATATATATATATATATATATATATATATATATATATATATATATATAATAATAAAATTAATTGTTTGTAATATAAAAAGAGGGAGAATTTTGATTTCAATTATATCGTAGCTCTATAAAGATCTTAATAATGAACTATTTTTATTTTTTCTTTATTTTTATTTTTATTTATTTATTTATTTTTTCCTGATGATGTATGTGTTTTTTACAATTATGTTTTCTTCTCATCTTCTCATCAAAAGAGTTCGAAGAAATCTTTTTTCATTGAGAGAATGGTGAGAGAATGGGAAGCCTTGTTAGAATGGGAAGAGTTGGAAGACATCTTTTTTCATTCATTGAGAGAATGAGAAGTTTTGTTGCCAGGTTTGTTTGTAATTTGTCTTGTTCGAAGGACTACCTTGGACTACCTCTATACACTTGAGCCTAATACAACTACCCCCAAGACAAATTTTGTAATCGTTAATGAATATTATGTGTCCATAAGCCAATTTTTTTAACTGTTAATGTGTTAAAACCATGCCAAATATTATGTATTATGATGTTTGAGATAAATGATGATTCAATGAAAAATAAATAAATGATTCAATGAAAAAAAGAAAACTTTGGAAGGACTACCTCTATATTCTTGAGCCTAATGCAACTACCCACAAGCCAATTTTTTTAATTGTTAATGAATATTATGTGTCCATAAGCCAATTTTTTTAATTGTTAATGTGCAAAAACCATGCCAAATATTATGTATTGTGATGTTCTTGATAAATGATTCATTGAAAAATAAAAGTGTTCTGGATAAATGATTCAATGAAAAATAAAAATGTGTTCTTGATAAATGATTCAATGAAAAAAAATCTGTTTTCTCAATAAAGGATCCATTGAAAAATAATAAATGTATTTTTGATAAATGATTCAATGGAAAATAATTTTTTTTTTAAATGATTCAAGTTTATTCCTCTTCTTTTTTATATTTGGAAATATGAGAACTGCAACCAAATTTGTTTAGGAGACAAGGACTCCATTCTTGAAGTTCTCTATTGAAAATTGATAAATGCTTTAGTGAAAAATAAAAATATATTGTTAGCTTCTTTATTTCTAGAGCTATATGTTTTGATTCTTTCTTTTTAGCTTAAAAAAATAAGCATGAGATAAAACTAAAGTTTGTTCTTTTAAAATGATGTTTAATCTTTTAAAATGATTCAAATTTATTCCTCTTCTTTTGTATATTTATTTGACAAGATGGGAATTGTAACCAAATTTGTTTAGGAGACAAGGACTCCATTCTTGAAGTTCTCTAGGCATTCTTCACGCTGGAATTTTATGCCTTCTTGTAATTTAATTATGTCACTATTCATCTCTACTTGTTTTCCTAGAGACTTACATAACAAATACTAGTTTTTCCAAATAAATGAAGAGAAACCTTGAATATGATATGCAATTTGACTATTGTGAGCATTCGTCTCTACTCATTTTCCAAGTGACTTGCATAACATATATTGGTTTTTCCAAATACAAGCATAAAAAAGTTGGAGGATACAAGGTTCACGAAAAGGTCTATTATAAGAAAATAATTTTGGACTTAATTGTGACTACAATATGAGTTGTGACTACACATAGCCTTGATTTGCATCTTTAAGAGCTTCCTAATATTTAGAATACTTATATCAAATTAGCATATAAAACTTAGAATTTTAGGGGTGAATTTAAATGTTTATATGCTAATTTAACTTCTTTCATTGCTATTAGCATCTGAATTTTTCTCATGTGTGACAATTAGGTTCTTACATAAGAACTTAAGAAGGAATTACAAGTTGAATGTAGTCAACATTATGGAGCAGGCTAAATATCTAATTGACACCCGACTTTATGAAAGGTTAAGCCTAGAGTTGAAAATGTCTATTTGGCACCCGACTTTAAAGAAGGTTAAACCTAGAGTTGAAATCCACCAATATCTGTTTGATTGTTGTAAATGTGGAATCCAAATACCTCTATAATGTATAAATGATATAAGATAGGGGATCTTGTAATGTATAAATGATATAAGATAGGGGCTCTCTGTTGGACATTGAATAAACCAGTGATTCCCTGTGTGTTTTGCGACATAGACTTATCGCCTCTCATGGATCCTTAGCTCTAGTGATGTGATAGTTGACCAACACCTATGGGTTTTGGTTTAACGACAATCGTGATTCACAACAAGTGGTATCGGAGTGTAGGTCACGAGTTCGATACACACCCGACTCATGTTGGGGGGAGATTGTTGGACATTGGATAAACCAATGTTCCTTGTGTGTTTTGTGACATGGACTAACTGCCTCTCGTGGATCCTTATGTCCGGCGATGTGATAATTGACTAACACCTGTAGGTCTTGGTCTAACAAAAAATCGTGATTCCCAACAATCTCATGATTGAGTGAGGAACATGAGGGTTTAGTTCAAGAAAGAGCTTAAATCCTCTATAGATGAGAAGACCATGTGTCTACATTTCAAAAGAGGAACAATTTACAAGGATATGATGAAGAATTTGTGATAGAAGACCATGAACTCTCTCTCATTTTTCTTTTATTAAACCCTACTTCTTTTTTGCACTCCTACACCAAATAGTAA
The DNA here is from genome assembly GCA_034641835.2 of Pinus albicaulis. Classification (NCBI taxonomy): domain Eukaryota; kingdom Viridiplantae; phylum Streptophyta; class Pinopsida; order Pinales; family Pinaceae; genus Pinus; species Pinus albicaulis. Next base: position 995,379,420 of record CM076582.1, read on the forward strand.
ATACTCTTTAGCCATAAGTTAGACATAGACAATCTTCAAAAGGATGCATCTTGGGAGGGTTTTGAAGGCCACCTACTTCCTCATATTCGTATTCATCTTTCTACCTTTCCATTGAGTGTTTCCATTTATTGAACATTGCATCCCCCGATGTTATTTTCAACTTGAATTCTTTTTATGTCAATCTATTGCTCACACTTTTTAATGTTTTTTTATTTTCCTAGGCTATTAGTGTTTGAAATTTTCAAAATTATGTGGTTCGGTACACCATTGACATTAAAACACTATTTTGGTGACTTGACTTCAATTTTTAACCATTTATTAAACTCCTTAGGTTTTTATTTTCTTTCAGGAACAATTTTACCTTTGTCATTTCATTATTTCACCCACAAACATTGGTGTGACAATATCTCTTCCTCACCTTTCATGTAGGGTTTACCATGTTTAACACTAAGACAATTTCCCATGTTAATTTCCCTCAAATGTATAATAACATAAATATTTGTGATGCAATATTTCAAGCAATTGCTCATTTTTACTAATAAGTAGTCTCATAGAAAAAGGATGTACGAATCAAAGGGCATTAAGAAGACGATATTCATTGTAAGATGACATTCACTATATTATGTACAAATAAACCATGGCATACCATTTGCTTGAAGAAGTGGTCTAACCAGTGGTTGTTTAGTCCAAGTAAATTTTAATACAAATTTAATTTCAAAAAAGTATTTAATTGTATCACTTCTCAAAAAAACACATAAAAACATAAGCATATTTATGATTGTTTTTGGCATCTTCAACTGCTCCCAAATCAAATTTTTCCATCTACGCATTCAAATCTGGGTGTCGATAGATTGATAATTTATTGTTGAATTCATTATCAGAATTGAGGGAGCATCCCTCTTTCCTAAGAAACTGATGATGATTATATGAAGAATGCCACATTCTTTTTTAATGTTCTAATATGCCTCTCTATTGCACCAAGATGCCAATGGAAATTTCTAATTATGTATGTATTAGCCTTACACTCTACATATGCCTCCTTTAATTTGACCTTCATGTCTTCTTATAGTCCACTGAATGCCATCCCTTGTATTCATCATATAACAAATAAAATGTGGGCCATGAGAAAGAGTGCACTCAAAGAGAGAAGCAAGGAAGTACCCCAACTGTAAACGAGAACCCCCCTTCCACAAACATGGAAAAAGGAATCAACATCAAAATAATTTAATTATCAAGGGTGATGGCCAAGATAAATGGAGAAAAAATAAGGCCTATTGGATAAACTAAAATTCCAAAACTAGAAAGGAGGAATCACGTAGAGAATGAACCCTCCACAAATTTAAGCAGGGAAAATTCAAGGTCAAAGTCAAAGCCTTTCCTTGGTTCATTTCCACAAAGGAGAAACACACAAATTCATTGAGATAAGTTGAGGTTTCATCAACCAAAGCCGAAGTGTGGAAGCTACCATTTGAGGTAGTACAATCTAGTCTAACTCTTCTATGTTGGTTTTTTTTTTGTTGGATATAGATTTGGAAATAAAACTTTTGACGATTCAAAATTTTGATTTTATGTCATTCAAACTATATAGATTTCATGAACTTGTGACTTTACCAAAGGGACTTGGGTCTGCTTAACCTCACCATGTTTATGTTGATTTAGGAATCGATTCATAATTATTGTAGATATGGAATTGTTGCATGCCTCTTACCAAGATATGTAATGAGTATTTTGTTATTGATGCGGTAGGCCATGTGTCCTTGCAATGCGATTATTTATGAGGTTACAAGGGATATTTTCCACATAATTTGATCCACCATGTGACTTGATATGCATTATTATGGGATTGGGGCTATATGTCTATGCAATGTAGAATTGACAAAAGTAGGCCATGTTTATGTCAAATGTCATTAATTTTGATTTAATGAATAGGATATATGTGCATTCAATGTGATTCATTTTTATTTGATAACCATTATTATTGAATTAGGTCTTTCTGTCTACATGATATCATCATGTGATCCTTTGTGAGTTGATAAGGTGGATTATGTCTATGCAATGTGATCCATCTTAACTTGATATGTGTAGTTGAAAAAGTGGGCCATGTGTCCATGCAATGTGATTCATTTTGATTCGATAAGCATTATTATGGAGTTAGAGCCATGTGTCCATGCAATATCATCATGTGATTTTTAGTGAGTTGACAGGGTGGACCATGTGTTTATGCAATGTGATCCATATTGACTTGATAAGAATTATTATGGATTGATCCTTATTTAATTGATGAGCATAGTTATGATATTCATTATTTTAAAACCTTGTCATTAATAATAATGTTCTTTTATCATAATTGTATTATCCTTTTTAAACTGAGTTTTATTATGGCATTGATCTTTTCTAAGTTAACAAGCATCATTATAGGATTGAATACAAACTTTGTCATCAATGAAAACGATTTTTTCTTGTCCCAAGATTTCCTTATTTGTTGAATGTGGAGTGCTATTTAGTAAATATGTAGGGCAAGTATTTTGTTGAAGTAGTGGTAAAGTATTTGGTAAATGTGTAGGGTGAGGGGATTTTTTATTTAGTAAATGTGTTGACAATAATCATATGGGATTGATTGTTTAAAAACCTTATCATTAACGACAAAAATTCCCTCTTGACTAATATTGGACCTTTTGTTGAATGTATAGGGCGAGAGGATTGCCTCATTTGATGAATGTGTAGGATGAAGGATAATATCAAACTTTTTGGGAGTGTATAAATGTTATTGACATTATGAAAATTTATTCCTAGTGTTTTTTGTTCATTGGGGGATTTTTGAGGTGATAAATGGGACTCAAAACAAAAAATGTACTAACAAATTAACTTTAAAAGAACCAATAGCATTCAAGATGATGATTCCATCCCTAAGGGTAAATATTTTGGAAGGAAAAGAAGAAAATTATTTTTTTAATTGTACTTTTGGTTGATCTCCTTATAGTTTCACTCAAATGTCAAGTGTAGACACTCATTGGATGTAAAATTAAATTCAACACTTAACGAGCACCCACTCTACATACTTTTGAATAGACCCACATCGAAAATATGTGAAAATACATGAAAAATACATGTTAAAAAAACAATTTTCTTTCTTTTTCTTTAAAAATTCATAACTCTTTTTTTGTAAGTCAACATAAATTATTTATATTACTTTCAAAAAATAAAAATACAAAATGGAAGATGGTCTACCAGATTGGAAACCATACCAACTACAACAATAAATTGTCTTAATACATCAATTGTCTAGTAAAACCATTAAATTCTTCTGTCTCTTGTTCAACACAAAAATATTACTGTTATTAATAACATCCCCATTAGGTCTGCCTAGATAATGTACCTTTTTACCAAACCTGAGATTAACAAAAAAACTAATAGACTGCATACTAAAAATTATATCTAAATATTTTGTTAGCACAGTAAACCGAACGAATAGAGCTATTACATTCCCAAACCTCATTTGATAGTATCCTCACTAGTCAAAGCTTCTATTGGAGTCATCATCGAAGTTGCTATCATGGAGAAGCTAGAGCTTCCTACCTCTCTCGCCTTAAACTTCCCGAGGTGGGTTGGTTCCCCTTTTTCTTCTCCCAAATTAATGTGAATGTTATGTATATACTTCAGATAAATGTTGAACATGAAGTCGCTTATACATCCATCTTGCAACTTCTAAATATTTACCAACATCTTCAAAAAAAAATTGATCCCTCCCATTCATTGATTGATGACCCTAAGTTGATTTCATGTGTCTTCTTGGGCTTTCTCTCTTCCCTTAGAGCCCTCTGCTTGCATCTTTCCCATTAAGGTATTAACATACCAAGCACTTTCCAAATTTTTGTGGTAGAGTGTTGCTCTACTCTTAGTTTCTCTAGTGTCCATGATCCAATTGACCTCTTCCTCAATTTTTTTATCGAGGATGAATATCCTCTATTGAAAAAATTAATTTTCCCAAACCTTGATCTAAATCTGAATGTTAGTTTTTCTATGCTAATTTCATCTCCAGAATTAAACAATTGCTGATCATTTTCTTCATGTGCATAGGTTTCCTTATGGTGTTTGTGAGTGTTAAACAAGTAATTGTGTCAAGTTTTATGTTAAATTCATGAGAATTTTAATATTAAAACAAATTATTGAACAACAACAATAAAATGTACAACAAACCATCAAATGATCCATTAACACAGTATTTTGATGAAGGAGTTCACCCCTCTTGGGTTACATCTCCTTGGTCCAACTTCCATGGCTTGGGCCTATGTATTAGCTCAGAATGGAAAAACAATGTTGTTTAAAATCCTCTATTGCTCTGAAACTTGCTCCAACATGCTCATAATGTCCAAATCTTCTAGGATACTCCCTTTTTGAGCCAAAAATGGCCGAATATTGCAAAATTTATGGCTCTATAAATTTGGCCTAGGAAACCCCTCCAAAACTGGAGAGAACTCTAGTTAACTATGACAAATTTGGAGTTCCACCAAAAATGGAGGACTCCGCCAAGTCCGCCACCAAGATAAACTCAATTTGATTAATAGATAAGTGTGGTTTAGTGGTAATTAATGAGGTTTTAGAGTGCTAATGGCACAATTTAGTTGAGCGCTCCGCCGGTGGTTGTTGAGTCTCAATTTTGCATCTTTTCCATACACTTTTCTATACCTTTTTCACTCACCTGAACCTCCCAAGTTGTCAATATCATTGTATGTTAATTGCAAAAGAGTATCTAACATGGTTTTTAACTATATTTTTGTGTCTGCTGTTTGATTTAGATTTTGTTCATTTAGCTGCGGAATCTTGCCACTTTCCGCAGCTGCTGCAACTTTCCGCAGCCATTTTGTGAAACTCTATGTTACAGGTGTCTACGGGAAAAACGGGCCACATGGGCAAGTCAGAAATGATGTGGACATGGTTCGTGTCCTATTGGTTCGAGCAAACTCATCTAAAGAAGCTACGGTCAAAGGCGTCCAAATGGAAGTCAACCATAGAGTCTCACGGTGACAGGACTCTGTTTCGTGTCACGTGAAGGTTCATATGGCCGTTTCTGAGTTGCGAAGGACAAGTCGACATCTGTACATGGCTCCATAGCCGAATTCAAACATCCACTCCTCATAGATTTACTTTGCAATACGGCCATGATCCTAGATCCGTGGACGTAATGGTCTACGTGTTCTCCACCAGCATAAACTTTAGGAATTAGTTATGTTTCTTTTGTTATAAATAACGCGTTTGCATACGCATATGGAGTTAGTCTCGATTAATCTCTGTTATCTTTTATTAGTCTGCTCTGTAATGTAATTACGCTGCCTTTGTGCCGTAATACTACCTTACTGTTATGACTGCATTTTAATATAAGAAGACTCTGTTTTCCAACATAATTCGTACTTGAAGATTGTTGCCAAGGCTGGTGTAGAGGGCCCCTGCTCAGCTAAGGTTTTGTGCATTAGTGTATAGTTCTTGTTTTATTTCTTTAAAGCTCATTGTGCCATAGTCCATTCACATGTTTATACATTGCATTTTTCATGATACATATGCTTCATTTCTGTTTATAAACTTTCATGCTTTCCATTTCACTTCTGTCTTTCATGTTTTATGTTGTTAATCACTGATCAGTGTTCTTGTTTCAGGTTATAGATAGGCAGCCCGGGCATTTTCATAGATTTTTGACTAATGACATGGAACTAACATTGTTCTGCTGCTAATTTTCTTTTCATAGCTTTTGTTTAATTTCAGTATTGCTTGTTCATTTCAGTTTTTCTTATCTGCTTCAGTAGTTAAATTTAGATATACTAAGCTGCTCATAGCATCTTCAGTTGCCTCCGAAAGCCACAGCTGGACTGATGGTGAGGGATTGTATTATGAAATGTGTAGTTTAGTATTAGTTTCTTTTCTACAAATTTATATATATTAAGCTGCTCATAGCATCTTCAGTTGCCTCCGAAAGCCACAGCTGGACTGATGGTGAGGGATTGTATTATGAAATGTGTAGTTTAGTATTAGTTTCTTTTTTGCAAATTTAGATATATTAAGCTGCTCATAGCATCTTCAGTTGCCTCCGAAAGCCACAGCTGGACTGATGGTGAGGGATTGTATTATGAAATGTGTAGTTTAGTATTAGTTTCATTTCTGCAAATTTAGATATATTAAATTGTGCATGACATCTTCAGTTGCCTCCGAAAGCCACAGCTGGACTGATGGTGAGGGATTGAATTATGAATGTATGGTTTTATATTAGTTTACTTTCTGCAAGTTAGATATTAGTTACTCAAGTTGTTTATGGTTACTTCCGAAAATCATAGCTGGACTAATGATGAGGGATCAGAAGACAAGTTGATGCAAATTGATTTAGATTTACTTTATTGCAGCTTTTGGATTTCTTTCAGCATAATTTATTTTTTGTTTATACAGCAGCAAGAATAATTTGGTTTCATGCTCACTAGTTCACTGTTTTGATTCATTAGATTAGCATCATCTTTTCATTTCAGCAGCGCATTTTCATTTCCTTTCAAGTTTTGTCATTGTAATTTTCAAATTCCTTTTTAAGTTTCAAGTTGGTAAATCATTATAGAGGATATCATTTCCTTGAACAAACATAACCATACTTGTTTTCATTTTAGAATTTCCATTTCATCTTAGAAAACCAAAATCGACAAAAAGTTAAGAAATAGGTTATCTTGCACATATAGTGCGCCGCACTTCATCATCTTACGAATCCCGGATTGACAAATTAAATGCAGCAATTTAGGACACACTAAATTGACCAAAAATTTTGGCGCCATTGCCGGGGAAGTGTAACTAGGTAGCCAATTTCTTAAAAAAAAAAAAACACAAAATCATAAAAGAAGGGAAAACTTGATAACTTCTTGAAGTATGCTCTCCTCTTGCACCTAGTGTGATCTGGAGGATCAGAAAAGAGAGTTATTGGTTTAGTAATTTCTTAAGTATGCTCTCTTCTTGCACCTAGTGTGACCTGGAAGATCAGAAAGAGAATTATTAGCCCAACTTTTCAAAAATATAAAAAAAATAAAAAATGACATGCATAGGGCAAGAGATTCTAGGGAAGGTTTATAGCTAAAGCCAAGAGTTCGATTTTCACAACTCCATCTTCTTCAAGGCATAGACCAGATTCACCACCATCTACCCCTAGCCTTAAGATTTTTGGAAGTCAAGGAATAGCTCAATTAGAGGATTCTCCTATACCACCTACTAAAACCCATTTAGAAAACAAAGAGACTCTCTCTCATCCTCCCTTGGTAGAAGAACTAGAGGACTTTAAGAACTCTAAAGAAACTATCATGGTAGAGGAAGTAATAGATGGAGGTAGAGGTAGAGGTAGAAGAGGAGGAAACAATGGAGACAACAATGGTGAAGGAAATAATGGTAGAAATAGGGAAGGAAACAACTTGTTTGGATTCCCTATAGTTGATGAGGAAACTCATGCAACGATGAAAAATATCTCACCATCTGTTCTCCCTAACTTTTATGGATTTTGAAGTGAGGATCCTGAAACATTTCTGTTTGAGTTTGAAGTTGTGTGCCGAACCTATGATTATATGGAAGACTCTCAAAAACTCAAACTGTTTCCTTCAACTTTGAAGGGATCTGCTTTGAAATGGTTCATGGGATTAGCCACTCAATCTATTAGGACTTGGAATGATATGAAACAAAAAAATTTTGATAGATACTTGGACTATTGTATGCCCACCAATCACAAGGATGAGGTATTCAAAATGATGCAAAAAGAAGATGAAAATTTGGAAGACTTACTTGAAAGATTTCAATACAACTTGAAAAGAGCAAAGATGAGCAAATTAGATGATGAAACCTTGAAAGCCCTCATATTAAAAGCCATTAGAGATGAATGGATAGATATTTTAAACATGATGGGGAAAGGAGACATTTCTCAACTTCCACTTCGTGACATAACAGAACTATGTGTCCATCTCTCAAGAGGAAAATCTAAAATAGGAAAAGGGCCTAGGGATCCTTCTCTTATTAGGGCTAACAAATCTGCAACTGGATCAGTAAGTAGGGCAGAGATTGGTAACATGCTTGATGAGTTTAAAACTGATATCTTATGGAGCCTTAGTGAACAACTAGACACCCTTAAAATCCAAAACAAGCAGAAAGCAGAAACAGACGCTTTAGCCATCTTTTTTCCAAAATGTAGGAAGAAGGAATGTCCCTTGGATGCAAAAGTTGTAGAAACATGTATGATTTTCTCAGAGAATCATGAGATCAAGGATTGTCCTTCAATTCCTGGACTCAAAGCTATTTTTCAAGAAGACCCAAATTCAGTAGAATCTCTCTGTTTTGTTGCAAGGAGACCTTGGCAGGGACAACAAACTCAAGGGTTTAACAACCCTATGAATTTTCAAACCCCACCAAATTGGAATCCTTGGCAACAACCTTGGCCTCAACATCAAAATTCATATCAGCCATGGGTACAAGGGATGCAAAATCCTTATGGGAGATTTACTCAATTTTATCAATATCCTCCATCTTTTCAAAATAAACAAGCTCCACAACTTCCAAACCCAAATCCACAACTTTCATTGCCATTTCCACAACAACAACCTTCTCAAAAAAATCCAAATCCTCAACTCATGCTCCCATACCAACAAAAGACAAGTCAACTTCCAGCTCAGCCATTGCCAAATCCTAACAATAAGAATCCTCAGAATACTTACATGGTAGAAGGACAACAATTTCCTACCTATATGATTGTTCCTCTCAACGATGTACAACTCAGATCTGGTAGAGTTTTAGAAAAACTTTCTATAGATATTCAAGAGCAAGATACCTCTGAGGAGGACTCTCTTCAAGTCAATAAGGGTTTTGAGGAAGAATCTCTTCAAAATTCAAACATTCAAAAAGAAAAAGAAAAGTTAACATCCACAACTCCTATAGTTGAGCAACCCGCATCTTCATCTACACCTCCTTTTCCTGAAAGACTACAAATTGACAAGGGGGTGGAAAAACAAATCTTGTTGCCTAACTATGATTTTCTAGATGAATTGAAGAATGTTTGTATCAAGATTCCCTTGATACAAGCCATTCGAGAGATTCCTATTCTAGCAAAAACAATAAAGGAGTTGAGTTTCAAAAGACCAGGAAGGAAACTAAAAGACACAAGAATAATCCACCTGGTAGGAAAAATTGCAGATATCATGATGGGAAAAATTACCATGCAGAAGTATGTAGATCCAGGAAGTCCAATTGTCAAGACACATATAAATGGGATATAAATTCCAAACACATTGATTGACTTAGGGGTTGCTATCAACATTATGAGTAGACAGATTATGGAACAGCTAAAACTTACTAACCTTCTTTTTACACCTACTTTACTGCAACTTGCAGATCGATCAATTATTAAACCAGATGGTGTATTAGAAGATATTTCAGTCTCCTTAGATTCTTGGGAATATCCAATAGATTTTATGATTTTGACTCCTAAGAGTAATCTAGGAGGGCACCCACTTATTTTAGGAAGACCTTGGCTAGCCACAGCTGATGCTTTTATTAGTTGTAGATCTGGGGACATGTACATTTCTAATGGTAATTCGACAAAGAAATTCAATTTGTATCCTCCAGCAAGAGCAATCATAGAAGTAGGAGACAATGAATGGGTTGATGATGAGGATACTATACAACCTGTCTTTACCATTTCTGAAATCAGTGAGGATAGTCAAATTTTGAACACATTAGAAAATTTTGAGACATCTTCAGAATATGACCCCACACAATTTCAGTTGGAATCTGACATAGAATATTTATCATCAAGACAAATGTCTCTTTACTCTATGGAAGAGTTTGGTAGTTCTACTATTGATATTTTTCCAGGAAAAACACTAAATATCAACAAACTTTTGGTAGAATCACAACAAGAAGAACTAACCAAAATCTTGCAAAAACATTCTACTGCATTTGCATGGGAGTATACTGACATGAAAGGTATTGATCCTAAGACTTGTATCCATCATATCTATATTGAGGAAAACAGTAGACCAATCAGACAACCTCAAAGAAGGTTGAATCCAAATCTTAGGGAGATAGTGAAAGAAGAGCTCCAAAAAATTCTCAATGTAAACTTCATTTATCCAATTTCAGATAGCCGATGGGTTTCTCCTTTGGTCATAGTACCTAAAAATAATGGTAAATGGAGGGTATGTATTGATTACAGGGAATTGAACAAAGCAACTTTGAAGGATCACTTTCCTTTGCCTTTTATCGATCAGGTATTAGACACATTAGCAGGTAAAAAGTACTTTTCATTCTTGGATGGTTTTAGTGGCTATAATCAAATTCAGGTAGCACCTGAAGATCAAGATAAGACCGCATTTACTTGTCCATGGGGAACTTTTGCCTACCAAGTGCTTCCTTTTGGGTTATGTAATGCACCTGCAACATTCCAAAGAGCAGTACTAGGAATTTTTTCTGATCTAATCCATGATTGTGTAGAGGTTTATATGGATGATTTTATAGTTTATGGTAATTCATTTGAAGAGGCATTAGAAAATTTGGAAAAAGTTCTTATAAGATGTAAAGAAACAAATCTTTCATTAAGCCATGAAAAATGCTTTATGATGTTTACTGAAGGGATTGTTTTGGGGCATCATATTTCAGGAGATGGGATTAAGGTTGATAAATCAAAAGTTGAAGTCATCTCCAAGTTACCTATTCCAAATTGTCAAAGATATGTTAGAAGTTTTCTAGGATTTACTGGTTACTATAGAAGATTTATAGAAAACTTCACTAAAATAGCATCTCCACTCTTCAAATTGCTTACAAAAGATTGTGAATTCAAATGGGATCCTGATTGTCAATCAGCTTTTGAAACTTTGAAAACAAGAATATCCGAAGCACCTATCTTGAGAGGACCAAATTGGAAACTCCCTTTCCATATTTCTACGGATGCTTCAGATACAGCTCTAGGAGCTGTGTTGGGTCAAAAAGATTTAGTTCCTTATGCCATTTATTATACCAATAAAAATTTGACTCCCACAGAGTTGAACTATACTGTGACTGAAAAAGAGTTTTTAGCTGTTGTTCATGCAATTAATAAATTTAGACATTACATAACAGGCTATGAAACTTTTATTCATACTGACCATTCTGCAATTAGATATTTAATGAACAAACATGTTACTAATGGCAGAGTGACAAGATGGCTTTTAATTTTGCAAGAATTCAATATTACTGTGTTGGATAGACCAGGAAAACAGAATACAGTAGCTGATTTCTTGTCTAGAATTCAGAATACTAAAGAAGATTCTCCTGTAGAGGATAAGTTTCCTGATGAATACTTGTTTGCAGTAACTATTAAGACTCCTTGGTATGCAGATATTGCTAACTATTTGGTTACAGGAAAACTACCTTCACATTTATTTCCAAGTGAAAAATGAAAAATTATTCAGGAGAGTTCAAAATATTCATGGATTTCTAACGAATTGTTTAAAACAAGGCCAGATCTTGTGATCAGAAGATGTGTCAAGGAAGATGAAATGCCTGATATTCTTAAGGCATGTCATGATGAACCATGCGGCGGACACTTTGCAGACAAAAGGACGGCCTATAAAATCCTCTCTTTAGGATATTATTGGCCTTCTCTTTTCAAAGATGCAAAACAATATGTCAAAAGGTGTGACAGCTACCAAAGAGTAGGGAAACCTACCCTTTCAAGTGAAATGCCATTGCAACCATAGGTACTCATTGAACCCTTTGAAAAATGGGCTTTAGATTTCATTGGACCTATTAATCCACCATCTAAGCAAAAGAAGTATATATTGGTTTGTACTGATTATGTTACTAAATGGGTATAAGCCAAAGCATTAGTATCTGCTACTGAAAATTCAGTTGTTCATTTTCTTTATGAGAATATTTTTACTCGCTTTGGTGTTCCAAGAGAAATTGTGACAGATCAGGGGAGCCAATTCACATCCAATTTGGTGGAGAAATTGATGGAAGAATACAAAATCAAGCACAGAAGATCTACTCCTTACCATCCGCAAGAAAATGGTCAAGTGGAGTCCACAAACAAAGTTCTTGAAAGTATCATCACCAAAACTGTTCATCTACATAGAAGAGATTGGGCAGAAAGGCTTCCCGAAGCCTTGTGGGCCTACAGAACTACATGGAGAAATACAACAGGACATTCTCCCTATGAACTTGTTTATGGGAAAGAAGTCTTGCTCCCCATTGAGTTCCAAGTCAAGACCTTCAAGATAGCAGTTCAGTTGGGGATGGACTTATCCGAAGCCCAAAGCATAGAATGGAGTAGTTGAATGAGCTAGATGAGATCAGACAAGAAGCAATTTTAAGAACTGATCTAGTTCAATATCAAAGAGCTAAATGGCATGACAAGTACATCAAAGAGAAGAAGTTTCAAGAAGGAGATTGGGCATTTTTATTTGATTCCAAGTTTAAATATTTCCAAGGAAAATTTCAAACTCATTGGCTTGGGCCATATGAGATTGACAAGATCTTTAGCAATGGAGCGGTAAGAATCAAGACCATTGATGAGTTTCAAACTCCTCTTATTGTGAATGGCCATAGATTGAAAATTTATCATAAGCCACTCTCAAAAGAGGATTTTTTTAAAATGTTTCAAGAAAGTTCTGCAATTAGGATGGTACAGAAGAATTCTTCTTCTCCACCAGCCTAGCTTTTGTCCTTTTCAGTTCTTAAAAAAAATAAAAAATAAAATTGTATAAGCCTGAAAACCAATCACTGATTGGCAGTCTTATACAAAAAATATAGGGTGAAAATCAGGAACACCTGACACTCTATATTTTCCAAAAAAAAAAAAATCTCTCTTTCATTTCACAAGTTTTGTGACCACCCACTCCATTCCATCCCACTTCATTCCATTTCATTTCACTTCATTTCACTCCATTCCATTTCATTTTATCTATTTCATTCCATTTCATCAATAAAAATCTTTTTCATGACCATTTCCATCTGGTCATTTGTCATCTGTTCATCTCCATTCATCCAAGTAATAGTTGTGTCAGTTTCCGCAGCTGACATCTGTTTCCGCAGCTGACTCCAGTTTCCGCAGCCAGAAGCAGATTCCGCAGCTACAACTCTGTTTTCAAAAGAATGTACAACCAGATGTTATTTCCATAATCATGAAATAAAATGCAGGTGAGAGGATCAAAAAATGAAGATATGGAGCATTCAAGACACCAATGAAGAGCAATTAGTTGAAGACCAAGGGAAAAGGCAAAGATTCCAAAGGTATGAATAAAATTGATTTCAAATAGCATTGAAAAAAACATTTTTATATAGTTCTGAACCATGAGCTCTATCCATTATGTGCAATGATTATATTGACAATTCCGTAACCTTTCACAATCTCCATATTGTCCTCTCGCATTCATTCTCAAACGGTTCCATCATTAAAACCTCTGATTTTCACTCATGTTCCAATATTCCACCAGTGACAATGAGACGTATCTGATTTGACCACGGACTCTTACAGCTGCATAAATCCATAACCGTTGTTGAAACGCGCTCATATTTATTATGCAACCACCAAAATTCAAAACGCTGCCGGATGTGTTATACTCTGTTAATCTCTCTGTCGTGCTCTCTGTTGTGCTCACGAAAACCCCTCTCTGTTCTGTTCACTCCATTCCGCTCTCTATTACGTTATAATCTGTATACCCACTCTCTGACATTTACCCATAGCCATTGTGCTCATCTCTGTGCATTCAGCCGTTCTGTTTCCATTAAACCCTCACGCAGGCAAATTTGTGAAGAGCAGAAAAGAAGAATGGGAAAATTGCTAAGAGCAGAACCGGAAGGACCTAAGTTTATGGAGGGATATCCGCAAGTAAGGGATATATTGAAGAAAGAAAATTGGCTGTGGTTTATCCAGAAATTCAGAGGTTATCATAAAGAAGTGACGAAGGCATTCGCAAGGTCGTTTAATGGCTTGGAAGCAGAGATTGGTGACCTTAAGTTTGCGGTCAATGAAGCATCTATAGCAACAGCCACGGAACTTCTTCAGGAGGGTGAGCGTTGGTTTAAGAATAAAAGCATCAGTGATGAAGCATGGAGAACAATCTTATGAAACCAAGGTATGGACATAACTGTTTTTAAAAGAGGAATTCTTGTGCATGCATTGAAAGAGGAATGGGCTACTTTGCTGCTAGTTGTTCAGAAATTCATTACATGTGAAGGCCATTTTGGGTCCATGTATATGTACCATACCAGGTTACTGATGAATTTTCTAGATAATCAAACTCTCAATATCCCATATTTTCTATTCAATAGTTTGAAGAAAATGTCCGTGACTGTTCAGAAGCGTTTAGGAGATGTAGAACCCCATCTATATCACCACGGCCTTGTAAAAAATTTGATTGAAAAGGAGTTAAAGGAAAAGAAAGACACATGGGAACAATTTATGGTTAGAAATTTCTTTGAGGAACCTCAGGAAATTCCTGAAGGTAGTACAACAAGAAGGAGTAGAAGAAAAAGAATAAATGATGAAACTCAAATTACTCCTACTCAAGAAATTCCTGAAGGTAGCACAACAAGAAGAAGTAGGAGAAAAACAAAAATTGATGAAATCCAAAATACTCCTACTACTACAATTGAAAGAACTGATAGGGAAGAGAGACTGTCAAAGAGGAAGAAGAAAGAAATAAAGGGTAAGAAGCCAATAATACCAAAAGAAAGAAAAACTATTGAGGCTATACATAAAACCCCTTCTTCCGAAGAAGAAGATCACCAAGTGTTATCTGAAAGATTAATTTATCTTCAAAAACAGTCCTCTATGGCCAAGAAGACAAAAAAAGGGAAACAAAAACAAAAAGATAGTCTACCACAGCGTGTGAGAAGAAGCAGCAGACTTAAGGGGAAATTGAGGAAAACACAAATGAAGGGTCCTCATTTCATTGATTTGGGAGAGGATACATCTGAACAGTCCCCATCTGACCATAGTCCATCTCAGTCAGTTAGTGAAGCTGGTTCATTTCATTCTCAGTCAGACATTGAATATACTCCATCCCATTCTCAGCAAGATGTTGATGTGAGCCCTTCTTAGCCAGATTTTGAAGATAACTCTCCTTCACGGCATTTTGGGGACAGCCCAATAAAAATGACACCTGATATAGACCCCAAGCAGCAAGAAGTATATGACTATATAGAATCTTTGGAAAAGGCAGCTACAGGTCCCAGTACTTCGTCCATTCAGCCTCATACAGTACAGGATGATTTAGTCCAATCACTAAAACAGGAAGTCTTTGAGCTAGAGCTTTTAAATAGGCACATCAAAAATGAAAATGAGACATTGAAAGAACAAGGTAAATTGGACAAAATCATCCATGATAATACCATGCTATATCTGGGAATATGGCAGAAGAAGAACAAGAAATTGAAAAGGAAATGCCAGAAGTTGAACAGAGCACTGGTTAATATCAAATTTAGGTGCTTAATGAAGAAACACAGAATGTTGGCAGCACCAAGGAAGAGGAGGAGAGGATTAGACGTGCTGGCTGAAGTGTCAAGGCATATGAACTGAGGAAGGAATATCAAAATTTTGGTTGCATGAGGACATGCAACACCTTCACAGTGGGGGTATGTTGAGTCTCAATTCTGCATCTTTTCCATACACTTTTCTATACCTTTTTCACTCACCTGAACCTCCCAAGTTGTCAATATCATTGTATGTTAACTGCAAAAGAGTATCTAACATGGTTTTTAACTATATTTTTATGTCTGCTGTTTGATTTAGATTTTGTTCATTTAGCTGCGGAATCTTGCCACTTTCCGCAGCTGCTGCAACTTTCCACAGCCATTTTGTGAAACTCTATGTTACAGGTGTCTACAGGAAAAACGAGCCACATGGGCAAGTCAGAAATGATGTGGACATGGTTCATGTCCTATTGGTTCGAGCAAACTCATCTAAAGAAGCCACGGTCAAAGGCGTCCACATGGAAGTCAACCATGGAGTCTCACGGTGACAGGACTCTGTTTCGTGTCACGTGAAGGTTCATATGGCCGTTTCTGAGCTTGCGAAGGACAAGTCGACATCTGTACATGGCTCCATAGCCGAATTCAAGCATCCACTCCTCATAGATTTACTTTGCAATACGGCCATGATCCTAGATCCGTGGACGTAATGGTCTACGTGTTCTCCACCAGCATAAACTTTAGGAGACAGTTATATTTCTTTTGTTATATATAATGCGTTTGCATACGCATATAGAGTTAGTCTCAATTAGTCTCTGTTATCTTTTATTAGTCTGCTCTGTAATGTAATTACGCTGCCTTTGAGCCGTAATACTACCTTACTGTTATGACTACATTTTAATATAAGAAGACTATGTTTTCAGACTTAATTCGTACTTGAAGATTGTTGCCAAGGCTGGTGTAGAGGGCCCCTGCTCAGCTGAGGTTTTGTGCATTAGTGTATAGTTCTTATTTTATTTCTTTAAAGTTCATTGTGCCATAATCCATTCACATGTTTATACATTGCATTTTTCATGATACATATGCTTCATTTCTATTTATAAACTTTCATGCTTTCCATTTCACTTCTGTCTTTCATGTTTTATGTTATTAATCACTGATCAGTGTTCTTGTTTCAGGTTATAGATAGGCAGCCCGGGCATTTTCATAGATTTTTGACTAATGACATGGGATTAACATTGTTCTGCTGCTAATTTGTTTTTCTTAGTTTCTGTTTAATTTCAGTACTGCTTTGTTTAATTCAGTTTTGCTCATTTGCTTCAGTAGTTAAATTTAGATATATTAAACTGCTCATAACATCTTCAGTTGCCTCCGAAAGCCACAGCTGGATTGATGGTGAGGGATTGTATTATGAAATGTGTAGTTTAGTATTAGTTTCTTTTCTGCAAATTTAGATATATTAAGCTGCTCATAGCATCTTCAGTTGCCTCCGAAAGCCACAGCTGGACTGATGGTGAGGGATTGTATTATAAAATGTGTAGTTTAGTATTAGTTTCTTTTCTGCAAATTTAGATATATTAAGCTGCTCATAGCATCTTCAGTTGCCTCCGAAAGCCACAGCTGGACTGATGGTGAGGGATTGTATTATGAAATGTGTAGTTTAGTATTAGTTTCTTTTCTGCAAATTTAGATATATTAAATTATGCATGACATCTTCAGTTGCCTCCGAAAGCCACAGCTGGACTGATGGTGAGGGATTGAATTATGAATGTATGGTTTGATATTAGTTTACTTTCTGCAAGTTAGATATCAGTTACTCAAGTTGTTTATGATTACTTCCGAAAATCATAGCTGGACTAATGATGAGGGATCAGAAGACAAGTTGATGTAAATTGATTTAGATTTACTTTATTGCAAATTTTGGATTTCTTTCAGCATAATTTATTTTGTGTTTAGACAGCAGCAAGAATAGTTTGGTTTCATGCTCACTAGTTCATTGTTTTGATTCATTAGATTAGCATCATCTTTTCATTTCAGCAGCGCATTTTCATTTCCTTTCAAGTTTTGTCATTGTAATTTTCAAATTCCTTTTTAAGTTTCAAGTTGGTAAATCATTATAGAGGATATCATTTCCTTGAACAAACATAACCATACTTGTTTTCATTTTAGAATTTCCATTTCATCTTAGAAAACCAAAAATGATAAAAATTTAAGAAATAGGTTATCTTGCACATATAGTGCGTCGCACTTCATCAGCTTACGAATCCCGGATTGACAAATTAAATGCAGCAATTTAGGACACACTAAATTGACCAAACAGTGGTCTCTGCCTCGAAGTCACATGGGGCAAGGGCTAGCCCCTACCTTACCCCTGCCATGATCTTTATATTAAATCAAATATATCTGGCTTGCATTATATGTTAAGAAACATTGGCACAGTATAGTGGTAATTTGTGTTGTTTGTGTGGGGGAGGTCACGGGGTCGACCCTGACCTTCGCCCACCCTCCGAATAAATTTTTGCCACACCATACATACTATATGACATTCGACCATAAAATAGCCATATTTTGGACATTGAGAGGGGGCACGTGGCGGCCCTTGGTTGCATCACATTTCATCTTCCCATTGGCTCAATCCATTAGCCAGTAAAAATGAAAAAAATCATCCAACTCAAAAACCAATCACGAAGTGACACTTGTCATAGTGTCATTGGAAAAATTGAAGGAATATTTAAGGAATATTCTTTTTTTTCTGATTAGGCTACCGAGTCATAATTTTTTCATTTTTGCACAAATTTTATCTCTTTGTGAAAACGAACAAGCTCTAACTTTCACATACAGAGTCAGTTTTTTATGAAAAAAAGTGCAATAGATTCTTGGTGACGTGCACTTTGCGATCTTTAAGGTTTCGAACAATTTTGAGCACTTCAATTTTTGAGCTTAACACTTAGCACCTGATCATTTCTTCCCACTAGAAGCATTTTAGACCCCTAATTATACTATTAATTTTTCAGCAGGTGAGGGTATAGTTCCTCACCTTCTCAATCTCCATCCATTTTTCCTTAGAAGGATTTTGTCTCTTGAGTCCCACTCAAATGTATTCAACATTCCCTCTCCTTGAAGTTATGGTTCTTCTGTCAAGTATGATATCTCGCTGAAGTTCATCAAGATATTATGGCGAGAAATAATCTATTGATGGAAGTTGAATATGTTCTCCTTGATCATCAATCAAGGGAGGCTCAAATAATCTCAAATTCTCAACATTAACAACACAATATATTTTCATATAAGGATGAAAATATAGCTTAAATGCATTTTTACCAATCTTTTCCATAATTTTAAAAGGACCATAACATATTGGCTTAATCTTTTTACCTTCCCCTTGAAGTCTCTCTTTGCTAATATATAGAAAAACTTCATCACCAACTTGGAATTTATGATCGGCACGGTGTTTATCATGCCTTTCCTTGTAGTTTCTTTTCCTCTTTTCAAGTTGTTCTTACACTGTGTGATGTATAAACTGAATTTTCTCAATGAAATTATTTTCTTTATCTATGTCTCTATGGCATAGCAACATCTTTCCCAAAGCTGAAGTCTAATGGCGATCTTGGAAAGTACCCAAGACATGTCTCAAATGGAAATGTGTTTGTGGAAGAATGCCTTTCCCTGTTGTATGCATGCTGAATGTAATGCAACTGTTCATCCCACAACTTGGGATGTTTGTTGCAATATCCCCGAAGAAGATGAATGACTATATTTTTTACCACCTCAGTTTGACCATTTGTTTACGGATGAAAGGTTTTACTCTTCTTCAACTTAGTTTCCATCATGTACCACAAATTTGACCAAAAATTCCCAACAAATCAAGAATCTCGATCACTTACAATAGAAGTAGGAAGACCAAAATGAACCCAAACATTTTGAAAGAAAATATGAGTTGTTTGTTCAATTGTAATTTGCTTTTTACATGGCATCAAAATACACATCTTTCTAAACCTATATACAACTACTTACAAGTAATCATGACCTTTTCTTGACAATGGAAGACCTCCTACAAAATCCATTGAGATACTCTCCTATGGACACGAAGGTACCGGAAGTGGAGTGTACAATCCTAGTTTCCTATTGTTAGGCTTGCATATTGCACACAAATAACATCCTTTAATGAAACTTGATACACTATCAAACATGTGTAGCCAATAACAATACCCTTGGAGATTCACTATTGTCTTGCCTACACCGAAATGTCCAGCAATCAATGAAGTGTGCACCTCCCTTATGATATTGTTTCTTCCCCCTTGTGGAATACATAACTTGCCCAAGTGATACAAAAAAATGTTATGTACATGGTAATCTAACTCTTCATTTTGGTTTCCTTGACTCAAGGTAGACATCTTGAACTTAATTATCATATGCATATTTATCAATGTAACATTCATGAAAAATAGAATTGTGCTTGAGAATAATAGATGAATTTACAATAGGCCTAGAAATCATATCAACTAAATTATTGTAGATTCCATTTTTATACATGATAACCAAATGGAATTGTTGTAGAAATCCCATCCATCTGAAGTGTCTTGATTGTTGCAACTTTGATTGTGACTATAAGTACTGGAATGGTTGATGGTCGGTATGGATAATGGTCTCTTTCCCCATCAAGTAGCGTTTCCATTTCTTTACACTTTTTACTAATGCATATAACTCTTTGTCATAAGTGGGATAGTTCGTCACAACACCATTAAAAATTTCAGAATGAAATGAAATGGGCTTACCATGTTGCATGAGAACTGCTCCCATGGCGTAATCACTAGCATATGTTTGAATCTCAAATGACTATCTAAGATCCAGGGGAGCCAATACTAGTGCTGAACTTATATTTTGTTTTAAAGAATCAAATGTTTTTTGCTACATATCTCCCTAAAGGAATACTTTCTTGACACTAGTCAATGCATGTAATGGAGCTGCAATGGAAGAAAAATTAGCAATGAATTTCCTCCATCATTGTGTTTCCCCTAGAAAGCTTCTTACCTTCATAATTGTATTAGGCTTGGGCTAATTCACAATGAACTCAACCTTAAATGGGTATATCTTTAGCTCACCTCCTCCAACAATGTGTCCCAAATACACTAAATAAGTCTTTCCAAATTCACACTTCGACATCTTTAAAAACAACTATTCTTTTCTCAAGACATCAAGTACTTTGTTCACATGCATGACATGTTCATCTCTTGATTTGATGAATATCAAAATATCATCTAAGTAAAAAATGACAAAATCATCTAGAAATGGCCTCAATACATCATTCATAACTCTCATGAAAGTAGCCGGAGCATTGGTAAGACCGAAAGGCATAACAAGCCACTCAAACAATCCTTGTTTAGTTTTAAATATAGTTTTCCAAATGTCCTCTTCCGTTATTCTAACTTGATGATAACCACTTCGTAAGTATAAATTAGTGAAATAATTTGCATACCTCAATTGATCAAGAAAATCATCAATTCATGGGAGTGGATAACGATTCTTTACCATGATTTTTTTCAATGCACGAAAATCCACACACATGCGCCAAGTCCCATCCTTCTTTGGCACCAAGACAATCAGCGAACCGCATGGCGTAGTAGATGGGCAAGTATACCTTTTTTCAACAATTCTTGAATTTTCTTCTTGATTTCAATGCTCTCCATTATCAACATGTGATAGATGCCAGTGTTTGGAAGTGGAACATATTACTGCGGCTGTATCTCATGCTGAATTTCCTTCTTGGGAGGTAACCCATTTGAATCCTGAAACATCTCGCCATGCCGAATTACCACATCAAAAAAATCGGATTTTAATTTTTCATCACAACCTTCAAATGATTCATAATCCATATCATTCTTTTTCTTGATCATGAGAAGCACAAAATTTTTACTTGCATTAACTAGTCTCTTCTTCTGCCCTACATTAACCAAAGAAATATTCAGCTTTTTGCGATGAGCTCTCACAATATATTCCACCCCATCCTTGAGAAAATGATATTTGTTCTCATGAAGATAAAATATTGATTTCCTATCATACAAATATGGGCGTCCCAAGATAATTCCTGAAATGTCAAGCGGAACCACATCTAACTCAATTTCATCAATAAAATTTGCCATTTCAATATAACCTGTAAATTTGCACTCTTGACTATCCAACCCAAAGGATATGACTTATGATGAGGTACAGTTTCAAGGGTAATGATTTTTACCAAGTCTTCTGAGATTAAGTTCACTTGTGGCCCACTATCAAATAATGCATCAATATTTTTATGGTTTGAGATAACCCTTACATGGAACAACTCCATTCTTGTTTCTTCATTTGGAGTGTTTTTGTGACAATTTGATGAACTAGTACTTGTTATGGATTATTTTCCCTTTGTGACCATGGATGTAATCTTGGTCTCATCACCGGAATCAAATCCAAGATCATGTTGTGTGGTAGCAGTCATATTTTGTTTCCCCTTATTGTTTAGTATCTTAGGCCTTAGTTCAGGATGTAGTTTCCTGATAGTGGGCTTCATCATGCCCCTCTTTGAAACAATTTTTCCATGTATTTTTCTCCTTTTCTTTCTTAACACTTGCATTATTATTTCCCTTCCATTTTCCTCCCTTCTCTTTCTCCTTACCCTTGAATGGCTTCTTCTTACTACCCTCTTCCTAAATGTTCTTTCCCCTTGCTTCAAGGTGTGTGGCTTGCACACATACCTAATCTAAATTTCTTGGATTAAACATAAGGATAGTGTATTTCAAATAGGAATGTAAACCCCCAATATATTTTAATAGAGTGTCTTGGGAATTCAAGTTTATACCTAACAACAAAGACCTTTTCCTAAAATCCTCGGTATTATCTTGAACTGTTTGACCCTTGAGTTGCCTAAAGTTTTTCCTACTCATAATGGCTTTTTGCATGTAAGCTAAAGGATAAAACTGTCTCTTAATTGAAGGAATAAACTCAGCCCAAGAAATGGATATCTTACCATGGATTCACATTTCCTCTTGAGTCTTCACTTCCCACAAGACTAGTGTTTCTCCTTCTAGCCTCAATGAAGCCAACTCGTTCTTTATGTCATCTTCTTGAAGGTTCTGAATTCTACAATAAACTGTTGAAAATCAACAAGAAAATGTGAGTCTAATTTATTTTTCCCTTAAATAAATTAGAAAATAAATTGTAATCTTATATCATAACAACTTGTATTAGTTAACTAAGTGATAAAGGCTTAGTTATCTCAAGATTTCGAGTTGAGGGTCAAAGGTGAGGCATATAGAGTGATTCTATTATTTTGGGGGTCCAATTACAGTTAATGCACTAGTGTAGTGTGAGTTTAATCAGTTAACTCAAATTAATTGAGTTAAAATCAGTTTAACTAGTTCTAACTGAGTGATGAGCTAGTGAGAGGTCAAGTGAATTAAACTATATTTAATTCAAAAGTAGTGATCTATCAAGTAACTGATTGTTGTGGTGGATTCGACACACAGGTGTACGAAATCATACGAGTTTAGAGAGTGTGGTCTACCCTCTAAACTATAGGTAACAGGCAGTATCTGGGGGGAGCTTAGAAGTATAAGACTTAAATGAAGTAATACACTAAAGTATGCTCTGTTAAAAAACTACAAATAAAAATACAAAAGAAGCTATATAGAGAGTTCCAAGCAATAACAAGGTAAAAAATGGCTCGATGGCCTCTTCTTATTGAATTCTTGGAATGAAAACAAATCTTACCCACTTGCCAAAGGGCCTAGGCAGTGGCTCTAGGACCCAATGCAAGGATGTTTGTCCTTCAGGTTCTGCCTTCTGACGCAGTCTAACTCTCTCTCTCTGCTGCAATGGACTAAGATGTTGGATGGCCAACCATCTAGTCCTCTCTTGCTTCAGCTCCTTAGGGCACACAAACTGCTGGTGTTTCTTGGGAAACTTTGGCCAGCATAACTTTGTGATCACACTTTTTTTATCTCTTGGTGGGTTTTTATAGGTGAGCTTCAAATCCTCCTTCCCTCCCTTGGTACATGGTGGATGGTGACCCAAGGAAGGGGCATGATTCCATTGTGTGCTCAAATATGCTTTTGTGTTCTCACACAATGCCTAAGGAGGCACTTGTGCTGTCCTTAGGTGGCTTTCACATAAGGAGAAATTGTCCTTTGCTTGCTTGTGGTCCCGGAAAGTGACTTTTTTCCACTTCCAGGAATGCGCGCTTATGGGGCTCCAGTGTGCGTATAAGGCGCTCTTTTCAAAGGAAAAAGCACGCATTTGAGAATTTATGAATAGTTGAAATTTGATTTTCTCAAAACCTTAGAGATTTTAAGTACTTCTTGATTCCATAATGTATCCCTGTCCTGTAAATCCTTAGGCTCGACATTAATTGATGTCGTTTTCTGCTGTACAATTTTCCAGTGTTAATAGATGCTCCCTAATGTGTGAGGTCTAGGAAGAATTGTATAGCCGAAATACATTATATTATATTTTCTGTATCGTATGCAACGAGAGAGAGAGAGAGAGAGAGAGAGAGAGAGAGGCCTGCATGTAGAATATACAACACCTTGCACCGTTTCCGTGATAACCATGGCCTAAGGGACCCCCTGCAAGAAAAAAAAATATACAAAATATTTACAAAATATCAACGAGGTGGGCATGTCCCATGCTCGTGATGCTATGGCTAGTTAAACAAAATTGACAGATACATGTGCTATCTGTGCCACTACTGTGGTAGTGATGTTGGTGGTTGTTGACAATGACTGTTGATGCCCTCAGGGGCGTTTTTCTTTGATGATAGGTGGAATGTGGTACCCATATGTGTAATCTTGGTATGGCATATCACCACGCAATGGACGCATATGTATTGGCTGGGACCTTCCCGTGTAATCATTGTTGTCAGAGACACTTATACAGGCACATGTATTCGATAGATCTTGATCAAAGTGCAATGGTTGTAAGGTAAAATACCATCGTGACATGAAAGCTTTTGTTGTAGTCGAATTTCAAGAGGATCGATGACATCTATGCACAATGATGTCTCCCATAGTGCCACCCGAGGATACCCCTTTGCATGGGGAGGGGTCATCCAAGGTATCGCTTCCTTTTTGGAAAAGAGGTGTTGATCTCGACAAAAACGAAGCCTTAACCGAATCAATATGGGTTTAACATAGGCATGTTGGTGAGAGTAGCTGAAAACGGATGATGGGGATTCAGTGGCCCAAGGTCAAAGTATATTTAAGCAGCTTGGCAGCAGTCATAGGTATTTCTGAAGAGAAAAGTCCCTAGAGTTGGTAGGACTTCCAGGGCGGGTATGAACTGGCTATGATTGTCGTAATGGTGCGTGCATGGGTGGTATGAAATATTTCGACCAAGGGAGATGGGGGACTATTGCCATGTGAGAAAAAGTGCAATATGAAGGCGAAGAGGCAAAGGGCATTGTTTGTGATCTTTGTACACTTACCAAAAGAATAAAATAATGGGGTTTGGTTTGTACAAAACACAGAGACAGGTACCCCAAAACATTAAAGAGGGTTTCTCACTTGATGGTGTGAGGACGGTGTTTTGCTGGGGGTAGGGTTCCCATTGGTTAGTCTCATGTGCAGGTTTGATGAAGTGAAAGATATCGCAGATGCGTTAATGTTGACGGAGGTATGGTGGGCCAAATGCGGTGCGCGGAGGTGCGCCTTCATTCTGCTTGTACAACCCGATCGTCCGGGAAGGGGGTTAGTTTAAATGGTGAACTTGAACTTATGCATGGTATATGGATGGGCATGAGGTGCTTCTCGGACTAAAAAATGGTATGGCCATGGCATCACTTGTGGGGTGATGCGCGGTCTACTTGAGATGACAATCACCATGGAGGCGAGGCTCTATTGACCATCGCGGATGTTTATCATATGCAGGGTGAGGTGATGATAAATGTGGTCAGGTATGAGGACCCTATGGTTTACTTCTGATGGAGAAATGATGTCAGGATATGCAAAGTTTTCTTGGACTCTATCATGCTGAGGGTAGAATGATACCTACTCTGGAACTTTCAGTGGTCGGTGTTGTGAATGGTTTGCAGGTTCTTCCTACAAAAACAACTACCTCAAGTGAAAGCATCTTCTTTTCATTCAATATTATTGAAAAACATGAATTTTGGAAAGGAAGATCGAAGGGTGCATACTTTCCGGCGCTTGAAAAAATATTTTTTCAGAAAGCGAATGTGGGGCATCGCTTTTGTTTGTCATAGTATACTGATGATGGTGCAACTTATGGTTTGCAGAATGGACCTTCTAATCTCCTGTTATGGACCTCTGAAGTTCTGGAAAAGGGCGATAAATAAGAGATTATGGCCCTAATCCTATTCATTTGTACTTGCTAAGTTTTGGGAGATCAGAGGTGATAGCAGAGCCTTTCTTTCCATTGCGGTCAGCTTGTGTACTGGGGATTAGCGATATTATGCTGAGGTAACTCTCATGACGTCTTACATTTTAATTTTTCTAGTTTGGTGACACCGGGGGCCGTACAAATTAGGTTTGTACGGCCTCAAAGGGGCTTTTTTCTCTAGATTGCACGGGCGATCTAGGAAAATAGGTTCCCCCCTTGCGCATATTTCTCAGGTACAGCCGCGCGCAAGCGCGCTATTCCTACCTTTTTGTGTGCAAGGGCGTGCCTGTGAATGGAACAGGCGCACAAAGGCGTGCCTATCTGAGAGACGGGTGCGCAAGGGTAGTGTTTTTGAAAAAACTTGGGTTTTTGCTGTCCCTTATGATTTTTCTCCTTTTTACTGATGGGTGCCTGTTGCTTGGCAGGTTGGTGTGGAGAGAATGAGATTGGCCTGAGATCCGGACCACTCTGGCTGCTGATGTTGGGGCGCGTCATCAGTTGGCCGCATGGGGCCTCCTGAAATTTGCTGAAAACGAGTTCCTTCGGTCACAGGACCGTCTACTACGTTATATCATACAGCATTGGCACAGGAGGAGCAACATGTTTGTCCTGAGAGGGACGAACTTGATTATCCGTCCGAAGATGGATATTTACTTTATGATCGGATTACTGCCTCAGGGAGAGGCGGTGAGGTATCCACTTCTTGTTGGACGGGTGAACATGGATAGGTTCTGGAGGAGGCATTGCAGTGGTGCGCCTCTTACTGAGGGGTGCATCAATATTGCCTCAGTGACCGATGTGGTCGAGCGGTGTGCTCTAGCCATTATTGTGCAACTGGCAGGGTCATTTGCGCCTCATTGAGCATCGAGCCCATAGGTGGGGGTTTTACACCATTTTAGGAATAAGCATTTCTTTGATTTTGCCCATTTCTGCTTTGATGGTATGGTGTCGCAACTGAACTGGGTCCAGCATGGATCCAAATCATTTGCATACGCTAGCATTTTGTGCAGCATTATGTATGAGAGGGTCATGCTGTTGAGGCTCGTGGTGGCTATGCCTATTGGGGGGCTGAGGGAGCCACACATGAGGAGGTGGGCTCAAGTGATGTCACGCGGCGGTGGTGGCGTGGTGGGTTGTTATTGGAATGACACGATGGAGGCCTGGTTTGAGGCCAATCCATAGATTTTTTTGCCATACCCTTACGCGGGGATGGACTTTCATGGTGATCCAGATATTGGTCTCCCTTTTGGTTATGTTTGGGGTCTCATAGGTATGTGTTATATTTCTGCATTTACTCGATTTTTTGTGTTCTTGAGTGTTTTTCATTGACACTAACATTATTTTGGTTACTCATGTAGATGTTGGCGAGGTGGGACGCCCAGTGGCCTGACTGGTGGGTCACAACCCTCTACCATGACCGCCTGGTGGTCGGGGAGGTGGTGCCGTAGGTGGACCGGGAGAGGGTGCCAATGGACCTAGTGAGGATGGTGTTGGTCCTTCTGGTGAGGGTAGCAGCACAGGTGCAACTAAGGTAGTGGCTGAGAGAGCTCGTGCAAATGCGGCTAAGGCACGCATCATAGTACTTACAGCTCAGGTAGAGGCTCTAGAGGACTTCCAGGGTCGGGTGGACCGTTTGACCCACGGGATGCTTGCTCGAGGTCTTATGGATGACTTCGAGGAGGTATGGCTAGAGACAATGATGGCCCGTGAGAGGGACTACTGGCCTACTCTACGATGGGTAGCTATCGCAGTGGTGACAGTAGCTCCGGTGGTGGCACTAGGAGCAGTGGTGGGCCTAGGTGCTCCTCTTGAGGGGTCACCCCCCTAGAGTAGATTTGTACACAGGGAAAGCACCCATTATGAGGATGCTTCCCTTATTTTTGACGACCTCTGTATTTTTTGGCTAGCCAATGGGCCAGTAATACTATTTTTGTACTTTGATACACATATTTTTTTATATATATATGAGAGATCTTTTTTGCGGCTCTACATGGTGTGGTGTCTATTTTAGTTTATGTGTTTGGTGTTATGCTGATGGATATACATGTTTTTGGCTTTTTATGTATGGTGGTTTGCTCGTGATGCATTCCAGTATAGGATATTGTTAGCTTTGCGATCAGCTGTTTGGTTTTGATTCCTTGAAACATGTGAGAATGTAATATAATCATATTTTCTGTTTAATCTTCTGGCACGAAAATATTTTCTAAATAGGTTTGCATCTATGGTTTCAAATGTTTGGTTTAACTGCAAGACTACTAACTGGGAATCTAGGAAGACATGCATATGGCAGATGCCCTGGTGGAGGGCCTCACACACAAGTCCGATAACGACATCATATTCTGCCTGATTTTTGGTTGCTGACCTGATGCACACGCCGTTCGAACATAGTGGTGATCGGTCAGGGTAGTAGATGACCCAGGCGGCTGCAGCTAAGTTTTGAGACCATCGCAGTTCTCCATCAGCAAATCTGAAATAAGGTTCAAGTTGCTGATCCATGGTAATATTTTGAGCGCGTTTAGGTTTTTTGGTTCAACAATATTTTGGTATTTGGGATTTTTGTGTACTCTAACTCTAGGGGATAAGAGCTTCAGGGGCCCTTATGGGTAGAACTTCTTGAGGTAAAGGCCATTGATGGGGTTAGTTAGGTAGGTCCCGTCCGGTTTCGTCAAGATGTATGCCCCCTGCTGGAGGCAATGTTTGATGATATAGGGCCCTTTCCATAGGGTTTCGAACTTTCCTGGCCTTAAGGTTTCTTTTGCGACATCATAGTGAAGGACTAGCTCTCCTTCAGCAAATGAGCAAGGGGTGATGTGGTGGTTAAATGATGCTTTTACCTTTTTCTGATGAGCCTCATTGTGTTGCAGCAATTGGCTCCTATTTTCTTCAACTAGCTCTAGTTGTACTAGGCATTTTTCTAGAGGTTGGGTGTCATCAAGGATTTCAATGGTTGTATGCAAGTTTGGGATCTCATGGAAATTGACGCAAGGGCGTAAGGTGCCTTGGTTTTTTGTGATAGGAATACAACTGAATTCCTATGACGGGGAGGTTGTTGAAATCCTGTTTTGTGCGTGCGATGACACAAGTCGTATGTGATGAGTTGTGTCGCTGGCATGCGGTGGGGGAAGGATCTCCGCAGTGGAGTCCTGAGTTAGCCGATAGTTGGCCTTCCCACTAGGATAGTCAATTCCCGGTAGATGGAAGTTGATTTTATCGCAGAGATGTCTGAACGTTTGTAGAAATGGACATCCATCTGGTGCGTGATTATGACTGGTGCAAATGGTGCAAGGTATCATAGCACTGACAGAGTAGATAGTGTGAGAATCTACACTACTCGATGTTCCAGATGTGGATGCTTGGAAAGGGTCTGTTGCGGACCAAGTCATTTTCTATTTCCATTTTTGCGTCATGGGTTGGAACTTTCCTCCCTTTTTGGTAGGTGGCTGACTTAATCCTACTCTAGCTGCTCTCAGCTTGGGGAGATGCGTGCACTTAAATGTATGATGAAAGTGTGAGCAAATTCGACAATGAGTGCGTGTGATCTTCTCTTGATTAGAGAGAAGCTTTTGGGGGAGAGACGAGATTATGCGGAGACTATTTTCAAGGGGTTTGAGTTCTCTGCATTGGTTGATTCGGTGATCATGTAGATCACACAGGCTGCATGTTATCCTAGGCTTGGCCTGCAGTTTATGTGATTGGTGTGTGATCTTATCCGGTTTAACACACCACCCTAGTGGCGGGGTCGTTGGGTCGATGATGTATCTTTTATGCCATTCTTGGAGATTGCTCGTCCTCTTTTCTACGACATTAATCATGTCTATAGAGGGACGGAGTCGTGAGACATAAGTACAATTTCGGTCATAATGATCACCTTGACATATCAGGAAAAATGTCCGTGATATGGGTCTCCCATCGTGCGTGGTCTGAGGCTGGGCAGGGTTCCATCGTCGCAATGCTACTAAGTCGGGGCAGTGGACTACTATATGGTATTTATGCTTGCATAACATGCATGCGGGTGGGTTTCGTGAAGTGCCTGTGGCGGTAACTATGGGTTCCCTGCTAGGCTGTTCTGCGGCTAACAAGAACATGATAGATCCACTCATCTCCTCTGCTTGGGTTATGGAGCTGCCGATGGATTCGACATCCATATCATCTTCTTGGGAGAGACAAACTATGGTTGAGTGGAGACTAGAAAGGGCTAGTCAGAAGTGAGGTATGTAGTGACAATCCTCCAATAAGTGATTGTCGACGCATAACGGGCATGTGAATTGTGCTGCCTGTAGTCCCACATAGTAGATCCTTTCGATTGGATACCATTTGTGAATGAGTTCCAATGCGGCACATTCTTCGAGGTAGTGACCACGTTCATCGCATAGCATGCAATGTATAATGGGCATTACCGGGGGGCGCTCTACGTATCGGTGCTCCTCTTGTAAGTACAAGATGGTGCACGAACCGTTGTTAATAGACTGGGTGGAGGGATCCTCTTGATAGGATCGCTCAATCGCATGTAAGGCATCCCTATACTGTGGTATTTTTGGACAATGGTGGGTATAATGCCCATAGGTGTCATAGAGGGTGCATGCGTGATTAGTACGCAGCGGTTTGCCTGTACTTTTGGTGGCAAGTTCCTTTTTATGGGAATGCCATTTTGAGGTGCTTGCCTCATAGCCAAGGAGTGGTTTTAATTCGTCCAACTCCGGG
The DNA here is from genome assembly GCA_034641835.2 of Pinus albicaulis. Classification (NCBI taxonomy): domain Eukaryota; kingdom Viridiplantae; phylum Streptophyta; class Pinopsida; order Pinales; family Pinaceae; genus Pinus; species Pinus albicaulis. The sequence goes on from CM076582.1 coordinate 995,409,933, forward strand.
CATATGTGAGTAGGGTGTCCTGTGACATCACATATAGCGTAGGCTGATGACTCCCTCTATATGATGGGGGTCACCACTTTCTTTCCTTTCTTGGCGATTTTCTTTATCGTGGTTGCCGGTTTCGCAGTGGGGGTTTCCCTTGTCAGGGCGGTTTCGGCTGCTACTTGGGTAGGTTGGGGCTCCTCGGGACTGGGGGGCTATAACCCAAACACAGTAACGTTGGTAGTTGGCGTTCCTGGAGGGGGAACAAGATACCACACTGGGAATGCCAATGATATGTTGGGTAGTACCAGTGTTTCCAAGACTTGTTGGGAGGTGAAGCCAGGAGGTGGGTATAGGAAAGGAGTTTGGGAGGCAGCATAGACTAGGGAGGTTGCAGTAGCTGATGCCTCGGTGTCATTACTGCTTGAGTCCGTGTCCTGACTAAACTTGGTGCTTGATGTGGACATCATGCATATTGGGGCCACTGTGGCATTGGGTGATACCTCAAGGATAATAGGAGGATCTCCTAGGAATGATCCTAGGATGGACAACGGTTTGAATTGGCCAGGGCCATATTCTTGATACCGTAAAAGACCATCTTTGGCTGTGTCTACATAGGGTAGAACCATATCTATGTTGGTCAAAGGATGCTTTTAAGTGTGCATCATCTGGTCTACTGTAATGATTCGATCCTCGTGGGGGAACATCATGATGCAAAAAACGGAGGATGCTATGGCAGACATGGCGTACTTGTAACTCTGCCCAAGGAGTATATTGTAATCCAAGTGAGCATCCAAGACTTCAATGTCTATGTGGACCATTTTTCCAGCTAAGAAGACCGGTATATTTTGGAAGAGACCGATGGGGGTCGAGGGCCGAACGTTGTATGCTCTACGTGTGATGACAGAAGGTTTGAGTTCTGGGGCTTCTAACTTCTGCCATACATTCTTTGACATGATGCATGTGGATGCACCCTCGTCAATGACACATCAGTGAATACTGATATTCTGTACTGATACTAGTATCTGGAAGGAAACCATGGAGGGAAGCCTAGGGGTGGCTTTGTCTAAGTCAAAAGCCATCATGCACGTGTCGGCAAGGTCGACGACGCCTAAGGCGGAAAGTAGGGCTTTCCGCTGCTTCAGGCACAACTGCAGTACCTCTAAAGCAGACATAGAAGCAGCTGATTGGGCTAAATCGTCTACGATGTTGTAATTGTGGGCTACTTTAGAGTAGTTACCTACTCACCTATTAGGCCCTTTAACCATTTTTGGCAATGGTTCCAAAGGAATCTTTGGAATGGTCAAAGGTGTATTTGGCACCCTTGTACTAGCCCCTGATGTATCGGTGTTTGGTGGGGTGTCGTAGCTACGATTCCGGGTTTGTAAAAACATTTCTTCCCCAGCCATGTAAATTTCATGGTTTTTTTTCTCGGAATCATTGGGGTTTTGCTGCTGAGTGCTGATTGTTCCTTGATGGGGGAATGGTTCTTTCATAACTGCAGTTGTCTGGGAAGATCCTCCTTGTCCTCGGTTACTCTGAAGCTTTTTAAGCTCAGGGAGTTCGGGACAGTGGTGAGTATAGTGCCCGTACTCACCACATATTCAACAATAATGGTTTTTTCGTAGAGGTGGCCTTTTGCCTTAATTTTGAGCATTGCTTGGCTCCTGCTTCTGGTTCTGGTTGGAGTTATCTCCAGCCCGGGATCGCGGTGGGCATTGTGGGTTGTTGCCCCCCTATCTAGGGTTCCCTTTGGGTTTTTTTTTTACCTTTCATTTGATCACGTTAGGAGGGTAGTTCTCCTAATCATATTGGTGTGGTTGTATTTGGTACGGCTGCACAAAATTCACCTATGCATTGTTTTGTGTTGGTGGGTTATGTGCTTGGGACTGAGCATGCTGTTATCCCATGTTTGCACCTGGCCGTTGGGGGGAGTTCTTCCATCATTTTTCTTCCTGCGTACTGGGTCCCCCTGGCCGGAGGGTAAGGTCCTCCTTGGTGATATGTTGGCACCCTATTAGTCAAATTTTGCTGCTGCATATGATGACTTTGAAATCTGGGTTGAGACATGTCCTAGGTAGACCCATGTGTGTAACCAGGATTCTGAATGCTGCTACCTAAGTACCCTTGGGTCATTGACCCAATAAGTTCGTTTGTAGAGTTTGACGCACCTGGAAATTCTTGATAATATTGCAGGCGTGGGGCGTTAGGCTGGATATTGTATATGTATCCTGATTGCGTATAGATCAGTTCAAGCAGTTGGGCTTTACTGATTGCATCCTCTTCAGATGTGGGGTTATGTTGCGCCACATCCTTTGAAATCTTTGCCGTCAGAGTTTTCAAGAATGAATCTAAAAGGACTCGGTCGTCGAGTTGAGCTTTGCATAAGCTATGACGCCGTCTCCACTCATGGAGATGTTTAGAAATGTGGGTAGAGTGGGATTGTCTGAAATGAGTTAGTAATTCCATTCCTGAATCGTGGTGAATGGGTAATTGAAAGTATGTGAGGAACGCAGTAGCGAGGACGCTAAAGGTTCTATGTGAGGTAGGAGGTTTCTCGACGTACCATTTCGTGGCCACTCCTGTGAGAGTGCGTTGAAACAGCCTCAATCGAATAGTATCATCAATGATGCTATTCGATGAGCACCACAGGTGAAAGGTCATTATATGATTCCCTGGGTCTTTGTTGAGTCCCGAATTTGCCTCTTTTCCATACACTTTTCCATATCTTTTCCACTCACCTAAACCTCCAAAATTGTCAATATCATGTGCAAAAGGGTATCTAACATGGTTTTTAATTATGTTTTTGTGTTTTCTATTTGATTTAGATTTTGTTCACACAGCTGCGGAAACTTGTCACTTTCCGCAGCTGCTGCAACTTTCCGCAGCTATTTTGTGGAAATCTATGTTACAGGTGTCCACGAAGGAAACGAGCCACATGGGCAGGATAGGAATGACAAGGACATGGTTCGTGTCCTATTGGTTCAAGTAAATTCGTCAAAGAAAGCCGCGGTCAAAGCCATCCACGTGGAAGTCAACTATGGAGTTCTATGTCGGCTGGACTCTGTTTCGTGGCATATAAACATCCATACGACCGTTTCCAAGCTTGCGGAGGTTAATTGACATCTGTGCAAAGTTCTGGAGTTGAATTCAAGCGCCCACCTTCCATAGATCCATTTTCCAACATGGCCATACTTCTATATCCGTGGCCTTAGTGGTCTACGTGCTGGCTGCTATCATAAACTTCAGGAGACAGTTACATTTTATTGTTTTATAAAGAGCGTTTGCATACGCACGTAGAGTTAGTTGATAGTTGTTAGTTGATCATAGCTGTTGAGTTGATGTGCGTACTCTGTTATGTAGTGATTACGCTGCCTTGAGCCGTAATACTACCAGTCTGTAATGAATTGCTTTTTAATGTGAAGAACTTTGTTTTCAACTTAATTTGTGTTGAGGATCGTTACCAAAGCTGCGTAGAGGGCCCCTGCTCAGCCGAGGTTCTGTGTATTAATGTATATATTTTTCATTTCATTTCTTTAAACAGTCATTGTATCATAATCCATTACATGTTCATATTTCATAGTTGCTTCATTTCTGTTCATACATTTCTATAATTTCCTTTTCATTCTTGTCTTTCATGTTTTAATGATTGTTAAATCACTGATCAGTTTTCTTGTGCAGGTTTTAGGTAGACAACCCGGGGCATTTTCATAGTATTTTAGCTAATGATATGAGACTGACATTATTCTGCTGCTAGTTTCCTTTTCATAGCATTTGTTTAACTTCAGTCTTGCTTTGTTCATTTCAGTTTTTTTTATCTGATTCAGTAGTTAAATTTAAATATATTAAGCTACTCATAGTGTCTTCGGTTACCTCCGAAAGCCACAGCTGGACTGATGGTGAGGGGCTGCATGATGAAATGTGTAGTTTAGTATTAGTTTCCTTTCTGCAAAATTAGATATATTAAGCCGCTCATAGCGTCTTCAGTTACCTCCGAAAGCCACAGCTGGACTGATGGTGAGGGGCTGCATGATGAAATGTGTAGTTTAGTATTAGTTCCCTTTCTACAAATTTAGATATATTAAATCATGTATGACATCTTCAGTTGCCTCTGAAAGCCACAGCTGGACTGATGGTGAGGGATTGAATTATGTGTGTATGGTTTAGTATTAGTTTACTTTCTGCAAATTAAATAATCAGTTACACAAGTTGTTTATGATTACTTCCGCAAGTCATAGCTGGTCTAATGATGAAGGGTCAGCAAATGAATTGATGTAATCTGATTTAGATTTATTTCATTGCAATTTTGAATTTCCATAAGAGTAGTTTCTTTTGTGTTCAGTTGGCAGCAAGAATAGTTTAGTTTTCATGTTCACTAGTTTCTTGTTTTGATTCATTAGATTAGCAGCACTTTTCATTTCAGCAGTGCACTTTTACTTTCTTTTGTCATTGTAATTTCAATTTGCTTTTAAAGTTTCGAGATTGGTAAATCATTATAGGGGATATCACTTCCTTGAATAAATATAACCAAGTTTGTTTTTCACTTTAGAATTTCCATTTTACCTTAGAAAGACCACAAACGACAAAAAGTTAAGAAAGAGGTTATCTTGCACATATTGTGCGCCGCACTTCATCAGCTTACGATTCCCGGATTGACAATTAAATGCAGCAATTTAGGACACACTAAATTGACCAAACATTTTGGCGCCGTTGCCGGGGAAGTGTAACTAGGTAGCCAATTTCTTAAAAAAAAAAACATAAAATCATAAAGGAAGGGAAAACTTGATAACTTCTTGAAGTATGCTCTCCTCTTGCACCTAGTGTGATCTGGAGGATCAGAAAAGAGAGTTATTGGTTTAGTAATTTCTTAAGTATGCTCTCTTCTTGCACCTAGTGTGATCTGGAAGATCAGAAAGAGAATTATTAGCCCACCTTTTTAAAAAAAAGAATAAAAAAATGACATGCATAGAGCAAGAGATTCTAGGGGAAGGTTTATAGCTAAAGCCAAGAGTTCGATTTTCACAACTCCATCTTCTTCAAGGCATAGACCAGATTCACCACCATCTACCCCTAGCCTTAAGATTTTTGGAAGGCAAAGAACAGCTGAATTAGAGGATTCTCCTATACCACCTACTAAAACCCACTTAGAAAACAAAGAAACTTTCTCTCATCCTTCCTTGGTAGAAGAACTAGAGGACTATAAGGACTCTAAAGAAACTATTATGGCAGAGGAAGTAATAAATAGAGGTGGAGGTAGAGGAGGAGGAGATAATGAAGATAAAAATGGTGAAGGAAATAACGGTAGAAATAGGGACAATTTTCTTGGATTCCCTATAGTTGATGAGGAAACTCATGCAACAATGAAAAATATCTCACCATCTGTTCTTCCTAACTTTTATGGATTACGAAGTGAGGATCCTGAAACATTTCTATTTGAGTTTGAAGTAGTGTGCCGAACTTATGACTATATGGAAGATTCTCAAAAACTCAAACTGTTTCCTTCAACATTGAAGGGATCCGCTTTGAAATGGTTCATGGGATTAGCCACTCAATCTATCAGGACTTGGAATGATATGAAACAAACATTTTTGGATAGATACTTGGACTATTGTATGCCCACCAATCAGAAGGATGAGGTATTCAAAATGATGCAAAAAGAAGATGAAAATTTGGAAGACCTAATTGAAAGATTTCAATACAACTTGAAAAGAGCAAAGATGAGCAACTTAGATAATGAAACCTTGAAAGCCCTCCTATTAAAAGCCATTAGAGATGAATGGATAGACATTTTAAACATGATGGGGAAATGAGACATTTCTCAACTCCCATTTCATGATATAACAGAACTATGTATCCAATTCTCAAGGGGAAGATCTAAAACTGGAAAAGGGCCTAGGGATTCTTCTCTTACTAGGGCTAACAAATCTGCAACTGGATCAGTAAGTAGGGCAGAGATTGGTAATATGCTTTATGAGTTTAAAACTGATATCTTAGGGGGTCTTAGTGAACAACTAGACACCCTTAAAATCCAAAACAAGCAGAAAGCAGAAACAGATGCTTTAGCCATCTTTTGTCCGAAATGTAGAAAGAAACATGCTTTAAGGGAATGTCCCTTGGATGCAAAATTTGTAGAAACATGTATGATTTGCTCAGAAAATCATGAGATCAAGGATTGTCCTTCAATCCCTGGACTCAAAGCTGTTTTTCAAGAAGATCCAAATTCAATAGAATCTCTCTGTTTTGTCGCAAGGAGACCTTGGCAGGGACAACAATCTCAAGGGTTTAATAACCCTATGAATCTTCAAACCCCACCAAATTGGACTCCTTGGCAACAATCTTGGCCCCAACATCAAAATTCATATCAGCCATGGGTACAAGGGATGCAAAATCATTATGGGAGATTTGCTCAATTTTATCAATATCCTCCATCTTTTCAAAATCAACAAGCTCTACAATTTCCAAGCCAAAATCCACAACAACTTTCATTACCATTTCCACAACAACAACCTTCTCAACAAAATACAAATCCTAAACTCATGCTTCCATACCAACAGAAGACAAATCAACTTCCAGCTCAGCCATTGCCAAATCCTAACAATAAGAATCCTCAAACTACTTATATGGTAGAAGGACAACAATTTCCTACCTATATGATTGTTCCTCTCAACGATGTACAACTCGGATCTGGTAGAGTTTTAGAAAAACCTTCTATAGACATTCAAGAGCAAGATACCTCTGAAGAGGACTCTCTTCAAGTCAATAAGGGTTTTGAGGAAGAATCTCTTCAAAATTCAAAAATTCAAAAAGAAAAAGAAAAGCTAACATCCACAACTCCTATAGTTGAGCAACTTGTATCTTCATCTACACCTCCTTTTCCGGAAAGACTACAAATTGATAAGGGGGTGGAAAAACAAATCTTGTTGCCTAAATATGACTTTCTAGATGAATTGAAGAATGTTTGTATCAATATTCCATTGCTACAAGCCATTCGAGAAATTCCTATTCTAGCAAAAACCATAAAGGAGTTGAGTTTCAAAAGACCAGGAAGAAAGCTAAAGGACACAAGAAGAATCCACCTGGTAGGAAAGATTGCAGACATTATGATGGGAAAAATTGCCATGCGGAAATATGTAGATCCAGGAAGTCCAATTGTCAAGACACATATAAATGGGATAGAAATTCCAAACACATTGATTGACTTAGGGGCTGCTATCAACATTATGAGTAGACAGACTATGGAACAGTTAAAACTTCCTAACCTTCTTTTACACCTACTTTATTGCAACTTGCAGATCGATCGGTTATTAAACCAGATGGTGTATTAGAAGATATTTCAGTCTCCTTAGATTCTTGGGAATATCCAGTAGACTTTATGATTTTGACTCCCAAAAGTAATCTAGGAGGACATCCAATTATCTTAGGAAGACCTTGGCTGGCCACAGCTGATGCTTTTATTAGTTGTAGATCTAGAGACATGAACATTTCTAATGGTAATTCGACAAAGAAATTCAATTTGTATCCTCCTGCAAGAGCAATTACAGAAATAGGAGACAATGAATGGGTCGATGATGAGAACACTATACAACCTGTCTTTACCATTTCTGAAATTAGTGAGGATAGTCAAATTCTGAATACATTAGAAAATTTTGAGATAACTTCATAATATGACCCCACACAATTTCAGTTGGAATCTGACATAGAATATTTATCATCAAGACAAATGTCTCTCTACTCTATGGAAGAGTTTGGTAATTCTGCTATTGAGATTTTTCCAGAAAAGACATTGAATATCAACAAACATCTGGAGAAGTCACAACAAGAAGAACTAACCAGAATCTTGCAAAAACATTCTACTGCATTTGCATGGGAGTATACTGACATGAAGGGTATTGATCCTAAGACTTGCATCCATCATATCTATATTGAGGAAAACAGTAGACCAATCATACAACCTCAAAGAAGGATGAATCCAAATCTTAGGGAGATAGTGAAAGAAGAGCTCCAAAAACTTCTCAATGTAAACTTCATTTATCCAATTTCAGATAGCCGATGGGTTTCTACTTTGGTTATAGTACCTAAAAGAATGGTAAATGGAGAGTATGCATTGATTACAGGGAGTTGAACAAAGCAACTTTGAAGGATCACTTTCCTTTGCCTTTTATTGATCAGGTATTAGATACATTAGCAGGTAAAAAGTACTTTTCATTTTTGGATGGTTTAAGTGGCTATAATCAAATTCAGGTAGCACCTGAAGATCAAGATAAGACCACATTTACTTGTCCATGGGGAACTTTTGCCTACCGAGTGCTTCCTTTTGGGTTATGTAATGCACCAGCAACATTCCAAAGAGCAGTACTAGGAATTTTTTCCGATCTAATCCATGATTGTGTAGAAGTTTATATGGATGATTTTACAGTTTATGGTAATTCATTTGAAGAGGCATTAGAAAATTTGGAAAAAGTTCTCATAAGATGTAAAGAAACAAACCTTTCATTAAGCCATGAAAAATGCTTTATGATGTTTACCGAAGGGATTGTTTTAGGACATCATATTTCAGGAGATGGAATTAAGGTTGATAGATCAAAAGTTGAAGTCATCTCCAAGTTGCCTATTCCAATTTGTCAAAGAGATGTTAGAAGTTTTCTAGGATTTACTGGTTACTATAGAAGATTTATAGAAAACTTCACTAAAATAGCATCTCCACTCTTCAAATTGCTTACAAAAGACCGTGAATTTAAATGGGATCCTGATTGTCAATCAGCCTTTGAAACTTTGAAAACAAGAATATCTGAAGCACCTATCTTGAGAGGACCAAATTGGAAACTCCCTTTCCATATTTCTACGGATGCTTCAGATACAGCTCTAGGAGCCGTGTTGGGTCAAAAAGATTTAGTTCCTTATGCCATTTATTATACCAGTAAAAATTTGACTCCCACAGAGTTGAACTATACTGTGACTGAAAAAGAGTTTTTAGCTGTTGTTCATGCAATTAATAAGTTTAGACATTACATAATAGGCTATGAAACTTTTATTCATACCGACCATTCTGCAATTAGATATTTAATGAACAAACCTGTTACTAATGGCAGAGTGACAAGATGGCTCTTACTTTTGCAAGAATTCAATATTACTGTGTTGGATAGACCAGGAAAACAGAATACAGTAGCTGATTTCTTGTCTAGAATTCAAAATACTAAAGAAGATTCTCCCGTAGAAGATAAGTTTCCTGATGAATATTTGTTTGCAGTAACTATTAAGACCCCTTGGTATGCAGATATTGCTAACTATTTGGTTACAGGGAAACTACCTTCACATTTATTTCCAAGAGAAAACGAAAAATTATTCAGGAGAGTTCAAGATATTCATGGATTTCTAACGAATTGTTTAAAACAGGGCCAGATCTTGTGATCAGAAGATGTGTCAGGGAAGATGAAATGCCCGATATTCTTAAGGCATGTCATGATGAACCATGCGGCGGACACTTTGCGGACAAAAGGACGGCCTATAAAATCCTTTCCTTGGGATATTATTGGCCTTCTCTCTTCAAAGATGCAAAACAATATGTCAAAAGGTGTGATAGTTGCCAAAGAGTAGGGAAACCTACCCTCTCAAATGAAATGCCATTGCAAGCACAGGTACTCATTGAACCCTTTGAAAAATGGGCTTTAGATTTCATTGGACCGATTAATCCACCATCGAAGCAAAAGAAGTATATATTGGTTTGCACCGATTATGTTACTAAATGGGTAGAAGCTAAAGCATTAGTATCTGCTACTGAAAATTCAGTTGTTCATTTTCTTTATGAGGATATTTTTACTCGCTTTGGTGTTCCAAGAGAAATTGTAACAGATCAGGGGAGCCAATTCACATCAAATTTCGTGGAGAAGTTGATGGAAGAATACAAAATCAAGCACAGAAGATCTACTCCTTACCATCCACAAGAAAATGGTCAAGTGGAGTCCACAAACAAAGTTCTTGAAAGTATCATCACCAAAACTGTTCATCTACATAGAAGAGATTAGGCAGAAAGGCTTCCTGAAGCCTTGTGGGCCTACAGAACTACATGGAGAAATACAACAGGACATTCTCCCTATGAACTTGTTTATGGGAAAGAAGTCCTGCTTCCCATTGAGTTCCAAGTCAAGACCTTCAAGATAGCAGTTCAGTTGGGGATGGACTTATCAGAAGCCCAAAAGCATAGAATGGAGCAGTTGAATGAGCTAGATGAGATCAGATAAGAAGCAATTCTAAGAACTGATCTAGTTCAATATCAAAGAACTAAATGGCATGACAAATATATCAAAGAAAAGAAGTTTCAAGAAGGAGATTGGGCATTGTTATTTGACTCCAAGTTTAAAGATTTTCAAGGGAAATTTCAGACTCATTGGCTTGGGCCATATGAGATTGACAAGATCATTAACAATGGAGCTGTAAGAATCAAGACCATTGATGAGTTTCAAACTCCTCTTTTAGTGAATGGCCATAGATTGAAAGTTTATCATAAGCCACTTTCTAAAGAGGATTTTGTCAAGTTGTTTCAAGAAAGTTCTGCAATCAGGCTGGTACAGAAGAATCCTTCTTCTCTACCAAGCTAGCTTTTGTTTTTCAAGTTAAAAAAAAAAGAAAAAAAGAAAAAGAAAAAAAAATGGTATAAGCCTGAAAACCAATCATTGATTGGCAGTCTTATACAGAAAATATGGGGTGAAAATCAGGGACACCTGACACTCTATATTTTCCAAAAAAAAAATTTGTCTTTCATTTCATTTCATCTCACCACCCACTCCATTTCATTCCACTTCATTTCATTTCATTTCATTTCATTTCACTTCATTCCACTTCATTTCATCCATTCCATCAATAAAAATCTTTTTATGGCCATTTCCACCTGGTCATTTGTCATTTTTTCATTTCTATTTCAGCCAAGTAATAGCTGTGTTAGTTTCCGCAGCTGACATCTGTTTCCGCAGCTGACTCCAGTTTCCGCAGCCAGAAGTAGATTCCGCAGCTACTACTACTCTGTTTTCAAAAAGAATGTACAGTTAGTTGTTATTTTCATAAATTATGAAATAAAATGCAGGAGAGGATCAATGGGACATTCAAGACACTAATGAAGATCAATCAGTTGAAGACCAAGGGCAAAAGTAAGGATTCCAAAGGTATGAATAAATTTTACTTCAAATAGTATCGAAAAACACATTTTTATGTAATTTTAAACTATGAGCTCTACCCATAACGCGCAATGATTATATTGACAGTACGTAACCTTCACGATCTCTATGTTATCCTCTTGAATTTATTCACAAACGGTTTCATCATTGAAATTCCGACTCTCACTCATGTTCAAATATCCCACCGTAGATAATGATACGTATTTGAGTTGACAAAGGACTCTTACAAGCCGCATAACTTCATAATCATTGATTGAAACGTGTTCATATTTATGACACAGCCACCAAAATTCAAAATGCGTCCGAATGCATTATACTTTGTTAACCTCTTTGTCGTGTCTCTGTCGTGTTTACAAAACCCCACTCTACTCATTCTCACTCCCTGTTTCATTTCATTCCGTTCCTTTTGCTCACTCTCATTTCCGTATATCCACCCACAGTCTTATTCCATTCTGTTTATGGTGCTCATTTCCGTTTTGTGATAACATCCCCATAGTATTGTGCTAGATTCTGTGTATTCCATCGTTCCATTTCCACTTAAACCCTCACAAAGGCAAGCCTGTGAAGCACAGAGAAGTAAAATGGGAAAATTATTAAGGGCAGAGCCGGAAGGACAGAAATTTATAGAGGGATTTCCACAAGCAAAAGAGATGTTGAGGAAAGCTAAATGGCTACGTTTTATTCAGAAATTCAGGGGTTACCACAGAGAAGTTACCAAAGCGTTTGCAAGATCATTTGATGGCTCGGAAGCAGAAGTGGGAGACCTCAAGTTTTTAGTCAATGAAGCATCAATAGCAGCAGCCACAGAGCTTCTTCAGGAAGGAGAACGTTGGTTCAAAAACAAAAGTATCGGTGATGAGGCATGGAGAACAATCCTCCGAAATCAAGGTATGGATATCACTGTTTTCAAAAGAGGAATCCCTGTGCATGCAATAAAAGATGAATGGGCCACTTTACTACTCATTGTTCAGAAATTTATCACATGTGAAGGCCGTTTTGGCTCCATGTACATGTATCATACTAGGCTATTGATGAATTTTTTTGAAAACCAAACTCTCAATCTTCCTTATTTCCTATTCAATAGCTTGAAGAAAATGGTTGTCACTGTGCAAAAACACCTAGGAGATGTAGAGCCTCATTTATATCATCATGGGTTTATAAAAATTCTGATTGAAAAGGAGCTAAAAGAAAGAAAAGATACATGGGAACAATTCATAGTTAGAAACTTCTTTGAAGAACCTCAGGAAATTCCTGAAGGTAATCCAATTAGAAGGAGTAGAAGAAAGAAAATGGATGTTGAAACCCAAGTTGCTCCTACACAGGAAATTTCCGCAGCTAGCATAGCAAAAAGAAGTAGAAGGAAAAGAACAGTAGATGAAATCCATACTTCTACTATTACTATGAAGAAAAATGATAGGGAAGAGAGATTGATAAAAAGGAAGAAGAAGGAAATCAAAACTAAGAAGCCAATAATACCAAAAGGGAAAGAAATTATTGAGGCTGTCCATAAAACTTCTTCTGAAGAAGAAGAAGATCACCAAATTCTATCAAAAAGATTAATTTTTCTTCAAAAACAATCATCTCTATCCAAGAAGGCAAAAACAGGAAAACAAGAACAAAAGGGTAGTGTACCACAGCATGTGAGGAGAAGCAGCAGGCTTAAGGGAAAACTGAGAAAAACACAAATTAAAGGTCCTCATTTCATTGATTTAGGTGAGGAGACATCTGAACAGTCTCCAACTGACCATAGTCCATTTCAGTCAGTTAGTGAACCTGACTCCTTTCACTCCCAATCAGACAATGAGCGTACTCCATCTTACTCTCAGCAAAATATTGATGAAAGTTCTCCTCAGCCAAATTTTGAACATAATTCTCCCTCGCAGCATTTTGAGGACATCCCAATGAAAAAGACACCGGAAGTAGACCCCAAACAGCAGGAGGTGTATGATTATATAGAATCCTTGGAGAAGGCAGCCACAAGCCCAAGTACCTCTTCTATTCAGCCTCATACATTGCAGGATGATTTGGTTCAGTCATTAAAACAGGAGATTTTTGAGCTTGAGCTTTTGAATCGGCATATCAAAAATGAAAATGAAACACTCAAAGAGCAAGGCAAACCGGACAAGATTATCCATGACAATACTATGTTACATTTGGGTATTTGGCAAAAGAAGAATAAGAAGCTAAAAAGGAAATGCCAAAAATTGAGCAGAGCACTTGTGAATATCAAATTCAGGTGCCTCATGAAGAAACCCAGAATGATGGCAGTACCAAAGAAGAAGAGAAGGGGTTTAGATGTGCTGGCTGAAGTATCAAGGCACATGAATTGAACAAAGAGTGTCAAAATTTTGGTTGCATGAGGACATGCAACACCTTCACAGTGGGGGTATGTTGAGTCCCAAATTTGCCTCTTTTCCATACACTTTTCCATATCTTTTCCACTCACCTAAACCTCCAAAATTGTCAATATCATGTGCAAAAGGGTATCTAACATGGTTTTTAATTATGTTTGTGTGTTTTCTATTTGATTTAGATTTTGTTCATACAGCTGCGGAAACTTGTCACTTTCCGTAGCTGCTGCAACTTTCCGCAGCTATTTTGTGGAAATCTATGTTACAGGTGTCTACGAAGGAAACGAGCCACATGGGCAGGCTAGGAATGACAAGGACATGGTTCGTGTCCTATTGGTTCAAGTAAATTCGTCAAAGAAAGCCGCGGTCAAAGCCATCCACGTGGAAGTCAACTATGGAGTTCTATGTCGGCTGGACTCCGTTTCGTGGCATATAAACATCCATACGGCCGTTTCTAAGCTTGCGGAGGTTAATTGACATCTGTGCAAAGTTCTGGAGTTGAATTCAAGCGCCCACCTTCCATAGATCCGTTTTCCAACATGGCCATACTCCTATATCCGTGGCCTTAGTGGTCTATGTGCTGGCTGTTATCATAAACTTCAGGAGACAGTTACATTTTATTGTTTTATAAAGAGCGTTTGCATACGCACGTAGAGTTAGTTGTTAGTAGATCATAGCTGTTGAGTTGTTAATTGATAGTTGATGTGCGTACTCTGTTATGTAGTGATTACGCTGCCTTGAGCCGTAATACTACCAGTCTGTAATGAACTGCTTCTAATGTGAAAAGACTCTGTTTTCAATTTAATTCGTGTTGAGGATCGTACCAGAGCTGTGTAGAGGGCCCCTGCTCAGCCGAGGTTCTGTGTATTAATGTATATATATTTCATTTCATTTCTTTTAAAAGTCATTGTATCATAATCCATTACATGTTCATATTTCATAGTTGCTTCATTTCTGTTCATACATTTCTATAATTTCCATTGCATTCTTGTCTTTCATGTTTTTATGATTATTAAATCACTGATCAGTTTTCTTGTGCAGGTTTTAGGTAGACAGCCCGGGGCATTTTCATAGTATTTTAGCTAATGATATGAAACTGACATTATTCTGCTGCTAGTTTCCTTTTCATAGAATTTGTTTAACTTCAGTTTTGCTTTGTTCATTTCAGTTTTGTTTATCTGATTCAGTAGTTAAATTTAAATATATTAAGCTACTCATAGTGTCTTCGGTTACCTCCGAAAGCCACAGCTAGACTGATGGTGAGGGGCTGTATGATGAAATGTGTAGTTTAGTATTAGTTTCCCTTCTGCAAAATTAGATATATTAAGCTGCTCATAGCGTCTTCAGTTACCTCCGAAAGCCACAGCTGGACTGATGGTGAGGGGCTGCATGATGAAATGTGTAGTTTAGTATTAGTTCCCTTTCTGCAAATTTAGATATATTAAATCATGTATGACATCTTCAGTTGCCTCCGAAAGCCACAGCTGGACTGATGGTGAGGGATTGAATTATGTGGGTATGGTTTAGTATTAGTTTATTTTCTGCAAATTAAATAATCAGTTACACAAGTTGTTTATGATTACTTCCGCAAGTCATAGCTGGTCTAATGATGAAGGGTCAGAAAATGAATTGATGTAATCTGATTTAGATTTATTTCATTGCAATTTTGAATTTCCATAAGAGTAGTTTCTGTTGTGTTCAGTTGGCAGCAAGAATAGTTTAGTTTTCATGTTCACTAGTTTCTTGTTTTGATTCATTAGATTAGCAGCACTTTTCATTTCAGCAGTACACTTTTACTTTCTTTTGTCATTGTAATTTCAATTTGTTTTTTTAAAAGTTTCGATATTGGTAAATCATTATAGGGGATATCACTTCCTTGAATAAATATAAACAAGCTTGTTTTTCACTTTAGAATTTCCATTTTACCTTAGAAAGACCACAAACGACAAAAAGTTAAGAAAGAGGTTATCTTGCACATATAGTGCGCCGCACTTCATCAGCTTACGATTCCCGGATTGACAATTAAATGCAGCAATTTAGGACACACTAAATTGACCAAACAGTCTTCTTCTTGCTTGCCCTCAAACTTTGGTATGTCTGAAGGGAGATTTGTGGGCATGGGAGGCCAATTAGGGTCGTGTGTGATGGGGTCATTGGTGAGCTTGGTTAAATCTGGTAGATTTAATGCCGCTAAGAAGGGTGACTGAGAGGTTGACGCCATGGCAATGTGTGAAGACACAAAGTTCTGGTTAGAACAAGGGTTAGTCTGTGACATACCCAGATGTGAATTCAGCTGGCTTCCTGTATGGGATGCATTCTTCTGCCCCCTACGGGACAAGGGAGGAGTGATGTGTGGTGTGGTGTTGGGAGACCGGCTAGGGTTCCCAACTAAGGTTGCTCCAAGCAAGGAGGAACCAACCACTGTGGCAACGTTCCGTCTTTGATGCCTAAACGGTGAAAGACCTAGAACCCCTCCCGATAATGGGGGAGGTCCAAAACATGCCTGGACCAACGAGGTTCCATTGGAACCATTTGAGGGTCATCCAGGTTAGGTTTTGGAAAAAACCATTGAGGGGATTGATTCTATGATCACGACAAATTTATGGCCACATACATAAAACAAAGCGAAAATGAAATGATTTTCCTTTAATTTAATCTATGTGAGAAATCAAGCAAAAAATGGTTTTTTTTGTTTGCACCTGAAACTCAAAAAATCCTAGAAGACCTTATAATGTCCTCAGACACTCAAAATTAACTAGGTATTGAGAGGATTTCTTGCGAGTGCTGGCACAACATCTCGAAAGAACTAGCGACGCCCCCAGTCAGCCGAACAGAATCAACCAAGGTAAGGGTGGAGGGTCTGGCGCTTGCCTGCACCATCACCTATAGGGTAAAGGATGCCCTATATTTGGCCACTAGGAACCACCATCCCATGTGAGTGTTCGAGTCTTGGGCTTCTTGGTAGTCAGCTAACAATACCGAGTATTAGCCGGGTCAGGTAGCCCCAACTGATACCACACGCATTGCGCCTAAGCCTAACCCCCTCTGAATTGGGTCTCTATCGCGCTTGGGTTTTCTTTTTCATGGGCTGATAGGTGGATTTAAAGCTCCCTAAAAATGCAACTTCTATGTTTCAAATGTGAAGTGTGATCAAGGCAGCTTATTGGATGCCTACCCCCTTGATCCTAACTTAAGCTATAATTTCTCTTGTGGCCCCTGTGGGGGGAATTTAGTGAGTTGGTTTAAGTTATTTTTAGGTGGCTTTCTTTTCTTAGTGGGTGAATGTGTGTGAGTGTATGGTGAACAATCTCATAATTTGAACATATGGATATCGATGATCCTTTACAAAAGTCCCCTAGTTAAACTATGTGACGTTGTTCCTTGCTCAAATAAAAAGCATTTGCAGATAATGGGCCGCTTCCCAAACCTCCTAATTAGTATATGTGAGTGACTAAAGGGAGATGGCGAATCAAAAATTTAGAGTGTTCATATGCTTGTCTAGGGTCACCCAATGGCGCAAAAACAACAGAGATTACTTGCTCTAACTTGCGATTCAATCCTAGTCCCGCAATTTCCTAAATGAAAAAATTGAAAGTTAAACTAAACAATTTCTACACTAGCTTATGCATGTGTGGTCATGAGCCACTTACTTGGACTAGTTAAACTAAGTGTGTATACTAGAATTTGCAAAGAAAAAAACATAATTGTTTGGAAAGAAATGGTTAATTCGCCCCCTACTTAAACTATGTGAACACTTTTTGCAAAAAACCAACTTAAATGAAAACTAACTAAATGCCTACAAAAAGCATCAAAAATTAGTTCTCAGAAGTTGTGGGGTATCAACACAGGTGTTGGTAGATACATTAGGGGCTGCCCAACATAGTTACAAGAAGAAAAAATGCAGAAGATAGGGAGAAAGAATATCTCTGCAAATTGCGCGCAAAAACCTCTGACAGGTGTGCTTTCCTGCGCATAGGTCACTCCTGAACGTGTGCACTGCACATCTGTGTGAAAAAAATGCGCGCAAAATTCCTGCAAGTAAAAGAAAATTAGGAGCTGACTTGTTTATTCTTTCACCTCAGTGAGTCTAGGGACTGAAAGATGGGTCATAGGATTGTCAGCTCCACTCCAGCATAGACTAAGGGTCTCCTGCAAAAAATGGCACAACCACATAAACTTGAAACACGTCAGTGGAGTCGTCAATCCTGTTGTGGTGGATTCGACACATGGGTGTATGAAATCACACAAGTTTAGAGAGTGTGGTATACCCTCTAAACTATAGGTAACAGGCAGTATGTGGGGGGAGCTCAGAAGTATAAGATTTACATGAAGTAATACACTAAAGTATGCTCTGTTAAAAAACTAAAACTAAAAACACAAAAGAAGCTATATAGAGAGTTCCAAATAGTAACAAGGTAAACAATGGTTCGATGGCCTCTTCTTATTGAATTCTTAGAATGAAAACAAATCTTACCCACTTGCCAAAGGGCCTAGGCAATGGCTCTAAGACCCGATGCAAGGATTTTTTTCCTTCAAGTTCTGCCTTCTGACGCAGCCTAACTCTCTCTCTCTCTGCTGCAGTGGACTAATATGTTGGGTGGCCAAACCATCGATTCCTCTCTTGCTTCAGCTCCTTGGGTCACACAAACTGCTGGTGTTGCTTGGGAAAATTTGGCTGGCATAACTTTTTGATCACACGTTGTTCATCTCTTGGTGGGTTTTTATAGGTGAGCTTCAAATCCTCCTTCCCTCCCTTGGTACATGGTGGATGGTGACCCAAGGGAGGGGCATGATTCCATTGTGTGCTCAAATATGCTTTTGTGTGCTCACACAATGCCTAAGGAGGTGCTTGTGCTGTCCTTAGGTGGCTTTCACATAAGGAGAAACTGTCCTTTGCTTGCTTGTGGTCCCGGAAAGTGACTTTTCTCCACTTCCAGGAATGCGCGCTTATCAGGCTCCAGTGCATGCAAAAGGCACTCTTTTCGAAGGAAAAAGCGTGCATTTGAGCATTTATGACTAGTTAAAATTTGATTTTCTCAAAACCTTAGAGATTTAAAATAATTCTTGATTCCATAATGTATTGTTGTCCTGTAAATCCTTAGGCTCGATATTAATTGATGTCGTTTTCTGCTGTACGATTTTCCAGTGTTAAC
Organism: Pinus albicaulis; assembly: GCA_034641835.2. NCBI lineage: Eukaryota > Viridiplantae > Streptophyta > Pinopsida > Pinales > Pinaceae > Pinus > Pinus albicaulis. Next base: position 995,428,587 of record CM076582.1, read on the forward strand.
ACTGATGATTTTCTATTATTAGCTACATGCATGTCAAATCTGATGGAAGTCCCAGTTGAGACAAAGGTTAAAGGAAACATAACTATTAGTTTTATTATTAGAGAACTTCCCAGGTGCATTTATAAAGCCACATGATGCCCATGATGGATTGCGTAGTCAAGGAAGGTTGGAATTCCTATTAAATAGGGATTTAATTGCCTAGGGATTGTGTGAGCAAGGCAGGATGAAGGTGGGTAGGAAATTGGCTATGTGTTTGTCCAATTTTGCCTAGATCAGTGTGAGACAATTGGTAGAGTGTATGACTTTCTTGTGAGCACACATGCATTGTATTGTTTCATAATTCCTTGGATTATTATACAATAGAGATAGAGGGTTTTTTGAGCAGTTTCTTTCCCTAGGATTTACTTCTTTATCTTACTTGTATGTGATTGAGCGATCATGTTTTATATTCCACAAATATTGTAGAAGGATTCAATATCTTGTTTTAGTACATTGCATGATCAGATTGAATCCATTGGTGTAATTTCTACATGGTATCAAAGAAGCAAGAATCACAATAGTGGAGAAGAAATTGACTTTGTGTTGAACAATATTCAAATTTGCAGATACATTCTTTGGAGCTAGCAACAGATCACTATGTCTTTCAATGGCTTGAGTCTCGAATATGCCCTCGAGGGTAGTTCAGTTTATATTTCATGGAAGCACAAGATGGAGGTAGTGTTTGAGGACAACAGGTTGAAGGACTTCATAGATACTGATATTCCCAAGCCCGCAATAAAAGATGCCCAACTTCTTGATGCATGGCAGAAGAAGGTAGCAAAGGCGAGGAGGATCTTATTAGAGGGATTTCGAGATCATATTGTCTCGAGTATCCATGGAAAGGAAAATCCATATGCTATGTGGAAGGCCTTGATAAATATGTTTCAAAGCAGTAGTGACTACAGAAAATTGGCACTCAAGGAAAAGCTTAGAAAAATCAAAATGGAGAAGGGCGACAATCCAGAAATACTTGACCAAGTTCACTCAATGTCGATATGAGCTTGGAAGTTTTGAGATTATTGTAGTTGATGATGACTTGGTGAACCTAGTACTTCCAGGCCTTCCAAAGAGCTAGCATAATGACCAGGACTCTGTGAATGGGAGGGAGAAGTTACCAGATTAGGAGTGTTTGTGGTCCGATTTGGTACAAGAAGAGATTCGACGGAATACTAGGGATGGATCCTCATCCAAGAATGATGATGAGGAAAATTGTTCCTTGGCTGGCAAGGAAAAGAGGGGGAAAGGAAAGAATTCGTATTCCAAATCTAACATCGACAAAGAAGGAAAGTAGTGAGACACATAAAAGGTGAAATGTTTCAATTGTCATGATGATGGATGCTATGACACAAATTGTCCAAAAAAGAAGAAGAACAACAAGAACGCTCCGGGTGCTGCAACGGGTGAAGCTTTGGCCTCACAGTTTGAGTTGGAATTCTCTCTCATCACATGCATGGTGTCAATTGTGATGGGATCTATGTGGTACTTGGATAGTGGAGAATATTTCCATATGACTGGAAACAAATACCTCTTTAGTGGCTTAGAGGAGAAGGATCTTCAGATGCACATCAAGATGAGTGACAACGGGAGGTATAACACTATCAGGATTGGTAGAGTTACTTTCCAGAGAAAATCAAATAAACCTTTCATATTAAAATATGTCATGCATGTACCAGGCTTGAAAAATAATTTAGTTTTAGTTGTTCCATTGGAGGATCTTGGATATGATGTGGTTTTCAGTGAAGGAAAGGCGTTCCTTTGTCTTAAAAGCCACATGATAGGTAAAGAAGATTGGGGTTCATGTGAAGAACCTCTACAAACTTGATGTAGATGGTTGCGTAACATTGAGAAGTAAAGAAGATGAGGTGGTGAGCTAGGATAATGGTGAGTTATGGCACATGAGGTTGGGTCATCTACACCACAATGATTTGAGGATCATGCAACAGATTTCTACAGGTCCTCCAAAGGGTACACTTGCGCAGATAGACACATGCAAGGGATGTACCATGGGGAAGTATATAAGGGCCACCTTTCATGAGAAGGAGAACTGATCAACGAAAATCCTTGAGAGAGTTCACTTAGATGCATGTGAACCATTCTCAACAGCTTCCACAACAAAGCACATGTATTATGTGATTTTTGTTGATGACTTTTTTAGAAAGTGTTGGATCTTCATTCTGCAGAAGAAATATCAGACAGTCTCCAAGTTTTGTGAGTTAAAAGCACTGGTAGAGAAATATAAATGGAAGAAGGTGAAGGCTCTAAGGAGCGAAAATGGTGGTGGGTATATCTCTAATGAATTCAAGAACTTCTACCCCAAAGAAGAAATTCAGAGAGAATTGATTGCACCTCATAACCCATAACAGAATTGGGTTCCAGAAAGAGAGAATAGAATAGTTGTGGGAGAAGCACGAGATATGTTACATGATCAGATCCTACTGTTTCATTTGTGGGAAGAGGCAAGCAACACAATAGTATTTGTGCAGAACCGTAGTCCTCATCGGATACTTGGCATGAGTACACAAGAGGAGGATTTTTCTGGTAAGAAACCGGATGTTTCATATTTTAAAATTCTTGACTCATCTGTCTATTTACATCCAAATATGCCAGGAAGAATTTATAACCAACATCTAAGGATGGGATATTTTTGGGGTACACTGATGCTCCCCACAACTATCGGGTGTCTTTTCCGGCTAACAGGATGAAAATTGTCAGGAGAGATGTTAAATTTTATGGGGAGAAATCCATGCAATTGTCCCTTGAGAGGGAGCTTGAATTGCATGTAGAAGAGGAACTCTTAGTTCCAAAGGATGAACCTCAGGATATGTAGCAGCCAAAAGCATAGGACCATGGAGTGGTAGAAACCACTCATGTAGAGCCATCCACTAGAAATGGTAGGAAGCCCACCAAAAAGGCTGAAAATTTGATGCTAGATGTGACAGAGAATGTAGGTGCACATACATCACAGCGCAGACAGAAAAGGTCTCTAGATAAGTATACTGGATACATGGCTCTTATGAGTCCATGCATTGTGACAAAACCATCCTATTTTGAGGAAGAAGTGCAAAAGCCAACATGGGTTGATGCCATGGTTAAGGAGTATGACTCCATTATCATAAACAATGCATGGGAAGTGGTCACAAGACCAGTGGGGAAGTGAATGGTTGAATCCAGGTGGATCTACAAGGTGAAGCAAGAAGCAAATGGGTGTGTGGAGAAATACAAGGCTAGATTTGTGGCTAGAGGATTCTAACAGGTGGAGGGGATTGATTATGAGGATACTTTTGCACTGGTTGAAATATACTCATCGATTAGATCCATCCTTTCATTCTCACCGCAGATGGGGTGGCAGATACATCAGATGGATGTAAAGACAACCTTTCTCAATGGATTTATTGAGGAAGAAGTCTACATTAGGCAACCAAAAGGTTTTGAGACCTTTGATAGGGAGTTGCATGTGTGCAGACTCAAGAGATCATTGTATGGGCTAAAGCAAGCACCTTGTACTTGGTACACCAGGATCGATAGCTATTTCACTCGGTTGGGATTCACAAAGAGTGAAGCGGATGCGAACCTATATCATATTATGGTTGATGGTAAGCTTTTGATTATTGTACTTTATGTTGATGATCTAATACTGATAGGTGATGAGCTGCTCATAACTTCCTGCAAAGAGGATCTTGCAAGAGAGTTTGAGATGAAGGACATGGGGCTCTTGCACTATTTCCTTGGCTTGGAAATATGGAAAAGAGATGTGGATATATTTGTATCTCAGAGAAAGTATTACAAGGATATTATGAGGAAGGTACACATGGAGGGAAGCAAACCTATGGAGACTCCTCTTGCAGGAGACTGGAGGAAGGAGGATGCTACTTCAGTTGAGGTAGTGGATGCTATTGTTTACAAACAACTTGTGGGTTCACTTATGTATTTGGTGAACACATGACCAGGCATATGCTACGTAGTTAGCTAGCTTAATTAAGTTATGGTTAAGCCTACCAAGCTATTTTGGAAGGCAGGGAATCATGTTTTGAGATATCTCAGGGGCACTACAGAGTATGGATTATGGTACAGATAGACATAGGGAGTGAAGCTTCAAGGCTTCACCGATGCATATTGGGCAGGCATTCCATCAGACAGGAAGAACACATTAGGGGGCATCTTTATCATATGATCAACAACAGTTTCTTGGTACAACAATAAGCAGAGATCGGTTGCGCTCAGTTCAGCCGAGGTAGAGTAGATGGAAGCTAGTCAGGCTGCATGCGAGGCCATTTGGATGACGAAGATACTTGTTGGTTTGTTTGGTCATCAGATGGATCCGACGATGACACATCGTGATAACTAGAGTTGCATAAAACTCTCAATTAATCTGGTATTCCATGATAGGTCTAAGCATCAGTGACATCTAGTATCACCATCTCGAAGATTGTGTTCAGAGGCACATTATGTTGCTGCAGTACATTCCCATAGAGGATCAGGATCCAGATATCTCGACGAAGGCGCTTGCAAAGAGAAAATTCGAATATGACAGAGGCAGGATTGGGGTAGCTGATAATCCCTTTCTTGTTGAGAGGGAGTGTTGAAAATCAATAAGAAAATGTGTGTCTAATTTATTTTTCCCTTAAATAGATTAGACAATAAATTGAAATCTTATCTCATAACAACTTGTATTAGTTAACTAAGTGAGAAGGTTTTAGTTAGCTCAAGAATTTCAAGTTGAGGGTCAAGGGTGAGGAATGTAGAGTGAATCTATTATTTCGGGGGTCCACTTGCAGTTAATGCACTATTTTAGTGTGATTTTAATCAGTTAAGTCAAATTAACTGAGTTAAAATTAGTTTAACGAGTTCTAACTGAGTGACGAGCTAGTGAGAGGTCAAGTGAATGAAATTAGATTTAATTCAAAATTAGTGATCTATCAAGTAACTGATGATTTTCTATTATTAGCTACATGCATGTCAAATATGATGAAGACCTAGTTGAGACAAAGTTTAAAGGGAAGATAACTATCATTTGTATTATTAGCGAACTTCCCAGGTGTAGTTATAAAGCCACAGGATGCCCATGATGGATTGCACAGTCAAGGAAGGTTGGAATTCCTATTTAATAGGGATATAATTGCATAGGGATTGTGTGAGCAAGGCAGGTTGAAGGTGGGCATGAAATTGTCTGTGTTTGTCCAAGTTTTCCTAGATCAATGCGAGACAAGTGGTAAAATGTATGAGGTTCTTGTGAGCACACATGCATTGTATTGTTTCATGATACCTTGGCTTATTATACAATAGAGATAGAGGGGTTTTGAGCAGTTTATTTCCCCAAAAATATCTTGTGTTTTGAAATTGATTTAATTCTTCCTCTTACTTTCATGTGATTGAGCGACCGTGTTTTATATTTCCCAAATATTGTAGAAGGATTCAGTATCTTGTTTTAGTACATTGCATGATCAGATTAAATCCATTGGTGTAATTTCTACATGAATCTCCAATTGACGAATCCTATTGTCCAAATTCTCTGCATTTACCTCACCATTGTTCATGGGAGGTTCAAACTTAATGTCCAATTTGAGGAAGGAATTTTTTTGCTTTTGGGGTATTTGAGTGAGTATGGGTGGTTTTTTTTGTGGAAGTAGAAGATGATGTTGATGGTGATGATGAGGATGATGATGAATATGGTGGATATGGAGGAGGATTTCCTCCAATACCTTTCTCTTCATCCTTTTTGTCTTTTGAGATTCCCTCTCCATGTGGAGAGTTAGATTCCCTCCAACCATCATGGTGTTCCTCTGTTCATAGAGGACCCTAACCATGTAATTTAGGTCATAGAAAGCCTTCTTGAATGCTTCCTCTTCTGAAAGACCTTCAGTCTCTCCTGCACTTGACATGATGGTTATGGATTCAAGCTCAGCTTCTGGTACTTCTTGTACCTCCTCAATATTAGTTAGAGATATAACTTGAGGTGCTTCAAGTGTAGTTGGGAGTGAAAATTTGGGTGAAGAATGTGGCTTTGTGGCTCTCCCTCTTCTGGTCCTAACCTCAGGACTAGCAACTAGCAATTTCCCTTCTCCTATAAAGAAAATATTAAGAAAATATCCTTTTTTCTGATACCACCTTGATCTAAATCTGAATGTTAGTTTTGCTGTGCTAATTTCATTTTCATAATTATAAACAATTTTTGATCATTTGCTTCACGTGCATAGGTTTCCTTATGGTTTTTTCTAGTGTTAAACATGTAATTGTGTCAAGTTTTATGTTAAACTCATGAGAATTTTAACATTAAAACAAAGTAGTGAACATCAACAATAAAATGTACAAAAAACCATAAAATGATCCATTAACACAGTATTTTGATGAAGGAGTTCACCCCTCTTGGGATACATCTCCTTGGTCCAGCTTACATGGCTTGGGCCTCTGTATTAGCTCAAAATGGAAAAACATGTTGCTTGAAATCCTCTATTGCTCCTGAAACTTGCTCCAACATGCTCAGAATGTCCAAATCTTCTAGGATAGACTCTTTCTAAGCCAAAAATGGTGGAATATTGCAAAATTTATGGCTCAATCAATTTGGCATAGGAAACCCCTACAAAACTAGAGAGAACTCTAGCTAACTCTGACAAATTTGGAGTTATGCCAAAAATGACAAACTTCGCCAACTCTGCCGCCAAGATAAGCTCACTTTAATTAATAGATAAGCATGGTTTAGTGGTAATTAATGAGGTTTTAGCACACTAATGGTGTGGTTTAGTTGAGCACTCCGCTAGTGGTTTCCAACTCAAAGTCACATGGGTCGGGGGATGGACCCCGCCTTACCCCTGCCATAGTCTTTATATTCAATCAAATATATTCAGCTTGCATTGTATGTTAAGGAACATTGGTGCAGTATAGTGGTAAGTCGTGTTGTTTGTGTGGGGGAGGTTGCGTGGTCGACCTTGACCTTTGCCCAACCTCCGAATAAAATTTTTCCACACCATACTATATGAAATTCGATCATAACATAGCCATATTTCGGCCTTTGGGAGGGGGCATGTGGTGGCCCCTGGCTGCACCACATGTCCTCTTCCCATTGGCTCACTCCATCAGCCAGTGAAAATGCAGCAAATCACCCAACTCAGCAACCAATCACAAAGTGACACTTATCATACTGTCATTGGACAAATTGAAGGAATATTTTGAGAATATTCTTTTTTTGGTGACTAGGCTACCCAATCATCATTTTCTCAATTCTGAACAAATTTTAGTTGTTTGTTGAAATGAACAAAAGGCTCTAACTTTCACATATGGAGTCAGTTTTTTATGAAACAAAGTGCACCGAATTCCTGGCGACGAGCACTTCACGATCATTCAGGTTCCATATGATTCTCATCACTTCAATTTTTGAGCTTAACACTGAGCACCTGATCAAACCTCCACCACTTCTTTTACTTTTGGTGGTACAGTGGTGTGGAAATCCCTTATTGCTTCTCTTGCATCCATTTCCATGAGGGTGCATTTAATGCTACCCTCCCCCTGTGGCTTCGGTCTGGGTCTCCCCCTTGGCCTCCCACTAAATATCTTACTCTTCCCATCCTCAAATAGATTTTTGTAATTAACCATTTTCACTCAAAATCGGCTCTTATGAGATCCCTCTTACTTCTGAAATGCTTAATTTCTAGATATAGCTCGATAGAGAGGGCATATAGCCAAGAATTTAAAGCCCTTATGGCTAGATTTCTCTATCCTGCATGCTTTTCTGTAATTGACATCGTAACCTTTGCTACTGTGGTACTGATTTCTGATTTGTCTATGATAATATTTTCTTCTCACGTCAGCCTTCTCCATACATTCCCTTCACTTTCCATTTCCAACGAATTTAATAGGAGCATCATCACCATTTTCGACCCCTCGTACGTATCTCCTGCAATTATCCTACCTTCCCACCTCTCATTCTCCTACTTTTCATTTATTAGAGACCTTGCATGATAGATATTGATATAGGTGTTCATAAATTCACATTCTTTAGACACCACCTTTTCCATACAATTTTTTTGCATGCCCCTTCTCATGCATTGTTTTTCTATTCCTTTCTTTTCCTAATATAGGTATTAACTAATCGTGTGTGTCGATGGATCTCTTCCTAATCCATGGCCCACCTATATGATATTATCCATTCTGACTATCGTGGAGTAGTCCTTTTCTGCCAACCTTCGACAAATCATCTCTTAGTTGTCCCTCCCGGCGTTCCGGCCATGCCAAATCATTGTGCATCTGTGAGTTGGAAACCCCTTTATTTTCTAGCATGCCTGCCACTACTTTAGCTGAACTTCAGACCAAGTTGAATTCCATTGTTACTAGATTAGTTAGGTATTGTTGAATGCGTTGGGTTAATCTTTCCAAGCCCCAGTTTATTGTTACTTTACTTACCTGTGTGCCAAATTTCAACCTCTTGGAAACTTGGATGGAGAGAATTAAGTCCCCCTATATCATGACATTGATCATCCTCTCTCATAAAAAAAATTCCATCCCTTGTTCCAGGGCATGGAATTCAACTGCATTGTTGGAAGCATGTCCTAGGTTGATGAAAAATACCCTACAACTTTTCCCTTTCCAATCTCTTATAACTCCTCCAGTGCCCACAATCCTGGGGTTTCCTTTTGAAGCCCCATCAAAATTAAACTTAAATAAGCATGGGGGGGAGGAATCTAGATTGTTTAACCCATTCTAATTTGAGGTTCCCTAGTGTGAGTTCCCTGAGTACCATGATTATCCATCTTTAGTAATTTTAGGATTGTCACCTCCTATGGTGATCATAATTAACATTTACTCTTCTGCTGATTATTGTTTCCTTCAATTGGCGCTAAAGTAATTCCACTAGGTGTTCTGAAAGAAGTTTATTATTCTGGAAAATTCACCAGTTCCGTTCCTTTCATACACCCCAAATGAAAAATCTTAGGGCTAAGCACCAGGCGATATTTACCATTTCATTCTTAGTGTAGTTCTCTCACCATTTTTTAATATCATATTGTATATTATCCCTGATTTTGTTAGTTTGTATGAAAATAAAAGCCAACTGATCCGAAATAATAGATCTATAACTACATGTGTTCAATAAATGGTTAATATTCTCCTCGCATTCACAAAGATAACACCATGAGGCCCCAATAAAAACTATCTTCACAAAATTTTCCTATGTCAGTACTTTTCGATGTAGAAACAACCACAGTAAAGCTTTAATTTTTGTCCATTAAGACGATGACGATATTCTCATCCATATTGAATATGTTGTCTCACAATTGTGGCCTTAAATACACGTTCTGACCTATTTGAGGTTAAATTATTAACCTTCTTTTTTTCCCCATCTCAATTGATCATGGTCATATGTACAGAGGATTCTTCTCTTACTTAGTTCTCCTACTATTTCTTGGAACACCTCTTCATTTGATTAGGTTCTCGAAATATACTAAGGTTCCATATTCTCCATTTATTGTTGTCTATTACCTATTCCCACTACTGTTTCACTTTTATTCGATATTGACTCTCAATGGTCATTTGAATTGGGTGCCACTCTTCCTTTGATCAGGTGCTCAAAATTATGCTAAAAAAATAAAGTTGTTGGAATGGTGTGGAATTTAAACGATCGCGTAGATCTCGTTGTTCTGAATATGGCGCGACTCATTTCATGGAAAAATGACACCGTATTCTCCCAGAAACGCGTTATGTCTACTTTGTAAAACAAGCAAATGTTTTTGAAAAAAATATAGGAAAACCCAGTTAGCAATCCATACAACTGACTAGGCATGCCCATATGGCAAGTTGATTGGTCAAAGGTTGTAACCTCTAGTGAATCGGATTGTGCCAAGTAGCACTGCTTCATTTGTTTGAATTGACATGTTTTGATTGGTTTTCATGGTGGACAATCATAGGATGCCACGTGGCCCAACCAGGGGCCGCCACGTGGCAGCTTGAGGGCCACCAAAATTTTGGGTCAAGGTCCGAGCAAAAACAACAGGGGTTGTACCCACAACCTCACAGTCCACAACACAAGCCTTACTTGATACATAAAGGTTTCGACATATAATTAAAGTTTAAGAGTTTTGGATTTGCAGGTGGGGGCCGGGGTCTAGCCCGAGCCCTGGTCACCATGCCTTGGGGTGGGACCATGGGCAAGAGGATAGCTCCATGCCCCCCCCACTACACTAACCATTAACAAAAATCATCTGTTGATGACACCATATGTCCACCCAAGCCACAGAGGAGGTGGTCAATAAACCACATGGGATTTAAATATTGCACGGGAATTTTGGGGGCGAGAGTTAAGGTCCCGGACCCCGACCATATGGCCATAAGTGGCCCCCCCACATGTCCATGTTTTTCAAAAATAAGGTGTTATTGGGAAAATCGATGTGCTGACAAACACACCCAGATATTGAGCAATTCGGCACTCCGTTAGCAAATTTCGGGGCAAAATTGTAGGATGGTGCCAAATTTGGAGGAATTTATGGATTCGTTAGTGAAAAAACTTGGGGAAGCCATAAATAAGTTAGGTTTTTACGAAATTCGAGGCAAAAAGAGGCTAGACATGCATTTTTGGGCATTCTGGAGCCATTGGAACATGTTTCAAAGCTGTTTGAGCATTGTAAACACATGTAATCACACGTTTGAGCATAATAGAAGAGGTTCAAGCCATTGGAAGTTGGACCAAGGAGACTTAGCCGAGGAGGGGTGAACTCCTCCATCATGTGATATTGTGTTACTATTTATGGTGATGTTCATGTCTATTAGATGTTGTTGTTCAATGTTTTGTTTATGTTAATTTGCTCAAGAAATTCACATAAAAACACATAAAAAATCATGGTCAACTTGCAATTTACCTCATAATCCTCAAGCAATTTGTTTATATTCTGAATTGGAATTTAGCACAACAAACCCTAATTTTCCCATTCATCTCAAGTTGGTATCAGAGCATTGGGTTTAATTGTGCAAGGAGGATTTAATTTTTTTGCAAGTGTTTAAATGCTTACAAGTTTGAAGCTCAAGAGAGGAGAAGGAAAGCTTATGGGTGGAGGTTCTCAAGTTGGAGCAAGGAGAAGGAAGGCACAACTGCCAAAATCTCCACCACAAAATTCACCTCTAGTTGTAGTAGAAGCTTCAGTAAGCATGTCTCATGAAGGAGGAAATGATAACATGATAGAGGATGAGAATGATTTTAGGAAGACATTCTTTAACATGACAGAGATGGTGAAGGTTCTCTATGAAGAGAGGAATACAATGTTGCAGGGTGAAAGCTCCAGGCCTCCAAGAGGAGAGGGTTCTCCGGGAGGAGGAGGTAATGGAAATGGTGATAGACACCATCTACCCCACCATCATCCTCACCACCATCTTCACCTTCATATTCGTCCTCTTCTACTACTACAACCCTTACTCATACTCATCAACATACCTCAAAAGGAATTGGTAAACAACCCATGTTAAAACTTGATATTAAATTTGAGCTACCTATGTATAATGGTGAAGTGAATGAAGAGAAGCTTGAAAATTGGGTTCATCAGTTGGAGGTTTACTACAGGATTCAAAACCTTCAAGATGAAGATACAAAGATTCAACTACCTTCCTTGAGACTAGAGGGTGCAACAATAGTATGGTGGGAAGCAAAGACACAATATGAGATAAAAAAACATGGTAATATCTCAATATCTTGGTCTAATTTCATTGTTGCAATTAAAAGACAATTTTACCCTCTAGCATATAAGCAGAAAGGTATCATGAATTGGAAAAAATTTAGACAACTTAAAGGTCAAAGTGTGCAAGATTACACCCAAGAATTTAGAAGAAGAGCTCTTATGTTAGGTGTTGATTTGCATTCACAAGACACGTTGTTAAAGTATATAGGGGGTTTACATAGCTTCTTAAGGCATACTATCCTTATGTTCAATCCCACTAGTCTAGATGAGGTTTGTGTGCAAGCCACTCACCTTGAGGCAAGAGGCAAAAATATTCCAGAAGAGGGTAAAAGGAAGTCATTTAAGGGTGGAGAGAAAGGAAAGTGTTTCAAAGGAAAAGGAAAGAAAAATGCATCCATTAAAAAACGAGATAAAATGAAATGAAAATATTGTTCCAAAGAGGGCCACGATGAAGACCATTGTTGGAAGTTTCATCTAGAGATGAGGCCTAAGAAATTCAATAGAAAAATATAGCTACAACCACTCAACATGATTTGGGATCCAATGTAGGTGATGAAACTAAAATTACAGCCATGGGTATGAAAGGAAAAGAATCCATTGCTAGCACTAGTTCATCAAATTGTGACACTAGTACTCCCAATGAAGAAACAAGCATTGAATTATTTCATGTGAGGGTTATTTCAAACTATACAAAAAATGGACACACTATTTGATAGTGGGTCTCAAGCCAATTTGATATCTAAAGACTTAGTCAAGAAAATTAATCTTAAAGCCATTCCACATCCCAAACCATATCCATTAGGTTGGATATGCAAGAACACAAATTTACAGGTTATAAGAAAGTGTATTCTTCGGTTTTCAATCATAACAAACTTCATTGACGAAGTTGAATTAGATGTTGTACCGCTTGATATTTCTGGAATTGTTTTGGGTGGTCCTTACCTCTATGATAAAAAATCCATCTTCTATCACCATGAAAACAAGTACCACTTGTTCAAATATGGTGTGGATTATATTGTGAGAGCTCATTGCAAGAAACTAAATCTTTCATTAGTTAATGCAGGGAAAATGAAAAGACTAGTGAATTCAAGCAAGAATTTTGTGCTTATTATGATTCAACCAAAGAATGATGTTGATTATGAAGAATTTCAAGGTTGTGATCCAAAGTTGAAATCTGATTTGATTGAACTATTTAATCAAAATAATTAGATGTTTCAGGAGCCAAAGGAATTACCTCCAAAGAGGGGAATCTAGCATGAAATAGAGTTGCAGCAATATTGTCCTCTTCCTAACATTGGCATGTATAGGATATCAGTGATGAAGAGTGTTGAAATCAAAAATAAAATTCAAGAGTTTTTGGACAAAGGGATCATCCGACCAAGTATTTCTCCATGTGGGTCATCTATTGTGTCGGTGCCAAAGAATGATGGAACATGGCACATGTGTGTGGATTTCCGTGCATTGAACAAAATTATAGTAAAGAACCGTTATCCACTTCCTGGAATAGATGATAAAACTTGAACAATTGAAAGATGCAAATTATTTTACTAAGTTGGACTTAAGGAGTGGTTACCATCAAATTAGAATTGCTGAAAGTGAAATTTGGAAGACAACATTCAAGACAAAACAAGGTTTATTTGAATGGCTAGTTATGACTTTTGGTTTATGTAATGCTCCTACTACCTTCATGTGTGCGATGAATGATGTGTTGAGGCCATTTCTTGATGATTTTTTCATAGTATACTTAGATGATATCTTGATTTTCAATAAATCACTTGATGAACATGTCATGCATGTAAGAAAAGTACTTGATGTCTTAAGGAAATAAAAATTGTTTTTGAAGATGTCAAAATGTGAATTTGGTAAAAGTTATTTGGTGTACTTGGGGCATATTGTTGGAGGAGGTGAGTTGAAGATAGACCCCTCTAAGGTTGAGGTCATTGTGAATTTTCCAATTCCCAAGATAGTCACTATGATAAGAAGAATTTTGGGAGCAAACCAATGTTGGAGGAAGTTTATTGCTAACTTCTCTTCTATCGCAACTCCATTGCATGCATTGAATAGTGTGAAAAAGGTCTTCCAGTGGGGAGGAAAGAAACAAAAAGAATTAGATGATTTGAAGGATAAGATCAGTTCAGCCCCAATACTTGCACTACTTAAGATTCAAACTGATGCAAATGATTATGTCATGGGTGCAGTCCTTATGCAACATGGTAATCCCATTTCATATCATTCAAGAACTTTCAATAGTGTAGTGAGTAACTATCCTACTTATGACAAGGAGCTTTATGTGTTGGTTCAAAGTGTGAAAAATTGGAAACACTACTTGATGGGAAAGGAAACCATCATACACACCGACCACCAACTATTGCAATACTTGTAATCACAAAATAAGTTGCAAAAAGAAATTTCGATGGATGGGTTTCCTATAGAAATTCCACTTGGTCATCATGTATAAGAAAGGTATTGATCAGAACTGGATCATGGACCAGAATGATAGCTAAAAATTCAAAAGTTTTCAGAAGTGTGCCAAACCTGAGCGACCGAATAGATCTCGGCTTCCTGATTCTGGCGCCGTGAATAGTTCGAAAAACTGACACTGTATGAAGAAGTTATCACAATTTGAAAAGTCCAGTAAACTACAAAAACTGGACCTTGACCAAGTTTGACTTGGCATTTTGGGAAATTAAAACAAAGAATATTCCAGGGAGTATTCTTGGAATATTCCTTGAAATATTCCCTAGAATATTCCATATGGACCAGTCGAATTATGCCAAGTATCATTGAATCATTGGGCAATGGATTGACATGTTTTAAATTGGGCTAATTACAAGGCGACACATGGCTAGCCTTGAGGCTGCCACGTGTACCCAAGACCGTGTATTAAAATTATGCTGGAGTTCCGGAGGGTTGAACTCGAGACCTCCATGCCGCACATTAATTCTCTTATCGTCTCCCCTATGCAATAGTTCTTAACCATGTTAGAACTACGCATATATTTAGGTTTTGGTGTTTTTCGTGTTGGGGGAGCGGAGGGGCAAGCCCTACGGGCCAGCCCCTCCCATACGTCCAAAACCCCGTGACCTTGTGTTAAATATTATCCATGCATTTTCACAACACATTCCACCAACCATATGTTAACGTGTCACATGGCTATGTTAGCGCCAATGGTTTCGGTAGTTCCGACTATTTAGTTAACCGTCAACCATAACCGTGGGAAATCTAGGTTGCATATGCCCAGTTCAATGGATAAGTTTAAATGCTAGTGGATTTTCTGGTGAGTTAACTAGCGAAAGCCACCAAAAATATGGATTTTCCACTTTTAACTAGATTTAACTCCGGTCCTCCACATTTAGTGGAGCTGATGTAGGGGACACTAGGAAAAAAGTTGTTTTGGCTCTATATGGAGCTAGATTCGCCCAATTTTGGAGTGCCAATAGTCAATTTCGACGATCTCCAAAATTTCAAACTCAATGGAGTAGGTTGTAGAGCCATCAGAGAAATTTTGAGCAGGTTTTTGCTTCAGTGAAGCTCAAGGGGCCACTAGGGCCACCAGGGGGCAGCAACAGTTTGAGGCCTAGCTAGGGGAGCTAGAGGTATTTTTCAACAATCCAATAGTCAATTTTGGATATTTCAGATGTTATAAAACTAATGAAATGGTTTTCAGAGCCTGTAGAGGAATTTATTAAGCTGATAAGCTTCAGTGAAGTTCCAGGGGCCATCAGTGCTAGCTTTTGCCCGCAGCAGTTCAGGGCCTAGCCAAGGCAGCTGGAGACCATATGCAACGAACCAATAGTCATTTATGACTATAAAAAAAATTATAAATCCATTTATGTAGGTATAAAAATATTTCAAGGACTTATAGAGGTTGAGAACCCATCATAGAAGTTTTCAGTGACCCTAGTGCCAGGGGTTGCCGACAGGTGTTGGAGGCGAAACCGGAGCAGCCGTAGGCCATTTTCAGTGAAAAAATAGTCTATCCTAACTAATTTTGGAATTATGAATCTAATTAATGAATTTTCAGATCCATTTGAGAACTTATAGAGCTCGAGAATCTGAAGGGAAGCTTTGGGCAGCCCTGGGAAAACCGTGGAGGGAGGCCTAGTTTGGGGATGCAATGCTCGTTTTGAGAAAAATTTCAGTTGATATTTGGTGTCCGATGTGTGCTAGATACATTAGGTGTGGTTTCAGGGATAGAAACAAAATTCTAAAGGATTTAGTTCCATAGATAAGTTCAGTGTAGCTTAGTGCACCGACAGAAGGAATCAAGTCTAAGGGAGCCTAAATCTGTTTGTAGAGTGATGAAAGATATGATAGTGATATAGATGGTGTTCTAAGCCCTTTGGATCAGTTCAGTATCCATTGGAGTTAAGTGTGGAACTTGTAAAAGAAACTTTACCATAATCCCAAAGAGCCAAGTCAAGATGACAAAAGCTCAAGGAGACGTAGCCCACGAAATTCAGGTGAACTCCTAGATTAATTTTGTTGTTATGTTGAATGTTTTATTGTTGCATTATGTTGCTGTTATACATGTTAAATTTCAGCAAGAAAAAATGGACTTAAGAAACTTAAACAGTTAAAGATCATACACCTCTTTCAAGTAATAATTCCTCAAATTGTCAAGTATAAGCTATATCTTTTATTTGTTAAACTAATTGGGAGGTTCTTGAAATGCACAACAAGTTATCCAACCCATTTTCAGATCAGGTTGGTATCATAGCACTTGGTTGCTTGATTTACAAAGCAATAACTTTCTTGTTGACTCTAAGGTGTTTGCACTGATTAAAAACAATTTGAATGTTTGACTGTTTGCAAATTGATTGTTGCTTGAGTTTGCTAGAGGTGAAGGGATAGCTACTGATAGCTAAGCCCAGGAGAGGAAAAGAAGGAATAAAAGGGCCAAAGGCATATTCCTTACCCAAAGGACCTCAAGGCCATCCTTGAATAACAAACCCTTTTTTCAATTGTTTGCAAAGGCTGCTTGAATAAGAGCTTGTCTCTACAACCTTTTTGTTCAAAAGCTTGGTAATTTGTTTTGAAAGCTTTGTGAAATTTGTTGAAGTTATTTAGTTCATTTTCATGATGAAAAATTATTCAAGCGAGGTTTCAAAATCCTCCTCCTTCACAAGATTCTTTGATGAAGACATGAAGCATGACTTCTACATCTCGAAGGACATGGTGCAGATTTTGTTTGAAGATAGAAGAGAAAGCACTGAAATTCATGAGCAATTGCTTGCTATGAAGCAAGAGAAGGAAAAAATTCTTCAAATATTGCATGATATGGAGATGCAACTCTATAAATCCCAAGAGGCTTTGACCAAGAACACGCATGAAGCAGAGGTAATTCACTCCATTTTGTCTTTAGTTTCCTCTTCAGAAAAATGTGTTGGTTCATTTGAAAAGAACACTAGAGGTATAGGGTCCAAGTTAATGTTTAAAATGCGCTATGAAGGCAAGGGTTTAGGAAAACATGCATAAGGCATGGTTGATCCTATTTTTGTTGAGGAACAACCTAAGAAATTTGGTCTTGGTTATGTGCAATCTAATGGTGAAGACTCCAAAGCCATGAAGGCATGTGAGGCAACTTCAAAGAGATATTTTGTTCCAAGTTCTAATATACAAACATGTCAAGTTTGTTTCTAAGATGATTTCCATTGCTTTAAACCTTTATTGTAGCAAAAATATTGTATACATGCAGCTTATGGCGAGCATGTGAGTTTAGACAGTTTTCAAGACAAGAATGATGATGTTAGTCTTCAAATGAAAGCTGGAACCTCTACTAGTTCATCTCCTCAAGAAGGAAAAAAGGATGGACATGCAAAGAAGCACATGAGGTATAATTCTTCCCATAGTCAATTTCATTATGCTTCTGCAAGGCATGACAATTCTTCATTCTTAAAAGGAAGAAAGAGTTGTTGTGCATATTGTGGTCAGTTTAACCATCATGTTTTGAGATGCTGGATGAGGAAGAAGGCATACAGGAAGGAGATGAAGCAAAGGAAATTTTCAAATAAGGTGCATAAGACTTGCACACATTTTCAGAAGAGGGGACATGTTGTTTCCCATTGTTGGACTTTGCATCCAACTAGTCATCCCAAGCACATGTAGCAAGAGGAAAAAAAGATTGGCGAAATTGGAACCAAGGATTCCATTCTTGATGTGGGAATGGAAGTTTCAAATGGAGAAGATTTTCAACAACAAAATTCGCTGTGGAAGTGGCTTGGTAAGAAGTGGTTGGACTTCTTAACATAGTAAGACACGCTCATTTGTACATATGCAAATTTCGATTATGTGTGCATGTATATATGCTATAATCTCACGTTTTTTTTATCCACCTTGGATAAATGATCAAGGCAGTGATGTTTAGCTACCTTCTACAAATTTCTCACCAGAAATTTCTGAGTGAGTGCAAGGAAGACAGTTCTTGACAGGAGGACAAGCAAATTCAGGAAGGGAAGTGTCAACTACCTTCAAGTTGTGGTTCAAAGGCACTAGCCATGCAAGGCAAGTGTATGGAGGCTAAAAAGAAGAGGGTGTTGTACTCTCATTTACTGTACTGATCAGTATATCAGTCTTTTGGGGTCCAAAATATTCCTAATGGGGAGGTGTGATCAGAACTAGATCATGGACCAGAATGATAGCTCAAAATTCAAAAGTGTTCAAAAGTGTGTCGAACCTGAGCGAATAGATAGATCTCATCTTCCTGATTTCGGCACCGTGAATGGTTCAAAAAACCAACACCGCATGAAGAAGTTATCGTAGTTTGAAAAGTCCAGTAAACTACAAAAACTGGACCTTGACCAAGTTTGACTTGGCATTTTGGGAAATTAAAAAAATAATATTACAGGGAATAGTCCCTGAAATATTTCGTATGGACTAGTTGAATTATGCCAAGTGTCATTGAATCATTGGGCAATGGATTGACATGTTTTAAATTAGGCCAATTACAGGGTGACATGTGGCTAACCCTAAGGCCGCCACGTTTCCTCAGGACCGTGTATTAAAATTACGTTGGAGTTCCGATGGGTTGAACCTGAGACCTCCCCGCTGCACGTGAATTCTCTTACCGTCTCCCCTATGCAATAGTTCTTAACCATGTTAGAACTCCATGTATATTTAAGTTTTGGTGTTTTCCACATTGGGGGAGTGGAGGGGCCAGCCCTTCGAGCCAACCCCTCCCATACGTCCAAGACCCCGTGACCTTGTGTTAAAGATTATCTGTGTAGTTTCACAACACAATCCACCAAATGTATGTTAACATGTCACATGGCTATGTTAGCGCCAATGGTTTTGGTAGTTCCGACTATTTATTTAACCGTCAACCATAACTGCGGGAAATTTGGGTTGCATATGCCCACTTCAATGGCTAAGTTTAAATTCTAGAGAATTTTCTAGTGGGTTAACTGGAGGCGGCCACCAAAACTATGGATTTTCCAATTTTAACTGGATTTAACAACAGTCCTCCACATTTAGTGGAGCTGATGTAGGGGACACTGGGAAAAAAGTTTTTTTGGCTCTATCTGGAGCTAGATTCACCCAATTTTGGAGTTCCAATAGTTAATTTAGACTATCTCCAACATTTCAGACTCAATGGAGTATGTTTTAGATCCATCAAATAAATTTTGAGCAGGTTTTTTCTTCAATGAAGTTCAAGGGGCCACCAGGGCCACTAGGGGGCAACAACAGTTTGAGGCCTAGCCAGGGGAGCTAGAGGTATTTTTCAACAATCCAATAGTCAATTTTCGATATTTAAGATGTTCTAAAAATAATGATATGGCTTGTAGAGTCTGTAGAGGACTTTAGAAATCCGAGAAGCTTAAGTGAAGTTCCAGGGGCCATTAGTGCCAACTTTTTCCAGCAACATTTCAGGGCCTAGCCAGGGTACCTAGAGACCATATGCGGTGAACCAATAGTCATTTATAACTATAAAAATCATTATAAATCAATTTATGGAGGTTGCAGAATATTTTTATGAATTTTAGAGGTCGAGAAACCATCAGAGAATTTTTCAGTGACCCTAGTGCTAAGGGGTGCCGACAGGTGTTGGAGGCGAAATCGGAGCAGCCGGAGGCCATTTTTCAGTGAAAAAATAGTCTATCCTGACTAATTTTGGCATTCTAAATCAAATGAAGGGATTTTAAAATCCATTTGATAACTTCTAGAGCTCAAGAAGCTGAAAGGAAGTTTTGGGAAGCCATGGGAAAACAGTTGAGGGAGGCCTAGTTTGGGGATGGTGTGCTCATTTTGAGAAAATTATCAGTCGATATTTGGTGTCTAATGTGTGCTAGAGATAGTAGGTGTGGTTTCAGGGACAAAAAAAATTCTGAAGGAGTTAGTGCCATAGAGAAGCTCAATGTAGCTCAGTGCACCAACAGAAGGAATCGAGTCTAAGGGAGCCTAAAGTTGTTTGCAGAGTGATGACAGCCATGACAGGGATATAGACGGTATTATAAGCCCTTTGGATCAGTTCAGTATCCATTGGAGTTGAGTGTGGAACTTTTAAAAGAAACTTTACCATAATCCGAAAGAGCCAAGTCAAGATGAAAAAATCTCAAAGAGACGTAGCCCACAAAATTCAGGTGAACTCCTAGATTAATTTTGTTGTTATGTGTGAATTTTTTATTGCTGCATTATGTTGCTGTTATACATGTTAAATTTCAGCAAGAAAAAATGGACTTAAGACACTTAAACAATTAAAAATCATACACCCCTTTCAAGTAATAATTCTGCAAATTGTCAAGTATAAGCTAGATCTTTTATTTGTTAAACTGAGTGGGAGGTTCTTGAAATGCATAACAAGTTATCCAACCCATTTTCAAATCAGGTATATACAACAAATTTGATTATATGCTTTATAGGCCTATTGTTAGTGAAACTACTTCAATCAATCATAATTCTGTTTTGCATGAAATTTATGTTGAGCAATATGCATTTGATAATGACTTTCAAGATGTTTATGAAAACTTGATTCAAGGAAACCAAGTAGAGAAATTGGATTACCATGTAAATAATAACTTTTTGTATCATTTGGGCAAGCTTTGTATTCAACAAGGTGAGAGAGTGAATGTCATAAGGGAAGAACACACCTCGGTGTAAAAAAACATTGTCACATCTTCAGAGGTATTGTTATTCGCCTTGTATACTTGAAAGTGTGTCACGTTCCATTAAAGGTTGTTCATTGTGTGCAGTCAGTAAGCCTAACAATAGGAAGTTAGGATTGTAAACACCACTTCCTGTACCTTCACATCCATGGGAGAGTGTTTCTATGGATTTTGTAGGAGGGCTTCCATTGTCAAAAAGAGGTCATGATTATTTGTATTTAGTTGTGGATAGATTCAACAAAATGTGTATATTAATGCCATGTAAAAAGAAAATCGCAGTTGAACAAACAACTCAACTATTATGTCAGCATGTTTGGGTTCATTTTGGGTTTCCCAAATCCATTGTTAGTGATCGAAATTCTTGATTTGTTGGGAATTTTTGGTCAAGTTTGTGGGACTTGATGGATACCAAGTTGAAAAATATTACAACCTTTCATCCACAAACATATGGTCAAACCAAAGTGGTAAATTACACAGTCATACATCTTCTTCGAGGGTACTGAAACAAGCATCCTAAGTTGTGGGATGAAAAATTGCACTACATTCAGCATGCTTACGACCGTGAAAAACACTCCTCTACACAAACATCACCATTTGAGGCATGCCTTGGATACTTTTCCTAGATCACCATTGGATTTAATTTTTGGGAAGGATGTTGCTATTGATGTCCATAAATACATAGACAAAGAAAATAAGTTCATAGAACAAATCCAATTGATACATCAAACAGTTCAAGATCAACTTCAAAAGAGCCAAGGAAAGTACAAATCAAGGCATGACAAGCATCATGTAGATCACAAGTTACAAGTTGGTTACGAAGTTTGGATTCACATTAGAAAAGAAAGGCTTCAATGGGAAGGTAAAAAAATAAAACCAATCTGTTATGGTCCTTTCAGAATTTTGGAAAGTATTGGTGACAATGCCTTTAAGTTAGATTTGCCTTCATATATGCAAATTTACTTTGTTGTTAATGTTGAGAACTTAAGGTTGTATAAGCCTCCGTTGATTGAAGATCAAGGAGAATAGGTTCAGATTCCTTCTATTAAAGATTTTTATCTTGAATACCGTGATGAGCTTCAGTAAGACACCATTCTTGGCAAAAGAACAAGGAAAACAAAATGAGGGAGTGTAGACTACCTTCATGTGGGGCTCAAAGGCACAAATCCAAGAAAGGCCAAATGGATCAAGATTGGAAAGATGAGGGGACTATACCCTCATCTTCTAAACAAATGAAATCGATCTTTTGGGGTCCAAAATCTTCCAGCGGGGAGGAGTGATCAGGTGCTCAAAATTATGCTAAAAAATAAAAGTTGTCGGAATGGTGCGGAACCTGAACAATTGCGTAGATCTCGTCGTTCTGAATCTGGTGCAACTTGTTTCACAGAAAATATACACCGTATGCTCCCATAAACACGTTATGTCTACTTTGTCAAACAAGAATTTTTTTTGGAAAAAATAGAGGACAACCCAGTCAACAATTCGTACAGCTAACTAGGCATGCCCATATGGTAGGTTCACTTGTCAAAGGGTTTAAACTCCGACGAATCGGATTGTGCCAAGTGGCACTGTGTCATTTGTTTGAATTGGCATGTTTTGATTGGGTTTCATGGTGGCCAATCATAGGATGCCACATGACCCAACTAGGGGCCACCACATGGCAGCCCAAGGGCTACCAAAATTTTGGGTCAAGTTCCGAGAAGCAGTAGCAAGGGTTGAACCTCCGACCTCATAATACACATCATAAGCCTTAACCAATACACCATCGCTTTTTTCCTTGATACATAAAGGTTTCAACATATATTTAAATTTTAAGAGTTTTTGGTTTGGGGGTGGGGCGTGAGGCTAGCCCTATGTCACCCCTCCCTGCGCCCCCCCACCCCCAACTACACTAACCGTTGACAACAACTGTCTGCTTATGATGCCATATATCCACCCAAGCCGCGGAGGAAGCAGTTAATAAACCACATGAGATTTAAATATTGCACAAGAATTTTGGGGGAAAGAGTTAAGGTCCCAGCCCCTGGCCATATGGCCATAAGTGGACCCCCCATATGGCCATGTTTTTCATAAACAAGGCGTTATTGGGAAAATTGGCACACTAATAAATCTTCTTAGATATTGGGAAATTCGGTGCTTCATTAGAAAATTTCAGGGTGAAATTGTAGGATGGTGCCGAATTTGGAGGAATTTGTGGAGCGGTTAGTGCAAAAACTTGGGGAAGCCATAACTAAGTTATTTTTTGACCAAATTCGAGGCAAAAAGAGGCTAGACAGGAATTTTTGGGCATTCTGGAGCTATTGGAACATGTTTCATAGATGTTTGAGGATTGTAAACATATGTAATCACACTTTTGAGCATAATAGAAGAGGGCCAAGTCATTGGAAGCTGGACCAAGGAGATGTATCCCAGGAGGGGTGAACTCCTTCATCATGTGTTTGTGTTACTATTTATGGTGATGTTAATATCTATTAGATACCGATGTTCAGTGTTTTTTTAATGTTAATTTTCTCAATAAATTCACATAAAAACTCATTGTTAACTTTTAATTTACCTCATAATCCTCAAGCACTTTGTTTATATTCTGAATTATAATTTAGCACAACAAACACTAATTTTCCCATTCAGATCATCCTTTCTTAGGTTAGGTTTCTGCTACCAAGAATCCTCCCAAAACAGAGCTGACCTTCCATTTCTAATCTCCCAAAAACAATGTTTTTGTATAATTTCCTGATTTCCCCAGGCCAAATTCGATATTGTTGATCCTTTAATTTTTCCTTGGCATATAGATAAGGTCATGTGAGAGCCAATTATGGGAGTATTTCACCCTCCAAAGTTGGGCCCAAGGTGAATAACCTTCCTTTAACCAACACCACCAAATTTTAGCTCCACACGCTCTATTGACAGTCTTCGGGTCCTGTAAGCCTAGGCCACCAATTTTTTTTGGCTTACATATCATGTCCCAAGCTATTAAGGCTCATTCTCCCTTCTCTTCAACTCCTCACCATAAGAAATTCCTTTGGACCTCTCTTATCTTTTGCAAAAATCCTTTTGGAGATGAGATTATTGATAACATATACCCAGGAACTGCTTGCAATACAACTTTAGCCAAAACTAGCCTTCCGACTAAGTTTAAGGCTCTATAAGTCCATCACTTAACTATATCTTCAAATCAATACAAGCTTCTTCCATTTGGATTTATTCCAAGCTTTAACAATTAAAGGGATGCCCAAATATTTTGAAGGAAGAAATTTCCTTTGGAATCCTAAGATGACAGTCAAATTCCTTTGTATAGAAATATGTGTGTTAAAGAAGAAAATGATAGATTTGGATTGGTTTATCTCCATACATGAAGCTACAAAAAAAGTGTCCAGGACATAATTGAACGATCGAGCCTCCTTCATTGTAGGTATACCATGTAACATGGTATCATCTACAAAGTAGCCGGTGCATTATAGTCGGGCATCCCTCATGCGGTTTAAGGGCCCTAATATCCCCTTCCATAGAAACAACTTTGATCACTCTGCCCAATCCTTCCATCATTATAACAAACAAGAAAGGAGACATAGGGTCCCTTGGAAAATTACACGAGAAGGAAAAAATGGTTTAGCAAGAGCTCCATTTAGTAAAATCGAAAATCTAGGAGATGCAGACCTGTTAAAGAATTTAGTATTATTTTAACCTTCTTGGAGCCACAAGATTCTCGATTTTTGTTTCCATAATATTTCCTCCTGTAAGCATCTTTCCTCCCATTTCTTCAACAACTCCATTTCCTCTTTCCTTCTTGCATTAGTGTACCCTTATTCCATCAATGATTTATATAATGCCTACATCCTCATTTCAAATTCCCTTTTTCGATGGAAGATATTACTGAACTCAATTTTATTCCAGTGCCTTAGTTTTTAATATATCTCAACATGGCATACAATTTTGACATCTTGAAGCCCCGAATTAGGAGAGAATATCCCCTCCATTTATTTATGTTATCCATAAACTAGGGGTGATCTATCCATAATTCCTCGAATATGAATGATATAATTTTAGGATTTACCAAAATTTCAATCGCTAACACCACCGACCAATGATCAGATCCCCCACAAGGAAGAATATTTCCCTCTATATTCAACCCTTGCAGCAACAGATCCTCAGAAATTAGGAATATGTCCAATCTAGAGGCTACTTGATGCTCCCCTCCTTGTTTATTACTACATGTAAATATTTCATTACCTGTTTCCATATCTATTATATTTTCCTCTTCAATGAACCTTTTGAAGGTCTTAGAGTATTTGTCTAATAATCTTTTACCTCCCTTCTTTTCTGCCAATGAAATGATCATGTTAAAATATCCCCATATAATCCATGGGAGATGTCATTTTCTTCCTCTAAGATCCTTGAAGGCCTCGATGAAACCCAATTTATCATCAATCCTCTGTGATCCATAGACATTAATTGTAAATAAAATGGACCCGGGGACCCCTATTTTCTGCATATCCACAGAGAGGAAAAATCGGGTGGCTGCTACATTTATTAGGTGCATTACTTGTGGATTCCACCAAGTAACAAATCATCATGCAGTACTTTGAGCTTCAAAATCTGAGTAGATAAACCTTCTTCCTAATTTCCTATGAACTTGTTTAATCTTCCCTGTTGTGCATTTCATTTCTTGCAAGAACATTAGATCTTTTTTTTCTCTTTTAATATTCTTATTTATTAATATTTTCTTTTTGAGACTATTCAGGCCTCTTGCATTCCAATTTATAACTTTCATTTTTAACTAACGATGTTAGGGGGAGATCTCAGAGCTCTCATCTTACCCAAGATTATCAACATTTCTCCAAGTCCATTAAGGGATACATTGTTCCACTTCCTTCCCTATTTCCTTCTTGTTTAATTTGGTACTGATGGGGCATGAGAATTCAAAACCCTGAATCCCAAATCACTAATTTCCCCATGTGATTTTTTCTACCCACAAAGTTTTTCATCCTCACATATGAGGTAGAGGTATTGGATTTGATTCATCTGTTCTACTAGAATTTCCTTTAGACCCTTCTTTCTCTACAGTTCTACCTTATTTTATGGGTCGATTCCTACTATTTCCACTACGTCCTGAATATTAGGGTCCTCAGTCATGTGGTGGCATTTCAAAATCCCCTTTAAAGTATTTCCCCATATCTAGTGTTTCCATGATTTTGATAGGGTCTTCAGGGACCTCCTTCATTCCTTCTTCTCTTTCCTCTTGCTGATTTCCTATTTTATCTTCTTCGTTCCAGATTTCCTCAAGTGCCAGCTCTGAGAGATCCCTAAAACTCTTCTTTATTGTCACTCTCCCTCCTTTATTTCATTGTTGTTGTCTCCTGTAGGCGCGTCCTTTTAGATTGTCATTTACAAAAAATTCAACATATTTTTACTCTTGTTTATTACTTTGATCCTTAGATCTATTCATAGGGAAATCCTTGATTATATTTCCATGCTCATGGCATCACCTGCACCTAAATGGAATTTTTTCATATTCTACAAATTACAACCAGATTTCATCACGAACTTCCAACTTGATCACTTCGGGTAACACTTGAAATAGATCTATCTCCACACAAATATTTTCATATGAGGTGTATCTGCCCTGCAAATTCACATTTGAGACCTTTAAGAACTTCCCGATGGTGTCACCTATGATATTTAAGGTCGACGGTAATCAGTAATCTAGGGGTAAAGAATACAACCTAGCCCACACAGAAACATTGGCAAATGTCTCTTTATCTAGAGTAAAGTTCTTTTTCCACAAATGTATGTATAGTCCTACAGAGGCAAAGAAATATGGTCCTCAATCAAACACTCATTCTTTGTCCTCCATATTAGCAAAGGCCACTGTGAAAAAACCTTTTGATGCTAAGTGAAACTCTATCTCACCACATGGCTTCCAATGATGTTTTATCCAGTCACAAAAAGCTTTCTTTGTGGGCCATAACCCCATGAACTTAAAAATGATCACATATGCACACATACGATCTTTGAAAGCTTGGGTTTGGGGATCTATGATTACTTCCATTGGGATTACCACCATTCTAGGCTTGCATGGGCCATACCCATTAACCCATTTTGTCTGTTGTTTATGATATTATTGGTCCACTATTGTACCTTTGTCCTCATCTTTTCTATGGCCATTTAAAACTTTACTTCCTATCCCACCTTCTCCCTGACTCATGCCTTCTGACCCTTCTACTAAAATTTTAAATCCTACCATGAACCCTTTACCTTTGTCGGCTACAACATTTCTATAGGAGGAAGCCCCACTCCATACCCCTCAGAAAAGCATTCGTACCAAAACCTTCCTACAAGTTTTCTGTAAACCCTAGCTTCCTTCAGCGCCTACTTTACTCCTTAACATCCATAACTATTATTTTATTATTTTAACTGTTATTTTATTATTTTCCTTAGGAGGTCCACTTTAGACCTAAAAATTCCCCAATATCTTTCATATTTAATGATTCATACTTTCCTCCTTCCTAAATTATATATTAATCAACATTTACAAAATTATTTATTGAACATTCTAAGTTTTCCATCTATATTTCATAAATAGAAAGTTGTTAAATTCAATAAATATTACGTAGCTTTCCATATCTCCATAGTAAGTAGCTTTCCATATGTTTATAATTATCTTTCATCCAAATTTCTTATTGACATGGAGTAGTATCTTTGAGTCAGCATGGTGATTACTTACTTTGTTACAATTAGAAATATCTCTAAGCAAGCATGCTGATTACATATTTTGTTACATTGTAGTGAATATTTATTTTTAAAAAAATTAGAGGGCGGTGAGGATAAATATATTTTGACGTCTTACCACAACACGATATTTAATGTTGCCATTATAATTTATTAAATTTTATAACAAAATTGGTAAATATCTATTATTATTATTATTATTATAAAAGTAATGGTCAATCTATATATTCGATGAAAGTGCAATTTATTTACCATAATTGTGTGACTTGGTTGAGTGTGACATTTTATGGGACATTTTTTATCCCTTATAGTTAACTCTAATTTTTAACCCCATTCTTCCTTATAGTACTTGAACTTGTGATTTTATGGGGAAAAAACCCTACACCCATTAGGGGAATTTTGAGGTCTAAAATAGGCCTCCTAAGAAAATTATAAAATAATAGTGGAAATAGTAAAATAAGATTTGATTAAGAGGGAAAAAAGAAAAACTACTTTTTCAACTTGTATTTTCAACTTATCTCCCAATATTTTTACTCAAATTTCAATTGGGAGTACTCGTTGGATGCAAAATTTAATTCCTTATCCAAGGAGTAACCATGTTGCATACTTGTGATGGATCATGCTACACGAAAAATGAGAAATACATGAAAAACGTGATTGCAACAACGTTTTTAATGTATTACTCATTTTTTGTGTAGTGGGGTCCATACAAAATATGCAACATGGGTACCCTTTGGATGACAAATTAAATTTTGCATCCAACGAGTACTCCCACTTGAAATTTGAGTAAAAACTTTGGGATATAATTTGAAAATACGAGTTGAAAAGGTAGTTTTATTATTTTATTATTTTTTAATATTTTTACCCTTTTACTTAAAAAATGGCATATCATCCCCCATGGTTGACATCATCATCTTGAATCCTATTGGTTCTTATAAAGTTTATTTTAGTTATACATTTTTCTAAGGAGGCCCATTTTAAACCTCAAAATTCCCCTAATGACCCTCACACAAACGCACTTTATAGATTATGGGTATCTAAGACTGTGTTTATCTTAACATTTTTACATCTTAACACAATTTATTAATTAAATTTTGTGAAAAATATGAAAAATACTAGACTTTATTTCTACAAGCTAATTTATATATATCAGTTTATTTATTATTATTGTTTTTTAACCATAACCAAGAAAATTTTATTAGTATAAATTTGTGTTTTTGGTGCAACAAAAAATCAGAATTACATTAAAATTGCCTTTTGATTAAATTCTTCTAGTGCAACCAAAGGGCGATATTTTTATAAATAATTGCAACCTAAAAGCATAGTATTCCTTGTGCTTGATTGTACAAAATAAGTAGAAGGTTTCAAAAATTTTAAATATATTTGCTTGCATAGTACTTAAATTGGAGAAGTATTTCTCCAACCCAAGGAATATTTTGGTTGTGGAAAGGAATTTAAGTCGAAATTTTGAGGGGAAGAGTTAACCACATTCACTGAAGAGTCAAATGTGGGAGGAGTTTTTTTACTTGATATTTTTATTTCTTCAATCTAGGACATAAGTGTTTGTATTTCATATTCCATCCCCTGTATTAGTTTCCTTTGAGAAATTTTTATTTCCATTGTGTAAATCGAACAAGAAGCTAAAAGAGCGTACTAGATCTGAAGCTAATTAACATCCTGCTGAAAATATTCCAATACTTCCATCTCGTTGAAGGAATTGTCTCGATTGTTTCCTTTGGGATGTTAGGCCATTATGGTTAGTGAGAGTATTCCTATAGAAATGGCTTCTTCATTAGATCAGTTTGAAGGTTTCTTTGGAGAGAAATGGCAGAGGGAGAAGCTCAAGGGAAAATCAAATAAACGGAAATTCTTTCTTCCCCCGAGATCACATACACACTAAAATGGATCTCAACATTATCAAGGGAAATAAATTCCTTATTGGTTTCCATGTATGGGAACTCTCTTGTGTTTTCCATGCATAATAGGGATGTCCAATTCATTATGATGATTAAATTCCAAAATTATGTGTTTCGATCAAAAGGAGGGGTGAAGTGCAAGTGTGATGCAAAAGAAGAGTGAAAAGGAGATTTTTTTTTACTGTGATCTCAAAATTATCTAATCATGATGCCACTTGTCCTTATAATGTTACATGTGTCATGATCAAGGTATAGGGAGGAGGGAACCCATTAAAAATCAAAGTTCCAACCAGATGGTGTATGGCATGGTTTACGAGAGTGTCAACTATTTTGTTTTTTTTGTACAGTACATGAAAGACCTATAGTTATTAAATATGGATTGATGCTTATTAAATCCTTTTGAAGGAAAATTTAATGAAATTCAAGATGTGTAATTTCAAGGGTGGAGTTCCCAACTAATATAACTTGATTCCTTGATATATTGCACATACCTCTATTTGATATTTGAAGATTTTGCATAGGCCCCATTAGGATGATAATTATTTCGTTCTTTCGAGCCAAAAGAACACTCACCCCTGCCATCGATATATATATATATATATATTGTTAACACGTGAAATAATATTACAAAATATTATTTTTAAATATAAACTAATTTAAAAATAAGTATTTGCTAATTGAAATTAGTGAGATCACCACAAGCTATTATGAAACCAGCTCCAAAAATAGAAGAAAAGAGAGATCAATGCCTTATAAATAAGCCACTTCGAGGGGGCCACCTGCTTTACATTACATAAATGAAAAATTCTTGGATGATACAAATGACAAAACCTCCTTTCTGTATATAGGAGCCCATGGGGTCACAATATAATCCGAGCCGACCTAACAATAATAATGTAAGGGCACAAAAATAATAATAATGGCCTTTTATGGGGCACAATAATAACAATATGGGGCTACTGGGGTATAACAATAACAATAAGCGGGCTACACTAACAACAATAACAGATTACACTAGTAATATAGGGATCTAACATGCCCCTCTCCTTCAAAAAAGCATTTTCCTCAATACTTGAGTAGCTTTGGATGCTTCTATATAAAATTATCCTCCTCCCATGTGGAATCTTCAGTGGTTCAGTTCTTCAACTTGATGAGATACTCTAAAATCAATCAATTTCGTAGCTATCGAGTTCTTTTTTCCATGACTGCTTCAGGTTCCAATATGAATTTTTCTTCCTCATCAAGTTCTGGAAATATTGGTTGAACTAGAATATTGTCACCTATAACCTTCTTTGAGCATGAAACATTGAAAACTGGGTGCACTCGAGACGAAGCAGGAAGCTCCAATTTGTATTCCATAGTATCAATCTTTTGCAACACCTTGTAAGTACCATAATACTTTAACGATAAATTATTATCCTTCTTAGCTTGCTTGAGGGACATTTGTTTTTATGGTTGTAGCCATAAAAATATCCAGTCTCCTACATCAAAACTTCTCTTGTTGCGATGTTGATCTGCCTATTGTTTCATTCGATTTTGTGCCAAATTTAGGTTAAACTCTAAGAGTTATAGAACTTGTTGTTGTTGCTCGATGTGATCTTCCACTGCTTGAAAATTAGAATTTTATCTTAAATATGATGTGATGGACGGTGGATGATATCCATAAAGTGCCATAAATGGGGTCATTTTTCTGTAGTATGGAAGGAAGTGATATACCACCATTCATCCATATGTAACCACTTAACCCATTGTGTTTGTTTATCAGATACAAAACAACGAATATATCCTTCCAACATTTTTTCACTATCTCAGTTTGCCCGTCGGATTGAGGATGATAAGATGCGCTATGAGCTAGTTGAGTATCCAAACAAGAAAATAATTCCATCCCAAATTTTCCACTAAAAATGGGATCTCTGTCGCTTACAATAATCTTTGGGTTTCCATGTAGCTTTTGAATTGTTTCCATAAATGCAGTAGAAACAATACTTGCTTTAAATGGATGAGATAATGCACAAAAGTGTGCATACTTGGTAAGTCTATCAACTACCACCATGATGACACTCTTTCCTTCAGACTCAGGTAAACCTATGATAAAATCCATTGAAACCTCCTCCCAATGTTGACTTGGAATGGATAAAGGTTGTAGAAGACTCGAGTTCTTAATTGTCTCAACTTTATTTTGCTGGAAAACCAAACATTCCGCCACAAAATTTTGAATATCAGATTTAAAGCTATCCCAAAAAAAAACTTTCTTCACCCTGTGGCAAGTTTTTAAAAATCCCAAGTGTCCTCCTAAGGGAGAGGTGTGCAATTCCAAAAAAATATTTTGTTTTATTTGGGAATTATTACAAATATATAAGCGATCTTTGTACCATAAGGAATCATTTTTCCAACTAAATTTATAAGATGTACTAGGATCTTGCGACAATTTTTGAATGAGTGTCCACACTTCTTCGTCATTATTCCATTCATCCCTTCCTTCGGTTATCCAATATGGTTGGATAACCCAACATCTTTGTGACCCATTTTTACTGCTCTTCTGAAGATAGTCTTTGTTCCAAAAAGTATTTAAGACTATCATGATCATTTTTTACCTTGAAGTGTCTTCCCATTATGTAACGTCGCCATTTCTTTAGTGCATATAGTATTTCCAACATTTCCTTCTCATAAATAGATTTCTGTAAATACTTTCCTTTGATTGGACGAATTTCAAAAGCAATGGGTCTTCCTTCTTGCATTAAAACAACACCAATTCCATTTCTTGAGCCATCACATTCCACAATAAAAAAATTTGTGAATTCTGGCGTAGCTAATACTGGTGCTAGGCACATTTCCTCTTTAAGATGTTAGTTGCTTTAAGAGTCCATGAAAATGCATCTTTCTTCAATAATTTTTTTAGACGTGCTTCTATTCTCCCATAATTATTAACAAACTTGCGATAATACTCTGTTAACCCGAGAAATCCTCGCAACTGATTTATGGTTATGGGGACTTTCCATTCCTTAATGGCTTTAATTTTGTTTGGGTCTACCTTAACATCCTCATGAGATACAATATGACCCAAGTATTCCACCTCTTGTACTCCAAAGAAACATTTGGAGGTTTTTGCATATAATTGTTTCTCCTCCAATAGTTTGAGCATCATGTTAACATGTTGAACATGATCCTTCCAAGACCTGTTGTAGATTAGTATATCATCAAAAAGTACTAACAAAACTTTTCTAAGGAAGGTTTTGAAAATAGAATTCATTAACCCCTAAAATGTAGAAGGTGCATTGGTAAGGCCAAAAGGCGTAACCAAAAATTTATAATGACCCTCATGAGTTCGAAACATTTTTTTCAAAATATCTTCAGTCTTCATTCTAATTTCATGATATACTGAACGAAGATCCAACTTGGTAAAATAAATTGCTCCATGTAATTCATCCAATAATTCATCTATCACAAGAATGGTAAATTTATCTTTAATAGTAAGCTTATTGAGCTCCCTTTAATCTAGACACATTTGCCATGATCCATCCTTCTTGTGCACCAATACTACTGGAGCAGAGAAAGAACTTTGCCTAGGTTGAATTATACCAGCCTCTAACATTTCTACAATCATATGTTCAATTTCGCTCTTTTGTACATAAGGATATCTATAAGGCCTGATTTTTGGAGGAACACTTCCTCGAATCAAATGAATAGCATGATCATGATCACGAATAGGTGGGAGTTGTTTGGGAGTTTAAAACACCTTGGAATGATTTTCCAAGCATTTTTGGAGATCTGGAGAAATAGATGACTTTTATGTTGGACTTCTAGTGATCATAATTGTGCAATTACACCTCATTGTTATTTATTCATAATATTTTTCATCACATTACATCTTATTATCTTTCCCAAATTCCCTACGATACCCCATAATTCAACTTCCTTTCCTTCCGAAAAAAAAATTCAAGAAAAGTTCTTGAAAATTAAAAGCTACCATCCCCAAAGATTCTAACCATTGTACTCCTAGTACAACATCAGCGCCTCCCATTAGAATGGAAAGAATTGGACTATTCAATATATATTCCCCCATGGTTAGCTTGATATTATGGCATTTTCCAGAGCAATTTATAGTTCCTCCATTTGCAACCATCACTTGACACTATAGTGCTAGGTATAGGAAGCAATTCAATTTCTTGGCTACCTTACAATGAATAAAATTATGGGTGCTACCTGAATCAATCAACACTATTAACTTTTTCTTCTTGATATGTCCTTCTATCTTGATAGTTTGAGGAGTGGTAATTCCTACCAATGCATTACAGGATATGGTTAGACTCATTTATTTGTTCTATAGGGTTGGTTCATGGTGTATATCCTCTTCTTTTGAAGTTTCTTGTTCATTTTCTCCCTCCTCTTCACAATCTACGTAAAATAATTTCTTTTCATCACACTTATGACCTTTAGTGTATTTTCTATCACAACTGTAGCAAAGCCCTTTTTCTATTTTTTCTTCCAATTTCTATGTTCTAAACCTTGTAGGTTGTGGAAGTCTAGAAGTAGAAGCACTTCCATCTTTATAGATGTGAGTGGTAGGCTTCCTTGTCGCCATAATTTTACATTCAATTTTTATTGCCAACCTGAATGCCTTCTCTAATGAATCAGGTTCCCAAAGGTGAACCTCATGTTGGATGTTATATTTTAAAGTCCCTATAAAGACATCAATCCTGTGTTCCTCTGGAATATCATCTACCCTTATATTCAAATTTTGGAAGTCCTCAATGTGCTCCATCATTGAATCCTTTTGTTTGAGATTTATCAATTGGCTAAAGAAGGTGTTACTCTTAGTATCCTCATAATGTGCTATCATTTCCTCCATAAAAATTGGCCAAGTGACAACTTTTTTAAGGAAGAAAATCCATCGATACCATACAAATGTATTTTTTTCTAAATATAAAGTTGCAATGCGTGCCTTTTGTGTGTTTTTCACATTATTGAGATCAAAATATTGCTCCACTTGTAGTAACCATGTTACGGGATCCTTGCCATCAAACTTCCTCATATCGATCTTTGGAATATGGTGGGTCTTCAATCCAACAATAGAGTTTATGAAATCACAATTAACATTTATTTTTTTCTCATCGTGAGTTTCCTCTACTATCTTTTCGCCATTAGGAATAATTTCTTGTATCAACTTTGTCTAACCTTCCATGTCTGCTTTTAGATCATTCTTCATGTCTTCCATGTCTTCCATGCCATTTTTCAAACCATCCATCTTAGCTTCCATGCATTTATTCAAACCATCCATCTTAGCTTCCACTCCTTTATTCAAAACCCCCATTTCATTTTTTTTTCTCTTTGCGAGAGCGAAAGTTGTTGCACTTGCTCTTGTAATTTGATATATCATGTTGCACTTCTTCCTCTTCATGAGTCATAATAGAGCCTTCTGAAGGCTTAATGGGTGTTGAATTATTTTTAATGGGGATTTTAAAACCCAATACTAATAAATATACTTCAAATTCCCTTAGAATCACTTCAAACTGATTTTTCAAACAAGACTTATGCAATTTGAAGAAAAAAAATACATACTTTTTTATCGCTTTTGAGGAGCTCGATATTGAAACTGATGTATCTTTGTAATTTATGATCTTAAGCTTAAATCCTGTAATAGCCCTCTAAGTCTTCTTTCCAATGCCACAAGTCTGACCTGATTTGGTGATCTGAAAGGACCTTCACACATGAAAAGAGCTTTGCGCCATGTTGATTTGAAGTTGATGACAAAGTGCTTAAGTGGGTGAACTCATGAACATGCATTTAATTATGCATTTTTATTAAAACCCATGCATTATTCATATAGATGATTAATAATTGTGAGCAAAAATTGTCTCATATATTATTCATTTATGTAATTAGGGAAATTGGTTTTTATGTGAGAAACCACCTCACACCAATTTTCTATTTTTTCTCAATTATAGGTTGAGAGAATCAAGGGCATGGTTGAAGAGTCTTTTGGTGGTTTTGAGACTTTTTCCCAATTATGAACCTGAGATAGTTGGAGGTCCTACTTTCATGGACTTTGTTTTTCCTTCCTTGTAGTTAGGCCCTACAATTGTGGGTCTTGTAGTTAATGCTCTTTGTTGGAGAGTGGGTGAGGGAAAACTATATATATTCCTTATGTAAGCCATGTGAGGGGGAAGAAAGGAGATAATATTTAGCCATTGAGAGCCATAGTGATTGGCTAATGCTCAGCCAGAGAACTTGAATGAAAGAAAGCTTACTTTGAAGAAGGAATATAAAGGATTTGCATTCCAATTGAAGTAGATTTGAAGATGTAGCCCTAGAGAGATGGAGGGGTGAACTCCGTTACCAATTGGTTGTCTCTCTCTTACTTATGTGTTTTGTGATTCTTGATATTTTCAGTTCATTTATTTATGTTTATGTGTTTATGCACTGTAATCGATGGACTAACATGCTCATTTAAGCCTATATAATCCATAGTCAATTAAAATATCTTAATATCGTACACGATGGTTAGGGTAGTACTCGACCTGTGATCAAATCATTTGGATTCTTCAAGACAAAGTTATTCTCAATATCCCATAATGACCTAATTATGAGCTATTTCAGTTGAGCGAAATTGTACGACATGCCACACGTCACTTTTTCCTCCTTCGGCACTGAAATTGATATAAAGACAACTACAGTCTGTCTACTTTCGGCCACTTTTTATAGAATTCCAATCTTATGTTCAGAGAGAGAGTTATGACGATTTTCCCAAGGTAACCTCTTTGAGATGAAATTCGGGAGCCTGCAAAAACCTTAAATTCCATAGATCATATCTCCAAAAATATTGCAAACCAAGATCTAAAATTTTTACACGCACTTCCTCAGGATATTGTGCAAATGGTTTTTTTTTAGCATCTGAACCTTTGTAGAAAAAAATTTATAGAGAAAATGCCACGATGACCTGTTTGAAGCAGCGAAGCTGTAGAATCCAAAGCTCTGATACCAAATGGTATGACACTAGCTCCAAAAATAGAAGAAAAGAGAGATCAACGCCTTCGAAATAAGCCACTTCGAAGCGGAAAACTCCTTTACATTACATAAATGAACATTTCTTGGATGATACAAATGATAAAACCTACTTTATATACATAGGAGTCCATGTGGTCACAATATAATCCTATCCGACCTAAAAATAATAATGTGAGGGAACAACAATAATAATAGTGGTTTTTTATGGGGCACAATAATAACAATATGGGGGATACAAGGGTACAACAATAATAATAAGGGGGCTACACTAACAACATTAAAGGACTACACTAGTAATATAGGGATCTAACACAAACCCTTATAACAATTGCATTTGATAATTTTTTGCTTTGGTAATTGATCTAATATACTTAAATCTGGGTGGAGAAAAGAACCAATACATTTTCTTTTTGGAAGTGGGACCATAATAATCACAATACAATATTTTTGCAATTAAGAAGTATTCCCTAGTGGAGTAAATATTATTATATTATAGGATGCAAAATCTAAGATATTACAAGATGAGATGTGGAAAAGGATGCCTTGGAGGACATATTAAATTTAATGTTGGATGAGTACTTTGAAGTGAAAAAAGTTTTGGTTGAGAACCTTGAAAATGTATGTGGTTTCCATTGTTTTCCTCATCACTTCGGGATTTTGAAAAAATAGAGATAGGATTTGAAAAATATAGGTTGTCGAGAGTGAAATATTTGATAAAGCTTCACTTTGATTTATTTGCATGGATAACTTTCTCGTTTAAGTTCATCTTAAAAAAAAACATCAATTTTTTTGGCACTTCCAATATTTTTTTTCCTTGTCTTGATACGGTACGAGATGTCAAAGAACCAAACAATTCATACTCACAAAAGTTGGTTCGCACAAAACTTGCTCATGACATTGCTAAGACACCCATCCCATACTTTCCTACTAACATTACATAAGAAGGCTCGGACCAATAAAATTGTATATAAAGAAATTGAAATATTATTAAAAAATAATAAAATTCAATATCTAATGTTAGAATATGAAAAATATGCAATTTTTTTTTTTTTTTTTTTCCAAACACGATCAAACAAAAAATCAATTGTGATATACTCTGCTTGCAATAGGTATAATAACTAGGATGAATACATCGTTCTCTAACCAATAATTCATTTTTAATTCTTTTACATTTTCAATGTAACTTTTTAAAGCTTTAAAATATTTATTATTCATTGGATTAAAAAGTTAAAAAACAATTAGCAACACCTAATTTATCATGGTAAATAATAATTAGCAATACCTAATTTCTCATGGTAAATAATACCTCAAAGTGACATATAGGAATTTGATAGACAAATTATGTGTATCTTTGAAATGATTGCAAGGTATTCAAGGACATTGATAAATGTAAATATACACCAAGTCATTATCTAAATTGATTCAATAATTTTGAAAATTAACTATGCAATGTTATGATCTTAGGGACACTACATCCTATGATTAACTAATAATTATTGTGGGGTAGGATTGAAGGAAGTATTGCCTATTGACATCGAGTTTGCTTCCACTACATATGTGAAGAGCCTCAAAGTACAACCAAGAATTGTTTCCCATTGCACATAATTTTATATGTATTGTGCGACAAGGAGAACTGAAGACTCGAGCTCTTTGCAGACACTGCCATATATGTCCATGATATCTTCACAGACACCTCCATATTTGTCCATCTGTAATGAAGATCACATAACCTAATCATTTCTATGTACATATTGCAGGTGGGATTTGATACTTTATGACACTGGTATGGACTTCATCTTCTAGTGTCGTAAGTCCACTGTCTGAATCATAGTTGATTCCATGCCATAATAGCTACGAGTATGATTATTTGAAGACTTAATTTTAAGGAATAAATAAAAAATGAAAGGTGTACATGGTGTAATATGTTAGGGATGAATTGTATGGTACACATACTAAATTAAGGTATGTGTACATTAAATGAAATTCCAAAATATTCATTTTTCAAATACTTTGTTATCATCCTAAACATAAAACTATTTTGGTTCAATATGGAATTTTTTACAAATAATTTTAGTGTAAAATCATTGTTTTCTCAATTTGCAATCCTGCAATAGATTATGTAAATCATTGCTAACATTTTTTTGTGAACGCATGGAATTAGTGCATCTTGTTTGTGGAATCAACAGATTTGATAATAATTTTATGATTTTTTAGGGAGAAAAAAGACAATGCTTAGTATTATGCAGAATGTATTTCTATTTAGGATCTTCTTGTCACGTTTTTGGTCACCTGAGAGCAGAATTTAGTGATATTTATAATTTATTTCAATTTGTTTATATAAATAGTTTATTTTGTTATTTTATATCGTTGGAAGAATTACTAATGTAAATCTGTAGAATGGAATGGTTTTTGTTGTGAATCTTTGGTTCTTACAATCTTTTTAGTATTTGTAGTCAGTATTTTTAGAGATTTGTAGCTTGAAATTATCATCATATTTAGTATATTCAAAGATTTTCAATTAAAATTGGTCATCATATTCTATGTTTTCAATAAATTGCAGCTAACATGTAATGACTCTCTCTAGCATATTTTTTTTAATTAAATAAAAATGAATTCAACCATAAGGTTTCTTAACTAGTCAAACATGTGCACACTTCAATTTTTCTTGGTTAATGAAAAAGTCTTATAATACCTGGACCTTATTTCTACCCATAGAGAAATTATTAGGGCATTCCCTACTAAATTAATTTGTAATCCCTAACTTAATTGCTCTATTTCTCTATTTAACAAATAATTTCTTTAATAGAATTTTATTTGACATCACTAGTCATACTAAATCACAATATGTGAAGATCTAGTTTAATAATCATATATCACAATCTAAAAAAAATATGTACTCTAAACTACCATTGTGTACACATGAAAGTTCTACATGTTGACATACCTTGACAATGGTTTATGTACATAAATATGTTACAACAACCTATAAAATTTATTATTTCGAGAAATAATATTAATATTCCTGCTTTCAACTATATACCGCTTTACCTGATATATATCAATTCTACCTATATGTTTAATCGCTTAATGTTTCAATGTGAAATCTTTAATCATAAAGTGGAGTTCATAAGACATTGCAACATATTTTGGATCCTTATGGTCATGGGCAAGAAACTATTTTCATTTTCCACCTAACCTATACCTTATTGATTTGATCAAGGATGGAAATTAGTTGGACCCAAATCAATGATGTTTGAGAACTCTAGGGTTTCTACTGTGTTTAATTCATCGTGGTTTGTTGTTGTCTTGTCTTTTTCCTTTGTTTCTTCTGAAATACCTGGTAATGTTGTCCCTTATGACGAGGGTTTAGTTTGGGATTGCAGTGTAGTTTCCATTTTATCCAAAGGTTTTGTAGACATGTGTGATTTTTTCTTACTTTTCTAAACAACTTACTTCCAAATGTCATAGTGAGGCAATTGACTCTTAGAAATTATCACCATGTTTTTCTACTTGTTGGACTCATCTCTGAGCTTGAAGAGAGGTAGAGTGTATTTATCTAGTCTTGTTTCAAATTTAATTTTCTTTGGTTCAAGGTTTTAATGGTTCACTAAATTTTATTATACAATTTTTCCACAAGTTTCCCAATTTTGCTGAAAACCCTGGAGTAAAGCCACAAACTTTCACAATTTCTCTCTGAATTAGTGTTTGGGTAAGTACATGCATTGATTTCCCCTCTATGAGCTTGAAAATTTGTTTGGTATTATTTTTTTTCTTTATAGTTTCAAATTGCTTGTAAGTCATACCCTAGCGAGGTTTTGCGATAGTTTTATTTACAAGGTTTATTTTATGGGGATTTTGGTTATACATTTTTACATATTTGTATTTATTATTTTTTAAAAAGTGAATATTTCCCCTTATGTTATCGACCTTTGATCTCCTATACAGTCACCGTAATTTTTTAATGGCTTTTTGGCCATTCCTTGTAACAAACTCCTTAGGGTTAGAAGAGTTATTGTTTTCCTCCAAGTGACCCTAGGGTTTTCTTTTCCAACAATATAAGATGCTCTTATCTCTCAGCCTAGAAGATGATACACTAATTTACTAGAGGTTTCCTTTTTGTGAAATTCCTTTTAATTGTGCTATATTGTGTTTATGGATACATTACTTTCCTGAGAGAGAACATTAAGTTCAATCTAAAGTTTTTATTCTTCACAGTTTTGCATAGGATAAGATTTGTAATACATATTTATCCAAAATGGGTGGTATAGTAATCCATTTTGACATAGTTGATTTTAATCGTGCTATATTTTGTTTATGGATACATTAATTTTCTAAGAGAGAACATTAAGTTCAATCCAATGTTCTTATTCTTCACAATTTTTCA
Source organism: Pinus albicaulis (assembly GCA_034641835.2). NCBI lineage: Eukaryota > Viridiplantae > Streptophyta > Pinopsida > Pinales > Pinaceae > Pinus > Pinus albicaulis. The sequence continues at coordinate 995,469,406 of CM076582.1, forward strand.
TAGGATAAGATTTGTAATACATATTTATCCAAAATGGGTGGTATAGTAATCCATTTTGACATAGTTGACTTTACAGAATTATGCTTGGGTGCTATGAGATATGAGTTTGTTGAATCAAATTATATTGTAGAGAAACCCTTGTGATGTTTTCTTTGGGCCAATGTCAGTTCGTTCAAAGATTTATATCCTTGTTTTGTTTACATATTTATCTTTGTCTACGTCAGTTGAAGGACCCATAGCTATTCCTCTATAAATAAGATACACCATCACTTTATTAATGATATATTATGATTCACTTAGTTTTTATTTATTTATTTACTATCAACAATCATTCTCAAGGCATTCATTAACTTCTTTGTAAAATATTCCAAGTATCTACTCCATCATTTACTTCGACACACACAACACATATGACTAGTTTAGGGTTTAATTAACACAATGTTCTTCTCTTTCCAGGTTGGTTCTATGCTTCTCAATTTTATTTTAGGTTGCTCTAAGCAACATGGTCACATTTTATTAAAGAGAACATTGTTTTCAAAATGTGTATTATTTGTTATTTTTCATTAAAAACTTTGAAATAATATTGTCTGAGGGGAAATGTGAACATGTATGTTAACTAGATACAAATTCTTTATGAATTTTTTTATAGAAAAATTATTCAAAAAAGATTGTTTTTCAATAATGACTCTTTCATTCTACCATGCTTTTATCACTTAAATTTTTTTGGAAATATAATAATAAAATAAACATTTCCTTTTCTCTTATATGAGCACATTTTCTTTCGAAGTCAAAACTAATGAGTTTTATTATATTTTCTACCGTAGTAAAATTTGGTGAGACAAATTTATTTATTTATTTATTTATACATAGAAATAGTAATAATGTTGAAAGGATAAAATACATACTCTATTACTTAGCAAAAAATTAAATTTAAAATTATATATATATATATATATAACTCATTTCACTATAAATCTCAATTCATGGAAGCAAGTTACTTGTATATCTCGTTGTTTTCTAATCAGGATTCCAAACAAACAAAAATACACATAGTAAATATATGTATTAAGAAACTAGGACATGTACAATTTCATTGCTTTTGTGTGCTGCTTTTCTTTTTGTTTTATAACCATATAGAGTCCCTCGTTTTTGGATATACAACTACTTATTGGTAAACTTGTTTATCCAATGGTGTATATTTTTCTATGTAATAACATTTCCATAGATTTAAATCCATAGGTTGGATTAAAAATCACAACATGAATTTTGTTATAGTTAATTGTCTATGAAACAATACATAATTTTATTTTGGGAACGTACTCTATGGTCGATTCTATTATTATTTTTAAATTACTTTTTTTTTTTTGTTCAAAGAAAACATACCAAGAACAAAATCTTTGATTTCCTACTCAATATTTATCAAGTTATTTTCCTACTCAAGATTTATCACTGCTTCATTTCCTACAGATAATTAATTCAAAAACATAACAACATATTGTTCACTTTACATAAGGAAACATAGTCAAAATATTTCGAATTGACAATTTTTCTTCTATGAAACTAATGATTAATTATTTGGCTCCTCCCAACCTTGACACAACTTCTGCTTTCCCCCTCGAGCAACTAGGCTAGCAATCCCTCTATAACACTTGATTCTTTTCTTCAGTCTCTCTAGTTTTCCTCTCTCAGCCAAATTATGAGGCAAAATTTTAACAATCATAGATTTTTGTTATTCATCTACCACTTTTTGGTGGTTATTAACTATATCCACCTCATCCATAAGTGGAAGGTGGTTAACTACTCATTTATGAGCTCTTGTTTCCCACTTTTGGAGACAACCTCTTCCCTTCTAGGGAACAATAAATTGGCCAATATATAATTTTCATAATTAATCTAATCACCTAGATTATATGCCTAGGATTTTCTAATGGATAATTAATTTCTAAAAAAAATTGCAGCCTTTTCCTCTTTCATCAATCTATACTTCAATAATTAATTCCCTAGTTCTTTTCTTACATTCACAAAATGAAGCATAATGTAGTTTTTAAACAATAATTATACATCATTTATTATCGGTAAATTATTGATAATTAAGTATATGTATGTCTCTTAATGCAATAACCTAAATTCAAATTTAAACATACATTCATGTAATTGCAATAAAATCTTCAAGATGAAGGTATCACATCATCCCCCTCTTAAATTTAAAACCGTCTCGATGTTCCAGTCAATACTTTTTCATGGAAAATCATTTCAATCTTGAAACCATAGAAGGATATGCTTCCTTGAAAGCATCCTCAAATTCCTAGGTTGCTTCTTTAGGAGTGAAATGTTTCCATTAAAACTTTAGTTGCACCACTTCTCTATTCCATAGGGTAACCACTCTTCGGTCTAGAATATGTAGTGTTTCTGTTCAGAAATTTCCCTTTGGTTCCACATGTACAACATGTTAGTCAATTACATGAGAAGGATCATGCACATATTTCTTTAATAATGAAACATGAAATACGTTATGAATTTTAATGTTGGTTGGTAGGGCTAGTTGATAAGCAACAATTCCAACTTCGGCTAACACCTCAAAGGGTCCGAAATATATAGGAGATAGCTTAGAAAATTTTCCAAGTTTAAGTGTACTCTTCTTGGGTTTGACATTCAAGTATACATGATCTCCCACATGGAACTATCTCTGAGTTCTTTTCAGACATGCTTAACTTTTTTGTCGATCTTGAGCTATTTTCAAATTTTGTTTAATTTGTGTAATATATATTCCATTTCTTTTAATGTTTCGAGTACAAGTATCAATCTATCTTCAAGATGATCGAAGCTCAAGGGTACTTTACATTTTTTTCCATTTATAAATTCAAATGGACTTATTTTCAAAGAGGTGTGATATCCATTATTGTAGGAAAATTCAACTAGATGTAGGTAGTCTTCCCATTTGGTTTTTTTATCTTTTATATACATCCTTAAAATATCTTCCAAAATCTGTTTGGTGCCCTTTGTTTGACCATCAGTTTAAGGATGATAGGATGTGTCGAAATTCAATTTGATCCCCATGTTTTCAAACAATACCTTCTAGAATTTGGAAGTAAACTTTGCATCTCTATATGAAATTACAACCTTAGGTACCCCATGTTGTATGAAAATTTCCCTCATAAATATTTTTGCAATATTTATAGACTGAAAGGTGGATTTAACTGGAACAAAATGTGTTTCCTTGCTGAGTTTTCCAACCATAGTCATTCCCAATATGGCAGTTTTTCCCGTCTGTTGACAGAGTCTTGATAACTGTGCCAACTCTTGGGAATTCCCAAGAGAGCCAAACTCACCAAATCATCATCAGAAATCGTGATTCCCACACTCCCCAGTTTATCCTGACATTGGACAAACTTTGGGAGATACTTAGGAATATTTTCACCCTTCTCCATTTTGAACTTTTTGAGTTTATCCTTCAGCGAAAATTTCCTATAGTCGCTACTGCTTTGGAAAAGAAATGTCAAAGCCTTCCACATTGCAAATGGGGTGGATTTCCCATGAATTCTTGAGACAATATGGTCTCTCACACCTTCCAACATGATCCTTCTTGTCTTTGCTACTTTATTTTTCCATGTGTCAAGTAATGCAACATCCGTCGAAGTGGGCTTAGGAGCATCACTGTCGATGAACTCCTTCAAGCCATTATCTTCAAGCACCACCTCCATCTTATCCTTCCATGAAATTTATTTTGAGCTGCCCTGGAGTGCATAATATAAATGCAAACCATTGAAATCCATTTCGATGTTTACTCAACTGTCGCACCAAGAAATTATTGCAGAAAATTCAAATTGTTTCCACCAACAAACTCAGCTACTGCTTCAATATTGCAATCTTCTTTACTCTGATACCATGTAGAAATTTTAATACAATTATGTATTGTCAGATTCCCCTGATCTAAAAAGTATATTCCACTGTTAAATACAAAATCCTTCTACTTAAATCTTTGTGGAAATTTAATCGCCAATTGCAAACACGTGAAGATAAATCACACATAACACATATGTTTTTACCGGGAAAGCATAAAGCTAAAAAACCCACTATCATATATTATGTATATATCATGGATCATGAAAAAATCTCATACAAAACTCTAATCCAAGAGCTCTTAGTACAATATACAATTGTCTCACACTGTCATAAAAAATTGGCATAAACATGCACCAATTTACTGCCTCCTGACAACCTGCCTCCACTGCGCAATCCCTGCTGATGAAGATACCTGAATTCGATCTTCCCTTTCCTTGACTGTGAAATCCTCATTGGCATCTCCAATGTGTGTTTGTTTGCACTTGTGCACCCACTATAGTCACAACTAACAGTTAAACAGACACTTTCACCTATCTCTCAACTGGGTCTCTATTGGATCTGACATGCATGTAGTTAACAATAATATTTCTTCAATTGCATGTGAGACCACTTTTTTTGAATTAATTAAATAATTAATTCACTGATCTCTCACTAGTGTATATTTAGTTACAACTAGTTACAACTAGCACAACTGAGTTTAACTCACTTAACTGAGTTAAACTAAATAACAACTCACATAACTACACATCCAACTCTATTAAAACTTTGTATCACTTAGTTACAACAAATTCCACTAGCATGTCCCACCAACCAACCTTAGAACTCATAATTCCTTCAGTCAACTGGTTTTCCACATCAGTTAACTGAAATCAAGTGCTTCAAGAGAATAGATTATTATTTATTGCCTAATTATTATTAAGGGCTAATAATAATTGACATGTGATCTATAAACACACTTCGCCCATGCATCTAAAAATATAATCTCATATATAAATAGAATTTTCTCAACCATATATAAATATACTCCCGCTATAAATAGAGTATGCTCAACATTCTAAAAATAGACATACACCTAAAAATAGCCTGCGGGCCCCACCTAGTGTAGGTGCTTAATTTTCACTAGGATCATCATCTTGTTGAATTTCAATATAATCACTATGTGCAACAAGTATGTTTTTCATTGACATGTTATTACGTTAGCTTGTTTATAAGTCCAAATGTTTAAAGGAATTTTTGAATCTACAATGTTTGTCGTCCAATTTTGTCTACATTTTTTGATGTACTCATTGACACAAGTATTCAAGATGAATACATTTTGTCATGTACTCACCGACACAAGCATTCAAGATGAAACTTGTTGTGAATAGAACATTTGTTAAATATTATACAAGATGACTATGTTCTTGAAGGAAAATCCAATTATGTCATTTAATTTTTGCATCAATGTACTTTTGTATGCAAGCTCAGTTTGAGGACGATAAAGCAAGTTTGTTTCAATGCATGACAAACATTGTATTTCTTTTGATTTCCAAGATGAAAATTCAAGTTTGTATTCAACAATTGAACTTCAAGATGAAGTTATTTGAGCAGTGAAATATAGTTTTAAAGAGAATGTTCAGATTCTATTCATCAGTTTTTTTATTCCTACATCAACGATAATAATTTTGCCTTGATTCTTGACAGGACAGTAGGTCTTCGAAGAAGATATGTGGAGTACCTTGATTGGAGCTTGAAGGGAAACAATTGAAAAAAAATCATTATGGATTGAGTTTTGGGTTAGGTTTGAGTTTCAACCTCATTTTATTTACTAGGAGAAGTAAACTTTTGAAGTCCAAAAGCTCTTAGTGGGGAGGTATGATCTGGTGATCAAATTTTAGCTCAAAAATGAAAGTGCCTAGAATGTTTCAAAATGATAGTGAAGTCAAAGAGTTCGTCGTTTTGAATTCAATGACACTTTTTTTACTTCAATTCGATGTCTTAAGACTAATTTATGATGTTCTGAAGTTTTTGGGAAACAATTAAAAAATTAGCAGGTTCGTTGACTGGGCAGTCATACAACTGACATCATCAGTTTTACTTGGCAGGTATAGACTAATGAGATAATTCCAAGTGATATCGTCGTATTGGATTAGTTGCTCATTTTTTATTTTTTGGTTGTGGTGGCCCAATGAGGGTGTGTCACATGGCCCAACTAGAGGTCACCACGTGGCACCCCGTGGTAGGCCAAAATTTGGTTTATGCTCAGACAATATGGAATGGATTTAAACCTACGATCTCACATCTAATAGCCAAGCGCCTTGCAACTACACCATGGGGGTGGTTCTTACCCCATAAATCCATGGGTTCTATTTAAGTTTTTGGCAAAGGAGGATATATGGAGGAGGGGTCATGCGGTTAGAACCAACCCCCAGTCACTGCAACACTACATGACTAGGGCAAAAAGGAGAGGGGATCGAGACCTCGCCTGACCCCTGGTCGCCATTTATCCAACACGACCACCAGCGGGAGCTGAACTAGAGTGCCGATGGGAGGGGGCTTATGGTTGGCCTTAGCCCATGGTCATATTCCCCTACACAAGATTATCGACACCAGAGTGGAGCACTTCTGTGAAGGGTGCAATGGTAAGCCCTAGGATTAGGCCATATTTCCTTGCAAATGACTACGATGCCATGAAAAAGGGGGATAAATGGTAAGGGCGGGTCATTGGCCCGAACCTCGTACTCATGGGCACCTAATGACCAGCGACCTGAAGTTTAAGGGGCTAGGTTAGTGGGGGTGGGCAGTGAGCCTTGACCCTCGGTCGCATGGTCCATCTGGCTAGATTATTTTTCATTAGGAATTATTGGACGAATTAAATGTCCAACAAAATGCACCTTCAACGGGTAAATTTTTCACCTCCGCAATGGAAAGCTGGGTGAAATTTTAGTGTGATTAGCTTGTTAGCCTAATTTATATGACGAATAACATAATAACTTAGAACGTAGCTTGTTAGAGCTATAACTTGGTGAGTTTTTAGTGTTTTGGAGCTCAATAATAGTCTAGATAGGGGTTTTTGGACATTTTGGATCCAATGGTGACCTCTATTTGTTGATTGAAGCAAATTTGAAGAGAGTATTTTTTGTATAAAATATAAAAATAAGATTCAATCTGATCTTGTAATGTACTAAACAAAATACTGAATCCTTCTACAATTTTCGGAAACCAAATACAATTGCACAATCACATAAAAAGTAAGAGAAAGAAATAATCAATCACACAACACAAGATGTATATGGGAAAGTAACTTCTCAAAACCCCTCAATATGTATATTGCATATGATCAATATCATGAAACAATACAATGATATTCCTCACACTAAGAAACCTTTGCGCTCTACTGAGTATCTCACCCTGATCCTGCTCAAATTTGGCATACGATCTAAGAAAAATTGGTCAGGTATTTAACCTTTTGCTTTCCTCTACCTGGCCTGCCTTCCTTATGCATTCTTGGGCTAATTGAGCCCCTATTAATTAGGAAAATACCAATTAATGATTGTGCAATCCTTCAAGGCCTTCCCAATGACCTCATGCATGACCTATACAATTTTCTAATAGTACAATTTATGGATATATCCCTTTAACCTCAGTCTCAACTGGGACTTCCTTAGAACTGACAAGAAACAACTAATTATAGCGAATTATCAGATAATTGATTGATCACTACTTTTAAATTATATCGAATTTAATTCACTGGACCTCTCACTAGCTCATCTCTCAGTTAGAACTATTTAAACTGATTTTAACTCAAATACTTGAGTTAACTAATTACACATCACAAATAACTCAATCAGGGATCCTAAAAAGTAGGAGACACCCTACATGCCTCTAGTTTAACCCTCAACTTGAATTGACATAGCTAACTAAGTCTTCCTGACTCAGTTAATAATACAAGTTGTCATGAGATTAAATTACAATTTCTCTTCCAATTTAATTAAGGTAAAATTAAACCAAAAGCCTCATATGGTACCATTTCTGGGTGCCATTTTCTGGATTCCATTTCTGGTTTCCATTTTCAATGTTTCTTGGTGAAAATTTCAACACTCCCTCTCAACAAGAAAGGAATTCAATCTATCCCAATCTGGTACCTTTGGAATGTTCTGCATGCAACACTTATCTAGTGTTATTTTCTCCTACAACTCCTAAAACTTAATAGCCTCCAAAAACTGAATAAGTATGATGCATTTGTCATCAAAGTCTCTGACCGCTAGTAGTTACTACAATTTCTATTGGAAACTCTTTGCTATTGCTAACTCTGCCTCTGTGCCCTTTGCACTGTTGCCAACTCCGATTAATGCAAAATATTATTCTTTGTCTTTGTCGGAGGTGTTGTCTATGGTTCTCCACCTTATCTCTTCTATTACCAAGTCAGATCACAAACGCTCCCAGTCTGGTAGCTTCTCCCTACCATTCACAGAATCCTGGTAACTATGGTAGCTCTTGGGAAGCCCTAGAATAGCCAGTCTCACCAAATCATCCTGGGATACTATCACACCAACACTTCCAAGCTCATCTCGACGTTGAGTGAACTTCGTCAAGCATTTTTGTATTGTCTCACCCTCCTCATCTTGATCTTTTTGAGTTTTTCCTTCAATGCAAACTTCTTATGGTCGTTGCTATTCTGAAACATATATGTTAAGGCCTTCCACATAGCATATGGAGTCACCTTCCCATGGAGACTCGAGAAAAAATGATCTTGAATTCCTTCTAACAATATCCTTCTCGCCTTTCCCACCTTCTTCTTCCATGCATCAAGAAGTTGAGCATATGTTGTTGCGGGTTGGGGAATATCAATGTCTATGAATTCCTTTAGTCCATTTTCCTCGAGCAATGCTTCCATATGTCCTTCCATGCTATGTAATTCAAATTCACCTTAATGGAATATTCGAGTCTCAAGCCATTGAAAGGCATATTAATCTGCTGCTGGGTCATGAAGAATAAATTAGCAAATTCGAACTTGTTCAAAAACAAACTTCGTTCTTCTCTTATGTTGTGATTCCTGACACTTTGATACCATGTAAAAAATATAACAACATGAGTCAATATGATATTTTAAAGTACTAAAACAAAATATTGAATCCTTCTACAATTTGTGGAAACCAAATATAATCGCACAATCACATAACAAGTAAGAGAAAGAAATAATCAATCGCAGAACATAAGATGCATCCAGGGAAAGAAGCTAATCAAAACCCATCTATCTGTATATTGCATATGGTCAATATCATGAAACAATATAGTGATATTCCTCACAATAAGAAACATCTGCACTCTGCTGACTATCTCACTTTGATCTTGCTCGAATCTGGCATACGATCTAAGGAAAATCAGTCAAGTATTTAAAAAATTTCTTGCCTCTGCCTGACCTATCTTCCTTATGAATTCTTGGGCTAATTGAGCCCCTATTAATTAGGAAAATAACAATTAATGATTGCACAATCCTTCAAGGCCTTCTCGATGACCTCATGCATGACCTGTACAATTTTCTAATAGTACAATTGATAGATTGTAGTATTCCCAAATGGGGAAAAGCAGCAATACATGCACATAAAACATATTTTTCAGAAATTTAAGAATTAAAAAAAAAAATCAGCCCATGGATCCATTAGATCTGACATTATAGCAACTAGATCTGAGAGGAAATAAAAAACAAATGACTTTTTCTTAGTTAAACATACCTCCCATGCTCAAAACAACCCCAAAAACACTGAAACCCCAAGATTTACTGCAACACAAGTTATTGCATAAAGTGAAAAAATAATTTATATAGGGTTTATGCTAAAAAATTTAGAGACAAATCAGATCTAATATTATACTAATCAATGAGGCATAAAAAAAGAGATTTAGTCTCTTTTACATAGATCCAAGATGACTCGGCAAGGGCTTCATGACAAACATGATATACATGAAATATTTGCTGCATATATATGGCTGAATCACGCTATATAGCTGAAGATCTGCATAAAAATGGCTGAACATGCAAAGAAATGGTTGTAGACTCTCCTACTAGTTTTCCGGGAAAAAGAATTGATCCTCCTCCTGGGAAACTAGCTCATAAAACAAGGGATTAAACCCCTCCACTGCAATACCTTAAGAAATAACGCAGTTTCTCCAAGAGACTGCACTGTTTTGGAAGGTGACTGCCTGGCCTAACACTAGATAGTGGCAAATATAGCACAGGATGCTCTTCTCAGATTTCTTGAACAAGATCTCCAAGCAAGAGTAGGGAATTCCCGCATGAGAAAACCCTTGCACTAAAAATATTGCTTTTCCTCAAGCAACTACAATGATGCTGCAAAGTCTCCCCTCCTCCTCTTATGGCCTTCTCATCCAACAGTCTCCACCATTGCTTCAGTTTTTCTGCAATAATTTTGTCTCCCAATAGTCCCTCCCAAGTGTGCAAGTTGGCCTTTGGTGGATAAACCAAATGGCTCTTATCATGAAAGAATGGAAGGTCTATATGGAAACCTTCTTGCTAATAAATGGCCTCCTCAAGGTAGAAGTGATGACAAAAATAGGGGACTTCACTCCCAATGAGAGACTCCCATCTCCATGCTATCATCCAAATGAAGTGAATCACCTCCCAATTTGGTAATTCATAGAAGAGCTCCTCCCAAATGCTCATGAGAGGCATATCCCAAGTGCTCCAAACAATCATTTGGCCCACCTCATAAAGAAACAAGTGATATAATATAGTGGCCATATAGTCTCACATGCTCCCCTTGAAACATGTAGTGCAAAAAGTGTGGGAAATTTCTTTCCCCAAGGACACATCCAACCAATGTGTCTCTCCTCCAATTATGTCCCCAACAAAATAAGAACATCTTCAGCATATGGAATCATAATTAGAGTCATGCTAGCTGCCATATAATATGATATGACAATTTTTTTTCCCAACACTTGTTTGCTGCCCCATCCCTCAAGTGCAACCAATGCAATTTTACCCCTAACTTCCATAGAATATGATATGACAAGTGTTTTTCCCAACACCTATTTGCTGCCCCATCCTTCTTGCATGCTTTGAGAAGGTGTATGATGGTTGGTGTTAATGACTCACACTGTGAAGAATGCATCAACTCTCCAACAACTTCTAAGGAATGGTCAAAATCACCATTGTTCATGGCTCCAAGTAGCCCATGAAGCCCATAAGAAAAGGTGCCCCCTCTTGGAGAAAAGCCTTGTACATGAGCATTAATAAAATACAAGAATATAGTAGATACATCATGATGTTTAGAGATACAAGTCTTGCAATACACTTGATTCAAATTAGTCAGGTAACTCATGGATGAGCTCCCTCTCATACCCAATGAATAAGGAGATGGTAATAATAACTCTTCCCAAGAGCTATGTTCCTCCTCAACCATAAAATGATGCATGTACTTCCTCATATGAGAGTGCATCTCCTTTTTAAAATATTCCCACATGAATTCCTCCAAGATAGTACGGTATGCTTTAATAAATCCAGTGGGTTTAGAAAGCAAGATCTCATAGGCTGCATTAAGTAGTCCATCCTTAAGCTTGGAGTCTCTAGTCAAATAGATCTGATTATGAGAATAAATGACTCCATTAACCACTTTATACCTCCTATCCATCACTCGCCCATCAAGAACCTTACATGTGAAGAGGTTCTTGGAATATTCCATCAATAGTTGGGATTCCCAATATGGATCTAGGCTTCCCAATAATGACAACGTTGTAGGAATCTGAAATGAAGTATCTGTCATATGATGGCTCTCCTCCTTGAGATGCCCAATTCCAAAGTCACACGTTGGAGTGTTGTAAATCCTCCTTTTCTACCTCTCTTGCAGCTGATCTTGCTCAAGACAATATTGAAGTTCATGGAAGTCAACCTTCTTTTGAAAGGTTTCTTTATTACAAAACTTCCATAGCTTTTTCCATGCATACAAGAGTGGTAATACCCTTTTTTCATATTCATAAATCTTCATTATGTATAGAATTATCTTTTTCTGCTCCAAGGCTATGGAGTGGCCTTTTGATACCATGCTCATGTTGACACATATTTCTAAATTCTTCTTTTCCAGTGCAAATAGCTGAGTGGAAGATAGCAAAGTCAATTTTAGAAAATTGCTCAGCTCTCCTTGGAACCCATCAATGGTTCTCAACGTTGTGGTATCTCCCCTCAAGGATCATTCCTTAACCAAATATATCACTACTACACATAGTTGAGAGGACACTTTATTTTTCTTCCAATCAGGTGGTCTCCCTGGTGGAATTCCTCCATGCAAAGAGACATCAAGGCATAGAGCAGGATGTATATGTGTGTGGATAGATTTTTCCTTGCCTTTATTGCACATATCCTCCTGCCTCCTTTGTGTATCCTTCTGAAACAAGGAAGGGTGTATACTCCTCATCATATGATGCTTTCCCTATCCTTTATCTTCTTCTTTCTTCAATATCTCACCATTTTATAATGATGGCACATGTTGCACATGTATTGTGCCATGATCTCTATGTGTGAGATCCTTTGCAACTCCTTGCAAGAGTGCAAGATTTTCCCTCCTTGGAGCAAGTGCTCCATATTCCTCTTCATGAGGTACTAGATGTGCTCTTGACATGACTACATTGTTACCTCTAGCCTTCTCTTCCTCCTCATCAATAGTTGAAAATTCCTCATCATCAATGAGAGACCTTAGATCTTGGTCTTCCTTTGGAAGAGGAATCTCCATGTCTTTCTCTTGAGAAGAAAGCTCCTCATGCAATGGGGATTTTGCCTTTGGCAAGGTATCATACAAGTTCTCATCCCCTTCAATGGTTTTCGTAAATGGATTTGGATTCATAGATCCTTCCAACTCATGCAAAGGTTTTGTTTGTTTTGGTTTGATAGGCTCCATAGAAGATGTTTCATAAAAAATTTCATCAAACCTTTCCACTACTCTTCTAAATAAATTTGCATAAGTAGATGTATTTTCATTCTTTAAGGAAAAGGACTCAAACAACCACCAAGCATAAGCCTTACCTTCAAAATGCAACGCTGCAACTTTGATGGCTTCATTTTCTGAAACTCGATGTTGTTGCACATAGGTGTCTAGCTCCTTCACCCAAACCCTGGCTGGAAATTTAGATGATCCATCAAAATTAAATATCCCTTTGTGCTCCTTTCTTCTTTGATCTTGCAAAACTCTTGGAAGTTTATGTGATCTTTGAATCTCTTAGATTGAGACTCATATTCTTGCAAATAATCACCAAGAGTCTCCCTCTTTGGCACATCTCCTTTCTCCATCTCACTTGCCATGAACATATGACTGGTAGGACGTTGTAGATTTGATGGTATGGTTGAAGGCTCGTACCCATAATATGAGGAAATAGATCTGTCCTCATGTACCATTCTTGTTGAGGGATCTCCATGATTTTCCCTCCTCATTTCTTTGATGTCTTTGCTTATACCCTACAAATTTTGAAGAAGAAGTTTTGAGAACCTCTTTCCTCCAGACAATAAAGGTTTGCTTTGATCTCTCTTGTAGATATTTTTCTTATCATGAGAAGACTCCATAATGGTTGAAGAACATAGGTTGAGCCAAGATTAGAGCTTTGATACCACTGTAGTATTCCCAAATGGGGAAAAGCAGAAATACATGCACAAAAAAAACATTTTTCAGAAATATAAGCATTAACAGAAAAATGCAGCTCATGGATCCATTAGATATGACATTATAGCAACTAGATCTGAGAGGAAATCAGAAACAAAATAATTTTACCTAGTTAAACATGCCTCCCACGCTCAAAACAACCCCAAAAACACTGAAACCCCAAGATTTAATGCAACACAAATTACTACATAAAGTGACCACGCAGTTTATAGAGGGTTTATGCTCAGAAATGTAGAGACAAATCAGATCTAATATTATATTAATCAATGAGGCATAAAAAAAGAGATCTAGTCTCTTTTGCATAAATCCAAGATGACCTGGCAAGGGTTTCTTGACAATCATGATATACATGAAATATTTGCTTCAGATCTATGGCTGAATCAAGATGTATAGTTGAATATCTACATAAAAATGGTTGAACATGCAAATAAATGGATGTAGAATCTCCTACTATATTTCCATGAAAAAGGCCGATCCTCCTCCTGGGAAACTAGCTCATAAAACAAGGGATTAAACCCCTCCACTACAATACCTTAATAAATAACGTAGTTTCTCCAAGGGACTGCAATGCTTTAGAAGGTGACTGCTTGGCCTAACACTAGATAGTGGTAAATATAGCAGAGGCTGCTCTTATAGATTTCTTGAACAAGATCTCCAAGCAAGAGTGGGGAATTCTCGCATGAGAAAACCCTTGCACTAAACAATGCAAAAAACTTAGTTAAACAGCCAAAGGATGCAAAAATTCTAAACATGCCACAAACAAAATATAATCTTTAATCATCCCCATATGGCTTCCATTCCCTCCATTATATAGTTGATGAACTTCCTCACCAAGGGTCCCACCCAATTATGAGGTTGCTTCCATGCAAAGGCTCCTCTACCAAAATTATGTTGTCTCCATTAATCCCACTCATCTATTTACAGTGTCGTTTGATTTATTCAACCTTGACTTGATCTTCATGCATTGTCTCTTTTCACACCCAAGGTGTCTTCATTTTGACTAGCTAGATTGATCTTCATTCACACTGAGCTGTCTTTATTTATTATCCACTCCTCATACATTAATGTTGTTGACTTGGTCAAACTTGAATTTTTCCACACATTTTAGACCCTGTTCACACATGAGGATGTTTGATATAGTTATTAATATGATCCCTTTTCACATTATGAGGGATTTTATGCCTACTTAAGAAACTTATGATCCTCCTTGCCCATTTATTCGTCTAACTAGATATTAAGAGCAAAATTAATATTCCTATTAGCTGCATGATAAATTAGGAATATTACATAGATCTCTTCCATTTAACCTCAGTATCAACTGGGCCCTCCTTAGAACTAACATGCAACAACTAATTATAGTGAATTATCAGTTAACTGATTGATCACTACTTGTGACTTAAATCAGATTTAATTCACTAGACCTCTCACTAGCTCATATCTCAATTAGAACTAGTTAAACTGATTTAATCTCAAATACTTGAGTTAACTAATTACAACTCACAAATAACTCAACCAAGGCTCCTAAAAAGTAGGAGACACCCTACATGCCTCTACTTTGACCCTCAACTCAAATTGACTGAGCTAACTAAGTCTTCCTGACCCAGTTAACAAATAAAAGTTGTCATGAGATGAAATTAAAATTTCTCTTCCAATTTAATTAAGGGAAAATTAAATCAAAAGCCTCATATGGTACAATTTTTGGGTGCCATTTTTTGGATTCCATTTTTGGTTCCCATTTTCAATTTTTCTTGTTGCAAATATCAACATTTTTGCAGGTTCAATTCCATGGGTGTATGGATCAATTATTTTTTTGGAGAAATTCTTAAAGGTTTTTTAGCATGGAGAAGGTATTGTAGGGGTTTTCTTACTTTCAAATGTTTACTGCAACAAATGTTTCCTGTAGGGTTAATCTTATGATTATTTTTATCACTATGTCTTGTTGAAGAAAGATCTTGTTTTTTACTTTAATGTGGAATTGCAGTACTTTTATGCTCACGTATGCTCATTTTCAGATGGAGCACATGGTCTTTGTATGAGACACCTTTTCTTGCTGATCGTTTCATGACTGACTGTAGGTTTTCATATTGTTTTGACTGAGATTTATCTATAGGAGAATGATTCCTTGAAGGGGAATCTAGTCACTTGTTTTGTTAGCAAATTTTATGTACTCTTTTAAACTAAATATATGGAACGATCTAGTTGTGCTAACAAGCCTGAAGATGTAGCCCAGGAGGGCTGAACCCTGTCACCAATTTTTTTTTCTTGCTCTTCATGAATTCCTGTATGAGTTAAATTATGAGATGTTGCTTATTTTTTAAAGTTAACATAAAAACTAACTCATAACTTGAAGAGACCTTTGAAAACCTGTTTTGTTGTAAGACCCATTTTTCCTTGCAAAGCATCAGAGAATGATCAAATTTTAAGAAGGTGAAGTTATCCTTGATTTTCAGATCAGTTGGTATCAGACCAAGGTCTGACCAAGTTGTAAGAATTGGAAAGAAGAGTCTCCAAGAGCTAGAAGAGATGAATTTGTCTCTTCGAATGGAGAACATTGAATTGAGAATAATGCTTGAAATTACTGAAGAGGAGAAGAGGGATACACACCTTTAGTTGCAACATGTGCTTGAGGAACAAGTTGATGCACTTTCCACTCCAATGAAAACAATGAAAACCTCTAAAGTGAAGCAAATATGTGGGAATTGTTCTAATAGAATTTATGGACCTTATGAGGAAAATGATGCATGTTCATTTTGTAAGAATCTCGAAGATTCTCATCATATGCCTGTTGGTAAAAGTCGGTAGCTTGAGTCATTTGCAAATTCGTCACCACCATTTTAATCTATAAATATATATGGAAATTTCAAGGAGGTAATAAGCATCTCAAGTTCAAATCCTTCTATTTATGTTCATAACACCTCATTTTAAAAATTTGAACATCATACCTCAAGTTCAAATGCTTCTATTTATGTTCATAACACCTCTTTTTCAACATTTGAACATCATACCAAAGGCATTGGTATGAAACTTATATCACAAATGAGTTATGAAGGAGGAGGCCTAAACATCAATGGCCAACGGATCACTAATCAAATCATGGTAAAATAAATACCAAGATATCAAGGATTGGGATATGGTCAAAGAGAGTTTAGATAATTATCTAAAAGGTTTTAGACACAACAATCATCATAGGATTATATATGTCACACCAATATAGTGGTGAAAATTTTCACTTGTCTCTCAAGCGAGATGAATTCTCCAAAGGACCTTGCATGTCATCGTCCAGTCCACATTGTCAAATCTACAACCCAAGGGACATGTATAAATCTCATGGGCTTTTTCCAAATGTTGGTAATTTTTGGATATTTGTGGAACACGTATCCTTACACTTTTTGTGATGCAATTGATAATTGTGTGGTTGATTGTGAGAAAAACATGGTAATGTTAAAAATAATGGATCATATTCTTGGCATCAAGCATGATGGATATCCTTCACACTTGAGGACTTCATTGTCGGCAAGAAAGAGAAAGTACATTTGTACCCATTGCAAGATGCACGGGCATGAGAATGAATGATGTTGGAAACTACATCTAGAGCTTCATTATAACAAGGATAAAGAGATTGTGAAAACTAATTCAAGGGAAGAAAGAGGTGGAAAACAAGACTCACAACATTCCTAAGGCAACCTTCAAGGAAAAGTAGATGCAAAAATAGAACCCATAAGCGTAGGAGAGGAAAAAACTAGGTAGACTATTTGTATAGTTGTTGCTTTGTAAATTGTAAATACTTGTTGTTATTTACCTATTTTGGGTACTTTTGTAAAGTGAAAAAGAATAATGACTATGTGAAATAAGTATTTTTTTCATTGACATGCTATTATGTTGGCTTGTTTATAAGTCCAAATGTTTAATGGACTTTTGGAATGTACATTGTTTGTCGTCCAAGTTTGTCTACATTTTGTCATGTACTCATTGATACAAGTATTAAATATGAAACTTGTTGTGAATAGAATATTTGTTAAATATTGTACAATATGACTATGTTTTCGTAGGCAAAGCCAATTATGTCATTGAATTTTTGTAGAAGTATACTTTTGTGTAAAAGCTTAGTTTTGGGAAAGTAAAGAAAGTTATTTTCAGTGCATGAATAACATTGTATTGCTTCTGATTTCCAATATGGAAAGTCAAGTTTGTCTATCTTCAACAATTGAACTTCAATATGAAGTTGTTTGAGCTGTGAAATATGGGTATAAAGAGAATTTTCAGATTCCACTCATCAGTGTTTTTGTTCCTGTATCAACGATACAAATTTTGGCTTGATTCTTGACAAGATGGTAAGTCTTCACGAAGAAGATAGGTGGAGTACCTTGATTGGAGATATGCACCAATTGAAAACAAAGAATTATGGATTGATTTTTGGGTAATTTTTTAGTTTTAGCCTCATTTTATTTACTAGGAGAAGTAAACTTTTGGAGTCCAAAATTTCATAGTGGGGAAGTATGATCCAGTGATCAAATTTTAGCTCAAAAATGAAAGTGCCCAAAATGTTTCAATTTCAAATGGTTTTCATTATGAATCCAAAGACACTCATTTCACCTTAATCTGATTTCGTATTACTAAGTAATGATGTTATGAAGTTTTGGGGCAAAAACTAAAAAATCAGCAGGTTTGCTAACTAGGCAATTGACTTGACAATCATACTATTGACATCATTAGTTTGACGTGGAAGGTACGGACCAATGAGAGAATTCCAAGTGGCAGCCTCATATTGGTCCAGTTGTTCATTTTTTATTGGTTGGTTTTAATTGTCCAATGCGGGTGTGCCACATGGCCCAACCTGAGGCCGCCACATGGCACTCCGCAATAGGCCAAAATTGTTAGAAAATCAGAAAGGAAGAAATATTTTCTTATTCTTGATAATAACTTGTGATTTTTGTTGTCATCATGATTACTTATATATTCTTTCTTTTAGTTCATCGAGAAATTACCAAAGAAACAACACATAAACCAATAGACATAAGATGTAGGCACTATGCCATGGAAAAACCCCCCTCGAGGGGAAAACCCAGTCAAGATAATTATTGCTTTCAATAGTATTCTTTGAGACTTTTCATCCTAGACATATACCAGAATTTACTACATACCAAGTCAGCCTCCCAAATCTTCAACCCTTTTCCAACAACTTCTAGCAGGGGACAACTTTCGACAGTAGCAAAAATTGGAAGACTTAAATCTCCCAATCTAGGGCATGAAAAAGAGAGAGCAAGGAACCAAAATTTTATTTTTATTCTTCTCCTCAAACTTCTCTAAACTCACACTTCTTTCAGTTTCCCGACAACAAAATTCGAACTTTTCCAAACTACAAGAGATATCGAACTTGTTGTGAGAGAGTGTGTTCCAAATAAATTTGATTTCCTTCCTTTTATAGGCTCCAGGTGAGGTCAAATAGGTGTCTCTTAGGAAAACATGATTCCCTTTAGGCCGAATTGGTGTGGAGGTCACGTAATTCATATTTTACTCAATATAAACATTTTTACATGATTCGAAAGCCTAAGAAGGGTCTCTTTAAATGTAAAATGAATCTATTAACACAGAATAAATCTTAGAAGTCCTCAATGGGGACTTTGACCTAAGACATGGTGACCCAAACATGAAACCCATGCTTTAACAAGTCACAATAATAATCATAATATATTTTTTCTTTATTTTTTTGTCAAGTATATTACAAGATGACTCGTGTACATTAAATGAAGACTGAACATAGTTACATTTTCTAACACTCCCTCTTAACTAGGGAGGTATTCATCATATAAAAATAAAATGGATAATATCACACTATATGAGCAATGAAGAAATTTAGGCACCACAATGCCTTAGACTAGATTCCTGACCAGGGTAATCTATCCATTGGTATCTCAACAATTTAGGAACTGCAATGCCACATACTATATTCCTGACCAAGGAAAACTATCCATGTGGGAATAAGATGGAATCAAGCTTTTAGCCCCTTTAGGTACCATGGGGCTTAATTTCTAACCATCAACCCAAATACCTAGGTGCGTAGAAATGGTTAGAGCTCTATGACCCATGCCACCCTCAAAAGCTACTTTGGGACCTAGACATCAACACAAAGTGTCAACCATATTTCCTCCCAGAAAATTCTTCACTTACGAAGCCTCAACACCCATTGATCCAATAGATCATGGATGGCCAATCTCTCCCAATAAAATTGATTGGTAACCAACATTCTATCAAATCATTCCAGATATTTTCCTATACAAACTCAAACCTAATCAATAATACTTTCACATGTACTTAAACAAATACAAACCTCCAGGGTCTTTCAGACAACTTGAAGTTAATTTTCAACTTCTCATATTAGGACTATCAACTGAATATTTGACAGAGGATTCCTTTATCATACACTTTCCTTCTCCTACTTTTCATGCAACAACATATCCTCTGAATTTCATTCTTCGATCAAAACCAAACTAAGCTCTCCCTCTTAACTAGGGAGCATATTTATTCAGACTCCCTATTAGTCTTAGGGAGATCTATTCTATTCAGGCTTCCTCAGGGATATTATATTCTTCTTTTCATCATTTTATAATATTTCGTGGCTTCCAACCACTTTATTAGAGTTATTATCATCCTTATCATTCTTATCACATCAACAAGCATATTCACCATATTGAATATTGTGTACATGCACAACTTAGATAGCAAGTAAAACCAAATCTATATAAGTATGAAGTTAGACATATCAAAATCACAAAAGAATTTCAACTTTATACATATCAGATACCAAAATTTAATTACAAACAAGAGACATATACTACCCTAGAATACTTCATAAACCCTAGACTACTTCATAACAACTTTCATTCAATATAGGATTTCAATTTTTCTTTTAAAGGTGTAACACACCCTACTACAACATATAACAAACCCTAGAAACAAAAATATATTTAACAACATTCATAATTCAAGATGACAAAAGATTAGTTTTATCATATAGAGATCCCTAAAAATAAGTCAAAAGAAAAGATAAATATCTAATAACTTTCATAAATCTTATATCTTATACTTCCCACTAGGATTTTATACAAATCCTAGATTTCATACAAGAGAATAAAATTCAATCACAACTTAGTCATTAATATGACCAGCTTCCACTAGAGTTAGTTGCAAAACCTATATTTTCAATGAACCATTAGATCCAATCAAAACTCAAATTTCATTAATCTTACACAAATATCATATCATCGTATTGTCATCATTCATCATAGGTTTTTACTTCTACTAATGTTCAACTTCAAAACCCTAGAATTTCATTCTCACAACCACAACAATCATTATGTGAATAGATCTCAGATTGTTATATCACACATACTAGAGAATTTACCTACTACTAGGGTTTAGCTACAAAACCCTATATTTCCAAATATCATCATCCTAGAATATCAGACAAGGATTTATATTAAATCCTAAGACTTATGACCATCAACATCTAGGTCAACACATGTATCTAGGAATTCATTATCATGCAAAGGCATATCATATGTCTGAAAACATTAACATATTAGACATACACTGAACTATACCAAGCTAGGGTTTCAACCAAAGAGGGCATATATTCATATACCTGGGGTTTCATCATTAAGCAAAGTCATTTCATATCATAGACAAATCCAACTTCACAACATATCAAGAACAAATTTGATTAGACTTAGGGTTTAATTACACATACACACACGTAGGAGGAAAATAATTTCTGAGACATTATAAAAGTATTGCTTACACATTCCACCAAACCCTAAAGAGTTAGGATTTCAATATCAAACCCAAAATAGCCATAACTTCAAAGCTTCAGGATTTTATACCTTATCGTGCAATCCTAAAAAGTTAGGTTTTCATTAACATACTGAAATCCCAAACATGACATCATCAACGAAAACTTCAAATACGATTTCACAATAACCCTAAGAAGTTTAGGGTTTCAAACATTCATATTAGCATACCCTTTAGTTAGGGTTTTCCAGAACTTGTCTAGGGTTCTACAAAATCATATATGACTGGGGTGGTAGATTTATCAAGTGATGAATCACCCAAAATAAGAATAAATATGATTCATTATAGCTAGACACACCAATGTTAGTAATAGATTGTCACATTTATCAGAAAGAAGTCAATGTATTAAAGCATACCTTTGTTTCTTGACAAACCTTTTATTAAGACATACTCCTTCATACTTCTCGAGAATATAACATTTTTTTTGTAATCAAGACCATAGAGGGAGAAAGGTGATTAGTATTAGGATAATAAAAACTTAAATAAGTACATGAAACCAATTTGGAAGATACAAATGAAAAGACCTTCTTGGTATATATATATAGGAGTCTAAGAGGTCACAATATAATCAGAGCCTACATAAAAATAATAATGTAAGGGCACAACAATAACAATATGGGGAATACATGGGAATAATAATAATAATAATAGGGTACACTAGTATTATAAGGACCTGAAATGTTATTATTATTGAGTTGAGGTTATTTGAAATTGCTTTTCCCCCTGTCCCCCACCCCCACCCCCAACCCACCCCCCCCCCCCTCCCAACCCCCCCCCCACACACACACACACACATATATATATATATGTATCATGGACCTTAAATTTATATTTTATAGGACTAATCTCATATATATATAGGGAAGGAAAGTGTCAAGTGATTTTGTTTCAAAAAAATTGAAGAATAATTATCTTCATGGGGCCTAGGCATAATCTTGAGAAGATTATAAGTAGTTCTCCAAGGAATAAAACAAGTAATTACATTAAATCTCAAACAAATAATAATACTTGGGAATTTTGTCCTTATAATATCCACTCTCATTAAATATTACTTCAAAATGATTTGACTATAATTAATCCATATTTAATAAGTAAAAGTTTTTCATGTACTATGCCAAAAAACAAAAGTGTTGACATTGCTAAACCATGTGATACACCATCCAATTGGAACTTTGATTCCATTAGCTAAAAATGGTTGATGGAGAACTAGCGACCTCCCCAAATATATGCAACAATATGAAAGACACCTATATCATAAAATCATAGTTCAAAATAGCACCGAGACATCTAGAGACCACTAGAAAATAGAGTCGGGATCCTAGACTCCAACGAGATTCCTATCCTTCTAACCTTGCTATGACAAGCCATGGTGTCGGCTCGTGGGATTTGAAATAGGGTAGGGGGGATAACATCCCAGTGAGATAACTACCTTGTCATCCCACAAGGAGACATTGGAACTTTGATTCTTAACAAACAAAATCCCCTCCTCCCTATACCTTGACCATGAATCCACACATAACATTAGAAGGGCAAGTGGTGCCACGGTTAGATGAGTTGGTAATCAACATAATGGGGATCATATTGGCACTCAACACAAGCCTCCTTCACACTCTTATCTTGGATCATGCTTTCACACTTTTCCCCTCCTGTTAGGGGAATTTTTAGGTATAAAATGGGCCTCCTAAGGAAATTATAAAATAATAGTGGATATAATAAAATTATATTAGATTACGTCATCAAATTTTAGAGGGGAAAAACAAAAAAAAAAATTTCAACTCGTATTTAAACTTATCTCCCTATGGTTTTACTCAAATTTCGAGCGGGAACACTTTTTCAATGCAAAATTTGATTCCCCATCCAAGGAGTACCCATGTTGCATACTTTCGATGGACCCTGCTAAATGAAAAATGAGAAATACATGAAAAAAATGATTGCAATAATGTTTTTTCATGTATTTCTCAATTTTTCATGTAGTAGGGTCTATCGAAAGTATGCAACATAGGTAATCCTTGGATGAGGAATTGAATTTGGCATCCAACAAGTAATCACACTCGAAATTTGAGTAAAAACTTAGGGAGATAATTTGAAAATACAAGTTGAAAAAGTAGTTTAATTATTTTATTATTTTATAATATTTTTAAATTTTTACCCAAAAAATGGTGAATCATTCCCCATGGTTGACATCATCATCTTGAATCCTATTGGTTCTTATAAATTTTATTTTGGTTGTACATTTTTTTTAGGAGGCCCATTTTCGACCTAAAAGTTATCTAATGTTTCGATCAATGCACAAAAATTGGTGGGGCTTGAAATGTTAATCAATATAACAAATTTTCCATATATATTGTTATCACACATAAATTTTCAAAATTTATTGATAAGGTCACTCACCTCACTCACCTAGGTTTCATCTTGTCTTTATACATTGGTTCATGAATTTGATGAAAAAGTCCATGAAATAAACTTTACCCTAAGTCTAAAACCCTCCATTGGTCATGTCATGTCAGTCAAATCCACACAATTCCACTAAGTTTTCACATGCATGGTCTCAAATTAAACAAATTCCACCTGTCTATTTTTTCACCTTTTGGTAGAGAATATAACTGCAGAATGCCAGCTTTCGCTACGGAATCACTTGACAATTCCATAGTGAATATGCCATATTTATAACTGTCTTTGCTGCAGAATCGTGTTTTTCTACAGAAAAAATAGAGGATGGTGATTTGTCAAAATTCTAATGGTCAGGGGTAAAAGGTGAGGTCACGCAATTAGTTATCATGATCACCCAAGTATGCAAGATCGTAATTACCCTCATCATTACCTTTTATTCCCACATTTGGCATCATACTCCCAAATTTCTAATTTCATTTTTAATTTCATCTCAAAACATCTCACTGTCATATGTTGTTTGAAACCTTGTATGCAACGGTCTACTATCATCTTTGAAGAGCTGACTCCCACCACAAGCAACTTTCTGTCTAGAATTTTTATCTGCAGGTGTCACAGTTAGGGAGACAACGAGGTTATAAATTAGAATGATAATGAAGAAGAAGGTGAACAAGGGAGGCTCTTGCGTGAGATACGAGCCCATAGACCTCAAGTTATTAAATGAAGACCCCAGTTTCATGGATGCATTCATAAATGTCAGATGTCTACATTTATGTCAAAATATTCAAGGATTTCATGCCCATATATCAAAGGATTTTGCAATGAACTTTACAAGCACAACCTCGAAGGTGGGGTTTTTTAATTTCACAGTGTCACCTGATACTATTTCTCAAGCTACAATGGTACCAAGAGAAGGTGAATAGTGGTTCAAAGCCACTAAATTCAAAATGCAGAGATGTGAGGAATTTATCAAACCAGAACACATTGGAGCTGACATGGCATCTGGGATTCCAAGGAGTTTTATGAAGGAAAATTATTCTAAATTGTTGTTTGTGATCCAAAAGTACTTTACCTATGAGCAGAGGTTTCATATGGTTTACCTTTACCATTTCAGGCTCCTTTTACATTTCACTGGTAAGAAGCCCCTTGTTATTCCTTTCTTTTTGTTTAGAAGTTTAAGGAAGATGTATGATAAGGTTCAATCTATGGCTGAAGGTAGTGAGACATCCGTTTTTCACCATGGTCTAATTAAAATCTTAGTGCTGGAAGAATTGAAGAAATTAAATAGATATTGGGCATCTTTCCTTTTCCTCAATGGGTATGAAGTTGATTTAGTGACACCTAAGAAGACTTCAAAGCCAAAAACTACTTCATCTCCAACTGTTACATAAGGTGTAAATGAAGAAGAGGAAGAGCCTATCTTGGAGCCAATGGATGTTGAAACATAACCTATACTAGAGGCAGATATCCCACAACCATCACCTACAAGAAACAAACAGAAGATTAGCAAGCATGGTAGCAAGAGGATAACTAGAATTCAAACCATTGTAAAGGGAAACCTTGAAGACATCCTCCAAGCAATATATTTTGAAGAGACTCCAATTGTCAAAGCTGAAGACATTGAAGATGGCAAGAAGAAGAAACATAAATGTAATATTGTTAAAAAGTTAGAATTTGCAGGAGAAGATGTAGTTTTCATATTCCAGCCAAGGAAACCACTTACTATGCTACAAATTGCAAAGGGTGTCATGGAAAACAAGAAGACAAAAAAAATTGACAAAGGAAAGCAACCTATCACAAAATACATCATTGACCTATCTCCAGCAACATAAGAGGTTTTTGTGAAAAGGAAAGGAAAGGAGAAGATGTGGAAAAGACTGAAGTACATGTATTGTAGGAACAATTAAGAGAGGCCAGAGAAGAGCTCATTGAAGTCAAATTAGAACTACAAGAGGCCAAGGTAGATAGAAAGTGAAATATGGCCTTCAAGAGAAGCAAACATATCCCAATCAAAAAGAGAAGCTAAAAGTTGATTTAGATGGCTGAAATGAATTTGCTTCCAAACTACGCTATGAAACTCCCTATTCCACTATGTTTTTTCAGTGAGGAGATTTTAGTTGTATTTTGGTGTTTTGAAAGGGTATTGAAGGACAACCAACAAAATGGAGGAATTAAAAGATAGCAATGGGACACTCCAACCAGGATTTACTCCTCAACAAATATGTAACATTTCTAGCTCAACATATAGACAGTGATCAAATGTTGTGGTTATATTCTCCTTAAAAATAGGGTGATTAGTTCCTAAATCTAGTGGGTATATTTATGTCTAGGTTATGGTTAGTGTCACTCGAGCAGTTGGTCATCATCGCTGTAATTATCTCATTCTACAGATAAGTGAATGTAATAAATGAAAGGTAGATTCCTAATAGGCCTGTAAGTCTTAAGTTATTAGGTGTCTTTTTCAATTCCGTGAATATAGTTTATGGTTAAGATAGGTGTCAAAGATGAAGGTTCGATGATCTAGCCAGATGGGAAGATCCAATGTAATGAACAAAATCCTATTAATAGGAAGAACTTCGAATGAGAAGGGTTTGGATAATTTTATTTGACACTACTACTATTGTGAATTTTTGCTGATCAATAATATACGGTGACTCCGTTTTCTGTTTCACCTAAGATTCTTTGAGTGTTTCAATGAGCTTGTGTCTATGTTTCTTAATATTTTTTTTCCAATATCTTGATGTTGAATTACTTAGAATTCATGTTCTTCATGCTCTGACTTCCTTTTAACATCAAGCTATTGAATATTCCTGTGTGTGTATTGTCCTTTCATTGAAATAGTAAAATCCTAAGCTTCCACAATGAGATACATTTGTCATTTAATTCCACAAGGTAGTGAAACCTACACATTTTTCACCCGCATGAAAATTCAATAAAGTACATATCACAAAGTTATCCATTTGATTGAATTCTAATTGATAAAATCATAAATTAATTTGAGAGAGCCCTCTCAGTTTGAAGAGGTTATTCCTTAGTCAAAAGCTGGTATGAAAGAGTTACTCTAAGTTGTCTGGTGGAGCAACCCATTAGTTCCAATTTAGAGATAACATATATCATGCATCACAAATGTAAGATGGTTCCCATGCATGGCAGTGGATGTGGAAGTATTTTCCCCAATTTCGTTGAGATTCATTTAAGTGCATATGTGGTCTCTCCTAATGTTCACCATCGTCTCGGTCGTCTTCTAGAGTGCATAGAAAATTTCCTTTGTTTTCTGTACCACTAAGATCACCCCTTAGCCAATTATCTCCAGAAAAATATTCAAACCACTCTAAGGAAGAAGTAAATTTTACAGGAATACTCTCACCGTCCAAAATGGCCCATCATCCTAAAGGAAACAATTAGGGAAATCCCTTCAACCAAATGGAAGTATTAGAAATTTTTCATAATTAATCAATAACAGATTCACTAGGGCTCATTTGACTTAAATAGTTAGAATTCCATAATGAAAATACTCATTTTTAAAAAACAACGAATAGAGGGGATGGAAGATAAAATACAAGCACTCAATTTCTCGAATGTAGTTAGCTCCCCCCCTCCAAATTTCAACTTAAATGCCTCTCCATAACCAAAATATTCCTCAAGTTTGGACAAAAATTCTCCAAGTTAAGTTCTATACAAGCAAACATATCAAAATTTTTAGAAACCTTCTACTTAATTTATACATTGAAGCATAGGGAAGAATTGCACTTAGTGTTTTTATACTTCATAAAATATAGCCCTTTGGTTGCATTAAAAATAATTTATCCAGAAGGAAATTTTGATGTAATTTTGGTTTTCTACTGAGCCCCAACATAAATTTACACTAATACAATTTTCTTAGTTATAATAAAATATAATAAACCCTACACTCTTCGTATCTATGAATCCCCCAAGATACGCAAGGAAGGAATCCCGATAAGACCCATTGTCAACACCATTGGAGGACCCACTTGCCATCTCGCTAAACACATTTCTAAAAAGCTTAAACCTTTGGTTGGAAATACTACTTCCTTTGTCAAATATCCCTCTCATTTCATTAATGAAATCAAACAATTAAATATAGATAAAAATGACATCTTAGTCAGCTTCGATGTCAAATATCTTAACACTAATATTCCCATTGATGAATCCATGAAGGTGGTCCAAAATATCACTAATCCCCACACAGCCATATTAATAGAAATTTGCCTTAGATCTACCATTTTCAATTTTAAAGGTGAAATTTATGAACAAGCTTGCGAGGTTTCTATGGGATCTCCTCTTTCGCTGATCATTGCCAATCTCTTCATGGAAGATTTTGAAGAAAAATCCATTGGCTCCTCCCCTCTAAAGCTGAAACTTTGGAAAATATACGTAGATGACACCTTTATCATTTGGCCACATGGAAAGGAAAAATTATATATTTTCTTAAAACACTTGAATGATCTTTCTGAGTCCATCAAGTTTACCATGGAAGTGGAAGAAAATGGCAGCGTTCCCTTTCTTGACATCCTCATTAACAAAAACCATGATGGATCCATATCAAAACAAGTCTATCATAAGAAAACACACACAGAGAAATACCTTCATGCCAACTCTCACCATCATCCTATGAAGAAACATGGGGTTCTCAACACTCTAGCAACCAGAGCTATGCGCATCTTCAATTATGATCATTTTGAACAAGAGAAAAACCATCTCCTGCGAATATTTGAGAATAATGGATACAAAAGAAACCAAGGAATCAAAGCCTTTAAAAATTCAGATAATTTCCCTAAGAATAAACAATATTTGGAGAATATCGCGGGAAAAATTCCGCTCCCCTATATATTGGGAACCGCTGATAAAATTTCTTACATTTTAAAAAATAACAACATTCAAACCTGTGAACACCATCAACATATGTCTTAAATCAGTCAAAGATCCCATTGATCCTAGATTCCACAAAGGATTTTATTTAATTCTGTGTTCAGGTGGAAAACTCTACATTGGTGAAATTGGTCGATCTATCATGAAAAGGATTCAAGAAAATGTTGCTGACATAAAACATAACTGTTCTAAAACATAAACTCTAGATGAGCATTCTAGGAAAACCAATCATCACATTTGTATTCAAAAATCTCGTGTTGTGGCCAAATTTGATCATTATCACCATAGGAAATTTAGAGAAGCCATCAAAATTGGAAAACACCCTGACAACTGCAATTGTGATAATGGTTGGAAAATAAGTGAAAATTGGATTCCTACTTTGAATACTAATCCCACCCAAGCCTAACTCCCTCCCCTCCCCTTGCATCTCTTCTTTCTTATTCACTATACCTTGATTTTCCTCATCTTTTTCTTTCATTACCTAATCATTTCTCTTTTTGATCCAATTTTAGATTTGTTAAAATTGTATCGCAATTACTCAGTCGACCAAGATGGTTATTCGGCATTTGGTAATTGGAGATTATGTAATAATTTAGGTATTGATCAAGATTATCATTGAATTTGTGAAGTTCAAATGTGCGACATTGATCGACATCAACTTCAGATGCGACTCCAGCAAATGTCCAAAGTGTCAATCAAAAACATCGTCAAATTGACCTGCGACAGAAACAGCAAAGTTTGTTATAAGACTTATGTAATCGAACTTGTTCTAAGTATTTTTGTAAAGGTCAAAAATGTCTATAGTCCACTTTTGTAAACCTTAATGGAGAAAACAAGATCCTAAAGGTAAAAAGGACTTAATCGAAATCCTAAGTCCTAGGCTTATATCCTAAATTCTAAGTGTCAAATGAAAACACTTTGTAAATGCCTAAAATCTATCCCTAGGGCGAAATGTTAAATTAAGTCCTATTCCTAAGTTTTCTAAACTTATGGACTTAAAGTCCCTAGCACAAATCTTGTGTGGTGTAAAACCCTTAGGTTCAAAACCTCCTAGCACAAGCTTAACCATAAACCTTTTTTTTTGTATCAAGGTTCGGAATGTGGGATGTCAAAACCCATAGTATAAAGTGTTATATTAAAGTCCGAAAGCTATGTCATAAACCTTAAAATCCAAGGTTCGATGCAATGGTAAAAAACCTTATATTAAAGGTTCGGAGGTCATGTTATAAAACACATTATGTAATGGGTTTGAAAGTTCAAATGCCAATTTTTCCATAAACCTTAATGCAAGGTTCAGAGGATGGAAGTCGGGTTTTTGTAAAGGTTTGATAAACCCATATTGCAAGGTTTGAATGATTCATGCATTGTAAAGTTTTGAACTGTGTTATAAAGTTCGAATGTCGATGTTGATAAACCTTATTCAAAGGTCAGACTTCGGGCATATATGAAGGCTCGGGTTATATGTTTTTAAACATTGTAATTAAAACTCCACAAAGTTATCAAACCACGTCGGAAGTCGCAACAATGTGACCAGAACAATTTGAAGACCACATCGTTAAGTTCCTAAACTGCCAGGGGTGTAAACCGGACGGAAGGCAAAGTCATGTGAACAGTTTCACAGTGTTACGTAAACCAAATGGAAGGCACAGTCATGTGAACAGTTTGAAGGCCGCAACCGCGTGGGTTATGAGCTGTTAGGACAGTTGTCGAAGATAAGTCATGTGACCAGAGTTTGAGCCACGTCAGAATATTTCCAGCGAAGCTCGAGATGAGACCATCGGGATAAGACCTTAACCGTCGGAGCTACCGCTAGATAGAAAGCCGCTGGACTGTTCACATGCAAGTGCCAGAGTCAGAGCCGCCAGTTATTCAGCCAGAACTGCCAGATAAGAGATCCAATTGTTCACATGCATTTCACTAACTCTGCCCGGTTAGCATAACCACCGGAGAAAACTTTATTATAAAGTTTATTTATGGGTTTTGCATTTATATTGGAGCTAAAGTAATGCAACTAATACTATGTATGGAATGTGATGTTGGGATTCGAATCCCTTATCACAAAACAATCTCCAACAAATTTCTAAATGTAGCAAACAGAAGTTCGAAGATCAAACCAACATAATGTGAAATGATGGCTTTCGAAGTGAATTAAGCATGGAGCTTAAGAACCTAATTAAAAATTTTCATGAACTAAATTAAATTCAAAGGCCTTTTAATATTAACCAAAAGCTTAATTTGGTTTATTAAAGATTGAGGCAACAACATTATTTGCCATGAATTTATGAGCTCCTATTGTATAAAAGAAAGTATTTTCTTTGTAAAAGGGGAGAGGGCACTTTTTGAAGAGAGTGTTGAGACTTTCTAAAGAGAGGAGTGTTGAGAGTGAGATCTCAAGAGAGGAGAGTTTTCCCTACTTCAGGAGGAAGTAGGCACTCTTCAGAAGACAGATAAAGTAATTGGTGGAGAGTTTGTCATTGCAGGTTTATTGAAGGAGAAAATCATCCTACTTGCATAAAGACAACATCGAAGTACACTAATGATGACGAGTTCAACTTCGACATTCTAAAACTCTTTCAACCACCAAGTTGTCGAAGGTCCATAAAGCTTCAGTCCTCAGTTTGTTTTAGTGTGTGAATCATCCATGTCTTTTCTTATGTGTTGAAAGAAAAGAGTTGTATCAGTTAGCCTGTTCAAGGGAAGGTCCATATCTACAACATCAGTAGTGCAACTGATGGTTCCTTGTAGTGTATTTCTCTCGGCTTAAAGAATACAACGGACGCACAATTCTGAGGCGGACCCGGAGACGTAGTCCAGGTGGGATGAAATCCATCACAAACTTCTTGGTCTTATGGTATGACTTGTGTGATTGATGTGAAATTGTTCAATCTAAACATACATAGATTATTTCATGCCTAAACAGTTAATTCACATAATAACTGTTCAGTAATACTGCCAATCACATGTTGTACAAGGACTAGAAATGATCTTGGTTAAAATTCTGCATTTTAATAACCTGAGTGTTAATTTCTATAAATTTCTATAGACAGAGTCTGTAGAGGGCCAGGTAGCCTCTGGATCTCATCCTTTCTTTAAGGGTGACATATCCAGTAAACGCCCCTACAGTCAATCTCTGAAATAGAGCTAAGTAACTGAGGTCATTTTCAAATCACTTTTCCTCTACCATGATCCTCAACTTTGTCTCTCCACTTTGCAACTATTATTTCTTCCCCTTTTATTCATATTCTTATAATTATTCAATTTTAAATATCTCACTTAATATCATATCATTAAATATTCATCTAAATTAAAAATTATTAATCTTAATTTAATTAAACTTCTTTTATATAAATTCTTAATTATCAATATTAATTTATTTGTAAGAAAATTTTAATTACTAATCATTACAATTATTAATCTTACTTTCCAAATCTATAAATTAAATTTCTTATAGTTATTAACAATTATTATTAATTATTAAAATTTTATTATTAATTATAACTATAATAGCATATATAAATACATTTATGAATCTTATTTTCATAACAAACTTTTTAATATAATTGTTAATTATCAATATTGATTGATAATTATTAATTATTTATCATTAAATTATAAATCTCAATTTCCTAATCTATAATTAAAATTATGATTGTTAGTAACAATTTATTAATAATCATTAATAATTATTAGCTATTAAAATTTGTGCATGATTATTATCAATTATAACTATATTATCAAATATAATTATAAATAATTTAATAATTTTTAGATAATAATTATTTATTATTAATCAAACCTTAATTAATAATTTTAATAAATAAATAAACTGTTGAGATTGCAACAAGATGATGAGCTTAGTGGAAAGAAGTCGCCTTCACTAAGTGGGCCCGCAAGCTATTTTTGGCGCAAAGTCTATTTTTAGACATATGGATCATATTCTATGAGTTGCAGGATGCTATTTGTGGATGATTGGTCAAGTTGGGAAAAATATATGGACTTCTATTTTTAGACATATTTGGCAGAATCTATTTTTAGATTGCCAGTCTAAAAATAGATATGTCGAATATTATTAGCTCTTAATAATATTTGGACTATAAACATTATCTTATTCTCTTGGAGCACTTCAGTTAAGTGCACAGATGTGGCACAGGAGCTGACAGAAGGAATTACGTTATTCCTAAGGGTTAAGTGGAGCTATTGCATGGATACTTCAGTTAGAACTCATGTGAGAGAGTTTGGTGGAGTTGATTGAGGAAGTTAATGGAGTTTTGTTCAGTTTAACTAAGCTAAACATAGTTGAGCTAGTTGTATCTAGTCTAACTGATTGATACACTAGTGAGAGTGGTGTGAATTAATTATTAATTAATTCACTAATTATAAACTCATTAATCAACTAAAGAATACATCAGTTTACTTCAGTGCATGGACAGTTTCAGTGGAGACCAGTGAAGAGATAGGTGAAAGAGCAGTGTGACTATCAGTTGTGACTATACTATTGCATGATTTGCAACAACCAGTGATTGGAGAAGCCAATGAGGATTGCGCAGTACAAGCCAGGTGGTTCAAAGTTATTTATGAGCCATTCTTCAGCATTGATTACGCAATAGAGGCTGGCTATCAGGTGGCAGAGATTGGAGCATGTGTTTTGCTAGATCTAGCTTGATTAGTGTGTAGAAATTGGAGATTGTACTGAGAGCTTGTGAGGAGCTTTGTATAATGATTGTTACATGATATCTATGACATATAATATACAGATAGTTGGGGTTTTCAGCTTTAAGCTTTCCCATGAAATACTGTGTTCATATGTGTGATTGTTTATGGTTTTAATGTGCACATGCGATTGTTTTTATTTCTGCAATTAATGATCAATGGTAGAAGAGATTCTGTATTGTGCATGAAGTTAAAATAGTGTGTGATCAGGAGAATCTCGGTGGATAACATATCAGTTATTCAAATTTCTACATGGTATCAGAGCGATATTGATCATTAGAGCAATTGCAAAACATTGAAGCGGTTGAGTTTTGTGCTGGTGGAATTCGAATTTGCAGTAGTGTTTTCTTGGTGTCGAAGTTGAGATGTCTTTCAACGGATTACGATTGGAGTATGCCCTTGAGGGCAGCTCGAATTATATTGCATGGAAGGACAGGATGGAGGTGGTGCTAGATGACAATGGGTTGAAGGAGTTCATAGATGCAGAAATTCCAAAGCCTACTTCTAGTGATGCTGCCGTACTTGACGCATGGCAAAAGAAGACAACAAAGTGTCGAAGGATTCTGTTGGAAGGTGTGAAGGATCACATAGTGTCCAACCTTCATGGTAAAGCTTCTCCATTCTTGATGTGGAAAGCTTTGACAGATTTATTTCAAAGCAAGAGCGACCAGAGGAAGTTGGCGCTCAAGGATAAACTCAAGAACATAAAAATGGAGAAAGGCGACAGTATGCCCAAGTACCTCACAAAGTTCATCCAATGTAGGGATGAGCTGGGAAGTGTGGGGGTTATTTTTGATGACAAGGACTTGGTGAGCTTGGCTCTCCTTTGGCTTCCGAAGAGTTGGCATTCCTATCAGGACTCTGTCAATGGTCGGGAGAAATTGCCAGGATGGGAGCGACTTTGGTCGGATCTTGTGCAAGAGAAGATAAGGTGGAGTACCAGGGACGTATCTTCATCAAAGAACTCAAATGAAGAAAATTGCGCTTTGGCTTCCAAAGTAAGGAAGGGGAAGAGTAATAAGAATGCTTCTCAATCTGGTGCGAAAGGCAAGAAGCAGGACATGTCCAAGGTGAAGTGCTTTCACTGTCACCAACACGGACATTACGCCACTAATTGTCCACAGAAGAAGAAAAATAAGCAAGCTGTTGGATCTGCAACTAGAGAGGCCTTAGCCTCGCAGTTTGAGCTGGATTTTTCGCTGATCGCATGCTTGGTCTCAAGTGCGATGGGTTAAGTGTGGTTTCTTGACAGTGGTGCGTCTTTTCATATGACCGGAGACAAATATTTGTTTACTGATCTGGATGAGAAATATCTTGGAGTGCACATAGAGATGGGCGATGATGGTAGATACAGTGCGACCAGTATCGGTACCATTTCCTTTGAGAGGGAGTCTGGTAAACCCTTCGTATTGAAGGAATTGATGCATGTTCCAGGATTGAAGAAGAATCTTATCTCTGTGGCGATGTTAGAAGACAAGGGATATGATTTTGTCTTTAGCGAGGGAAATGATTTCTTGCCTAGTAAGGCAACTGGTGAAACCCGGAGGATAGGGGTTCGAGTTAAGAACCTTTATCAATTGCAGGTAGATGGCTGTGCAGCAATGGCAGGCAAGGCAGAAGGAGTGGTGAGCCGGGATGATGGCGATTTGTGGCACCAAAGATTGGGCCACCTTCACCATGGAGCTTTGAAGATACTGTAGCAGATTTCTACTGGGCTTCCCAAAGGTACACTTGTGCAGTCAAATCAGTGCAAGGGATGTACTTTGGGAAAATTTGTGAAAGCCACCTTTCACGAGAAGGATAGTCAAGCCACGACAATCCTTGAAAGAATTCATACAGACGTGTGTGGACCTTTCTCAGTAGCTTCGACAGCAAAGCACAGGTACTATGTGATATTTTTTGATGATTTTTCTCGTAAGTGTTGGATCTTCTTCATGCAGAAGAAGGGCAAGACATACTCAAAGTTCTGTGATTTCAAGGCACTGGTTGAGAAAGAATCGGGGAAGCAAGGGAAGGCTCTTAGGAGTGAAAATGGTGGTGAATTCATATCTGGCGAGTTCAAGGACTTTTGCAGTGCAGAAGGAATTTGAAGAGAGCTCATAGCACCTCATAACCCATAGCAGAATGGGGTTGCGGAGTGAAAGAACAGAATGATTGTGGGTGTTGCACAGGCGATGTTGCATGATCAGGCCTTTCCCATACACTTGTGGGCTGAGGCATGCAACACTGTGGTTTATGTGCTAAACCATTTTCCTCACAGGATACTTGGCATGAATACACCCGAGGAGGTGTTTTCTGGTAAGAAGCCTGATATTTCCCATTTGAGGATTTTTGGTTCACTTGTTTACATTCATGTGACTAAGGATGCCAAGTAGAAGCTGGAGCCGACTGTAGAGGTTGGGATATTTGTGGGGTACACTAATACACCCCACAACTATCATGTGTATTTTCCAGACAGTCGCAAGACTGTTGTGCAACGGGATATCAAATTTCATGAGGAGAAAGCCATGAAGTGTTCGCTTGAGAGGGAGACACACTTGCATGCAGATGAGGAGCTATTATTTCCTAAGGATGAGTCTCTGGATGTGGATCAGCCACAAGAGGAGGTTCATGGAGTGGAAGAGACCACTCATGCAGTGCCAACCATCAGAGGGCGGAAGCGCACTACAGAAGTTGAGCGACTGGCTCAAGATGCAGAGAAGGTTGTAGGAGCACCTACATCACAGCGCAGACAGAGACAGTCACCTAACTGGTATAATGGATACATGGCTCTTATGAGAAAGTGTATCGTGACAGAGCCATCCTCTTTCGAGGAAGCTGTGGAGGATCCCGCATGGGTAGATGCCATGGTGGAAGAGTATGATTCGATTGTTAGAAACAGTGCATGGGAGATTGTCGCAAGGCCGGAAGGGAAATCAGTGGTAGGTTCGAGATGGATCTACAAAGTGAAGCAAGCAGCTGACGAGAGTGTGGAGAAGTACAAGGCAAGATTTGTTACCTGAGGCTTCTCACAGATTGAGGGGGTCGCTTATGAGGAAACCTTTGCACCTGTCGCGAGGTATTCTTCCATACGGACGATTCTTTCTCTCTTAGCACAGATGGGGTGGCACATTCATCAGATGGATGTGAAGACTGCATTCCTCAACAGGGTGATTGAGGAGGAGGTGTACATAGAGCAGCCCGAAGGTTTCAAGATCTTCAGCAGCGAGTCGCATGTGTGCATGCTCAAGAGAGCGTTGTATGGGTTGAAACAAGCACCTCGTGCTTGGTACACACGGATAAACAATTATTTCACCGAACTTGGATTCTCTAAGAGTGAGGTGGATCCGAACCTATACCAGATTGTGGTGGAGGGTAAGTTTCTGATCATTGTAATTTATGTAGATGATTTGATTTTGACAGGTGATGAAATGTTGATACACTCATGTAAGGCAGATCTTGCAAAGGAGTTTGAGATGAAGGACTTGGGCCTCCTTCATTATTTCCTGGGATTGGAAATTTGGTAGCACAATGATGGACTGTTTGTGTCTCAAGGAAAGTATTCCCAGGAGATACTGGAGAAGTTCAACATGCATGGCTGCTAGCCTGTTGATACTCCTCTTCCTGGTGGATGGAGGAAGGAGGATGCTACTTCAGCAGAGGTAGTGGATGCCACTATTTATCGACAGTTGATGGGGTTGCTTATGTATCTGGTCAATACATGACCCGACATATGCTATGCTGTTAACCAGCTTTCACAAGCTATGGTTAAGCCTAACAAGCTCTTTTGGAAGGCAGGCAAGCATGTATTGAGATATCTTAGAGGCACATCGGGATATGGATTATGGTACAGACAGTCAGATGAGGTGAATCTATGTGGCTTCACGGATGCAGATTGGGCAGGGAGCCCAACGGACAGAAAGAGCACATCTAGAGGGATTTTTAGTATCGAGTCGACAGCAGTTTCTTGGTACAGCAGGAAGCAGAGATCCGTGGCACTTAGTTCAGCAGAGGCCGAGTGTATGGCAGTGATTTTGGCTGCATGCAAGGCTATATGAATGAGGAAGATCCAGGTCGGGTTGTTTGGTTCACACTTAGATCCTACTGTGATTTATTGTGATAATCAAAGTTTCATTAAACTCTCAGTTAATCCAGTATTTCATGATAGATCTAAATACATTGACATCCAGTATCATCATATCAGATATTTTGTGCAGCAGAAGATCATGTTACTTTCATACATTCCCATAGAGGATCAAAATGCTGATATCTTGACGAAGGCGCTCACCAGGAGAAAATTTGAATACCACAGAGGCAGGATAGGGGTGGCAGATAATCCTTATCTTATTGAGAGGGAGTGTTGAGATTGCAACAAGATGATGATCTTAGTGGAAATAAGTCACCTTCACTAAGTGGGCCCGCAGGCTATTTTTGGCGCAAAGTCTATTTTTAGACTATGTCTATTTTTAGACATATGGATCATATTCTATGAGTTGCGGGATGCTATCTGTGGATGGTTGGTCAAGTTGGAAAAAATATATGGACTTATATTTTTATACATATTGGGTGGAATCTATTTTTAGATTGCCAGTCTAAAAATAGATATGTCGAATATTATTAGCTCTTAATAATATTTGGACTATAAACATTATCTTATTCTCTTGGAGCACTTCAATTAAGTGCAAAGATGTGGCACAGGAGCTAACAGAAGGAATTACTCTATTCCTAAGGGTTAAGTGGAGCTATTGCATGGATTCTTCAGTTATAACTCATGTGAGAGAGTTTGGTGGAATTGATTGAGGAAGTTAATGGAGTTGTGTTCAGTTTAACTAAGCTAAACATAGTTGAGATAGTTGTATCTAGTCTAACTGATTGATACACTAGTGACAGTGTGTGAATTAATTATTAATTAATTCACTAATTATAAACTCATTAATCAACTAAAGAATACATCTGTTAACTTCTGTGCATGGATAGTTTCAGTGGAGACCAGTGAAGAGATAGGTGAAAGAGCAGTGTGACTATCAGTTGTGACTATACTGTTGCATGATTTGCAACAACCAGTGATTGGAGATTCCAATGAGGATTTCACAGTACAAGCCAGGTGGTTCGAAGTTATTTATGAGCCATTCTTCAGCATTGATTGCGCAGTAGAGGCAGGCTATCAGG
This sequence comes from Pinus albicaulis, assembly GCA_034641835.2. Taxonomy (NCBI): domain Eukaryota; kingdom Viridiplantae; phylum Streptophyta; class Pinopsida; order Pinales; family Pinaceae; genus Pinus; species Pinus albicaulis. Next base: position 995,507,877 of record CM076582.1, read on the forward strand.
TGGCAGAGATTGGAGCATGTGTTTTGCTAGATCTAGCTTGATTAGTGTGTAGCAATTGGAGATTGTACTGAGAGCTTGTGAGGAGCTTTGTACATTTATTGTTACATGATCTCTATGACATATAATATACAGATATTTGGGGGTTTTCATCTTTAAGCTTTCCCATTAAATACTGTGTTCATATGTGTGAATTTTTATGGTTTTAATGTGTGCATGCGATTGTTTTTATTTCCGCAATTAATGATCAATGGTAGAAGAGATTATGTATTGTGCATGAAGTTAAAATAGTGTGTGATCAGGAGAATCTCAGTGGATAACATATCAGTTATTCAAATTTCTACATAAACTAACAAATGATTCTAAATTTATAAATTAAAAAGAGAACAACTAATATTATTGTATGATTAATTTTCCTTTGCTTTCTGCCATTGTAGGTCAGCCTCCTTTTTTCTTTCCATTCAAATTCACCCTCCTTTATTTATATTATAAGTTGAGATTTGACTAAACTCATTGATCTATCCTAATGATGAACCACAAAGGAATGGTTTGAAACGCCGATTCTAATAAAAATGGATGCGATAAATCTGGAAAATTCTAGACACAATATATAACTTAAAATAACAAGTATAAAAATATTTTGCACAGAATAAAAATAAACAAAATTATACAAAAAGTTCAATATTATCCATCATGCTACATATTCATTAAAAAAAATAAGGCATTCTTCTTTCCCTACAGATTCAATATAGGGTCTAATATCAACCAAGAGGGAATCCTTCACATTAATGAGAAGGTCTTTAAACAATCAATCCCAACACATTTATAATATACAATATTTTTCTAAACCTACATATTAAACAAATATTGTTAACAAAATCTTCACCTTAAATATTCAATAAATACTTCTCACACCCTAACCTTAGAAATATATATCTATATAAAAAAAAACTCTACCAATCAAATCATGGCATTAATCTCAATCCACATTATATAAGGTAAATAAATTAAAAATGGTTGAATTAAAATTTTCATTCAGGTCTCATATATATTTGTTGTACATGGTTTAATACATTATTTATGTTTTCGAGCTGGCATACACTCTTAATCCATGATAGCATTTACCAACTGGCATTTATTGCTTCCCCCACCAGACCTCTAATCACCCATTTCCATTTGTTAATGTGCATGTGATGCACAACTGGTCTCGAGGCAGGGGCTTCTGGAGAGTTCGATTTGTGCACATGGTCGATCCTCCACCATTGAATTTGTCAGATTAGTCGACAAGTGGCCGACATGACCTTCATCTAACGACCTTAGGAGTAAATACCCGATGATATTTGCGTTCCCAAGTTCATTTTTGTGTCTAAACAGGAGCAACAGAGCTCTGTGCTTTTCTATCTTTTGGTATTGATTTCTCTTGTATTTTGGTAAATTGGAGAGGCAACCAAGTTTCCTCTGTGTTAATCTATCGTTCTCAATCCAGCCCTCGTTGTATACAGGTTTTAACTCGACCCAGGCTTCGAGCGAGGGTTTAACGAGCAGGTAAATTGTTTTTCCATGAATCTCCCTTATTTTTGTGTTTATTATTAGTTGATACAAGTTTGAAAACTGTAATTTTTTGTTGCTCACAGGAAAGAGTTGGGGTCATTGTCTGGTTCTGCTGAAATTCCTTAGCAGGTAATGTGATGGCACTAAGGTAATCTCTTGTTTTCTTAGCTGAAAAAATTTCTCCGTCACATGACCCATTTGCTACATTAATAAGTGTTTCCTTGGTTGCAGGTCTAACAGGTTTTACCCTATACTGTTTACACCAAACCAAGGAAAGATGGGCATGCTAGCTGCCCAATTCCGCTTTCGGTCGTCTAAGAAGCCGCAGGTGCATTAATAGTTTTTCTTCTTACATAGTTCCTCATTTGTGTGTTGTATAATATTGTTTAGGAATTCAGCACAAGGGTTTTAATGTACTGGGGTTTGTTTTTCCTCTCTGGCTATAAGTGGTAGTTGTTGCTTAGTAGTCTGACGCACCTGCCCCAACCATAAAGACAAGATTTCAATTTTTCATTCATGTACATTGTAAACAATTATTATTATGGGTTTTTGAACCCTTGTTTAATGATTAATATCAGTTAATTTCTATACCATTAATGCTTAGGTTCTCAATGTTGTTTGAATTTATTTACGTTGATCAATTATTGCATGTGTCAGTAAATGATGAACTGGGTTTATTCTTTCATTTTTGAGGATATAGAATTGTACCCACTGTTTTAGAAAAGGGTTCTACTTGTCCCTGCAACGATATTTAGTTTCATTTGTTAAAGTTTCCAAATTGTAACCACAATTGTATGTAACTTGAATTCGTTGCGTTAGTTCATCTCTGGACTCTTTGGTATTTCATTTCATTGATTTTCCAAGTGGTATTTACTAAGAAAATCTTGATTATTATGTTCAAGTAATTCAAGAATTTGGTTATTTTAACTATCATTCTATTGTGCTATTCACCAACCCCCATTATTTTAGAAAAATTACCCTAGAAAAATAATGGGGACCCTTTAAAATTTTTAGACTAGAATGAATAAAACACTTAAGTGATTAATTCAAATAGAAATATGAATAAAATGGGTTAAAACGATGAGTTTTTGTAGAAATGACACTTAAGTGGAGAATATTAAACAAACATGCAAGTAAATCGCAATCGCAATATCGCATGAACGACATATGGCTTCTAAAAGGCACTCTAAATGATTTGCGATGTGAAAAACAATAAAGGACTTTAATAAAGGAAAAAGGATTTTTTCTTGAATGATTTTCCACGAAAATCAAATCACAGGACCCATCGCCACCACGTAATCAATCGCAAATCGCATATCGCATTTTTTCCATGAAAATATTTAATCTATCCTTAACATTTCCCTGATGCGAAGTACTCCATCGCATCACACTCTCGCTACATGAACACTTCTGCACATTATCCAAATCTGCCGAAATTGCAATTGTGATATCACAATCGACGAAAGGAGGCTATCTGTCATTTTAAGGAGTTCACAAATGAATAACTTCTGCGATGCGAAAATGTCTCGTTTAAATGCTTAAATTATTACACAGGCACATCAACCCATGCTTTCCATTAATTTCATAACTTAAATGGTTTAACATCTCATGCCTCCAAAAATGATTTGACTGCAAGAGTATTGAATTTTTGGATTATCTGCGGGCCAAGTTTCATTCGCCCATTATTTCCATTATTACATTACTTTTTTATTGTAACAAGATTGCCCCTTTTCTACTTATCATTCTTGATTTTTTGCAGGCAATTCCAAACAAGCAGAGCTCTTCAAAAATGTCAAAGGCTGTGAAGAAATCCAAAAAACCCATGGATCACACTAATCCTACAACTTCTGCTAGTGAAGTAATAAATATTCTCCCCTTTTTCACAGACACGACATGTGCATCACACAATGGTTCTTCATCTTGGGAAGCAATGTATATATTATTTGAATATGAGAAACCCCACAAGGTAGAAAGAGAAGCTACTACAGATGCTTTTGATTCTTCAGAAAATACTATAGAAGAGGTCGCCAACTCTTTTCTATATCGGATTGCTACACACCCCACAATTTTACCATATACTGATATGGTAGAATGGATAATCGACAATCTCAATATTGGAGACAGAAATTTCCTAACAAGAAGAGGAAAAATGATATGATCTTTAAGAGCTGAAGATTTAAAGAAAATGTACCAGATTCTAGACCTGAAGAAGGTATACGATAAATAATTTCTAGCACAATTTTCCAAGGAGAATGAATAAAAGTCAAACCCCATAAAGAAATGGACGAAAAACCCAAAAAATCATAAAAAATATGATAAGGTTATGTATTCCCCTAATTCGCTTGCTAGTCCCTATTGTTATATTTCTGCAATGATGTCTAGAATTTTTGGCCAACCCGATACAACTAAATTTTCAGTTGAATGGGTTTCCCTTATGGAAGCGGTTACAGATTCTTATGTCATGGACTGGGGAACCATTTTTTCCAATAATATTGCCACCCAGATTCTGAAATATAGAAAGAATCATTCTATTTCATCTAAAATCTTTCCCCCATTTTACATGGGTTCTTACATTATGGATGTTGTATGTTTTCCCTCATATTTTCCAACCATGGGTTGGAAATGGTTTATCCAAGACCCTACTCCCATTCATTTCTATCATAGTATTCTATGGGAATCAAAATATGAAACTAATTTCTACAAAATCTACCATGGAGTTATGATCACATTATTTCAAGTGTATTTAATGAAAAGGACCCTAGATTATCCAAGGAAGCTTAAGAAGACTTCACCTCCATTGGAAAATGGTTCAGTGAAGAATTGTTTACTTATGTTAGAGTCTTTGGAAGCTTAACTTGACCACATGTCTTACCATTGTATGTTCCGGATAAACTGCTCGCAAGAGAAATCGCTTATCATATTTTCGGTAATGGATTGACTAAGTTTTTAAAGGAAGCAAAATAAGCTTCATGGCCTTCTTTTCCTATTCATTGTGGTGTCTATGCGTTAGACAATTACAAGCATGCAAGGTTAGAGGTCAATAAAATCCAATGCTTGAAACTGTTTACAATTTCAAATAGACAATATGGCCCAAACCAAGTTGCCCTCGATTTCACAACTCAAGTGAAAATAAACCATTTTTGCATGAGGATGATGATTTTGATGACTTGTTTGAGTCAATAGAGACTTATTCTGTAGTACAGAAATTAAAAATATCACTCTTCAATCCACAACAACTTTCAAATTTCAAGCATTACAAAAATAAAAGATTGGAAGGGATTCCTTTAAATATACTAGAGGTATCCCAACCCATCTCAGAAAAGGAACAACAACAGAAATAGCAAGAAAATTAGAAAAAACCTAAGGATACTGAAGTCCTTAGCAGAACATAAGAAGATAAGTCTACTGGAGTGCAAGCCAAATATCTACAATTTCCAAGTGACTTAAATGATGTATGGAAGGATTTTAATAAAAAACTTAAAGGAGACCAAGAAATGGTGATCATTTATCATAAAAAATAAATGGAAACACCTCAAGGTAAAAGCTAGAAACCATTTATTGTTGGGTCAACTAAAAAATAAATTAACACATAACAAGTATAATTTATCCCAGCCTACCCTACCTCAGATATTGTGTTGAAAATTGAAGAAATTCCTCTTTTACATATATTTTATAGTCCCAAACATAAAAATGTCATGAACAGGAAGAGGAAAATAAGGAGAAAAAAACAGTCACAAATCCTTGTTCCCGAAGATGTTCCTATGGAAGTAGTTTGGAAAGACTCGCAAGTAGATCCATCTCAAGATATAACTCATTTGACTCAGTTTGTAGGAAAATATTCATTCACCACAATAGACAAGACCACAAAATTTCAACAGTTAGTCAAAGAAAAGGATGAATGAATCCTTCAATTGGAACATGAATTTCAAGTAGAGAAGCAGAGTGCTAATCAAAAATTACAAGCACAAGTATCCAGAGCCTAGATAAATTAAAGCTGCAACACCAATATGAAATTGGTGCTAAAGATACTCAGATTCATCAATTGCAATTCACTGTTAAGAAATTGAAAGACAATCCCAAAAAATATGAATTAAGGAAGGAAGCTTTGGGATTAAATACCCTGTTGGCCCAAAAATAATTTGTTTTCTGCCAAAAGTTTTGTAGTATTATTAAACTATGTGAAAAAAGTGATTCACTGATTAATCGAGTAGCAAATCAAAGAATCATCTTTGATGAGATCGATGAAAAAATATCACATTATGTCACCTGGAAAGATACTACAAAAGGATGAAAGGCAAATCTTCCCAGGATTGAAGATTCCAAAAAAGAAATCTTATTTATTGTTTTGGGACATATAGTTAAAAAAAGTTGAAAGGGAAATTTGCAGAGCCATAGATGTTGCTAACAACATTGTTGAAACAGTTAGCCAAAATCTCATTACTGCTAATATTATTGATAGATGCCCCCCTTTCTATCTCTCTATTGTAAAATATTTAATAAGACAATGGCAAGATTTTTTCAAGGTAAAAGAGAAAAGCATTAGAAAATTGGAGAAGCTAGATAGGGAAAAGTGTTGGAAGTATTTGGTTAAGCCACATAGCCAATGGCTAATGTTGCGTTGTCTAAAATATACTTCCTCTTACATGATGCCTCCACTTTCAGATGCGGTCTATACAGGAAAAATTCTCATCAGTTCAGGCCAATCTCCTCAGGTTCAACCTATTCTCAATATCCTTCAATCCAAAAAATGGCCAATGGGACAACTTTGCAATCCTGAAGCGAGTCATCCCACCAAATTCTATTTTTGTTTTAAATTTCACTTAATTTAAAGAGAGGTGTTTAAACCTCCTCAACTCTTTATCTAATTACCTTTTTTGTACTCTTTATTTTATTATATAAACCCCTTCATGTCTTTTAAGAAGGGGTCCTGAAATTTTGAAAAGAAGGCTTTACAAAAGTTGTACTTTTGTACTCTTAATTTTTTTCTTAATAGAAAAGGCTGAACCAAATACTGTTTTTCAAATGAGTAGAGTTAGCATATATATATATATATATATATGGTACTTTTATATTTATGTTAGAATTATCTTTCAAATGACAAATAGTTTACTTTTCTTATGATGTTTTGTTATATGTATATTTTTAACACAATCTAGCATTAATTCACTTCTGAACATGTAAGATTTCCATTTTTTTATACATATTCAATACATGCAATAAATATATGTGATATATGCTTATTAAATTTATTTAATTAACTATTTAATTAAATCAATTATCTTAAATTTTTATTCATCTCTCTAAGTGTTTTTTGAATCTTTATTTGCATTCATAAAACGTTCATCTCTTTAAATCACATAGAAATATAATTCATCCTGGGATAGAGATATGTATATATATATATTTAGTTTAAGCTTGTTACCACCCCCCATTTATCAAGTTAAAATTAGTTAAAATACCACCCATCCACCAAATTATATTTCATTGGGAAACTAGTCCCATAAATCTAGTCGGAGCCACCATCTCAAATGAATAAGGGACGTTTTTTAAGTCCCTGAACGGGTAGTTTTCCTTGATGTTGTTGCACCAATTTTCGAGGCATCAATATTTTTGGTGCTAGAAGGAGGGCCATTAGAATATGAATGGAACCAAATATTAATCCAAAAAACAAATACCATCAAAATATTCATTCTACCTCCAAATCTCCTACAACTTCTAGTCCTCGTTCAAAATCCCCTATATATAGATTAGAATTTGTTCAATATTCCCCTAATTCTCCCAGTTCCATTCCCAAATAACTCTCCCCTGATTATACCCCAGAATCGCTTTAATTACAAACCTTAATAAATAAACTGGAAGAATTTTCTATTTTAGCAGAAAATCTTGTGCTTTTTTAAAACTCTGAAGGAAGTGCTACTTCAATATTATAAGGCACTAGAGTATTAACTCATTCTAAGAGTGAAAAAATTGGAATAATCCCTTTTGAGTTTCCTCTTCATTCTCAGCATAGGAAATCTCTGATATCCGAGACTCAAACATCCACTAGTGATATTCTTTCATCTTCTTCCCCTTAAACTCCATCATTTATTCCTACTTATGTTACATCTTCCCAACCAATTTATTCATCAGTTAATATTTCTTCTTCTTAGACTACAAGCGCTGCTTCAAGCTGTATCAGTTCTACGGTTTTTTCTTCTTCACCTAAATCTACCACTGGAACTACTTCTTCCACTCCAAATCCTTATTCAAGACAAATCAATCCGCTGATTCACACAACGGAAAAAAGACCTTGGACGAATTCTAGAGTTTTCCAGAATGATAGTTGCATAAATATAATCCAGATGACGATCTCCAAGCGGAATAACATCTCCATAATTACATGTTGTCTATGAATCTAAATGACGTCTCTGAAGAAAATTGTGTAGTAAGATTGTTTCCCTATACTTTTCAAGGATCAGCTGGATCATGGTACTTTTCATTACCACTGGGGAACATTACTAGTTGGGAAATATTTGAGGAGAAATTTCTGACTAAATTCGGTGATTATCGTACTACTAGTACTCTCATCAATCATCTTTCAAATCTCAAAACAAATTCAGGTGAAAATATTAAAGATTTTGATTCTAGATTTAATAAATTTCTCAATAAAATCCCATCTACATCAAAACCTAGTGTAGATGTACAAATTGAATGGCATATATAACATATTCCTTCTAATATATCAATTCTTTTAGATAGAGACAATAAGGCTACTTTGGTAGAAAAAGTGAAAGAGGCCCTTTCTGTAGAAAATATAATTCTTGCCTTAGAAAAGAAAACTTCCCAAGAGGATTAAAAAACTAAAAAATTCTCGTTTAAAGATGAACCCAAAAACAAAACTTCTAAATATCCTTACGATATTGAGGGATTACAAAAGGTTCTCAAAAATATTTCAAATGACATGGTTGAAATAAAGAAACAAGTAGTTGAATCTTCTTCGAAATAGCCTTTCAGATCTTTTAAGAAAACTCAAGCTTCAACCTCCAAATGTAATCTCAAATTCTGAATCAAATCAAGATGAAGATGAGGATGAAACAATATTATCTGCCGATGAATCATAAGATGAATAATTAGTCGAAGTTCATGGATTGTGGGAATATATTCGTCCTACATCCGATAATGAAGATGAACATGAGACACTACCAGTTAACACTAGAAGTAAATATTCTACTGATCTCCCTTAGTCTCCTCAGAAGTAGAAATCTTCATCCCCTATTGTTAAGGATAAATTTTCTAACAAAAAGAATCCTTCTCCTGAATCAAGCCCAACTTCTTCTACCGTTACATCTATATCAAAAACCTTAGTCATCTCAGATTCCATTGAGTATAATATAGTGGAATATATGATGAAAATAAAGGAAAATATATCCATGTATGAGGTGAGTAGATTAAAACAAAAACAAAAAAATTACTCAAAGAACTAAATGTGATCCCTAATTCACCCTTACATGTGCCTGTTACTTTCAAATCCTCAAAATGAGTTGGCAAACCTCCCACTGATTCATATGAAAAAATCGACGCAAATGATGTTATTCTAATCAGAGATAGATCTAATTCACACACTCCTCCTTTCCTTTTGAATTTTTAATTTTTTAACAAAAATGTGCATAATTGTCTAATAAACTCTAGAGATTCTTCAATTATCGTGTCATATTCTGTTTTTTTGAATTTAAATATTTCTCCTCAAAAGTCTGTAGTACACATTGTGCAATTATATATAACCAAAGTCACGGTAATAGGAGAAATGAATTTTTTCCTCATCAGACTAGCGTCTAATTCAAAAGTTCATCAAGTAATTGATATTTTAGTTGTTGATATTCCTGAATTTTACGGTTTAATTCTGAGTAGAGAATGGTCAAAAAATATTCATGGTTATTTTTCCATTGATTGGTCTCATATGTGGCTTCCCTACAATGGTAAGCCAAATCAAATTCGATTTGACCGCAAAAAACACATGAAATGTTCAGTAACTGACTTCGAGGATGAAAATGAACCCATGGATTTTACTAATAACATTCTTGGAAATTACTCTGTTGAATATTTTTTAGGAAATTTCAATGCACATAAATCTCCATTTCTTATCAACTCAGTTAATTCTCAAATCAAAAACTTTTCTTAGTTGGATCCTTCCAAATGTATAAACATCATAGATAAACCTTGTGTTAAAATTTTATTCTTGACATTATACTTTGATGGATCAAAATCTAGTGAAGGTGCAGGAGTTTGTTGCATACTAATTAGTCCAGAAGGAGAAAATACAACGTTGTCATGTAGACTATAATTTGAATGCACAAATAATACTAGAAAATATGAGGCACTGGTCCAAGGCTTGTATAAAGCAATAGACCTCAATGTCAAATATATTCAAGTATATGGTGATTCTAAAATAGCTATCAAGAAGGTAAGAAATACTATTCACTATATTTTTTGTCATCTCAAACATTACCAATCATTAGCACAATCTCTTACCTCGCACTTCTTATCATTAAATATCTCGTCTATTCCAAGGCTCCAAAATGCAAGTGCTGACCTTCTAGCTAATGTAGCATCTAGACTTATTCCTTTTGAGGATTATGGTCCAGATAGATTTTCTATAGAATTGATTTTTCGCCCATCTATTCCTGATAACGTAACTAATTGGAGAGTATTTAGTGGTGATTAATATGTTCTAACCTTTCTCACATCAGAAGGGTCATATTAAGATCAGCTAATCGATGAAGACGAACATGAAAGAAAATTGAATCAAAAAATTGATGAGAATGCCATACCTAAATCTGTGGTTAAACTTGAATATCTTTATGATCTCAAAGACACATTTAAGAAGTTTACTATTTCTAAACTACAAAGTTCAAATTTAAGTTTTGAACTAGTAAACCTTGGCAAATATCCCAATCCTCTGAATATCAATCTAGGTCTTGGTCTCTCGTTTGATGAAATGTTAACCTTGATTCATTTACTGAAGAAATACAAGGACATTTTTGAATGGAAATATGAATATCTCAAGACATATGGTACCTCCATTATCCAACATACTATCCCAATGAAATCCACTGAGAAGCATTTACAACAAAAGTTAAGGAAAATTCACCCCAATCTTGAAAGTCAAATCAAATATGAACTGAATAAACTCCTTAAGGATAAGATCATTTCCCCTATTAGGCATTCAAAGTGGGTTTAAAACTTAGTCCCTGTTAGGAAAAAGAATGGTGAAATTCACATTTGTATAGATATTAGTAACTTAAACAAAGCTTGCCTAAAAGAAAATTTCCCATTACCACCTATGGAACAAATTCTACAATCAGTAGCTAGATCTGAATTAATGACTTTCCTTGATGGATTTTCAGGCTATAATCATATTTTGTTCATCCTGAAGATAGCTTAAAGACTACATTTAGAACTAAATAGGGCACTTATGCTTATCAGAAAATGCCTTTCGGTTTAATCAATGCAGGAGCGACTTTTCAAAGAGCAATGGATATTGCTTTCAGAGGACTAATAAAAAAAAAAGTGGCTTTATACTTAGATGATATAACCATTTGTTCCAAGAAAAGAAGCGACCACTATCATGATCTTAAGAAAATTATTGAACGTTGTTTAAAGTATGGAATTTCATTAAATCCCAAAAAGTTTTATTTCGCTTTAAGTGAAGGTAAAATTTTAGGATTTATTGTGTCAAAATAAGGCATTTGCATAGATCCAGAAAGGATAAATGCAATTTCTAAAATCTCTCTATTTCATTCTACAACTTGGTTTGAATTCAAAAACTTTTCTTCAAAGTTTGGGTTTGAAAATTTTTTTTGGAAGACATTTTTTGGAGGTGGCGTGATTTTTCTTGGAGGTTCAAAGTTTGAGTTTAAAGAAATTTTTGGGAAGACATTTTTTTGGAGGCGACTTGATTTTTCTTGGAGGTATGTAAGTGTTTTGTGTTGAAATAAATCTTTTGAGCTTCTTTGTACAAAAAATTTTCTTCACATTTTAGAGGCGGTGTGATTTTTCTTAGAGGTATGTACGTGTTTTGGATCAAGGATTACGTATTTTTTAGAAAAGATTTTTTTAAATTAAATCTTTTGTAATATTGTTTGTAATTGAGTTATTGTCTAATTTTTTAAAGGAAATTTTTTGAACCTCATACTCTATTATCATGGGAAATCGAAGAACTTGTGTGAGAAAATATGATAGAAAAAGAAAGCCTGAAGAACGTAGAGAAGAGACAAGACAATATCGCAAAAGAAAGTTAGAAGCTCTCTCAAATATTGAAGAGGAAAATCAACCTCAAGCAGAAATTGAAGCAGGTATGTAAATGTAAATATTACATGATCTATTGATATATATTTAAAATTTTCCTAATGTAAAATATGAAGCTTAATTTTTATTTGATGAACTAGTTTGAAAAATATTTTGTTTGATGTAAACAGACAGAGATATTCCTCAAAATATTGAAGAAGAAAATCAACCTCAAGCAGAAATTGAAGCAAGTATGTAAATGTAAATATTATGATCTATTGATATATTTTTAAAGTTTTCCCAATGTAGAATGTGAAGCTTAATTTTTATTTGATAAACTAGTTTGAAAAATATTTTGTTTAATGTAAACAAACAGAGATACTCCTCAAAATATTGAAGAAGAAAATCAACCTCAAGCAGAAATTGAATCGGGTATGTAAATGTAAATATTATGGTCTATTGATATATTTAAAATTTTCCTAATATTTATTGACATATTTATTAATTTAGTTATTTATTGAATATGTACTATTTTTTCGAATATGTACAGATGAAATCACTATCGATAATGAGATGTTAGAAAATGTCGACACTCACACACATGGAGATAAAAAACTTGACTATATTATACGATATCGTGTCGATAAAATTTTGGAAATGTTTTTCAAACCTGAGCAAGTGACAGTTCAAGCTCAAATGTTGAAAGGTCTCCTATCATCAAGGAAATTAAAAGAAGCAACGACACTATTGGGTATTCGAAAATCAACCAAAGATAAAAAAATGAAAGAAGAGGTGATAAAAAATATGAGTAGTGCTATAGAGTCAATTAAGAGATCTAGAGATAAAGAGGTTTCAAATATACGTAGAGGAATACAAATGGCAATGGTTTCACCAAGTACTCAGGAGAATCGTTTGAATCTAACATCTATGGCACGAGCACTGGGAACCTCGCGAAAAACTCTGCACAAACATCGAAAATTTCGACTGCAAATAGATGTAAATGATGAACTCGCTTGTTGGAGAGCTATTTGTAGGCAACCATACAAAGATAGGCTTGGAGAAGATGTTAAAAAAATAATATATGAATATTGGAAGAACAATTCGCGTGTTTCACCAACTGCAAGACATGTGATGCGAAGAAGAATAGCACAAAATCAGTACGAAGAACATGAAAAAAATCTCTTGGAAACCACTCAGATAGAGTTATTCAACAAGTTCAAAAAAGAGAATCGTCAAATTCATGTTTCACTCAGTGCTTTTGTTCAACAAAAACCATGGTATGTAAAACCTATCACCGTACGCGACACTTGTTGTTGCTGTTATCATGTGGAATTTGAGTTATATTATGACACATTCCTTGATTTCGGTAGAACATTATGGAAGGATTCACCTCCTCCTTCCACTATCCATGAATTCATATCTCAAATTCTATGTGAAAGAGAAAGCGACGAACTATTTTACAAAAAGAAATGTGTTGGTGGTAAAAAATGCAATGATTGTGGAAATTTGACTAAATTTCAAAACATATCGTATTGATAAAAATGATGAATCATTGTCCAACATGAAAGTGAAATGGAAGAGATATGAATATACCAGTACATCGATTCAAGGTGCAAATAGTGTTAAAAGAATCGAATTACGAGAAGACGAAATTTTTCTAATAGACTTTTTGAGAAAGTTTGAAGCAGAAATTTACAAATACACCATGCATTCCCATAAAGCTCGATGGCAAGACTTGCAATTCAAAAAATCTCGTGAATTTTTTCCACCAGGAACCATTTTGTCAGTGATTGATTTTGCAGAAAACTACACATTTGTTCCACAAAAAGAAATTCAAAGTGAATACTATCACTCTGACCAAGTCTCCATGCTCGTCCATATTCTATATAGACATGCTGAACAAAATGTCGATCATATAGAAAGCACGAGTGAAAATCGACATATCATTAAATAATATCATTTTTATATCAGTGACGATCGTACACATGATACATGTTTTGTACAACATTGTTTTGAAAGAATTTATGATTCATTGAAAAATCATGAAATAACATTCAATGAACATTGGATATGGTCAGACGGATGCGCAGGTCAATTCAAATCTGCACGATCATTTTTTTGGTTGTGTCGTCTTCATAAGAAAACTTGCATTAAACATTGTTGGAATTTCTTTGAGACTGGCCATGGAAAAGGAGAACATGACGGTGAAGGAGCATGCATAAAACGAGTACTTCGAAGATATCAAATGAACCACTTTGCATGCCGACTTGTGAACGCTGAAGAAGTTGTTCAATGGTGCAAAAATGCTCTAAGCCATGAGATTAACCCATCAAGAGAAGTGCGAAGGTACATTCAATTTAATTTATGTTGGAAATCTAATTTTAAACATTGTACATTTATCATGCAATGATTATTTTTAATTGTATTTTGATATCATATTTACAAATTATTTTTCTAATTTTCCATATAAAGGTTTTTCTGGCATATTGGAATCGGAGACGTAAATAGATCAATTGGAAATGAGGTTGGAACAATAAAAGGAACTCGAAAATTGCATTCAATTCAAACAAAATTGTCCACAAATGTGTTTGCATTGGATAAAAGAAAATATTCTTGTTTTTGTGATGTTTGCATAGACAACACAAAATCCAATGACGTCTGTGAAAACAAAATGTATGTGAGCGATTGGAAACATACAGAGCTAAATACAAAGGGAAAAATGTCTGTTGCAATGATTGAAGAAATGGAATCAAAGGAAACTACAATATCATCCGATGGTGATCGAGTTTCTGATCTTGTTAGAGAAGGTAACATTTGAATTACTTTTTAATGATTTAAAGATTTACAAATTTAAATTTAAATATGCATAATTAAATATTAAATTTATTTTATTGTGCTGGAGATGTTTTTGCTGTAATTGTACCTATTGACAACGATGAAAATGTGAAGTATTATTTGATGCGTTGCACTGAACAAAAAATGAAATTATTACAAGACTATAATGATCACGGATTTCAGTATGACAAAGGGTCTATTATACTGAAAGGTTATTTTTCAAACAAACTCGTGAAAGTGGATACTTTGTTTACTTCGAAGACTATGAACCTGATTCCATAAGTTGTCAATATAGTCACTTGGTGTGTGCAGCACGCATAAAGTTGATAGAAGTTCAATCAAAGAAAAAATCAAAAACTAAGAAATGGAAAATGTCAAAATCCGATCATGAACGGATTATTGAGGATGGAATTCCATTAGAATTTTTTTGAGTGAAGTGTCCAACAATTTATTATCATTTAGACCTTTCAGTACTCAACTAAAAATTGAACTGCTTATGTTATTTGTGGTTTGCAGATGTTACAAATTGTTTGGGTACAAGCACGTGCTCTAGTATCCACTGAAAGTAGTTTTTCTATATATGTGCATTGATTAAAAATGTTAAATATGTATTGGATATATATATATTCTAGAATGAAATTAATTGTTCTTGTATATGTTCTCCAACCATATGGTACAAATTATTTCACTTTATTTTGTAAAGTCAGATTCGGTCCCCATATGGCCTAGCCTCCAAGGGACGAGATAACAAGTGGTTGTCCCCACTTGCCCGACTCTCGGCTTTTAAGTACAATTTTACTGTTTATGTCAAGCATCTTACATGATGTCCTAGCCAAAGATAGATTCTCTTTGTTTCAAGTTTCCAATAAAAGTTGTCACCGAATGACCTGCTCGAACTCTTGTAGTAAACACCATACCTCATCTCTCTTTCTCTCCAATATTATTAGGTTTAATTATTATAACACAAAAATCGTTCTAGACATTATCAATAATTTTTTGCGCTTAAAGTAAAATCAATGAACACTATTAATCCAATGTCTTTACAAGTAATGTACCATCATACATGCAGTTATATCAAATTAGAAATCAACATATACAATGAAATCAATGGGGATTGTCTTGTTGCAAGTAACATAATTTCAATTTACCATATGTGCAAATGTAGGTTGAAACCATCCAAAACTTTAAGTTGTAAATTGAAACCATCCAAAACTTTAAGTTGTAAATTGAAACCATCCAAAACTTTAAGTCTTAAAACCCTTTCGATTATATATTGTGCATCATTAAAACATTTAACATTTAAAGTTCATTAAATATCACATGCAAAATGTAGATTGAAACCATCCAAAACCGGAGTTTTAAAAACTTCACATGCCATGCCAATTATAATTCAACAATCCAACAAAAACATTTAACAAATTAAATATCACACGCCACTAAGATGACCACACTAAGAGGATTGGTGCACTTCGTTTGGAAGGAGTCAATATATGTCGTATTGGAGCGATTACATAGAATTCGAAAAGGAAAGAGCTTGAACCAATTCAAGCAAACCCAAGATCGAATTGTTCTATGGAGCTTCATGAGAAGAGATATGTGAAAAGCACTGTTAAGCCATGCCAATTATAATTCAACAATGCAACAAAAACATTTAACAAATTAAATATCACACGCCAAAGTCGTTTCAAGTTTTCGGTAAAAGTTGTCACCGAATGACCTACTAGAATATTATAAATACTAACTTTGTAAGATCATTTGGCATTCGGAAAAATTTGAAAGTCTTAGACTGTCAATCAATTTAAAGTATCATTCACCCTAGGGAGTGTAAAATATTCAATTTAGGTTGGTGACGATGCTCACTCCTAGCTTGAAGCAGCGCCAATGACCAATTCTTTAATGAATTCCAATGCACTAGACCAAAGTTGGTTCAACCTACTTGATTTTTCACGCAAGAAATTCCAAGGATGGACTTTCTAGACAAACTGCTGAAATTGAAAAGCTTGACATGGAGATACGACAAGGTGAACAAAGACTTCAGGAACTCTTTATGGAAAGGGCTCACTTGAAGGAAATAAGCACCACGTTGCAGGGTAAAGTCAAGAACATGGAAGATAAGATCAAGAGGGACTTTCTTGATCCGAAACCTATTGGTTTGAAGAAAGAAAATAAATGTGTTGGCACACTTGGAAAAGAAGACGACCACACTAAGAGGATTGGTGCACTTCTTTTGGAAGGAGTCAATATATGTCGTATTGGAGCAATTAGACAGAATTCGAAAAAGAAAGAGCTTGAACCAATTCAAGCAAGCCCAGGATCAAATTGTTATATATGGAGCTTCATGAGAAGAGATATGTGAAAAGCACTGCTAAGCCAAGGGCTAGTTAGAAAAACATATTGGAAGAGGAAATGTTGAAGAAGATTGCGAAAGTAAGGCACAAGACAAGGAGGAATGATGATGAAAGTTCCTTGGACTTGAGATTCATGTCTACAACCGTACATGGGAAAAAGTTCTCTGCTTTGATAGACACAGGGGCTACCCATAGCTTCCTAAGTCGAAAGGCAGCTTCATCTCTTAGAAGGAGGAAGGCTAGCATCGAGAAAGAGTTGAGTGCTTTCAAGGCAGTCAACTCAAGGATAAAAGTAGCACGACTGGTGTCATGAAAAGCACACATGTGAGAGTAGGGTCATGGTTTGGAAAGATAGACTTAAGAGTCATTGACATGGATGATCATTCTATGATGGACCATACCAATGATGGACCGAGACATGAACTCTTAATTCTTATGATCAATCTTAAACTATTTTATGAAAGATAGATAAACCATTTAAATATTTAGCTCAAACTCTTGTAGTAAACACCATACCTCAAGTCTCTCTTGCTCTCCAATATTATTAGGTTTAGTTATTATAACACAAAAATCATTCTACATTGTCAATAATTTTTTGCGCTTACACTGAAATCAATGAACACTATTAATCCAATGACTTTACAAGTAATGTGCCATCATACATGCAATTATATCAAATCAGAAATCAACATATACTACATAATGAAATCAATGCGGATTGTTTTGTTACAAGTAACATTTCAATTTACCACATGTGCAAATGTAGGTTCACATTCTATCATTCATGTAGTTTTAAAAACTTCAGATACCATTAGAATTATAATTCAACTATCCAACATAAATATTTAACATTAAATATCAAATGTCAAATGTAATTCAATGACAACATTACTTCACATTCACATGCCAAAAGTACTAAAACCATCCAAAGAACATTGAAATCAATGAACAAGTTATTAATCCAATGACTTTACAAGTAATGTACCATCATATGTATGCAATTATATCAAATCAGAAATCAACTTATATAATGTAATGAAATCAATGGGGATTGTCTTGTTACAAGTAACATTTCAATTTACCACATGTGCAAATGTAGGTTCACATTCCATCATTCATGTAGTTTTAAAAACTTCAAATGCCATGCCAATTATAATTCAACTATCTAACAAAATCATTTAACATTAAATATCACATGCCATGCCAATTATAATTCAACTATCTAACAAAAACATTTAAAACATTAAATATCACATGCCATGCCAATTATAATTCAACTATCCAACAAAAACATTTAACATATATGTCGAAAAATATGTCCAAAAAACATATTGTAATAAAATATGTCCAAAAATTGTAAATCTCACTCAAGTATCAAACTGTATCAAGTTTAACAAATTTTAAAACCATCTAAATTTTGAAATAAAATCAAATCTACTGTATATCTTTTCCATCGAATGGAAGATCTAGCCTCTGGGTCTCAGTTGGCTCGCTATCTTGTAAAGGGAAAACCTACATACACAATGTACATGTACTTGAACATTAAAATTTGAAGTTTTAAAAATGAACGAGAATATATATATCTAGAACTTCATGTAAAAAAAAAAATATAACAAAAAAATCGCGCAATACCTCGTAAGGTTGCCTCTCCATTTGATGAACAGGATCTGCCATAGAAACATCTCTAGTGGTAACCTGTACAATATACATGTACAGTTAAATATAAATTTATATATATATATATATATATATATACATAAATAATTTATATAAATTAAAAACTTTCAAATGAAAATACACGTGTGTACATATATATAAACTTATTTGAACAATAATATTAAAAAAAAGAACTAAAGACAACTTCTTCAAATGCTGTGGATGTCCCTATCTCCGTCGCTAAAGTCCTCGGATTAAAAAAATCTTCTATACAAACCTAAATTCAAAAAAAATTAAATAACTCAAAATATAGATCTCTCTCTATATATCTCAATTTTTTATGGAACTTTTTGAGGTAACATAAATTTTGAACTTGTGAAAAATTGTCCATACTTGTGCATCTCCCAATGAAGTAGAAGGTATATCTCCTAAAGAAGAAGAAGGTACCGGCATCCCAAAAACATCAGACGGAATCGGTACCTGTTAAAACATTTTATCGAATTATATATATACATACATGTACATGTGTGGCAACAATTATTTATTTTAAAGTCACTTAAAAAACACTAACATACATGTGCCAACATATCATGATGGTCAGACCCAGCTGCATCGTTTGAGCCAGAGGTCCCGAACATAATATTAACATTTTCATCACGCATCATGCCTGAGAACTGCAAATGGTGTTTTAACATATAATCATACCTTTTTGTTAGATTAATGTACACATACAAATAAATGTATACATGTGTACATACACATGTATTTATTACAAATTGCACACATGTATATGTAAATATAATTTCAAATCCTAAGGTCACTAACACATACCGTTCCGGTGCCCTCTTCCTCACGAAAAATTAGGTCTTGCAGACCATTGTGACAATTTATTGCGTATGTTCGGAGATCTTCAACATTCATGTTGTAAATCTCCTCATCTGTATGATAAACAAAATTGGCACGTGCATTTTCACGTGCTCTTTGTCGATTTAAGCCAAGATCGACTCCACTCAATCCGCTATGAACATTTTCGATCATAACATCTCTTGCTTCATGACTTATTTGAGAAGTCGCATCCATCTCTGATCGCAGGGTTTCGACTCGAGACGGTCGACTCACCAATGGCGGCTCAGGGCGAGGCAACTCCACATCTCGCTTAGCGCCCTTACGTTGACATAATCGACCTCTCCCCGGGCCAAAAAATTCTGAAGGAAGGTCATTGTAGTCTGGTTTCATATCCAAAATTTTTTTTGCATAAAACATTTGTGCAAAATAAAGAGGAACCTCATCGTTCCATGGAAGCCTTCCAAAGGCCACAAGATGTCGACTATACAAATATTTTGCTTTGTCTGGGTGCTTGAAATACTGCACCTTCAACATCTTTCTTTTTGGCCCTTCCTTATAATTAAACATTGACTTAGCCTGCGCTCTTGAAACTTGTTTTTTTATGTCCTGCCATTTATCGGGACCTATCACTGTTTCTCTTCTCTTTCTCATCACTTCTCCAAACGAATCAGTGGTTGGCCCCAAATCTTTGTACACTTTTACCATTTCACTCAATGAATGTGTAACTATTTCTAGGCTTTGTCTACTCTCAGCAGGTAGAGACAAAGCCTCGAGATCTCTTTGCAATTTTGCATGAAGGCTTTGACACCTTTGTAAGGTGCATTCCGCCATGTTCGTTTCCCATGGTATATCGGTAATCTCAGCCGGATAAGTTGTGCTGGGTTGACAGCCTTCTTCTTCAATGTAGCGCGCTGCCCTGCGTCTTTTTTGACCACTGGCTCGAACATTTTCAGCCTCTGCATCAATATATATAAAATTTCATATATTAGAAAAAACACGTGTAAAAAGTTGTAAAAATTTAATGAAAAAATATTGAAATTGATGGCAACCTTGATGTTGTTGGTTAACATCATCTCCAACATGACCCTGCTGAGAACCAGCCCCAGAATGATGCTGCTGAGAACTAGACCCACAGTGACCCTGTTGAGAACCAGCAGCCGTTGATTGCTGGCCTTCGGGGGAATAAATATCACCCCCTTCCCGCACCCTGCTACCTCGACCGGTTGAACCTTGGCCACGCTCCATTGATGGAGTAGAAAGCCTTCTCCTCTTGACTCTTAAAAATTAAAATATGAAACTTATTAACAACTAATTTCACTCACAAAGTTAATAAAAAAATCAATTCCATGCGTACACACATGTATGGAGATTTAAGATTATATTTAAATACCATGAACATCCTCCAATCCCTGAGCCTCCATATGGGATTCGGCCGATCTTCGTCTTTCATCCTCCATGATATATATCTATTGGTCGACATTCACAAAATAGATTTCAAAAAATCAATACCTCGAAGTAAAATCCAGTTTG